>CM022476.1:15097202-15240076 GCA_011952105.1 Coreoperca whiteheadi
GGGGAGTCAGGCAGAGAGACAGACAGACAGACAAGGAAATAATAAAAATATTAGGGAGAGAACAGGAGAGCGAAAGAGACAGGGGGAGATGTGTTTTTTTTCCCTGTAGTGTGGTGGTATGATAGGATTATAAAGGAGCCTAATGAAAATCCGTCACATTACAGCCAGCAGGCTGAAGACAGTGTTGCTTTACAGTTTGTGTTTACGTTTATCTTTTACCTTATTGACAAGACTCTTAAAAAACAGAAATGATGATGCAAAACCAATTAACAAACCGTGAAATGTTAAACTAAACAAAAACCTAAAAACAGAAATTGTTGTTGAATAAATTACTTAATAGTCCAGTAGGTTACATTTACGAGGAGCTATTGGCATAAATGTTATATATTTCTATGTATGTTTTCATTAGTGTATAATCACCAGAAAATAAGAATTGTTGTGTTTTCATTACCTTAGAATAAGCTGATTTTATCTACAGAGGGAGTGGGTCCCCATGTTGCACCGCGATGTTTCTACAGTAACCAAGAAATGACAAAACAATCATTGGCTGTAGATAGGACCATTCGCGTTTTTCACGAGTTTTGCGGCCACCGTAGTTTCTCCTACACATCACAGGAGGGTGATGTGAGCGGTTTTCAAATGGTTGCAAACTGAAATTTCATCCCTAGATGCCACTAAGTCCTACACACTGGACCTTTGAACTACTTTTAGAATTTTTTTAGAAGCTTTGTTGTTGTACCAGTTTTACAGTGTTAGTAAAAAGGTATCAGGAAAAGACTACTACTTTTTAACAGCTCTCTCAAAATAGTATTTAGTGGTTTTTAAATCAACCCAAACTGTTTTTTTATTACTCTCAAACAGAATTTAGGAAAGTATTACTGAGCTTAAATGACCACTGCTTGCCTCCCTCCATCTATCCATTCATCCCCGTTCCTCTAGGTGATTTGTTACATGCAATAAGGGGATAGAGAAATTAATAGAAAGAAGTTTTATATAATGATTTTTCTTTTGCAGCAACACGAAAATAGTGCTTAAACAGGTTGGTGAACACACACACAAATGCTGCATTACCTACTGAGTACATTTGAGGGCTAAATGACTTAAGGGCTCTCAATTTACCTGGAGAAAAAGTTGAATTAGCAACTTTTCATTGAAAAATTTCACTTTCTAAATTTTTTTTTTTCCTCTCCAGAATTCATGTAGTTGAGCAAGTGAATTTCTAATTTGCCTAAGTTGCCTTAGGGCTTCTGTTGCCCCAAATTAAGCAAGCTTGTGTCCTGGCACATATGTGAGAGCGTGCGTTCAAGCCTGCCTGTGCCGGAGTCTTTGTCCCCAGTAAAGGTTGACCATGGATTATGTGGGTCTCAGACAGCAGTGTTTGTCCTTTTTAAAAGCACCCCAAGGGCAAAACCTTTTCATAAAATTATTTAAAGTCCATTCTGTATGGGCACTCAACTCTGGATCTGCCTTTAGGGTGGAGTTACACTTTCAAATGGACAACCATCCCGTCTAAGTGCTGCCATCTGAGCACTGGTGTGTATCCTGGGTTCCATCTTTCAGTAGCCTGGGAAGCTGAGAGGGTCGTGGGAGACAGAGAGAGAATGTGAGAGAGAGAGAGAGGGGGGGGGGGTTGCCATCCCCTTGGTCACCCTGTGGTTTGTGGCTCAGTGCTCCCAGGCTGCCTCACATTCCTACTACACATTCTTTCCCTTGCTTCAGCTCTCAGTTAACAGTGACCTGGGTTGTTCTTCCCCAGATACATCCTATCTTCAGAGCTCCATTAAAAAAACAAAGTAACAATTCCTCCAGCAATGTTTAAAGTAGAGCGTAAAATCCTTACATAAGGTATTGCAGGAAATCTAATTTTGCCCAATCGCTACACTTTGCTAGAACAAACCTGATAATTACAATATATAGAAGCCACAATTTTCCCAAAATGACAGATGCAATTTACAGTCACGGAATAATTTGACTGCAATTAAAACTACTGCAATTTCTGATTTTTAAAAATAAATGTAAAAAACAGTAAGACTTGTGTTCAGTCACGAAATTCAGAAAAAATATATTTATTGGGAAATTTTACATTGATTTTTTGCATGTGTCAATGTTTGGCATTTTTTGTAAACACACACCCCCCAATACCTGACACTTTCCCCCAATATTGTCAGTCAGCCAACAACACGCAGCAACAAACAAACGTGAAAAAGAATCCAAATCAAAACATAAGCCAGCTTTTGAATGTTTTATTCATAAACCAACATGAGCGTCCCACTGCTACATGTTTAGTTGATTTCCCTGCCTTTTATAATTGGCTGTCTCACATGTCAATCATCCAACTGGAGCCAGCTGGATGTCAGAGCTGTAGTAGTAGTTGATGGGGCGGATGTACACTGGAAATACTGTGTGTGTGTGTGTATGTGTGTTCACTGCATGCTGAAGCCAAATATTAAGCTGCTGACTTTGAACGAAGACCTACTATTTAGCATGCTAACCTATGTTTGATGGTTAACACCACAATACGTGTGGATGCATAAATACTTGCACACAAGTAAATGTAAAACTGACTGCAAACACACACACTTAAACATTGCATGCTTTGACCTACCTCCTATTGCTAATCCAGACACTGCTATGACAGTTATCTCAGAATGCATGTTGGTCAGCACACCCACCCACCCACATACCCCCGTATGCACCCCTAAGACATTTTGTCCCTCCAGAAGAAACCATACAGTGAAAGGAATATTCTTCATTATTTTAGGGTTACTGCTGGAGAATAGGACAGAATTAAGAGAGATTGACAGAAAGTCAAGGTGAGCTTTGAAATGAAGAGTTCAAAAAAATAAAAATAAAAATCAATACATGAAGTTCATCACTCAGTATCTAGAAAATATAGAGGAACTACTTTCAACAAGTGCTATCACCTGGTAAACTAAGGACTCAAGAGGAGACTGTTCTTCAAATGTACCATTTGTCTCTCCTGTGCTATGAATCATTTCAGAAAGAGTAGGTGCATTTCTTTTCCCCCAAATGGCGTATCTCATTTTGTCAAAATAATGAAAGGAAGAATGTCTCTTGATGTCAAAGTCTGGGGGTGAGAGAAAGGGTGAGATGGAGGGAGACAGAAGAGCCGAGAGACAAGGGGCGCAAGAAATGAAGAAGAGAAATGCCAGAGAGAAAGAAGGAAAGACAGAGTCAGACTAATTGGCTGCCGTCTGCCCATTTGAATGCTAACCACCTTCTGTCTCTCTCTCTCTCACACACACACACCAGATAAACAAGGACAAATACTGTAATAGTATTGACAGTGACTGACAAATGGGGCAGATGGTTATCTACCTACACACCCAAACACACAGATTAAAGATGGAAGAAAGACAGACAGATTTACAAAAGGTACAGAGATAATCAAATATGAGATGAAGCAATGAAGAAATAGTTAGTGCTAAAGACAAAAGAGGAAGAGAATGAGTAGTGAGAACAGTCAAAATTCCCCTTCTCCACCAAGGCCCGGTCACACCAGCATTCAAAATGTCAGAATTTTGCAGCAAAATCAGTTCATTTCAATGGAATCGCAACGATTAGTGGATTCACTGGTGAGGGTGAAGTAAACCCCAATGTTTTGTGCCGAGTTCAACTTTGGTGAACATTGACTAGCAATCCCATGCCTGTTGACCAATAGAAAGCAGTCTTGAGAGTGCTGACCTTTGAGGGAATGAAGAGAAGGGAAGTCAAATATGGGGGAAGCTTTCAGACCGTAGTTTAGTAGCTGTGTTGCACCATCCACTTCTATTTAACCCTCCTCTGTTGGAGTATAAACTGCTCCACAAGAGGAATGGACAGGAGCCGAAACAAATACATCTTTTGAATATACTGTTAGCGGCCGACCTTACTGACTGTTAGCAAGCAGTTGGAAAGCTTGTTAGCGCTAAAAGCTTTTTCCCCTTTTTCCAATAAAAAAACCCAACAACAAATAAACAAAGTTTAGTAATTGAATGAAAAAATGTAAAACCCAGAGAACACACAGAGAAAATTTGACAAAAATTGGAGAGTTTTGTGACTGACTAGCGCTATGTCCTGGCTGGCTTGCGTGTAAGCAAAGATGCTCTATAAACAAAGATAACGCATTACAGGCTGCACCAATGGTATGAAATGGTATACACGTCTTGTCTCCTGAATGGGCATGGTCGACTCTTCCCAACCTCTTCATTCCTAGGCTAATTTTTTCCTGGAGAAATGGAGAATATTTTAACAACAACAAAGGCTATATATATATAAAATATTGATCTCAAAAGAAAGCTAAGACCTGGGAGATTACAATAGAAGTGTGAGGGATTCAGGTATATATACTCTGTCAGAATGCATCTGGAACACAGTAGAAAATTTAAATTTCTACCTCCGCCTAAAAAAAACAACAAAAAAACCCCACACACCTTATTTATAGTGAAAACACATTTGAATCATAGATAAATAAGCCTAAGCTTTGTAGAAATTATTAAAATAATATCTGATAAGTAACTGTGCAAAAGTAGATGGTAAAAAAGTGAACCTAAGCAGTTTGACACATGTTTTATCACAGATATTTCCAGGTGGAACCAGCAAATGTGCCATTTGGATCCATGTGCCATTGACCTGTCTTAGGTACCAGGCAGGACAACTAATTATAATTCACTGATAGATCATTATGGTAACTCATTCCATCAAATACAACTGTTTTGGAGTCATTTTGAAATTGTAATCTGGGTCAGATTCACCTAGGCACGCGCTGTGTAATAAAAAATGCAGTGCTGCAGCTGTTTGGGCACATACGCGAGGGCATATCTCGACAACCCATTTGCCGATCTGAATAAATGACACCTCTTTGTGACAGTCAGAGCCAGTAGAATCGACTGACACCACCCACTTTCAGCTTAGAAACACCAATGACCATCCAGAAGGAAGTAAGCCCAAAGATAGTATATCGTGGTGAGAGCACTACCCCCTCTCAACACTCCGTTTGTGCTTATGTAAACAACCAGTACTTCCGTAGTTCAATTCAAACAAACACAGATGTACGAGAGGATACAGTAGCAGTGTTTTTTCAAATTGTAATATAACTTTTAACCTGAAAACAGCAAAGGTAAAACACACTTATGATTTTGCAATGTTTTTCTTTGTTACACTTTTGACGTTAGCTCGCTGAGATTCCGTCGCCCGGCAACGCAACAGACATCGTTGTATTCCGTAGTGTCTGCTCTTTCAGACGGTATATAGTTTGTGTGGGTTGCTGGAAGTGGTGAAAATAACAGAATCCCGAAATTGTCATACATAATGAATATAATTGCCTAGGGTGTAATTGTGTTTCGTTCCGGCTGTCGATGCTTGGTAAAGGCTTTTAGCGGAGTTTCTCCCCTTTGTTTTGGTATGACGCATGTTAGGATTGGTGCTTCCTAGACTGTGTAATGTTCATTTATACTGTAAAGGACTTTGACAGCCTCCTGTAGAGGGGGCATTCGTATTTTCGTACAATAATAAATATAAAGAGCAAAGAAAAAACAGTTTTAACTTTTAATTCATGGTTTCACGTATAAATCCCTTTAGATTAGATTAAGATTGTTTTTCCGGTTGGAAAGCGACGTCGGCAGATCTGCAGTGAAACCAGACCGACCGTTAGAGAACAGATGTTACCAGATCTTTCGACAGTGTGTGGTTGAGACAGAGAGGTCAGTCAGTCAGTCATTTTCTACCGCTTGTTCCCGCTCTCAAGTGAGCCGTCTCCGGTGTAAGCAGTTAGCTTGAAGGCTATAGACGTGTAAGTAGTGACGACGTCACAAAAGCTTCTAGAAGCAAAAACACTGTCACTTTCTGGTGTGACCAAGCCTTTAAAGTGCTGAATGTTCTGGTTTTGCTCCACAGTTTGTTTTTCTTGCATCTGTGGGCAATATCAAAGAAGAAAGAGAGGAGTCAATCTACCAATCAATTAACCCTATTGATCTCTATTAGTTGTTGCTCTCTGCTAAATTATGTTAATTTTATATTGAAATTATTGACTATCAACCTTTTTGTCTGGTGTCATTTTCTATATTTTTCTAAGCACCAGTGACAAAATCTGATATAGTGAGAAGCTGATTTTTTTTCCTACATGACACAAAGTCACTGGGGGGGGGGGGTAACAGAATGGAAAAAGTTGGCTTGAAAACATACAATATGGCATTAATTAGTGTTGACTCAGTAGCAAATTACCACCCTGCTTCTGTGTTTGTGTGTGTGGGTGTATACCACCCTCTCAGCTTCCACAATAGCCAACAGAGGAACAAGGAAATCATGTGTTTAGCCAACTCCAGCACTCAAATGCTGGAAATATACATGTAATTACTACCGCATGTCAACAGCTACGCAAACACACACGGGCACAGAAAGACACAACATGTAAACTCATACACACTAAAGTGCACTGGCGGGAACACACACAAACAACTAATGAAATCAATATGTGGAGAACTAACACTTGCAAGTATTTACTTGTAAAATGTAGCAAAGAGCTTGAGGGTTATATGGAATAAATCCTTGATTACTGCTGCTCCTTATTACTTTATTGACATGCAGTGTATTTGTACGTGTATGTATAATTGTGTGTGTTTGTGTCTCTGGGTCATGGAGGGATGTCTCGCATCAGACATTTCTCAAAACCTCCAGCCGTTAGATCTACTGACTGCCTTACTCACTGACTAACTGACCGACTAAAGAACTGGCTTCACGTGCAGAATTTTTAACAGCAGCTGTGAGATACTATTCAAACCGTCTTCCTCCCATCCTCCTCTATGCTTCCCAGGGAGGACATTACATCAGGTCAATGGTCCCCTATCTCCTTCTATGTGCGTCAAGATAATGGGAATAGCACTTGTGATTTCCCCTTAAATTTCTGCATCCATCACCCTCACTTTGCACCTTGTACTATCTCTCAATAACAGTATTTCTTTCAATAAAACATTCCTTACCGGAAAGAACTTACCTTTCCCATTAAAACTGAAAATAACTGTTACAAGTAGGCTTTTGGGGTTTGACAGTACAGCAGTTCATGAGAGACTTACTTATCCAAGGGGTATCTTATTACGTCCATTCATTCTGGAGCAAGAGCAGTGTAACCTTTTGACTGGGGAGCTAAATCATGGCCATTATCCACCGGCAGTGCTCGTTATTCTGCACTCCCTCTGCGGGACAGAGTGGTCCGATTGACTAACTGTTTCCTAAACTGTTTCCTTTACATGGAGGGAAGCAGAGAGGGGGAGACGGAAAGAGAGAAAAAAAAAAGGCAAGACAAAGATAAAAGGAAAGGTCGACTCGCCACATTGACTGTTTTACTTTTTGGGGAGCAGACAAGGTACAAGAGCAGGAGAAAGCTTAAGAGGGGGAGATGTCAGATTGATTAATACTGCCAAAATTATTCCCCTCTCAGATGAGGTGTCATTTACCCAAAGAATCCATTTCAGGCACACAAATGAATAGGACCTTTTGTTCTATGTGGAAAATAAATTACAAGTAGAGACTATGCTTAAAACTAAATACTAGGAACATAGGAAATCTATTCCCAAACCCAGTAATTCTAACCATTTAGGGGATTGACAGTAAGACTGTGTGTGTGTTTAAACATCTGTGACTGTGTCTCCTGTAAGCTGATACCTCTTTCCCCGCTGCTGAATATATGACCTATTCTCAGGAAAGAAATTAGCCATTGCTGGTGAAACGCAAACGAAAAGAGTCCTGGTGTATCTCGAACCGAGACTCTGTGTATGCAAGGGTGTATGTTGTTGCTGAAACATCCCAGTCGTATTGATATTTTCTATACTTTAAGAATGTTCCCTTTACTAGGATAGCAGGATGATGTAAATCCTCGCTATGCCTTAAAGAAAGGGTTAGGGCACTGGTTTAAGATTACATATGGATAAGTGAAAGATTAAGATGATTTAGTTGGATGTGATCATTGGAGATCCTCACACGTATAGTACTGTACATATGTGTTAGTATGAAAGAACGACGACCAGAGAACACAAACAAGACAAACTGAGAAAGTGTATGTGTGCACAGTGTACGCTGACGTCCATGAATGTGTGTAACAGTGAAGAGCTGATATCAGACGATGTTGGGGCATTTCAGGGAGCTGAAAGTTGAATTTCTTCCATCTATGCAGCCTGAGTTGTGTGGACCATTTGCCTGCTAACTGCTGGGTTGTTATTCTGCTGCTGACTGACACCAGCCTAATGGCTGATAATGGTTTCTAGTTTTATGATACCTTCCTCTTCAAGTGAAAAAGTAGACTGCATGTTTTCCGGTCTGTCTTTTGGTCTCACTGATGAGCTCTGCCTGCCTGCCTCACTGGCTGCCTTGGTATGCTTTCATACTAATTTGGTGGAATTCAGGAAAAATAATCATCCAGACTGATCAGCTTACAGTTACACAAGACACTTACAAATAGCTTGTGTCATCCTATTAAGTGATAAAGAATGGTTAAAAAGACATTTTTGCCATATCCTGATTTCTACTAGAAAACAAAACTAGTGTGGAGATGGTCAGATTTGCATTCTACTCAGGATTTTTGAGGACCTGGATTCAGTCGAGGCAAACTTTGCACACATACAGTATTATGAGTAATGATACAGATTGCACATGGTAACAGTGGGGAAAAAATAATGTGGCCTGTGGCTTAAAAATATGGAATAAATACAGCCACAGAAGAGCCACGATAGGCCCGTGGCAAATGTCCAGCACTGCAGTCTCATAACTTTAAATTTAGGAGATGAGCTTCTTATAATATCACATTTAAAATGACTGAGTGTCCCAGAATTTCTCAGGCCACATCCCATGTAGTCAACAGAGCAGGACTATGTGGTAAATGAATAGTAACGGAACAAGCTGTGCTGGCCACAGGCAAACAGGTAGGCAGGAACAATGGTAATGCAAAGGTAGAGCACAACTCAAATATTTGCAGAAAATATAAAAGGAAGTCCTACTTAGAGCTTTCTCTACCTCATTAAATCTATTTGGGATTTATTCTGATATATATATATATATATAAAAATGTTTTACTTAAAGCACCTGTAAGTAAAAAAAGTTAAACATTAGATCATAAGAAGTGACCTGTGTGTTGGCGTTTAGGCTAAAGTGCTTGGGTTAAGTTAAGGATAGAAGTGTGCGTGTGTGTGTGTACATGTGTGCATGTGTGTTGGGGTCCAAGGATCAAATGTTTGAATTAATACCGCCCTCCCACAGCGAGCCTGGCAATGGTGTACAGCTGTCTGCAAACTACAGCTCGCTCACTCCAACACCACTACCAGCAATTATTTCAGAGGATTACAATTCTGTGTGTTTCTGCCTGCTTCGCCCTATCTACTTTGGGTTCAAATGTCCACTATAAGCTAATAACAGTTGGGTAGAGCTGAAATAGTCAGCTACTATACAACTAATCGACTGACTTTTTGTCTTAAGACAAAAACAGCAGGAATAGTGAATAAATTAAGGAAATGGTTTGAGATTTAAGGAAGTACACCATCATGCAGCGTTGCTCTCCTCTGTGAAGTGCATCCTCCTTCACCCTTCACTGCCTTTTTACTCTCTTTGTTTCCTAGAGCTACCCTTCCCCATCGCCCTTTACTCCACGTTTCTCTAGGAAACACACACACAAACATTCACAAATACACACTTTGGGTGACATGCATTCATTTCTTGCCTTCTGATTTTAACCTTTACTCTTTCCACCAAACTTGAGACTTTTTCTATATGGAATCATTATATACACTAGTAAGGACCTCTGGCAATTACAATTTAACACAGTTAATACATTTATAAATAAATTTAAAAATCGCACACATGCGTTATCGCACGCAAACACACACAGAAAGTCACCCCTGGCGAGCCCATGTCTCTTCTCTGCACAAGCCACAGCAGCTCAGCACTCCTGCTTGAAGCCTGATGATTCCCAGCCCTGTCACTGTGGGCAAAGGAATGTCCTGTCACCGGGGGAAACGGAATGCCCTGCCACCAGACGTAACGGAATGCCCTGTCACCCGGGGTAACGGAATAAAGACATAAACGTCTCAGACAGTCCAGACATCGAGGTATGACACATCTTCAGGACATGAGGTACATATGGAGAGAGAGGGGGGTGACAGAGAAAGAGAGAGGGGGGCATGTTGCAAGGGTAGATCAGAGCAGGAGTACCAGTTAGCCAATGGGTCAGAAGTAATGTGACCTACTGACTGTCAGAAGGTCAGAGAAGCTCAGTTTATAAGCTCTCAAACAAAAATCCATTCATTCACGTCATTATCATAAATAGCTATGTACTTTCGAGTGGTTTAATCGCTTTTAACAGATGATGTTTTGATTGCTGCGTATCAATATATGTCGGCCTGTGCAGTAAAAACAACAACACATCCCTACAGTCTAAAAAATGTATCATAGCGTTGGTTCATGAGGCACTCTCATTAGCCTTAGCCTTGTCGTTGACTTCTCATGCTTCACAATCACTGGCTCATTCACCAGCTGACTTGTAACATCCAGTCACATTAATGCAGGTGTACGGCGCGGGCCATTATAACTTGACACCTCTCATTATTGCTCTGCTGAAAAGCTTACCGCTATAGCTCCCTCCACTAATCTCCTCCTTATGTTATAAGCTTCCTGCCAAATCTAACCAGAGTAACTGCATTTCATTTACAAACACCATTCAGTTCAACATCACAACAAAGACGTGGTCTAGTTGGCTGCTGGCGCTATCAACCTATCCATCATGATAAAAAACAAAAAACAGTAGAGTAACTGAGTAAGACAAACAATGGTGCTGTTAGATACAGTTTCACATATAGTCTGTCATTTTCTTCTTCTTGTGTATCCCCGCCCCCCAACACCACCATCCTGGTTATTGAAGAAAAGCCATTTATAGCACTGCAACAACAAAACCACAGCCCTCTCACTCTTGACTCTCAGGGCACAGGTAAAAAATAAATAAACAATAACTGAACCTGGTTCAACTTTTGCCACAGAGCACTCCGTTATCTACCTTGCAATCACCAAGACCAAGAATAAAATGATAGTTGCCGGGTGAATTTCCAGATAGGGATGCATCAATCATATTTTTTTCTCTCCCGATACCAATTTCAATACCTCAACATACCTTGTTATTGGTATGTACCAATAACAAGAACTGATCCGGAAACAGTCCTCTCTTTTCCCCCAAATTTAAAATCTTTATACCCCACTGCGTGGAACAAATTTAATTCATTTCAGTAACATGAGGCCAGGGATTGTTCTGGCACTAAAAACTCAGCCGGCTCACTGAATGAATAGAAACAATGAATTTTATAATGACATTGAAAAAGAAATAAATTTAATGTGGATCAGCCACGTCATGGCCGATACCCAATCTGCTTAATAAGGTCAGCCTCAGCATTGATAGCGATCCAGCATATCAGATTGGTGCATCCTGTTTTGTAGTATTAGCAACACTCTGCAGTGTCTTGGCATCTTAGAAACCTTCAAAATCAGGGCTGTAATTACCCAAACTGGACTTTCTGGGTCATATTTAATTTCCAGTACCTGTAGCAGCACACCCACACAAATGCACCTCTTTGCAGTTTTCAACACATTTTTATTTTTGTCTGAATGCCCGTAAACATGTGATACAGCTTCTCCATGACCTGCGGTTCACTGTGCTGACCCTAAACCTCACCCTAACCTCACTGAGGGAGGTTGCCCTGCATACTATAGGATAGTGCTTGCACTCAAATTCCAGTTTGATTGCACGTTTGCTGCAGTGACAGAAGGAGATACCTCAACAACCAGAAGGCCAAACAGCCCAACAGAGAGAAATTGACTCAGACAGGGGGACAGAGCTGAAAAAGCTGAGAGACCGAGATCACAGCATGGTACTCTAATCGAAACAGGCGAAAGGAGAAAATCATTAAACAAGCCCCACTTGTATTTTCCTTATTAGATTCCCCTGCTGGTGTCACACCGATTAAATTCCCCCTTATTTCCCCTAACAAACTCTAAACTCTCAGACAATGTGTTAAGGAGAGGGATTATAAAGAATTGCAAGAGGGCTTGTGTGTATTTATCTGCATGTGTAAATGTTTTTTCTTGCCCTCACATGTGCTCTCAAACCCTGTCAAGATGCAATTTGAAGATACATAGTCTGCCTGCGCAGTGACATTAAACAAGATATTACAAGTTTTGTTGACATTAAGGCATTATTATTGCTTTACAGCTGCTGTGATGAAAATCTCAGGGGGAGATGTCCTTAACACTTCAGTGCAGCTCATTTCTGCGGCCAGTGCTTATGTCTATAATTAGAGAAAAGCAAAACATTGGGCTGAGATTTTTTTTGGCAGTTATGTGAAATATTGACTTCTTGAAAAGTCTTCTAAATGAATGAGAAGGGAACTTAACCTTCTTGCTGTTTTTCTTTGCGTTGTCAGTATTTCTCTTATTCAGTCTCTTGATGTCTGTGTGTTTTACTCTTTTCCCTCTCCCTTATCATCAGTATCATAATATTTTCCATCTGCTCTGAGAGAAGGAGACATAAAGTGAGCCTGAGCCAGCACGAACAGCTGCAGGCATCTATTCCCATATATTACAGTACGCCTAACCTCCACATATTCCCTTTA
Source organism: Coreoperca whiteheadi (assembly GCA_011952105.1). Taxonomy (NCBI): domain Eukaryota; kingdom Metazoa; phylum Chordata; class Actinopteri; order Centrarchiformes; family Sinipercidae; genus Coreoperca; species Coreoperca whiteheadi. The sequence goes on from CM022476.1 coordinate 15,109,841, forward strand.
TGTGGAGCCCATCACCGAGTACACTAGACCCCATTACTCTCATTAGCTTTTACAGCACTTGGCTGGTACAACATTTGCATGTAATCAAGAGGACGGACTGCTGATATAGTTTCAAGACAGTCTACATGCCATTTGAAATGCACCGCAAAATGTTTGTTTGTTTATATGGTTTATACAGACTTATGATGCATATCTCACATAACCAAATTATGTTGCTATATTGGCAGATAATTTCCCTGGAGTCAGAAAAAACATCACCTGTCATGATGTGACTGTTTCAAATCAACAACACAAAACAAAACAAAGTAAGGAGCATGTTGTGAGGGAATTTCACTGCCTTAAATTACATGTGATGAAAACATTTGCATTAACATCAAAGAGATGCACCAGCCAAATCATCGCCAAGTGCTTTAATACAATTTGACTTAAAATACCTTGAAATGAGCTTAATTCAGACAGCTTGGCTACATGCTGTAATGACTTGACAAGCCAGTTTTTTGTGTATTCATGAAAGGCCAAAAAAACTTGTCCACAAAAGTCAGCCAGGTGGATGGTATAATGTGACTTTTTCCAATGCAGATGAACTCGTTTCACCTTATTCCAAGCTAGCGTCACTTGTTTAGGGGTTTTGTGAAACAGCACTGGACACAATTCTCTATTTTTTGTAGAGCACTGACAATAGTTACTGCTTTTGCAATATTATGGACCAACTGCCTCCCAGAAAGTTCAAAACCACCATGCTGAGTTGGAAGGCAGAGGCATCAAATAAAATTACGTCTCCTACTAGCCTCAATATGTCTGAAACCTGCTGAGGCAGTGCAACAACTTCAGTGCTTTCACTGTACAGATACAGCCGCTCAAACCAATCAAGACATGCTGTAATTTCCCTATGTCGTCCACTACATATGCTGACAGGACGATACCTACTGCTGTGACACTTTTAACAAAAGAAAAATCTAACCAGCTCTATAGCATAGAGTACTGTGTCACTTTAGATCTGACCGTCACATCATTTAGCTGCGCATTTTAATTAGCTGCTGCTGAAGTACCTTCTCCCACCCCAAATATGTCTGCAATGTGCTGATGTATTACAAATTCAGCACTTTGGTTTTGCATAAAGCTCTTATCTTTGAACTGAGCTGAATTTTGCATTTATGTAAGTGCAGTATGTGTGTGTGCGTGTGTGTATGTATACACACAGTATATGCACACATCTCCCCACAGCTCTCGGAAATACATTTATAGCAGGTAGTAAGCCGTCTTAAGTGCCACAGAGGTCTGTCTGTGCTATGGTAATGGGCAGAGTTTGGACTACAGTGTAGAGTATTTGTGCATGTGGGTCTTTCCTACATTCATAAGCAGTGCCCACAACACTCTGTGTGTGTGTGTGTGTGTGTGTGTGTGTGTGCGCATGCATGCACGCACTGCAGGCTAAAGTCCCAGACTGGCTCGACAAGCTTAATACCATTATCAAGATTTACAGCGATGCTCATGTGGGACTTACATCAAAATGGTTGGTGCACAGCACAGACAGAACCCATGTCCCAATTAAAGAGCCTGAGGAACAACGGTACACACATAAACAAGGAGACGCACAATCCCTTTCTCATACAATCTCTGTCTCACTATCTTTCTCTCTCAGACACTTCTGCATATTCACAATCTGTTGAACTCTCTCTCTTACACACACACACGCGCACACACGCCCCACTCCCTCTGGGGACAGTGCCTCTGGCCTTTGTGGCTGGAGGAGAGAAAGCGCTGAAACGGTGGAAATGAAGAAAGAAAGTGAGAACAAGACCGAGAAAGAGCAAGTGAGAAAGAGAGAGACTGGAGCGGCATCCCAAACAGCTCAAGATGAACAAGACACAGCTTCAAGAAGACACAAAACGCTCCAGAAGTCAGCTTTGGCTGCAGTTAGTTGTTGTTATCAGCAGCACATTTTCACTATGAACCAATTTAATGATTTAAAAACTGAAGTATGTACTGTAGCTATTATGACTTTTTGTTCTTTAGGAGTAGTATGATTTCCAATATTTAAAAAAAAGAAACCATTGAATTCAAAACAGACCTTTTGAGTTAGTTTATAGTTTGGATAAAAGCTAGATACCACTAATTTCTATTTAAAACACAACCCGTATTCTAAATTCAAAATGTATAAGAAATTAAGGCAATGTAATCATTTTCAACAAGCAATCTCTATGCTGTGAATGTGTATGCTTGTTCACATCTGTGTATACCAAAGTGTGTGTACGCATGCACTTTTGCATATGCCAGTCCTAAGTGTGTGCATACGCGTATGACCATGCATGTGCGTTTCCAGAGTACTCGGGAAGAGCTTTAATGATAGGCCAGAAAATGCAGACCAAGCATCTCTGCAAGTCTCAGAGAGACCAATTCAACCGCCGAGCCGGAGATGTGGGGAGCGCTGAAATATCTGAGTTGCTTCTGAGTCTGTTCATTATAATGAAGCATACCTAATACTAGATGCTCTCAGTGTCAATCCAAAACGTCCTTATGATTCATTATTGGGTGCCATAGCATTCTGTTATTCTCCTTTCACAGTGCTTTGGCATAGAAACAAATGACCAATTTCAATATTAAGTTCTCATAAATTATTCATGGATGCTTGTAGGGCTTTAGGCATGGACATTTTAGATGGCATAACCTTGTGTAATATAAAAACAGCTTGTTATGAATGGAAATGCACAGAGCTAAATGAATTCTTTTGAAGCCTACCAGATGGCACCTCCAAAGTTAATAACATGATAAGACTAAAGTATAAGCTTCATCCAGGTACATTTACAAAGACGTATTAAACCTTTTCTTCAGCACTACGTGATGCTCTGCAACAGCCCATGTCACTTATGATATAGCAGTAAAATAGTATAATTTGTACACGAAAACCTCAAACCTAAAGTTCTGATAGCAACTTTTATTTCTAACTTTAAAAGATTTGCCTCCGAGGTTATCTGTGAAAAAGAATAAAAAAAGGGACATTTATTCAATAACCACTCAATTTGAAGTAGTTTGATATTTGAGAAATAGCTCCAGACTAATTAGTTCTCAAATGTATAGCTCAAGACCACATTTTACCCCGATGTGATAAGCATTCATTTGACTCCAACCGTAGCTCTAGGATATAAAACAGCTCTATTTTCTGAATCAGACATATGAGTGATGCTGCAGTGATTTTTATAGATCTGTATAAGTAGTGCAGATATAAAATGACTGAAATAGTGCTCCTGAAGTTGATAGAGGCCTTGAAATGTAACATGTAGCTCTCCCCCTTTTCTCCTGAGTTTTCCTTGCCTTTTATCTGCTCCTCTCTTCTCTCACCTTCTTTTAGCAACCCTCTCGCCCTTGGTCTCTGTCTCCTGTTATCCTTTGTCTTTCTCACTAAGTTCTGCCTCTAGCCAGTGTTGTCAAAACACCTCAGTGACTATTTTCCTCTTACTAAATTCTTTCTTCCACTCACTCACTGTCTTCTGTACTCTTTCCTCTCTCCATATTTTCTCCAGCCTTGATTGAGTTTTGCCCTCTGAACTACTATAGAAAAAAGAGAAATTAGTGAAAGAAGCTTAAGCAAGAAATCTTTCCTGCCTGTAATAGTTCCTCCCTCGCCTTCTCAAGGCTAGCTACAAACACAACTATACACCCACAGCTCCACTCATCGACAAAGTTACAATCGCACACACACAGATACAAATGCATTCCCAAAGTAAAAGACAACAATCAATGTCGGCCAGTCACAGTTCAATAAGCAGACTAAACAATGTTGCTCCATTATTACTGTCTTGTTTAACCAACAGCACAAGAACATCACTGACAATCAATACACTGCCACACACCAGGGTGGGTGTGTGTGTGTGGGGGGGGGGTAACACCAAGGAACAGTGTGTGTGTGAGTGTGTGTGTGTGTGTGTGTCTGACCCACTCAATGGATCATCCAGCAGGAAAAGGTCCTTGATGATTAAATGTCAACTTAAACAGACCTCCGAGACATCTCTCTGTGTGTGTGTGTGTGTGTGTGCGCCCGTTAACCAATTCTATGTATCTGAGGGGAAACGGTAAATCTGCTTTGATTGATTTTCTACTTGCAAACTGGTTGCAACACTTGGTCTACAAAACCTGAATACAATCTGTTTTGTTTCCACAGATTAAAGGGCCTTGTTTAGAATATTGACTGCAGACAAAGTAGGAGAACCCGAACCTGAAATAGCACTTTAAAGTTGAGGTGCCTTTTGAACTTCAGTCTTTTTTAAAGTGGTTACTGTTTTTCATTAGCCTTTCCATCCTATCGACCCGATTCTATTGAAAGTCTTGGACATTTCCTTGAGGCAATATTTCTTATTACTACTACTGCAGCTACTCGTTACTAGTACTGTAAAATGAAAATATACTGTAATTTGTATGGAACTTTTACATACAAACACAATGTATCCACTATGTAATGAATATAAAAACCAATAATAAAACATGACATTAATAATGTAAAGTAAATTTTTAAAAAAACAACTAAATGTTTAGTTAAAAAGAAAAGCAGTTTAGTTAAAACGTCTTTTAAAGTGTGAGTTGAACCAAATTCATAATTAAATGAAAAACGTATTTTCTCGCTTACCTCTAGTGGTATCTGGCCATGCAGATATAGTTTTGGTTTCATCTCCCCAGGTTTTGAGATATGTGTCCCTGACATTTCTGCAGCCTCACCGATACAGCGGCGGTTAATAGAATTTCGTTTGTGGTGCCTACAGCATTAAACAAAAATTCGACAGTAGCATCTATTTCCAGAAACAATGTCCCATTTACTCTAGAAACTCCACAGACCCTATTGTGAACAGTGTTTATAGGGAATATGTCTTTGGTGCACCTCGATTGTATTTGGGTGAAAGCAGAAATCTTAGAAACATAGATCTTAAAACCCAGAATAAAACCATAACTATCTGCATGGCAAGATGCCACTTCTGAAAATACGCTTTTGTAATTTGAATGGACAAACCCTTTAAAAGACATCATTTATGATATCAGAATTTTGACTTTTTCCTCACCTAAGCTCTCTAGTGCACATGTCACTACAAAGTCTGTATAGCTCTGATGGCACCAGCCTGTCTGAAACTCTGAAGCATTTTGTTATCTTAACTCTGTGCTCTGTAAATATTCAATAATTCATCGGACACACCTCTCCTCCTGAGCTCTGAAGACCAAAAGTGATGGAACTAAAAGCTTAAAAAGGACTTAAACTGAAGTCTGCAACGGCACAGTGTGGAGGAAACTATTCTGGGAAGGTGAGGACTGCTCTTTCCCCTGAATCCTGAAACATACAGGTGCCTTTCAGCTGGAGATTAAATGAGTGACACAACATTTGCTCTTGAACTCTTAAACGTAAACAGTGCTGCACGCTCTCTCACTTTTCCTCATTTACACAAAAATAAATAATATTCAAATTACTATTCATGATCACCTTTATAAAGGCAATAGTGTACGTCACATACATAACTGATGGTACAATGGTGAGTGGAGCACTTGTTGTTTCAGTAGCATTGCGATCAATGTACTTCCTCCTGTAATTCATGACTACTGAATGACTATTTTTTCTTGACTTTGTGGTACCATCTGCAATAAACAAACCTGTACTCAGAACTGACAAGTTTGTCATTAGCTGTGAGTTTCAGTTCATTTTCAAAACTAAAAATAAACTTTTGCGGGTTTCAAGTTGACCCGGGGCCAAAACGGCAGCCCTGCCCTCATTTTCTGACAAGACCTCAGCACTGAGCGGAGATAAACAAAAACCCTGGAGGGGCCCAGAGGAAGAAGCAACACAAATAACCACAGCAACAATACAAGGATTTGGAGGAGCTAGAGGGAGCCATGGGCATTGTCTGGCTGTAGTCAGCTCCTTTCTGCTTCTTTTGAAACTGTTCCTTGGGTGTGGATGACATTTCTCAGAACAGAGAAGGGGGGAAAACACTTCAAATGTTTCTGCAAAGTTTTCCTCCTTGTGTCTTTTGTTCAAAGTTTAAATCTCCCCTTCCCCCAGGAAGGAAGGAAGGAAGGAAAGACGGAAGAGAAGAGAAAAGGGAAGAGACTCGAACCAAAGAGGAGAAAGATGAGAGGGAGTGAAGAAGAGACGGACACAAGACAGTGTAAAAGAGAAACAGATGGACACAGAGTGATGAGAAAACAGAGGGAGGCTCAGACACTTATTTCATGTTCTTTTGATGTGGTGAAATAACCCTGCTGTGACACTATGACATAAGTCTCATGCTCATTCATCTGCTCACAGAAAAAGTAACCCATACACATGATGTCATTGGCACAAGTGTAAAATATATAGCTTACAGATGGCTACTTGCCACACAGTACATAGCATGAGGCATATTTTAACAGGTAGGCAAGAATGTTGCAATTGTGGGCATCTGGTACAGTTGCAACCAATTTATTTGAGGCATGATGTGGCACTCTATAGTATTCTGGTGAAAAGCCAAGAATGGTTATGAAACCCTAAACAGGATGGAGATACTTTGACCAAGATGCTCAAACTTAGGCAACACGGTCAACTTTTCACCAGCTAATATTAGCACGGAGATAAATGGCCTGGTCACTCTAAATCCCATGTACACATATCCATTATATGAACATTAGTATACATGTAAGCTTAACGTGCAGATAAAATCAAACATCTCAATATTTTTGACCGAATATCAATATTCTGATGAATTTTAAGGAATGACTTTTGGTGTTTTCCTAACACACAAAATCCTTAAAAAGGGGCACTCCACCAATTATATTCATACGGTTCAGTTGATTTGTCGTGAGGAGTACTCTCAGCCTGTGAAAACTGTATAAAGTCTTCTGTGTGTTTGGAGGGCGCTTTCCCCAAGTTTAAAAAAAATAAAATAAATTGCCTGATGATGTCATCAGGGTTATTTTGTCTAATGAAAGACGCTTTCTGCTTGCATTTTGCAAAATGTAGGATCCAGTGTTTTTGGAGCTTGACCTATACTAGAGACTCAAAGTCAGAATATCTGGCCTCTGCTGCTTCGAATTTGACCACTTTTTGTAAATCTCTCTCGTTTAAGTCCCCCACCTTTATACAAGTAGAATACTAAATCACTACAGAACCCTTTTAAGCTCAGATAGTTTTATAACCCTACTTAATGCCCAGGAAAAGACAGCATTTCAGTTATGTCACCATATTATGATAACCAAAATGCCAAATTATGTCTAGTTTAATACCACAATATCAATATTAAATTTATATCTTTTATAAATGTTTAGATATCAAGTCCTGGAAACATGAGTTTGAGCAAATGTGGTAAAAACATAATCGCTGCATCTGTACAGGTGGCTTTTCCCGCCTTTCTGAAACGACAACTGCCACAATATCAGACATGGTCCAAGAGAGTGACAGGATATGCTAAACCTGCCAAGAACACAACAGCTACTGCATATGGAGACACAGTGTCTATCCACACTGCTACTTTAACTGCCAAACTAACCATTCAGTGCCGTGTGTGTGTGTGTGTGTTGGCTGCCCTGTCTGGAAACCCCCTTGTATGCAAGTGCACAACAGAGCAGAGACACTTGTTCCTTAGTATACTGTTTGTGTGTGCGTGTGTGTGTGTGCGTGTGTGTGTTTTCCCCAGTATTGGCGGGGCGATTGTGCCACATGTCATTGGACAGTGAGCCAGTTTGTGTGCTAAAAAACCGTTACTGCACCACTACACCAGCTGTGCCTCAGCATGATGGCAACAGAAAAATATTAAAAGAAAGCAAAAAAAGCAAGAAAATTTGTCTGAGGGGAATGGCTGAGTCCCAAACCTGTTTGAAATGTGCAGGATTACAGCCTCAGATACCGAACACCTGTGTGTCATTGCGACCATTAGGGCTGTACCGAATGTCTTTTTTTGCTACATATTAAAAGCTTCTATTGAAGTTTTCAAATGTCTATCATCATATTTTATGACGTCAAAGAAAAAAAAATCCTCAAAAAAAATCCTCAGTTTGAATAAAGTGATTCATCAGGTGCATGTCTCCTTTTGTGTGCGGCACAAGAGCAGCGTTTTCTGAGCGCACTGAAAATGTTTTTAAAAGGCTAAACAACAAATATGGATTGAAGCAGAATATTCTGTTCGATAAAAACATGTGAATTTTGGAATTGATTACACATTTTGTCCAATAAAATTATGAGTTTACAATAGTCTGAAGTTATTGGAAATATTTGGATCACACAAGTCGGAAACAATCCGACGCAGCCACCACTGGAATCTCATTCTTTAAATAGTATAATACTAATAATATTAGTGTAGCCTAAGCTTTATCTGCAACAGAAATACTGGGTTAAATAGAATGAATAGACATGCAAACAAAAACAAAACAAAGCTGCTGTGAGCTGAGAATGACACAAAGTGTGTGTGGGCTTCAAAAATTGCACGAAGACTCAAAAGCCACAGTAAGAGCTTGCACCCGCAAACAAACTCCTCCTCAAGCCAAAACGTCATTTTTCCAGTTTAACAAGTAAAGAATTTAAACACTTAAGCAGCAGAAAAGGTTCTCTGTATAAAATCAATAGAGCATTGAAATTAAATTCTATATTTATGTAAGAATATGATCACATAGAGCGTCTTTGCTACGTGACTATTCATCGGAAGGTAATCATGCAGGGGGTGTTCATTCCTTTCATTTGGGAAAGTGACACAGATAGGACTACATCATCCAAACCAGCACGCATATGGTTAAAGAAATACAAGTTAGTTTAACAAAAAGGACGCACAATCTGATGTCGTCACCAACCCAACATTAAATAAAATACATTAATTACAGCTAAATGACGCTGGGAAAACACCAATATGCCCACACCCTCCTGATTAAAAGCAGTGCTGCTCCAGACAGAGTAAAACAGTGTTCCTCATTACTGACTAAGTTGTTTACAACATCAAAGTAGCATTTTAAATTCTTAGGGAAGAGAGCAGGACGCAATTCCGTGTGTTACTTCCTAAAGAATTAAGAACATACAAATCTCATTCAAAAGAGGGAATTGTCCATTTCTTACATATTTGGGGTGCAATTTAGTGCTTCCTTTGTTTCCTAAACTTTTTCATGCTGTGCCATTATAACTTTTCTCAGTTCAAGCATGTGCCTCTGACTTTCGTGTAAAATTGCATCTAGATTTCATCAGCTGTCAGATCACAGCAGGGAGCACCAATCTCCATCTTCCCCAAAACACAGATAATGATGCGATACCTCAACATTTCATGAACAATGTGTCAGATGTAGTCCATCTTTGATTTAAACAAGTGTTGATCCTTTAAGGATGCGTAATGATTACAATTGGAGTGGAGGAGTTTACATCCCGACTTAATCAATGAAACATTAAATGAGCTTTAAAATGCTGTGTTTGACAGATTGGAGTGGCAGTTCATAGTAAAAGGACTGTCATATCAAAACTGACCTCCTACAAAGAAACGACGAACTTCATTTAAAGTAAAAAAAAACAACAAGCAGTGAAATACACATAGACTACTACTACTGTACCTGCCATGACCGTAAGCCTTACAGAAATCCTTGGGGGTGGAAATACAAAATACCACAAGCAGAGGGAGTAAGAAAGAGATTTTTTAGGGTGAATCTAAAAGGTTTTCTTTTAATAAACATCAATAATCGTAAGAAAATACAGCCGAGAGCCGGAGGGCTCAAAGCAGCACAGTTAGTTAGCACACATGCGCGAACACAAGTCATGTGTACTTGAACACACACACACACACACACACACACACACACACACAGTGTGTGGGAGAGAATCAATGAAAACAAAGCATAGCTGAAACATGCTATAAACAAGTGCACAAAACAAGTCAGTAGGTCTGTACTTTTATAGATGCACTGCTGAGTCACAATGTTGAGCGCCCAAAATAAAAATCTAACTTTCACTCTGAAGGCTGGTGAGACACTGTAGGAGGGAAGATCTTAAATCTCTCAATCATTCAAAACAACTTTAAAGCCCTAATCCATTGACCTCATCATCACCCCATTTAATTTCAGCCTCTCTGGAAAAACAAACAGTCTTTCCCAAAAAGTAATATCTGATTATCTCCACCAGCAGCTGACTCAGTGCTTATTAATGTTGGTAGCAAACAGATGACCCTCTGGATTTTTTAAGCCACTGAATAGGGGATTTTAGTGCCTGAACTAATACATTGAGAAATGAAAAATTATTTTAATATTAAATCAAATATAATTTCCACTGAATAAATCAGTTGTGCACATGAAGTAGGATTGTCCTTCAAAATGTCAAGTGTCCAAAGTCTGTGTACACTTCCCTTCAATATGATATCAATACCTGACTTATGTGTCATGTTTTTATTCATATTGCACCTTTCTCATTTTACTTAATATTAAAGTGATCTCCCTATAGGAAAGCCTGCATAACAATCTCTGCACACCAACCAAAGGCATTCAAAAACATGCAATAAAACACAAGGTATGAAACGCAGACCATCATAAGCTGAAGTAGAACCTGTGGGAAAACAATGTCCAATGTGTTCTGTGCAGTCTGACATTGGCAACAAGTGATGAATACATTCGCTTTATCTTTAGCTCTTTAGCGCCAAGTTTCTGTATGAAAACATAAAAGGCATCCAAACTAACATTTTTCATCAAGAAAAAAACAAAACAAAAACAAAACTCTTGTATACAACTGGTACCTTTCACCCTGTGTAGCATGGACCAAACTTTCTTCAGGCATATTAGGCAAATGACTCCTAGATGAACTTTTCTGTTTTAATATCAAGCCAGCAAACTCGGCTCCATCAGTACAGCTATGTCTGAAAACAAAATGAACCTAGAATTTATTTTACAGGTCAGTTTTAGCACTTAGCATTGGGCAGTGTGAGAGGCAGCTAGATTGTCCTTTTGTTTAAGACTGTAAAATAAGGGGGCTTCTGTAGGTCTCTCTCAAATCATTGACACATACACACACACACACTATGAATACCAGAAATCAGCATTGCATACCACCAGCTCACCCCACAGCTGTATCTTGTTGTATTTGAAAAACAGTTCAGTTTAGCTCTTATAATAACCCTAAAATTGGACAGTTTTCAAAGTGAAGGTGATGCAAACACCAAAGAAACTGTATGGCTGTAAATTCAAGTGGGGTGAAATTATTCAGTCATCCTTTTTTCACTGTTTTGTTTCATCAAATCTCTTCCCGCTCTCTCTGAGAACTGTGATTAATTACTAACCCCGCAGTCTTTCCCTATCTCGCTCCCCCGCTTGATGTCCCTACTGTATATCCAAGTCACTATATCTTTCTCCCTCCTACGCGCTCAACATTGCTCTGCCTGGCTTTTCTGATTCCCTGCCTCTTTCACCCCTATATGATCACTTTTTTCCCCAGAGAACAAAAGATTTCAAAAAGCGAGGTTTTTACAGTGGAGAGTCATTATTCTCTCCACCTACAGTGCCTTCCTACCTGTGCTCCTCTGGGCGAGTAAAATAAAGCACTGTGTGCATGGATAATTCTGGAAAATAACAATGTTATATTTCATCCACACGCACACAAAATGGAGACACAAACGTGCCTTCTCAGCAAAGTACTGCCCATATTCATTAGCCACTTAGAAATGCTGTGTTCAAATGAATCAAAGCAAACTGCTTACACGTAATCTTGTCACCCGTGGAGTAAAATATACAGGGTTCCTTATTACAGCCAATGTGGAGCCAAAATAAGTGAATGGACTTTTTGTACCATGTGTGTCTATTGTACGGTGTGTTTGTGTGCGCGCGCGCCTTTGTACCGATAATACACAATAAACTAACTGAGTTGTACAGTGTTTGTCGTTTTTGTGTATTCTTGCCTGCCTGTTAGTCCCTTGTTTTTCCTAAGCCTACACGGGGTACAGTACAGTAAATTACATCATGTCTACAACAGGAGAACAGGGAACCAGAAACCTTTTTACAACACATGCTAAATCCCCTTTTTGCACGGCAGAATTACAATGTACTTTTTCCAAAACAGGGATAACTGGTGTTTCTGTATGTGTGTGCACACGTGTGCAAAGTGCAGACGTAAGCCTAGGAGGTAAAAAGTTACAGTGGTGATTATAGTAATTATGGTTTCAGGTTTTTGCATATTCCTTCAGATGGACCACTAGATTACCAGACAGTTTTGGCACGAAGAGAGTGTTGGGGGGGGGGGGTTTGGTTGATGGAGCAAGAAAAAGTGACAGAGGGAGGAAAAATGGCTATATAGGGGGGGGATGTGGAAAGGCGAGCGGGAGAGGGAAAGAGTTACAAAGGAAGAGAGAATGTAGTGGCGAAAGATTCGAAGAAGAGAAAGACTAATCCTTCAGGCGGCTTCCCAACGCTGCTCAGCCCGCTTGCTCGCTTCCTCCGCCTCTCCCCAATCCTCTCTCCACAGTCAACCAGGAGTTGAATGGGCTTTTACAGTGCAGCTTTGTTTCCTTTCAAAGGAGTGTGAATGTCAAAGTCTCCACAAAAACAAAAAAACACCTTCCCCTCTCGTTCTTTTTCCTCTTCTTTCACTCTCTACATTTCTCTATTTGCCTTATGCTTAACCTTAACCTTGTCCCTCCGTCTTCTCTCTCACCGTCTCAATACAGGACAATGCCCACAACAAGCTTTCAGTGGAAACAAAAAAGGACCCAGGTCCCAGCCTCGTGGACCCCCTGTTGCTGCACGTCGTCTTTTCTCAATAGCAGCTTCATTACATATTCATGGTGACACAAATAGGACTCTCTTGCTCCAACACACAAACACACCACTCAGCCAAAGACCCAGCACCCATCTGCTGGTCGTGTGTCTGCACTCAAGGAATTGTTCTTTTCAAAACAGAGCACACGTGTGTAGAAATGTGTTTTCTTTGCATTTGTGTGTGTGTGTTTAAAGAGTGACACTGCGGCTCATAAGGTTTAGCACTGCAGAAAGCTGCGATAATATTGTGGAGAAAAAAAAAAAAAAAACAATACCCAAAAGCGCCATGAGCAAAAAATCTGGAGATGCAGCAGATTGGTACTTTGGCACAAATCCAAATAAAGTGTCAGAGACCGACACGAGAAAGGACGTGGATTAAGCTGAAAAGGCAGAAGTTGGTTTCTTACATACACAAAGGGGGGGGGTCCCCGGTAATCGCTTGTCTCCAATAAGGGCTGTGTGCTGCGCATTGTTCTTGAAGCAAGTAAACCAGCCCAGGCTATTTATTGGAGGTTTTACGGTATCAAATAAAAAGAATATATAGACCATGAAAAGCCTAAGCTGCCGGCTGTGGATAGAGGCAAGGTCTTAAAACAAAGAGATACAGGGTGAGATTTCAATGGAGAGCAGCTGGCATGCTGTGGAGCTCCATTTCTCTACCTGTCTCCCTCCTTCTTTCCTTTCCTTTCTCCTTCCATTTATCTGTATTGGACCCGTGTGTGTGAGTATGTGAGAGAGAGAAAATGCGTAGGCAAACTCTCTCCCTCCTGGCTCCCTCAGTTTCCACTATGTTTCTGTGACAAAACACACACACACACACACACACAAAATGTCCCACTGCTTGTGGGCCCCATCCAGAAGCACAACAATATGTCCACTGTTTGGGCCACACTCTAATTAAACAGTGTAAATCTAACAAGAGAAAGGGACAGAGTGGTGAGAGACTGTAGTAGAGGAAGAGAATATAAAAAAAGAGCTAAAAGTGAGAGAGGCAAACAGAATGTCAGAGGTAGCAGATGGGAATGAGAGATGGAGTCAGAAAAAGAAATGGGGACAAATGACAGGAAAAGAGGAATTGAGACGATGGACAACAGCACAAAAATGTGTGGCCTGGCACTCCGTGGCATCAAGTCACTGAGCCCAACTGTTATGGGAATCAAACATGCCCAGTTTCTACTTGCAGTATGCTGAAAAAAATGGCAAGAGAATTCATCTTAGATTGAGCTTTACCAAACTAATTTTATGGGATTTAATCGGAAATAAAAACTTTTAGCTATTCCATTATGATCTCGTAGCGCATTTAATACAATATTCCACTGTGTTTTATCTTGCAGTGTAGTATAATAACATAACTTCAAAAGACAATGAAGTAAGTGCACATCTGAATCTGTGATTAAAAACACTAAAATAGACTCATCATTTTTTGCAGTGCAGGACTGCATGGGACCAGTGGGAACTATATAGTAGGCCATTGATTGGGAACAAACTGTGTTCTCTCCGAACACCCGCCCCACACACACAACTAACTAAAACAAAAAGCCTGGAAATGAGAGCCCCAAATGAGGCCTTAGGTTTCGCAGGCCATGAAAAATTCATAATTCCAGATCTTTACATGAAACTCTAGAAGGAATTAGGCCTAACAGCAGGAGACGCTGTGAAACAGTTTCAGAACATTTAGCTTCTCCTTTCTCTAGTTCAGCCCGTCTCTCTAGTAAACATGCACGCTCACAAACACAAATGCACACGCACACACACACTAAGGGACGCATTCTTATGTTCCATCCTGGGTTTTCCCCTGCGGAGTGTGAGAGATAGTAAATGGTGCAAGCAGTGTGACGCAGTTTGTCGACACAGCCTTTTGAAAACCACACTTGCGCATTCAAAACCGGATTTCATCTCTGCTTTTCTCAAAGAAAAGAATGCCCGCCAAGTTCTCTGCCGATACACAAACAACCAACGTTCAGGTTCTTGATTCTTGAAATAGGGCGAGCTGTAATTGCTATGTGTTCGAAGTAAACCATATATAAAACTGTAAGTGGACAGACAAGGTCTGGCATTTTCCCAGTCTAACATAAAATCTACTGAGTGACTGGATGAACGCAAGGCCACAGGCAAGGAAAAAAAAAAAAAAAAAAAAGTCAGTCAAACCCATTCAGCAGCTAACGCAGACTAAAAGGATAGAGATAGAAAAAAGGTGGGTGGAAAAATATCTCATCACTGGTCACACTTAAAGTAAGAGTCTATGAAATGTACGGATGAGTAAGCAAGGATAAAACAAAAAAGGAAGGCTGAGAGGGCGAGGGAAATCTGCCATCGCTAGGCTGCTGCTAGCAGCAGGAGGGTCTTCTATACAAAACAACCCCAGACGCAGTCAAAGACGTCCTTTCACACACTCCTGTGAACGCCTGTCCGAGCACACACACACTCCTAGTACACTCACGCAGAGAATGCAGCATTGTTTGACCACAGAAATAACTTGCTGTGTGTGTGTGTTCTGTGTGAGAGTGTGTGGCAGTCAGCTTGTCAAGTTCTAGTGGAGTGATCAAAGCTGGGACAAACCACCCAGAGAGATCTCTCCCTTCCTCATCCATTCATCCTTTCCTTCTCTCATTCTTTCTTTCCATCTCCCTCTGATACAGAAAAAGCGTCAAATTGACCACATAAAACCTGCTCAGCCAATCGTATTGCACTGGCTAGAGGAGGGCAGCCAATCAAATTGGCTTATTTAGTTCCAATAATTCCCAGCAGTCCTCCTACAAGCACTGAACCCTGGATGGCTGCAGTGCACCATGGGACAGGATCAGAGCATAACAGGAGACAGCATGGGAGCTCTGGCAATATCATAATGCCAAGCGCGCACGCACAATGAAACACCATGTGAGCTCTGCTGGAGCACCATTATGATGCCAAGTTGACACACACACACACGTATAAAATCACACAGTCTTCCACGTATAGACATACTGGTGCACCCACACCCCTCGTGAGCACTTTCAGTACATCTTTACACCTCTGCACCCCCGGGGTTCACACATGTACACCTACACAGACAAACAAACTTGGACACAATGACACACTCCCACATATTTCAAACTGTTTTGCCATCTATTTCAAGAATATGTTCAAACGAAGTTGAAAAGGTATCCTAGAATAAATGTGCATGGAAGTGCTCCAGAGCTGAAACATAACGTACCACAGAAATATGAACGGCTGTAACCAGAAACCAACAGGCAAACTGTGGAATCTAAAATGACTGGGACTGCAGGGGCCGTATGAAGCAGAAACACACAAAATGTTTTAGACTAACACCATACAACAGCTGACTTGTAGAACCTGACCATACCGCAGCTTAGTCATCATAATAAACAAGGGGACTTTTCAGACTTTGTAGAGTGATCTTGACAACTATTCATTCCAGATCAAATGTAAGAGGGCTCAGTTAATAGCTTTTTAATAGGCCAAGAGGCTTGAGGGTGGGGCTTAGTTGGAAGGCTGACACATGCACTCAAGCTGGCATGAGAATATCTCAACTAACACTCTACTCTCATTGTGTGAGCACATGTCTGTGTGCACACACACAAGCATGTGTCTGTTGTGCGAGAAACCTTTCCATAGTGTAACAGTTTCTATTGCACTGCAAAGCTAGGAGAAAGATGTCTACATGCCAGATTAAATAAAACTAAAGTTCATAATAAAAAGCTTAGGAGAGTAAAGTGGAATGACTTCAATTGAATTCATTCTGTGTGGGATAATTGCATTCATTGTATTTTAAAAACATCTGGAAAATTTGAATGTTTGATGGTTCTCATCACTCGACATTATTAGATTTGAATCTGCAGCAGTGCCAGCATCATTTCCACAAACAGCATCACCCTGACCATCATTAGTAATGAACTCAAAAACAAACTCTGCTATTAATCTGACCAAACCACACATCCCACAGTGGAGTTAAACTGGAGGCAAGAACTGTCCAGACACTCAATGATGCATGAGCAGAACTGACAGCAGAATCGTTTGGTTAAAACAACTATTTGTATTTCCCATTCAAAAAGAAAAAAACGTACATAGAAACAGAGTTTGTAATTGGAAGGAAGTTTTCTACCTGAATGGACTGGGAATTGAATCCAGTACTGATGCACAGAGAGGATCAGCTATGTATACAAAGCAACCCACTCCTCCACAGTTAGGTCAATGTGTTTGTGTGTTTTGCCCCATTCAATAGAACAACTAATGGAGTGACTCCTCACACACAAAGAGCCAACTTCAGAGACATGAGTCAAGTTGTTTGGAACAGAGAAACAACAGACAGGAACATAACAGACAAGCCCAAACTAGGAGGGACAGGAGAATCTAAACTTTTAAAAAAGGGGAGCAGAATGAGGGGAAAACTGCACTTTTAAAAAATGAGAGTGCAAAGATTGAGGAGTTTCATCTGCCTGAAAAGCATCAACAGCTTTTGTTTCCAATTATCAGATTTCTCTACCCAAGTCAAATTGAGTCGCAATTTGGTGGCGAGGTGCAATTTATCAGAGGTGGGTGAGAGCCTACTCAAATCGTGTCCCTAAATTGCAATGTATTGATTTAACAGTAAACCAATAGAGAGCAGTCATAATGAATATTGGTGGGTGTTTCTGAAATGTTGTTCCCCAAGGCAACGAGTGAAAGGTGGCAGTAACATCATGTCCAATTACTTCCCAAATTCAGCACAAAAAACCCTAGGCCAATCAGTAATGTCGATACCAATTTACTGACTACATGCTAGTGTGTGGACTAGGCAAGTTACTGTACCCTTTAAGAGGTTTTCAATTGGTATGTATGTTTTATAATGGAGGGTAAAGATTAAGGTAACACCTAGTCCTTATAGGATATTAGCACTGTATACTTGTAGACTATAATAGGGGATGAAATCCACTATAAAAGGGCCTATGATAAGGTCAAACTTCTAGGTTACGGAGGCCACACAGGAAAAATGTGGAGAATTAAGCAGCTTAGTAAAACAACAGAAGGGTTGGACATTAATGCTTTTGGATGAACATTAACAAGGTACAAGTTCTCCCCAGAAGGTCACTGAGTGTGAAAGAGAGAAACATGTTTCCTGTCTTTCACTTCAGCATTTCCAAGCAATGGTCTATCAAATTGTGAATCTCACAGAGCTACTCAATGAAAATATATATATATTCTTTTTTAAAAGGCATAAAGTTAAGGTCGGCTACTTATTAGGGCTTCATTCAGCCTGTAACCTGCGATATCCTCTACAAACACCGCCGCCATGTGTCTGCAGTCACTCTTCAGAAATATCACTTTAATATTCCGGTTATGCCTCACCAGGGGCTTACAGTGGTACTAATAGAGAGGGGCATCACCTTTTCATTTTAACAGCCTAGTATTTTATATACTCATATATGGTGAGCTCTCATTGGATTATCTCATGAGCTGATGATGGTGAGTTGATGATATTGTGGCATTTTATCTTCAAGTGCAACCATGATGTTTGCAGCATTTTTCTTCTGGGGACTCGAGGTTTTGTATAATTGCCTATAAGCTTCTGGCGGCTGTGAGTGATTGTGACTTCTGATCAATTTTCCAATCGAAGCAGTGGAGCGTCGCCTCTATTGCGAAGCTCTCTGCAATGAGACATTAGTCGGCTAATCGTGGACTCCTAAGTATTGCCTTTCAGTTTTCACCGTAATTTAACTGCAACCTCGGAGTTGATTTAACCCTTTGGAACTGACACAGGTCCTGATGAAAAATCACTGCAATAGTCAATCCCGACAGGGATCTGAAGTCCCCCCGTGTTCCTCGGGAGTTTTTGCGGCCACACTCGTAGCCTATTTATCTGGTTCTCAATAGCGAGTCGAGACCACTATAATATTATATATATACACACACACACACGGAATGTTATATTTTACGGTCTTTCTAAATTAATTAGCCCAATAGTAGTTTCTCGCGGGAGCTGCTACTTTTGCCTTTTCGTTTGTACAACAGGCAGGAAAATGCGCAGACACGGTTTACACGTTAAGACTGAGCGACTCATCTGCGTCAGCTTAATTTAAATGGATATATGGCAATTTACACAAGAAAGTAAACCTCCCCGACAGGAGCTGAGTTGTGCCTCCCCGCCTACTAACAGGCGCCACTATACCACACAGCCGCATCCCGGAGATGAAGCAAAGGTTTCAAGGTTTTGAAACATTCCAGGTGCATTAATAAGATCTGAAAAAAGACGCGCTCTCCAGCCTTACCTTGGGCGACTCCTCGGTGTACGAGCACCAGGAGAACCAGGATCCCCGGCGTGGCGCACATCCTCACCAAGCTGCAAGCCCCGTGTCCTATTTCACTTCTCTGTCCACTTTTCCCCATTACAAGCAACGCGTAAAACACATAAACACACAAAACTCCTCGGTACACGGGGAAGGAAATGAGACCCCCCCCTCCTCCTCCTCCTCCTCCACCACCACAGGGTCTGCTGATTAATCAAACAAGTCCAAAGCCAAAGGTGGGTGGGTGTAGTGCCTCTAGTCCCGATGTCCAAGTCCGTCTCAAAAGGCGCGGGTTAAGCTGGGCGCAGAGAGGTGGTGGAAATAACCACAGGGTCCCTTCACTCGTGTCAGCGGCGCTGCTGCCTCGCCACTAAACTCTGCTCTTCTCCCCGTGCGCTCTCTCCTGCTCCACTCTCTCAGTTAATGCAGAGAGAGAGAAATGCCACCGCCCTCTGGCTACCATACTAGACTCTCTATTTCTCCCTTTCTCTTTCTCCTCTTCCCCCTCTTTCGTACTTTTTAATAACGCTACACTCAGAACACAAATACAATCTCACTCAGAAAACATCTGACCCTTCATGGCATGTTGTGATCTGTTTGTTGTTTGATACGTTCAGGATGTAGTACATTCTCTCCCACTCTCACTCCTTGTATCATATTTAAGGCTTAAAATAACCTCATCATATTTTCCTGTAGAGACGTGTGCAGTTCCAGAGACAGATTATTTGAATTCCTTGGATTTTGTACAAATCTCGTGGTGCATATCTATTACTTGGGTTTGTTGTTTTGTTTCCAATCCATGATATCTATCTATGTTTGCGCGTGCATGGGCGTGTGCGCGCCTCTAATTGCTGCCGGTGTGGAACAAACCAGGGAGCCACGTTTTCTCCCGGAGCTCACCGATTGACGTCTGCCCCCTGACGGCCACGTCCGTGCGACCGGCCAAAATGATGTAGCCTACTGTGAAAGGTAGATCTCCACAATAGAGTTGATCCACTTTACTGCAGCCACACTACACTTACATAAAAACTAAATGATGTAAGCTTGGATAACTGTAAAGGATTATATAAAGAATATGATACAACTTTATAATTGGCTTAGTTTATCTTGGTGATTGTGTACAGTTACTTTTATATAATGATCATGGAATGGCGGTCATGCACCCAGCTATTGTTAATGCACCACGTGATCACAGTGTACATTATGTTAAAGTGGGTTACTGGCAAAAGTGAATAACACAACATATCATTCCAATCTATCAAGAGTGAATGGCTGACAGAAGCACAATATAAAAAAACTGTTCACTTTACATGGAGATGTCCTTCACTGCCACCACAAGCAAGTAATAGTCACTGCGGTACAAAATAATGTTTCCAGCACAATGAAAAATCTTGTAGCAGCTCCTTGTAGTATCCTCCTGAAACACGGTGACCACGTTTGTTTTACAGTCATGGTCCCACATATGTATGTCAACACATTCATGTGGAAATATACATCTAAATTCTGTTTGTGCAGATGTCATCTTTGCAAAAGTACTTTCAGATATGATGTGTATCTATTTTAATTATCAACTACCATTACGTATAACCACAGTGTCACCCTGAAATGTCTGACTACTCAAGAAAAACATAAACATTTAAGTGACTGATACATAAACTCAAAACAAGTTGAATACCTCGTCGTATGTGTGTTGGCAGCGCGCACACACACACACACACACACACACTCCTCTAGCTATAACTCTCAACAGTGTTGCTGCACAGTCATTTGAGCAGCACAGCCTGGATCATGCATTGTAAATGGCTATAGTAAAATATGTGCTTGGTGCCATTTGTCACCACAGCAGCCCCACAGCTCAGTGACTACCACTGGAAGTAGCTGCTACCCACAGGGACCTGTAAAAGCCTTTTTATTCTGCCACTTTATTGGGAATGGGAAAGCAATAAGTTACACTAGAAACATATGGCACACTTGGATATGGATCAGCACTAACACTAGCAACAGTCAGTGGCAATGGGATTCTCACAGTTCCATGTGGTAGTACAACACATATATGCTTTATTTACACTGCCAAGGACTTAAATGTAATATTTAAGTAGTGTATTACATGAATGTTCAGGCAGACAGATAGTGTAAGTGTGTTTAAGTTAGAAAAAAAACATTTTGTATTTGGTTGGATTGCCATGACATTTTGTACAGGCATTAATGGTCCCCAGAGCATGATCCCCTGACTTTTCCTCTAGTGCCACCATGAGGTTGGCATTGTGCTTTAGAGTGAAATGTATTAATAACTATTGCATAGATTGCCATGACATTTGGTAAATGTCCCCCTCAGGATGAACTGTAATGACTTTGATGATCCCTAGTGCCATCATCAGATTACATTTTTAATTTGTCCAATGCTTTGGTTTATGAGCAAATACCCGCAAAACGAATGACATTCCCATCAGTCTCAGCTGTACTACTAAGATGGTGACAATGGTAAACATTTTACCTGATAAACATCAGCGTGTTAGCATTGTCATTGTGTGTTAGCATCCGAACATTAGCATTTAGCTCAAAGCACCACTGTGCGTAAGTAGGCCTACAGACTCAGAGCTGCTAGCATGGATGCTTGTTACTCAACAATGCATACGTTAAGTTTACATATTGTACACATATTTGCTAAGCTGGACGTAAAAGAAACACTGAACAGCGTCAAATGTATATCTTTAACACAAATTCTCAGTTCAAATGTGATTTTAACAGGTCAAGCATTTTTGTAGGACAGGACCACTGCATAGTCTGCATACAACCTCATATTCTTGGAAAAGCAGACCCGCCACTATAGCAGTTATTTTACATGTTAAAGGTGACTCTGGTTCCTCCTCCTCACTTTTCAGTGTGGGTTGTTATTTCTGTAACTGTGAATTGTAGATGTGCATACCGAATAACCCCTCCACTTAAGCTGAAAGAATAAAGATTGTGTGTGTGTGTGTGTGTGTGTGTGTGTGTGTGTGCGCATGCTACCCTGTCTGCCCCAGAGCCTACCCGCTCTACTTTTAACTTAACTCCCTGAGGACTTTGTCATACAGTCTCCATCTCCCTTTTTCTTTGAACTTGAGGATCCTCAAAGACAATCCGGCATCACTTTATTCATGTTTATCATCATTACAGAGACAGATATACAGTATCTAGAAAGTTGAACATATTTTCCCATTGTTTGCCTGTGCCTGTAACCCATAGCATCAAAGACACAGTGATAATGAGAGAGGGAGACAGAAGACAGTGTAAAAGAAGACATTAGAGGATATTATCACCTTGATAATGAAGAGGGTGAAAGAAAGGTGTTTTATGACATACAGCCCTAATTACACAAAAAGGTTCTTGTTCTGTTTTTATTTCAATAGTCTACTGTTTGCAGTGTAAATACACTTAATCGCTTTCTTTTCCAAGAGTTAGATGAGACGACGGATACCCCTCTTATGTCTGGCCGGGCACAATGACTTCCTGGAGTCTTGTCACCACCATCAGGTTGCCAGGCGACCAGAGGAAACTACAAGAACATCCCCGTAAAACCACAACTTAGAGACTAAGCAGGATTAGAACCTCTCGCTCAAGCTCTCCTTTTACTATATATTTATGTCTGAGACACCATGAATGCCTCTGAGGAAAAACTGTATGAAAGCGTGCGACGTTATCCCTATTTGAAAGATTATTGCGCGTCGCCTCTCTCTATGATGGCAGGCTTTTTGCTCCATTGTTGAGTGTCCAGAAAAGGTACCGATTAAATCTGGCGGTTGATTTATGTGTTGCGCTCTGAAGCGTCGCCGCCATTACTGTGGTGGCAGAGTTCAACTGAACACATTTACAATGACAGTGAAAGCAGAGATGTTTGGGTTAATCATGGTTGGCAGTCGCCCCCTCAAACAGATGAAAGCAGTCAGTGTGAATGTGGAAGTTATTCAGTCTTAAAACACTAGTATGAAACTGGTTATGACACAGGCTTTGGGAAGAAATAAGATTACCGTACCACTTCTGTCGGACTGCCACAGTTTAGATGTGAAAGTGCAGTGTGGAGTGCAATGTGCAGTAACTAATTAAACCCAGCAGGAATTACTTGCTAGCTTATGATTAAAATCATTAAACTCCATTATTCCCTGCCTTGTAATCAGAAGAAATGCATAATTCAATAAAAATCTGAAACATGATACAGTAAAAGTGGAATTTCGGCCTGAAGATATAAGCATATTGGACAGTTGTTGGATAAGAGTATTAGTATTGACTCCAACTTCATACACGTACAGTGTGTCTGGCATGTGTTCAGCCTTTGTGTAGCACAAATGCTGGAAGCAGGAGAAAACAGCTAACCTCACCAGCAAATGAGTAAGTCAGTAAGTGCATGAAGCATCTCAGTCCTGTCCACAGGGAAGTTGATAACTTTACACACTGTTGTAAATCTGAACAAAACTCAGGTGAGGGTGATATGTATTAATGACTAGTTAGTTAACGATTTGAAACATCGTAAATTAGTCCAATCTAACTTGGTAAGATGGCAAACAAATGCACTTTCAAAAATATAGATGTATTCATTTAATCTCTCAAATAGACACCCGCATGTCACTAAAGAAAAATTAAGCATAATAATTTATCTTTTGATAATCTTTTTTCGTTTGATTTTGCATTTTGCGTCTAACGTGCTGGGGTTGTAGTTATGATAATGTCCAGAAAAACAAAGCAGAAATTATACTTTCATGTGTGTGGTGAGGGTGTTTTTGTGAGAATCCATTTTCAAAAGAGGAGCAAATCACTTGCTGCCTTCCACTCACAAATTGGAGATATTGAAAGAGACACTCAATTCCTTGGAAAGTTAAACTTGCGACAAACTCACATTACCAGTCTCCCTCCTCTTCACATTAGTCTTTTGTCACTCATCTACTCTTCTATCATGCTACCTGTAGAGGTATAACTAATATATCGTCATGTGTGCCATCTCCTGTGCTATCTCTATTGTATGTTACAACAGAGAGCGGGCCCCCACGGGGGTGACTAGGTTTAATCTCTTTAAGCAGTTACATAATGGTCCCCAGTTCACATTTTAATCAGCGAATAGATGGCTGTGCCCAGGGACGAATAATCACATCTATAACTTTCTAATCTAATATCCAGCTACATTCAAGTGGATTAGAGAGGAGCAGCTAGGGAGAGGAGGGGCACAGGTGGTACACCTCGATGTGAGCGAGTGTTTGTAGGAGGATTTCATTGGCTGTTGTTTTGAGACGGAGAAAATTAGACTTGGGAATCATGTGTTTCTGTCTGAGTTTGCACGTTGGTGTGCACGCAAATGTATGTGTGTATCCCCTAACACACTGTCCATAATATCAATCCTTTCAGATCACTTTTGATTTTGGTTGTTTGGCAGGTGGTTTGGTGATGAGTACTGACAATCTCATTCCCTAGATGGCTCTGTGTGACCTGCGCTGTGTTCCGCACACTGGATGCAACAGCACTGTGGGAACAAAAGTGAATCAAGAAATGTATCCAAATAGACAGATGGACAGACAGACAGGCAGACAAGGAGAGAATGTATCAGAGTCATCAAATTGAATTGTTTCCTGAGACACACACACACACACACACACACAGAGAGAGAGAGACTCATATTGGAGGATTTAGCAGGAAATACAAAATGCTGTGGCTACAATAATGTAATTGAAAATCCCAGTCAGCATGTGACCTCATAGGCAGTAAAGAGTGTATTACACATTTATCATAAGAATAATGTTGTTTGTAGCTTTATTTGTTTACGTAACTACAATCTGTGTAATGGTCTAAAAATACAAGCATTTTAGAACAAGGCATGAAGATAAATCAATGCAATGTTCATTTCTTGATTGTAAGTCAAACTCTTCACGATACCATGACATAGTCCAACGCATCTTATTTCTTTAGTGATAATTAAACAAGAAGGCCAATGCAACTCCTCATTGTGAGCAGGTCATAGGGTAAAAACACTTTGAAGGCAGACTTTGTATAAGGGGAATGCTGTATAGGAAAATTTAAAAAAAGAAATGAACAAAGCAAGGACATAGGGACAGGGCTCTGACAAGCTAACAGAATTAGAAACAAAGATGGAAAAAGACAGACAGACACTTGCAGGTGGAAGACAAGCAACAAAGCTGAATTTATTAAAGGAATCTAACTCTTGTTATTCAAACACATCAAGTCAGTGAAGCTGGAATTCAGACTGAACAGATCAAGTGACTCTCTGTGGTAATGTCAAGTGTCTTTACTTATGCTCAAAAGTAGTATTTTTGAATAGATACTTGTGAGACAGTGTGGTACACTTTAAAAATAATAGCTGACGTGTGTGCACATGTGTATGCAAATGATAGTGTTCATGCAGGTGTATGTGTGTATGCCTGGCCTTGTGCATTCTGTTGGTTTCTCATCTGATGTCTACATGTTGATTAAGATGCCTCTGCAGGAATTCAGATGGGTAAAAATGGGTTAATACATTAAAGGTACCCTTTGTCGTTTTTGACCAGTAGCAGCACTATGGAGCAATGTTTCTAGGGGTAGGTTTTGTTATTGGCAAGAACACACACAGGAATGCACTTGCATGCATTTGATCATGAGGGGAAGGCAATACACATTCCTACCACTGGTTTCACGGTAATCAGCTGACTGACATGTGGTGGCATCAACGCGCAAAGAAACGTAATAATGCGCCATAAAAGGCTGGGAAGAAGAAGATTGCATGCAAAAAGGGGTGTCAACAATGCACGTCTTTAAACATTCAAAAAATTGGCTTTGCAAATGTTCTATGAGAATAAAATGCACTCAACATATTTATCAGGCCCCAAGTACAGTATAAACACAATGCATTTTGGTGAGAAACACTGAATAAAAACAAAGTTTGTTGACAAGAAAACCCCACAGGGCACGTTTAAAGTGTGCTCTACTGGCTTTCATGATTAAGTGAAACTGCACCTAACCATTCACTGATAAAGCATTCAATGGGCAGAAACAGGTAAACACCGCGGTTGCCAATTAATGCCTTTTCTTATAAGTAAGAAAAAGGCAAAGCAATCGCCACCCCTCCTTGAACACATCCGAGTAGGGAGGGGAAGCAAACATGGACAGGGACAAGAAAGCAACGGAGGACGATCTGCCAGCTACTGCACCAAAAGATGTTTTCCACCACATTTCTAGCATATTTAGCACACATTCTCAAATATGCTAAAAATGCTGTGACCAGATAATGCTTCAATTGATATTGTCTGTTAAAGAAAAACACCTTCGATATTAGTGGCTATGGGGATTTTACCTAACTGTTTGCCATCTCCAAGTGAATCTTCGAATCTTCAAGCATAGTCTGGGTCCATATCTCTAGCCCTCAGCCCAGAACTAATCCAAAAAACCCTCATCCATCACTTAATAATCTACTACATTCTTGAAGACAGACTGAATTTAAAGGTGTCCACAAGCACTATCAGGACAAGTGAGACAAGTTTCTGTCTCTGCAAACCTTCGTGTAGGGAAGTAAAACTTTGAGAAGCTATCCTGTTGAAATGTACTCTCAGTGTTTTAGGCAGACCCGACACTCAGTCTCTCTCTTAATGGAAGTGGAGACAGTGCTTTCTACTAGTCTTGTCTGTGCTGATTTAGCTTTAGCTAAAAAAGGCAGATACAGTGTATGTATAAATGAATGAACATGTTTGTAATAATTCACTCATTTACAGTGGCTGATTATAAGTCAAGAACAAAGTCACTGAGAGACTCACAAGAGAAGTGGTGCAGAAAGCAACAATTTCCCAGCGGGTCTGGGGCCACAAGCTGGCATGTCTGTGAATATGCTTCCCTCATGTCATGCCTGTTGCCACACATGCTGAACAGACGGTTGTTCTTATTGAAAGCTATTATTTAAAGCCTGCATTTTATCATAAATACACATTCCAAAAATGCTGAGAAATGTTTTTACTGTTTAAAAACTACGTTACATTTTCTAGCACAGTTCTAGCACAATTAGCTATTTGGAGTAGTGTAAGGAAAGGGAAAAAATAAAAATAAAAACTGAAGCAAAAGGCCCTACACTGTGTTGTGACACTGATGGGTTTAATTTGAACAGTTCTTGGACCAGTAACACCTTGGTTCCTCCAACCAAAAGACTCAAGAAGAAGAAATACATTTTAATCCAAAAAAAGCATTCTATTTGCACTGGAAGTCTTTGAAACCTCATAAGAATACACAGCAGAGTCTTGGCAAAACAACATTCTCTGTCACACCACAGCCATGACGGATCCAGCTCTGTCATGCAAGAGGAGGCTAGATACCCACCATCTGCCTACCAGAATATGCCACCCAACCATGGGTCAGTGGGTAGTCCCACTTCATTGCAGCTTATACACTATGATGAATTGTATTACTATACCACAAAGCTCAGACACAGTCAGTAAAGAAGCCCAAATAAAAACCTGTTTATGATGCTCTGATATGTGTAATGTCATTAAAAATACATTTGAGTTTATCAAACCAGTGTTTCTGCAAATATTTGTTATGTAATTATCTAAAATGTTCTATTTTTCAAGGGACTGCTTTCTACTTTCACCTTTCTACTGCTACCTTACTTTCTTTGTGTCAAGTGTTAATCTGTCAAACGTTTGTTTTGCCTCATTTCTCATGATGTGGTTGCTTTTCATCAAAAGGCTGCAACCAAATCCGTTGTTTTCTTCCATTTTTTCAGCAAACTGTTGTGTTAAAAATCTTGACATCGTAGCTGTGTTGTAACTTGAGAATTTAATACTGCTTGTTCAATCAAAGGTGAATATAAAATTGCTGTATAATGCCCCATGTACAATAAAAGACTTAAAGAGGCTTTAGCTTTTGAATATGAGTAAGTCAAAGAGAACAAAACAAAACTTCTGCACTATAGCACATATACACAGATTCGCAATACAGCTCATGCTGCATTGTATCTTGCAATCTCGACAGTGGTTGCAGTGTTCACTCTGGGTCTGGACTCATACTGGAGGTCTTCTTTCAGGGTTTTAATTTAATTAACTGTAAGATTTGCTGCTAAAATGTTAACATCTACCAGCCACTGACAGATAAATGTTCAAATTCACCAGCCACTCAATAGTAAATCATTTTTTTGGGTCTGAAATCTACCAGCCACTTTCATATTTTACCAACATTTGGCTGTTGGCTGGTGAGACCATGTGTTTCAACACTCAAGTGTCTTTCGAGTGTATGTACTGTTTGTTTCTGTTGAGTGACCTAGGTGCACAAATGAAGTAATTCGAGGGTACGGAGTATAAATTCAAGGGAACAAATTATCAAAGAACAATCAAAACTAAATTACAACAAGACCATGCTAAGTGTTCAGATCAGATACTAGAGACGCAAAAGTGCTCAGCAAAACTAAAAAAGTAATTTCTCTCAGAGTTACTGCTCTGCACTCTCAGTCCAAATTGATCTTCGCCTGTTTGGAAGGGGTTGACGTATTCTCACCGTTACCTGTAATAGGAAGCATGTTTTCTGATCATGTGCTTCGACAGGTTGCTTGTGGAAACAAAATGGCATT
This sequence comes from Coreoperca whiteheadi, assembly GCA_011952105.1. NCBI lineage: Eukaryota > Metazoa > Chordata > Actinopteri > Centrarchiformes > Sinipercidae > Coreoperca > Coreoperca whiteheadi. The sequence goes on from CM022476.1 coordinate 15,138,383, forward strand.
TTTTAGAGCGGTGTTGCACCATCACTTACATATTTCCCCAGAGATATACTCTTATACCTTAACAAATGACACTTCAATTGTGTGTGTGTGTGTGTGTGTGTGTGTCCAACTAAAAATTTCCGATTCCCATCTTCCTGCTTGTTGCTAATACACAGAAGATTTTAAACAGACTTTAAGAGCTGTACATGGCCATGAAATTCCTGCCACATTAACTTTCAAAAAATGAGTTAATTGTAGGATTTCAAGTAAAAACAATAAACCACTGGAGGCCCTGACCAATGCAGATGTGCTCCATGAGCCAGAAACAGACAACAGTTAATTCCCTTCCTACCCCTAGGTGTTAATGTCCTGGCAATCAGCCCAAGTGCTTTTTGATTAGCTCATTATTAATTCATGCACACTCCCGGAACCTCAAATCACACTTAATTACAACTGTGATTCCAGCAGTGACCAATATTGATGTAATTAAATAATTAGGAGTTTGCTGCTGCAGCATCCTCTTTTTGACTGCAAGGGACAGAGAGAAAATTATGTTTTTAGAATATAAATGAAAAAGCAAACTGAGCTGATGATAAGAGGCAAGAGAGAAATTAGGGAGAGAAAGACTGAATGAGTATGTGTGTGTATATGTGGAGAAATGCTTCGTCCATCAATGTGTGAGGAGAATATTTTAATAGAGATTAGTCTAAATGAAGAACGCCAGATAATGTTCTTATATGATCGATTGAAAACACTTACTGTTGTCTCCACAGAATACATTACGACTGTTGACAGTCTGCTTGTGCTGTCTGGTTTGGACTAAGTACTGATAAGCAAACTGCTACATACGATGATCAGTTCTTCAATGACTTAAGAAGAGGGGCTACTTGGTTTAGTATTAGCATTTACAAATGAGTTGTTTTGCCTTCAAGGAAAATAATTCCCTCACTGGGCAAACATGAATTTTATCTATGTTTTCCAACTTCTGGTGAGAAGCTGACCAGTTGAGGTGAACTCTAAAGAGGCAGAACTTTGCTCTTTGTTATTGAGCTGAATACTGATTTCTACTGCTTCAGTTAGTAGTTGGTCAAAGGAAGGGAGGTGGGAAGTCTTTCTCTTCCCGGTTTCCTTTAAATTTACACGAAGAATCAAGATCCTTCAGCATAATGTAAAGGCCCATTTTAAATCTTTTCACAACTCTAGTTTGGTTTGTTGGTCATTTGTCTATTCAGTGGTCTATTAAACAGAGAAATATTGAACTAGTGTGCAAGTTAGACCTATGCTGTCTCCTTGCCTCAAGACTCCGTAAAACAAAATTAATTGTAATATTATTCCTGTGGTTTCCTTGATTTCAAAGTTGATATTGCTCTGAACATTCTGTATTTAGCAACACTTCACCTTCATGAAAAATTTTAAAAACCCAGGAGGAAGCAGGCACAATAAATAAATAATTAAATAATCTGCTGCTGTTCATATAAAAAAAAAGAAGGGAGTTCCTGAAAACCTGGCTTTTTAGAGATAAGAGTTACTCATGTGATGGCAGTCTGGTTGACTTATGATTTCCATCACCGTCCTCCTATCTCCTCATCTATTCCCCTGAAGATGAAAGAAAACAGTTTGCAGCTACTTCCTGGGACCCTGCAACACATTAGTGGCTACTACCATGGCCTCAAAGACTGCATGTGTCTGTTGTGTGTGTGCGTGTGAGAGAGACAAAGTGAGGCAAGGAGACAGACACCTTCGACTTGTGTGTGCGCGCACACACATACACAGATATTTAAGAGTTACTGGTCCCAGTATGTCTGCGTATGTTAGCGTGTGCACATGTGCGTGCTTGCTGACATTCTAAAGAGGTGTAAGGTCAAGGTTCATGTCAGCTCGACTCAGCTGTCACCCCCTGAGCTCTTTATAAAATCCTTCACAGCTCTTTCAGCTGCTGTTTGAACATCATCAATCTGGCAAAGCCTGTACACCTCAAGGCTGTGGAGGTTTTCACAGACACTGTTGTGTATTTATTTGACAAAAACGTTTGGAAATGTTTGTCAAACACATAACATGTAAAATTCTAGGCAAATATAGTAACAGAATCCAAATAGCAAGGTCCAGCTGATGTGGGAACATTCAACTGAGCTCTGAATGTTCCATATTTTGGACAAGCCTGTGGACAGATTTGGTGCTGTGATGTTAGTTACAAAGCTATTATGGGTTAATAATTTGATCACTGAAGTTTTACCTACAACACTCTGACATGCACAAACCAATGCACGCACCTGCTTGGGAGCTAGAAGAGGATTGAGGCTGCAGCAGTGTACATAGCCATATCTTGGTAAAAATATGACTGGTTGCAACACAACATACTGCGCTTATAGATAAAGAGTTTAACAAATTACTATGGCTGTTTTAATATGTTCTTTTCACTGTTAAATGTATGAAACTGCTGGAATCCATTGTGAATTCAAGCTGTAACACATTTTAAGTTTTGAGTGTTTGACACAAAAGACTGAATGATTAGACCACCAATAATGCAAGAAAAAAATGTGGGTGGACATCTCTGCCAGATTCCATTCTTTGTGTGTGAAGTGAAGTTGTCCTTTTCAATTTACACCCAAATATGATTAAATATTTGACATAATATTGAAAGGTGGACATAAGTGAGAAAATACATGGTATTTTATTGAAAAAATACCCTTTTTAAAGGATATTCAGGAACTTTAACCTTATTCTTATCATAATAGAATGGGTACAGGCTCAAACCTCTATAGTTTTAGTGCTAAATCTTCCTTGTCTTAAGTGGCTATATGTGTTCTGAGAGAGAATGTTTCAGTTTTAAGGCAAGCTTTTGTACACATTTAATTAAAAATATTAAAATCAACAGCAGGCTTGTTGTGTTGCTGCAATGCCACTGCATTTATCTGATCGAGAGAAAGGTGTTGATAAAGCTTCAACCTTGTAGGAGCCATTCAAGCCTTTATTAAGAAAGTTGCTTCTGTATGAAATGTTTAGCCTCAAAATTTCACAAGGTGTTTTGGCAGTTTATGCTGTGCTGTGTTGTACTGGGTGCACAAAGATAGAAATTTAATCAGAGGAATTGAAAAATACCAGAGGAATGATCCATTTTATTGCTGTGCCAGTGGAACTGCAAAGGTGCCTGTTTTGATTAAGCCTGCCAGAGAGGTAAAAAAACTTAAAGCTCTGGCAAAGAAAGAAAGAAACAAGACAAGATTTTTTTAGAGAGAAAAAAGAATAAAAAAGAAGATGGTAAATGGACTCTACTTGTATAGCACCTTTCTAGTCTTCTGACTACTCAAAGCGCTTTCACACTACTACATGATAAGATTCTGTACTTTTGATGCCTATATGAGCACCTTCCCCCTGGAACGTTAAGCATGGTTCAGAGATTAACTTTGGGATTTATAACTCAAGACAAAGCGCGACAGTGGGCTACAGAGAGAAAGAAAAAAATATAAGACAATAAAAGTTGCCTCCCAGGAATGGTTGGTGTAGGGGAAAGGCTGAACTGCAGTAGTTCTCCATCTCTTACATTGCTTTCATAAATCCTACAGGCTGCATCTATAGAGTATTTAGGAATCGAGAGTACTAATCCAAAAGGGTTTTGCATCTGAAATCACAGCAAAGTTCATTCAGTGACATGACCTGATGAGTAATCCAAAATCATTATCCCAATTTCACAACGTTGACGAATATAAATCCCAGATGAAAAGGCACACATATTAAGTCAGACATGATGCTTTAGTAAGGACAACAGAAAAGACAGAAGTTGAATTTGACCAAATTCGATTCTAAAACATTCCATATACACAATCTGTGCAATACAGACAGTATACTTTTTGGTAATTTACTTCTCCTAATGCCACAGCAAAGTAACAAAGGCAGTAGATTTACAAATACAAATGAAAGAATGTGGTAAACGTGTGATTTATTTTCTCTTCAAAAACTCTATTCAACTTCACAGCACATTCTATATATTAAAATACAGTATCTTTGCAATATACTGAAATATATGACAACATGCCAAACGTTATGGATAGGGCAGGGTGAAGCAGGTAGCATAACTAACTATTTCAACGTTATGTGAATGAATACTGTAACAAAAATTGTCTGTCACTGGACTGTCATAAGTACTCGACTTCAATGTTATAGAGAAGAGGGCTTTGCCAAAATCTCTAACGAACGCATTCTGAACTTGCACAACAAAAGTACAACTGGTCAAACAGGGTTAATGGTTTTAATAGCCACAGTAAACATCTATTCTGAATAACAACAAGAAAATGGTTTAGTGTCACTGCTCTGTATGGGAAACCGAAGTTTTTGAAGTTGTTGAATCCTACCAGTCAAAGTTGGTGCTGTTCTGTAGTTAGTAACTTTAGATAAGGGATTAATTCGATGCAACAGTGTTGATCTTGCTCTGCAGTCATTAGCTTTAAGAAACTCCTTCAGAATGGCAGTCGCGCATCTTTGTAAGGAGTTTGTACAGCTGAAGAATAAAGCTTCGGTCTGATATAATGCTATGCTTTGGGTTTAGGGATAGTCTACAAGTCAGTTGTCACTGGTCATGTCACTCCCTTTAACGTAGAACAAACGTGTTGGTTTTTTTTGTTTACTTTGTTTCATTTTGTATGCTTTTTTAAAACTTTGTGGTTGTGTGTGTTTTTTCTTGCTATACTTCCCCACATGATAACCCCTCACTCAAAACCTTTTCACCAATTGATACACACCTGTAAAACGAGTCCCTGTTAGGCTGTTTCATCCAGATTGAATAAATAATGGATACTTGCCACATACCAACACTGCCATGCACTAGCCCAAGGGGCTAAAAGACAAGTGCAATTCAGGCTGCATTGCAATGATTGAAATGAAGTGTTTTTCTCTCTCACTCTCCAGCTGCAGCTTCAGTTGGAGGCAGCATAGGAGGGAGCCCTGCCTGCGATGGCCTACCTGACAGCGTGTGGTCTGCAGAGCGACCTTTTCGTCATTGATCGGTGTTAAAACATGCCGCTAGCTACAGGAGTCCAAGAGCAGGGAGCCACACACTGTGTGAGGGATTCCCAATTGAGTGATGTCATCTGCTCAAATACGCAGATTACCTATCTTAAAACTAAGATAACCCTCCTTTCAAGTTTTTAGTACTTTGAATTGGCTTTTTTCTGCGTATAAATAAAGTGATTTTGAGACTTGAACTGCTAGTGTGCTTGGAGACAAGAGCTATGAATTTTAGCTGAAGTTAAATCAAGCTCATTTTCCCCACATTTCTTACTCCCTTCGTTTTAGCTATTATAGGTGTAAACACAAACACATGCATTAGAAACAACTTGGGCAGAGTTGGAAGGAAGCAACATTTTGAACCTCCAGAATTCAAGAATATGAAAACAACAGCCCAGGGCCTCTTGGTAGTCATTCTTCATGCAAACAGGTTAGTCAGGGTGGGCTGTTTTCTGACACACACTCAGCTAGACAGTGATGAATGAAACCCTATCATCTTACACGGACACCACCACATCTGTACCTTGCTGTTCCGTACCTTTCACAATAGGATTGAACACCAAAACTGTTATCATAAAAAGCTGAGCGTGCAGCAGGGTTTTGGCTCATGGGTGGTAACAGAAGAATCATCTGCACAAACGTGTTGTATGTAGGAAGCGCTGTGGATCCAAACAAGCCCACACAACCTACATAAAGAGTGGCTAAGCACATGACCCCGTCTTCGTACACCGGACTGGATGTGTTTGGCCTTTCAGTTTCAGCACACAATACCAGGGCAGTGCATGCCAACAGTAAATTAAAGCTTCTCTCTCAATGACAATAGAAGTTGCGTTCACTTTGCATTTAAATCTTGTCCACATGGAAAAGCCATGGGAAGGGATGATTTCAAATCGTTTGCGCGATCTTAAACTCCATGTCGCATGTTGACCGAAGTCAGATCATGAGCCGTTTCTCATAAAGTCTTCTGCATACTGGACTGAATTTTGGTTATAATTAATGTAAGACTTCTCGCACCCGTCTTCGCTGACTCAGACTCATCTCGCATACTTACTAAAGCAATGTCACTCACACAAAGGGTCAATGTGCCCCTGTCACGTAAAATAGAAAACAAGCATTTCAACAGAATTGGAAAAGTGTTGCAGAATCTTGCAGAGCAGTTCTGGTATTGCTGAAGACGTGACTACCTCCCTACACTTGAGTTCTGCCTCGTGACATACACCAAGAAGATCTTGTTCTGTGTGGAAACATACTAGCACAGGAAAAAGAGTGACCTATGGCACTGAGCACAGAGGCATTCAATACTTCTGATGGGCAGGTCTGCAAAATGCAAATCAACGTGATGAAAGGATTGGGCAACAGTTACATAAGGTCTACCTGAAAACTTCTTCCTCTCTTGTCTAGTGAAGGTGAGGGATTACATTTAGATGAGATACATGACTGACGTCAGGTTGAAAGTATTTTGCTCACTCGTTATTTTTGTGGCTGTTTGATACATTGGAAAGCAGGAGTTACAGATAAACTGTAAAAAGAAATAAGCCATTTTCTTTCAATGAGACTGAATGCTCATCCTGAGCAGCATCCACTACCATCATCTCTTTCCATGTGTGCTTATGATATAGCTAGGTTTTGATATATGATTGGATTTACTTTATCTGTATAGCTATCTCCATTACAGGTCAGTTACCTGTCTACTGAGAAAGATGCAGTGGAAAATGTAGTAAAATATGATTTTTAGCATGGAGATTTGTATGGCATTTATGTGGCCAAAGAAAAGATCTATTGAAATTTAATTGACTTTATATTAAGTAAGGAATTAAGTACTCACTAACATAATTAAGGAAAGCTATAGTAGTATGTTGCAGTTATCTATACATATGTGCAATATCACTCATTTGTACATTGGGATCATTATTGTGTTTCTTCACAGTTTCACTGTTTGGAAGACCACAATGAGTCATGACTTCACGTCATTTGTCAGATGAGCTTTAGTTTGCCGTTAAATTGTATTGCCATAGCACAAGAATAGTATAATGACTTTGCTTCTATAAATACAGAAAACGTTCCAGATTGGCCTAACATCCACAATAAAAGCAGTGGAGCATTAAATGCAGTCCCACTTATCTTTAGTGTTGATTCCTTTTTTCACTGCTGCATTTTGAGCAAGCATGGTGTGGTAGGTTGCTGTGTCCACAGATTGCAGTGTTCAGTCTGCAGAAGGAGACAAGCTGCTAGATGCAATTATAATGGTACCCACCAACACTGCCATACGAACAACCCTCCGTTTGCCAGAGGGGCTAAAAATGTGCCATTAACTTTTTCGTACATACTTTAAAACACACATTCAATTCTTCTTGTATCTTACAATCGAGGAAATGTGATTCAAATGACTAGACAAATAGTGTGCCAGGTGTGTTTTCGAGTGATTACAGGGGCTGTTAATCTTTATTGCAGAATTGATCTGATCTCACACTTGGATATGTTTGGACATGCATGATGATGGCGGACAGGAGATATTCTCACTACTTCTCTTTTGTCGAGCAGAAAGAAAACAATATTTTAGTAGGTAAAATGTAACTTGTGCCCTAGCTCAAAGGTTCCATCCACTGCAAAAAAACAGTAATTCTAACCTTTCGAAGCACCTGGACAAGCAACATGACGGCACTCAGCGAGTTGCTAAAGTGCCGGGCACATCTGAAGTCATTCAAGACCTTCTACCCAAGCAACCCAGGCTGGATATGAATCATTCGGCAAAATTGGAAAATGAGCTAAACAAAACTTAGGGTGCTAGTTCAGAGCCAGTGCTAGTGCCAGTTCGGAGTTGGCACGAATGACGAGCCTTCTAAGAACCGGTTTGTGTTTCCACTGGCTACGGAGCCAGCACAGAGCCAGTTCTTACGTGACTGTATACGTCACATCTTTCCCGGTAACCCTAATGCGGCAGCGCCAAACACAAACACCGTCAACAATCGCGGACGTTGCGTTGCTATTTATGTTTGTCGTAGTTTGTACAGACGGAGATTACAAGCAAGCGTAACAGTATGTGCATAACATTTATTTTTAACAATAACATGTCAACTTTAGCCTCCGCATGTTGCTACCCTCCCAGCATCAACTCTGCTGATAAACGATAACATTGCAGTTAAATAAAAATCTATTAAGCGTTGGTGTAATAAGCATAAGTGAAAACTGTTCGTCTTGTCGCTCACGGTAACCCCGCCCCCAGCCGCTGCAGTAAGCGGTTCTTACTTCTAGACCAGCAACGATTTGGTGCTACTGAAGGACCACTTTTCATGGCTCGGAGCTGGTGCTTTGTGTGTGGAAACACAAACAACCCATTTGAAACTAGGCTCTGGCTCCGAACCAGCACCAGCTCTGCCTTGGTGGAAAAGGGGTAACTGACACAACAGCAATTCAGCATTCAGGGGATGATGCTGAAAGTACATTAACATGTCCACTTACATTCTGTATAATATTTCAGTTATTTTCAGAATTCCCTGTGCAAAACAAACATTTTGTGGTTATGTTGTACATTGCTTGCAAGATTTCATACTTGTGCTATAACAAAGGAAAAATGCCCGTGTTCTGATACATATTTTTTATGGTAAGCTATATACACACACAACAGCAGTTAGGTAATTATATGGTGCTGAAACCACTTTAATTTGTCCACTTTGATTCTGAATAATATATGCAGGTGTTTTTCAGTTATTTTCAGAAGTCCTTGAGAAAAATGAATTACTTAGGCTTATGTTATGTGTGTACTGCGGGTTTCAGCTAACAAAGGAAGGCTAGGCTTACATGTGTTTTTATTTATGGTATGCAGGCATTTGATTGTGATGTAATTTAATATTATTTTTAGTTGGTCCTGACTTACTTAAATACTTGTGGAGGCGTCACTAAGCAGGCATTAAACAAATATCTTTTATGTTTGTTTTGTATAGCCTACATTGTTCAGTGATGTGAATGTGATTACATATGAAAACTGTTAAGTTGATCAACAGTGTTTATATTATCTCATTCTGCAACAACAGTACTGAAATGAAAGCTATAGACACATAACCAATGGCAGCATTTCAAAATAAACATTTAGTAACGCATTACTTTTTGGTGGAAGTAATCAGTGAAGTAATTTTCTTTGTTTTCATGCAGTAGCTGACAATTAAATCAGCTCTTTCTCTTTCAAATAAAGAAAATACTGTCAAAATCAAACCACCCACACAATCTTCTGCACTCATATTCCTAATATAGCTAAGAGCCATAGAGTACCTACAAGCATGTAGGGCAAGGGGAGGAGGGATACATTGGATGCATGGGTGGAAGGAGAAAAGGAGGAGAAGGAAACAAGGTAACATGAGTGGTAGGCATAAATGAAAGAGTGTAAGGAAACAGGAAAGAAATGAAAGAAGGTTAAAAAAAAAACAGAGTAACACATCCTAACACAACACAACACAAGACAAACTGGAGCCAGAAATCTTTCTCTCCTCCATTAAAGAAGACCCAGGGCAAAACCACAGCACTCCGGCCCCCATCTCGGGCCCTTTCTCCTCATCGTCTAATATGGGTCTTAAAAGTAATTTACAACGACATACGTGGTGAGGCATCAAAAGTGCATTTAGCAGATAAAGATGCCATTGCTGACAGAAATGTGGTGCCTGGAGCAAGGCTACAGCTCTGTATTCTCCTCTCTCATGCACAGACACACATAGTTTTTCTCTCCACCACCTCCACTCTCTCCCTGCCGTCTCTCTTTCCTCCTCTGCCCTACACGACTTTCTCCAGTGTTTTCTCTATCTTCCCATCTCCAACTCCTTCTCTCCCTCCCTCACCACACTCTTCTCCTCCTATCTGTCCTTACTCCCGCCTACTCATCTCCATCCCTATTTCCCCCTCGCCAACTCCTACTCAACTCGCTCCTTCCTCAGTCATTCTGATTTCATGGCCATTTAAAATGAAACCATTCATCCTGACTCCGTGCACACTGTTTTCTAAAATATGTATGTTTTATTCAAGCCATGTTGCATCACGAGCCGGCATCTTATTTCCTGTTTGTGTGGTGTGAAGCTGCCCTCTGGACAGGACGCCAGTGTCTCATAGAGGCTTAGTTCTCCTTTAACACTGTTTGCCGACCAGAGAGTCCCAGTTTTTAAGACTGAAATTACTTGACAGCGGATCAAATCCCAAACCTCTTACAAAAAGTCCACTGATCTGTAGTCTTCCAATAAAATTTGAGCATCAGCCATTATACGTCCATATCAACCTTTCCTTCTTTCCTATCTGGTGCTTTACCACCTTTCCTAACACACTCTCGTTCATCCATCTCTCTCTCTCTCTCCTCTACTTTCACTCTCCTCTGCCCTCTCTCATCCATCTCTCTCTGTAACTCCCCCACCCTCCTCCACTACACAGTCCCCCCCCCCAGATTTACAGTATTGCCTTTCGGCTTCTTCACCATAAATACTTCCCACCATCCCTCCACCTTCTCTTTCTCTCCCCCTCTTCCAGACAGTGTGATGTGGGTAATGTGCTGTTGAGTTAATGGGTTCATTTTTCAACATCTTTCTTCTTCCTTTTTCATGTCCGAGAGGAGGGTTAAAGATGGTGTCTTTGACTTCATCTTTGAAGAGTTATGATGAGGATTACAGATTAGGAAATTCAGACATTTCCACAAAGTCAATAATCCACCTCTAAATCCATTTTTAAAATTATGTTATTCCAACAAGTTAATTTGGGTTTTGAAGGTTCTTGTACTTTAATTAGCTTCTCCTTGAGAGAAATAGCAGCTAATTTTCATTTCAAATATGCTTTCAGGCCCACCAGGACATACTCTAAGAAAACTGCTGTCCCTAGCACAGTAAATCTCATTCCGTCCAATCATCAAGTTTGATTTCACATTCAGGGAAATCTTTTCCTATACGTGACCCTGAAAACAGGCTCACATCCCATCTCCACTTGCTCCCATCTCTCTTGATAGTTGTTGGGTTCATCGACTGCCCCACACCCATCTCCAACCCCAAACATGCTGCTGTTGCTGAATGTGTTTGAAAGGCACCCTGCTGGTAGAAAACGGATTTAGAGAAAGGAAAACAGATCGATCCAAAAAGACTCAACAGAGCAGACAGGACGAGTTAGTTTATACAGCCTTTTAACTACAACTGAGAAAAACCAAAAGGCAACTCTAAATGAAAACAAAAATGTTGCGTATTGCAAAATACTCCATGTTATCTCTCGAAATGTGTTTTTGTTATTTACACAAAATGTCAGAGCGCGTCAATAGTTTCGCAAGAGACTTTTCTTCAAAATTAGAGGAAAATGTGGCGCCCAAACTGAAAGATTAAATATTCCACTGGAAGATTCTTAACCTGAAAGATAAGTGAGAGAAAAGGATGAAGGTGGTGTGGGGGGATAAAAGGAAAAGGCAAGACAGGCGGTTTTTTGTTGGTGTCAACATCATTTGGAAAAGTGATAGAAATCAACCCTGCCTAGCCTACTTATCTCTGCAGTCTGAAATGTTGTTTCTACTTTTGACAGGACTGAAAGTGTCTCTGATTTTCAATGCCTGTGTGTTTATGTGCTAGATTTATTTACATGCACATTTGTGTGCCCATGACATCCCAAAAAGAAATGTGTGCATATGTGAGTTTGTGTGTGCGTGTGCAGACAGATATGGCTTTGAGCATCTGAGATATTTCAGAAATCTAATGCAGGCTTGATGCCCTTGCCATGTGATCAAAGAAAACGGAGCTTCTTTCATTACCTTTGACAGAGGAACACATTTGGATGTTTGCCTGCCTCTCTCTGTCTCTCTCTCTCACTCTGCCTGAGGGGAGAGGAGAGTGTTGGTTATCAGAGAAACGCTGCACATCGGAGAACCCTTTTAACAAGGTGGAAAAGCAGCGCTGCTTTGGAATTCAGGAATCATGAAGGCTGGATAGCTGTACTGCTGATTCACGCTAAATAAGGGAGAGGCCTGAAATCACCCTACAGTATAGGTTGTTTCTTGGGAAACTTGGTTACTTATGTGCCTTCCCTTGGAATATACCACAACAAATCTTTCATGTACTATAAAGCATAACATGTTCACTGACGTGTGTATGAATCAGAGCTGCATGATGCATCTTTAGGACAGCAGTGTTGTGGAATAAATATAGAGAGCCTAACCTTCAACCAGAGAACCTTGCATCCACTAAGTTGAAGTGTCCTGAATCCCTTCCAGTTTCAGGGACGCTGCTCTCTGACTGACCCTCTGATTTGGCCTCCATGTAAAAGGGGGAAAGCAAAAAGAGAATACTAAATTAGTATTCATGAAAAAGGATGTTTTCATTCACATTTAGTAGCATTAGATGGAAACTATGCTGAAATATCTATCATACAAGCTTTTAACATAAGCTTGTTGCACTGTATCATTTTGATGAGGAGGTTTATACTGTTCATTTTTACTATCATATAAAGGCTCTGATCTCTAAAGAGAAATAAGCTCGGTCTATTCGTTATGCCTATTCATTATATCTCACATGAAAAATAACATTTTACATTTGAGAAACGGTATCCTGGGAAACGCTGATCCTTTGATGTTTACTATGAATCATTTTATGATAAAAAACACATGAGTTATGCATTATTCACAACCACATGACAAACAAAAAGCCTTGCTTATCTAGCAAACATGAACAAATTTGTACAAAAAGCTGCTTTAATATATGTAATCTACAGTAAAAGCCACTTTGACCTCGTTATCACATATCCCTACATGAATGTGTTATTCTGATGTTTTTAGTGTTCCTACAATAACAAAGTATCTGACAAATTTTAAATAAATAAATAAACACTGCACAGTGTAACTCATGCAGACACTCTTCAGATGTTAAACACAATTTAAAACCCAAGAAATGAGATTAAAAAAAAGGTTAAACACAGTTAAAAGACAAAACAAGTGGGTCTTAAGGTGTCTCTTAAAAGCATCAACAGACTCAGCCTGTCTAACGGTCTCCGGCACACTGTTCCAAAAGCCGAGGAGCTGCTGTAGAAAAAGTTCTGTCCCCAGCCTTTTTTATTCCCCATGAACGAGGCACAGCCACGGTGGGAGGATCTGAGGGGTCTGGTGGTGCTGTAAGGCATAAGAAGTTCTGAGATATATGTTGGTGCAAGACCATGGGGAGATTTGATAGAGAATTAGAAGTTTATCCTGAAAACAGGCAGCCAGTGTAAGGATGCAAGGATAGTGTAATGTGGAATAACGTGGTCTTGTTACTTGGACCTTGTTGATAACCGTGCAGCAGCATTTTGAATTAGTTGAAAAAACAGACAACAGAAAATGGCAGCTTGAGAGATGCCTAGGTAGAGAGAGTTACAATAGTCCAGCCTGGATGATATTAATGCATGAATGACTCTTCCTAGATTAGAGGGTGATAGGAAACGCCTAATTTTGGAGATGGTTCTGATATGGAAGAAGCTGGACCTGACAATGGAATTTCCCTGCCTGTTGAAACAGATCAGAATCAAGGAGAAGGGAAAAGAAATAAGTGAAGGGGTATGAGGTGGAGGAAGGTGAAATTTAGTAGACTGGAGAAAAGGGAAAGACTAAAAGGAGACTGATGAAGGTGAAGTTAATTAAGTCGTGTCAGTGAGGTGGTAGAAAGGTGGGGTTCGCTACCAAAACCCAAAGTCAGCAACACTGGCTGTTATTCGGAGATGAAATACACAACAAGAAGGGCAGCAAATTAAGTCCCACAATTAAAAATCATACGGTTCATTACATCAAACTGCCTTCAGAATACATGTGAAATGTTAAAAAAATTGTCTGTTACAACTTACAGGCGGATAAGAAATTAAAGGAAAAAATGAATAAATGAGTGGAGAATAAATGCAGATGTGTCCACACAGGTGCACTGCATGGTACAGTTAAGCAATTAACATCCGATCATGCTCTGTGTATAAAAATGCTGATCTGGCCTAGCTGATTCTGATTTTATATCAAGATGGCAAGAGGAAAAGATCTAAGTGACTTTGAAGGGGTTCATTGATGGGCACGTATGGCAGAAGCTTCAGTCACAAAGGCTGCTCGACTGGTTACGGTTTCAATAGGAACAGTGACTAAAGTGACATGTCTGCTTTTAGATCCACATGAAAGACATCAATAAATAGGGTAGCAAATTGTGGTTGACAGCACACATTTGATGCATGTGATGCTCGTGCATTAGTGCGATATGTGAGGAAAAACAGAAGAGCAACTCTTCCTCAGGTGATTGAGAAAGTCAATGCAGGACGTGATCAGACTGTCAAATACATAGTGAGGGATATTATATTATGTTAGCATAGTTTTCAACCCACTTGTGTATAATCTATTTTAGGTTCTCTGTTTTATCATAGTGTGTTTGATACTGCTGCTTTACTACTGTACCCCTGCTGTTGCTAAATGCAATTTCCCCACTGCGGGACAAATAAAGGCTTAACTTATAGTTGTGTTGCAGTGCATAAACCCCTCATTACAAACATCAATGCACATTTGAGAGTTCAGTGGTGCAAAAACCATAGGCATTGGTCTACAGAGATGTGGAAAACGGTGATATGGTCAGATAAGTCATCCTTCACCATATTCTCGAAAGTGGGCATGGTGTGCATGTGTGGCCAAGAGAACCATACAGGCCTGAAAGCTTGACCCCTGCAGTGAGGGTAGAAGAAAGGGTCACTGCAAATCATTACAAAGTTGCTGTGAGTGATCACTTTTATCCTATGCTGAAACATTTCTATCCTGATGGGAGTGGTCTCTTCCAGGATGACAGATCTCAACCCAATTGAACACCTAAGGCAGATTTTTTTTGGACTGACACGTTAGACAGTGCTCTCCTCCACCATGATCAAAATACCAAATGAAGGAATATGTTTTGGAAGAATGGTGTCCAGCCTCCAGTAAAGATCCAGAGACTTGTAGAATCAATGCCAAGGCACATTGCTGCTGTTCTGGTGGCCCAACAACTTACTAAGACAATATGTTGGTTTTTACTTTAGTCACCTGGCTGTAGTTTGGAAAAATGTTTTACTTTTGTCACATGTAGCTTATGTAGGTCTGCACAACGTCTTACTGTGTTTGATAGTATAAAGTGAAGAGCGAAAGAAAAGGGTGGCATGAGGTAACGCTGAGGACAAAAACTAAATTCAAATAAAGATTTTGTAGTTACTTTTTACAGCTTATACTGCAGAACCAATACGAAACACAGGCTGAAAATCATTTTGCTGAAAACCATCACCAGTTTTCAACCACACCTTTAATTCTTATTTCCAACATATCCATATGTACTTTCAACATACAAATTTTTGGGCAACACTGCAGGTTGACATACTTAATAACAAAGGCTACAAATGGAAAACATCACAAAGTACACAGTAAAATTTGCATGGACACCAAGAACTTGCTTTGTAATTAATGCAACACATTGGCAATAACCCCGCGGGCTGTACTGCCTTAGAGCACTAAAGCTGTGATGCAACTGTCAAGTTTTTTGGGCAATGTGATTGCACTTCTTTCCTGGGAAAAGAAATTGAAATGGGAACAGATTGAATTGAACAGCAAAAAGTTTTCAGGACAATACACTTTTTTTTTTTTTATGTGTACAATGCAATGGCTCTTCAGGCAACAATGCTCTACATGCTATTCAAGACGTTTTGTAGGAACTGTTTGTTTTGGAGGTTAGAGGTGGGCACTATTGCCTTGGGTAAAGCTGATGTTGAAGCTCCATATACTCCATATGCAAACACACATCAGACAAATCCTTTCAAAGATAAAGGTGCTAATAGTTGTTACATTTCATGTTTCCAGTTAATCTGTAAAGAAAATCTCCTTTACTTGCCAAGAAACATTTAACACATATACAAAAATCGTACACAGAACAGGATTATACAGTTGAGTGTCAGTGTTGACATTAATCAGCCAATAACCACTCTACTTTCTGCTAATGTTCTGCTGATTATCTGCTTGCCTTTTGACCACTGCCAGCCTGCGTGAGTCTGTGTTGCCACCAAAAAGCACTGTGTTTAAAAAATGCAAGGTCCTGCATTGCTGCTGGCATGTTTCCTACAGGTTCAGATAAGATCAAATACAAACTGGGAAGTCCAGCTTGAAGGCTTATGAGGTGCCAAGACACTGCATTTATCAGGGCAGCAATAATTTGATCTCTGTCACCATCTCTGTCTAAAAAAGTTGAATTAGCACACCACTCTACACAGTAGTCTTTTTAGTAAGGGGGCTTGCATATATTTCTTTGGAAATGCATTGCTGGATGATGTTGAGCCAGGATCAACTTTATGCTAGACCACCCTGCTGTTGTTTTTGGATGCAGTGCTATTGCTGGTCTGAACGTAGCCTGAACCTTTTTGATTTGTTTGTCTGGTCCCACTGTCATTTCATTGCAGACTGCAAGCCTCCCTTTTGACCAAGTAAAGACTGTTCCACCTTCTGATCTAGTTTAATACTCTAATACAGTACACACTACATCGGAAATACATACTATTCATTCACTCACTTTGGCTTTCTCTCAAACACGTACAATAATACAATGCAGAGAAACTAAACTACTTTAGTCTGTTTTTGTGGGGGGCCTTGGAAACTTTATTTTCATACAATGCTCAATAGTAAAGTCGTTTTCAGGCTTATGGCCATCTTGAGAGCGAATACCTACGTCAGCAGCTCCCACACAGGAAGCGTGAACCAGCCATAGAGGTGAGTGCTTGGTGTGATGAGAGGTACTCCTCCCACAATTCTTGTGGGACTCTGAATTATTGTGCTCACTTCTCACTGGTAGGAGGAGATAGAGGAGAGACCTTGGGTTTGTCCCTCGGTACTTTGGAGGGGATCGTGTTGGGTCGTCTCAAGTGGTAGACGAGACTTTACCCAGGGGACTCCACTCATCTCCTTTGCTCTGCTCCTCTCAATTTCTCCAGTTTTCTTTTCTTCCTTTTTACCTTCACTTGTCTCCCCAAATCCTTCTCTAGTTCCCTGTCTAGTTGTCTAGACAGGTGAATTTATGTCTACTCTAGGTAACATAGTGATTAACATATTCCAATTGTCATGTAAACACCTTAACGGAATTGTTTTAAATTCATACACAGTCATACGCTATAAATTGGCTAAATGTATCTGTTTTCTTAGTTTTGGCCTTATGTCTGTGCTAAACCAGCATTTTCCATACCCCAAAACTGGGCTCTTTAAAAATGATGAAATAAGCCTGCTCAGACACAGTCAGGGGCTGTGTGGTAAAAAGTCAACTTTTTGTTGCCTCCAACTCTCTCTGTAAGCAGACATTTTGCAGACTCAGCCTGTCTAATGGTTTCAGTCCCACGTCATAACAGATTTTGAATGTGAATCACAATTTTGTTGTGATGACCTAAAGAGCTGATGGAAATCCATACATAAACAACCTGAAAATGCTTGTGTGAAAAAGCACTGTTTTCACATGTGAATGTGTTTTCAGAGTTAGCCAGCCTAGTATGTAGTATGCTAAGGATGTAGTATGTATCTTTAAAAGTGCATCCACTGGCCAGGGGCTGCATGTGTTTACCTTCACGGAGACAGGTGGTGGAGAACGACTGAAACAGACCCAATTGGTGTCATAGGTAGCACTGCACAAGGTTTACACACTATATAATACAAAGACAAAGGTGTAATTGTCAATGATAACCTGTCCGGGGTGTACCCTGCTGCTCATGCAGTGCATGCCAGGATAGGTTTCTGCCGACTGCAACTGTGAAACGGATTATGTTGGTGTAGAAAATGGATACATGGATAAATAATGTGGTGTAGGTTCAACAGATATGGAATTGAAATATGTACTGTATATAGATGGTTGAGGGTAGGTGTGGGAATGACAGGTTAACTCACGATACGATACTGTCACAATATTTTGCCCACGATAATGACACAACACCAACAATTCTTTGACACACGATATATTGCAAGAAAATCATTCACGATATATCACCATATTATTCTGTAAATTAAAATAAAAAGTCACAAAGGAATTTGTAATGCAAATTGCCCTTTGTTATGAAGAAGGAAGCTTTGCCTTACAAATGTCATCCAGCGTAGGCTGATTCACTGTAGCCATTGTCTTCTCACACAATTCGGGATGATGGCGAGCGAGGTGGGAATGCATGTTGGTTGTGTGTGTTGCCATTGTATTTGATTTTCCCGAGTTCTTGCAGATTACATAGTCTTTAGTGAGCTTTTTTGTATCGTCACTACGAAATCCAAAATGGGCCCAAACTTTTGATTTAAAAGACGCAGGTGCATTTGTGATGTTGTTGTTGGTCTGCCATTACGCTCGTATTTCTTCTTCGCTGTGAATTACAATTTCCGTTCATCTGACCATCTGCAATCTGGGAAGCACCACTACAAGAAGCCTGGGGATACTGCCACCCAGGTAAGCCAAAGTGGTATACAGCCACAATGTAGACATTAATTTAAATATTCTCTATGTATATACAAAAATATACTCTGGCACCAAGTATCGATAACGTCTCGCGGCCGGATATAGCGCGATAAATCGGCATATCAATTTTTTGTCCCACCCATAGTTGAGGGGTAGGAAAAGTGTCGGTTTCAATGTTTTCCAAGTCATAGATCCCTTTGGGGCTTGCCATTCCATATTATAGGGATTATGCTGTTTTCTTGCAGTTATTTAGTCTTAGGTGGCTTGAAAGCAAAGAGACTTCGTTTGGGAAGGGACTGTTGAAATGGTGGGAAGTGCTTGGTTCGATAGAACACACAGACACTTTTAAAAGACTTCACTTTTTCTCCACTTTCTGATTCTCCGTCACATTTCGTTCTCCTAATCATTTGCTACATCTTGATCATTTCTCCTAAACTCACCGCTTTTCTCCCTTTATTCGTCTCCATCTCTCTGCATCACTCTGTTCTTTCTTCCTGTTCCGCCTGTTTCTAGCTCCATCTCTCTCTCCCCACACAATATCTGATCCTGCGTGACGGAAGCCACTTCAAAGATTTCTGCTGCTCCTGTTTTATGTAGGAAAGCACACACACACAAAGACACTCAGACTAATGAATGTGTACAATTCTCCCTCACACAAACACACTCAAAAGTATGGCTATTTTATGTCTTTTGTTTTGACTCTTTCAATCTCTATCAATCTCTTCTGCACACATAAAGGACAACACAAAAACACACACACATGGACACACGTACACACACTTGCTCCCTGCTCCAGAGGCCCCAGAGCAAACGCTGTTATCAGCACTCCACAGGAACAGACCAGTGACTCAGCCTCTCTGGCTGCACACACACACACACACACACACACACACACACACACACACACACACCTAAAGACTCACAGTTTCAGTCAGATGTCCCCAGCTCTCTCCGCTCACACACCTGGTCTACACTCAGCGGGCTATTTCTCACTTTTCTGCCTTTGTGCTGAAATTACAGCACACAC
This sequence comes from Coreoperca whiteheadi, assembly GCA_011952105.1. Taxonomy (NCBI): domain Eukaryota; kingdom Metazoa; phylum Chordata; class Actinopteri; order Centrarchiformes; family Sinipercidae; genus Coreoperca; species Coreoperca whiteheadi. The sequence goes on from CM022476.1 coordinate 15,157,811, forward strand.
ATCTGCCACAATTAGGAATTTTGCTTTGGTATTTGTCTGAAGTATCTCTGCCGCGTTCAGACTGAATTAATGCAAAGGCAATTTGTGCTATATTTACGCAAATTGGACCACTAGAGTGTTTTTGAGGTTGTGTTTCATGCACCAACATTACAAACATTTAGTTGTAGCGAAAGCTAACAACATGCAAACAGCTCAGGATGAGCAGAATTTTTTCACTCCAACTGATACATTTCCAGCTTGCGCTGACACATTGTTGCCTGAGATAGGACCACTTAGAATTAATCAACATAAAATCATGTCGTACCATTGAGTTTATATGGAAAGTCAGATGGATAAAGCTTCCCTGTCTCCCAAACCTTAATTGCGAGAACTACTCCCTGAGGGACAGCTGCCTCTCTTGTGTGGGCGTCACAAACGTTTTCTGGGAATTCACCACTAAGCCCAGGAACTGCCTTCTCTGAGAAGGGTCCAGGCTCCTCTTGGTCCAGTTAAGCCACCAAATGCTCAAGATAAGAGAAAATGAACACGAGCACAAAACTGGTCTTCTGAGGGTACATCAAGAGCCAGTTATTTAAATAATTCAAAATTATGATTCCCCTTTGAGTACCCACATACACAAACTATGCACAGAGATAGGATTTAAACGAGTGACCTTCTCAAAAATCATTTGAAGTATACATAGAAAAAAACATTAACAGCACTTTTTATGTGTCAGCCAATCCCATCCTATTGTTTGTATATTGTAACTGAACTGAGGATGGCTGCATATTAATCACCCTGTGGTGCCAAGTAATGTTTTTGGGAGGCACACCAGAATGGGTGCATGTGTCAGCACACCGCGGGTTGCCAGAACAAAGTGAAAAAACAAAAAAACAAACCAACCAACAAACAAGGATGAGTCAAGAGTGGGAGGATGATACAAAAGAAAACACACAGGGCAACAATTTAGTAAAATTCAGAAAATACCAGTCTGAAGTGTACCCCACTGTCATATCACAATTCTGTTCAAGCATGGTTTATTTTATTGTATTTTTGTGATAAAAAGATATTTAGGCTCCGTCTTTGTTTTGGACTTGTCTGGGTGCATGCTGTGAATGTCATGACTTTGCTACATCTAAAATTAAATATGATGTATATGCCACGTCTTATCATTTGATTACATTGTAAAAAAAACTTTAAAAACGCGAGAAAAGTATTTTAAAGATGACAATTTCATTAAGCACTTAAATAATCTCATAAACATTAAAAAAAAAAATAAAGACCCACTGTGTGATTGACAACCATGAATTCTTGCATAACGGCCATGTTAAAAGGTCAGAGGTGACAAGGTGAAAGGACCACCTGCAGATAAGATGACTAAACACCTGAAAACAGTAGATTGTGGTTTACAGGGAACAATGGCAGGTCTGTTCCTGATTAGAAAATCCATTTCTCATTGACGCATTCTAAACACACACATTCCACACACACAGCCATGTTACAAGTTTCGAGAAACTAGAAACACATTAATGTATCAAAACCTTCTTGAATTGTTTTGACTGTCAATGTAATCAAATGACAATTGGTAATCTAACAAACTATGCTAATTCACAGACAAACCCTAGACACACACACACACGCTTATTCAAAGGACTGGAAGAAAGGTTGAAGAGAATCACTCAATGTCAGAACTGCTCTCAAAGTTTGTAGCCGACACCGACAAACATCTTTTACGCATATTTCTGCTGCTACTTTCCAGAACAAGTCCATTGTTTTCCAAGTCAAAAGAAAGTCTCAAGTCACACAATAAAGTTGTTCCTTATGTTACGAGTGTTGAGTTTTGACCTCTTTAGACTATTTCTCTTGGTCTCTCATGTACCTTGGAAGTAGGTAACGTTGTGCCAGAAAGACTTGGCTACTCTGCCAGGTCTTTAGTCTTGGCACTTCCCAAGTCCCAAGTCAAGACGGACAAATCCTAAATCAAGTCCAAGTCCAAGTCCTAAACTGAGTAGTTTTCACACCCATACACATTTGTTTTTGTTATGTCTTGAAATAATGTGCATTATTAATGCACAGTAATGTGGCCATCCTACAATTATTTACATATGAAAGAAATGCCCCTGCCATCTTTTTGTGTGGACGAGACAACATGGTATGGACTATGCCATTACATTCCAGTACATATGTACTATCCATCGAAATCCACGTTTACCTACATTATAGGTGACATCATAGAATACTAGCTTAATGTGACATTTTTTAACTGTGGTACAGTAACAGTAAAGTTGTTGTTTATGTTATATTTTTAGTTAATCACAGCAAGAAGTAAGTAGGTAACAAACAGAATATTGCGGATCAGAGTGCTGAAAGACTTGCTCTGCTTTTGAGTGTGTACCTCGTATAACAACCCATTACTTTTTATTACTCTGTTTTGTCCATGGTAATTTGATTTGGGAGGCTGAATGGGTGATGCAGTCAGGTCTCTCTGGTGTGTGCTAGCCTAAGGGGACTGAGTGGAGAACATGTCAGCGGGAGAGGAGCAACAAGAGATGGAAAGGGAAAGGGGAAAAGTGAGCAGCAGGGAGGGGGAGGAGGACAAAATGCAAAAAAGCTGACAGACGACTTGGGGAAGTGATGTGAAATAGAATGAAAGAATTCAGCAGAAACAGAAAGCTGAGTAAAAGGAGAGAAAGAGACAAAGCTAACGGGTGTTGATGCAAAACAGACTGCTGACCTCCCTCCGTGACTTCTGACCTCCTCTGCCACTCTGACAGGAAGTGTGCCCCTCTCTTGACAGGAAGTAGACTTATAACCACTGGATTTATGGGAGTCTGTAGTATCTTTGTCTAATTACAATGTCTGGATTTATAGGAGTCTGTGTTAATTTCCCTAGAGAGAGAAAAAAACCCTCAGGCTATCGTTGACATTTTAGTTGTGATGGGTAGATTGAATGACTTTGTTGTAAATGTGACAGTTATTTGCAATTACATTTAAGTATAGATGTCATTCATTTATCATACATTAAAACATAACTCTTGATATAATAAACATTTTAAAGACATGATGTTTAGAGCGAAATGTGTATAAACCCCAATTATGTGTTACTGAACAGGAGGCTGTAGCTAATTTATGAAAAACTGGGCATGTAGTGTTTGTTAGCGAGGAGCTTGGCCTTCCTCTGAAAAGTCACAACTTTCCTTTAACTGAGCTGGCTAAGAGAGCAGAAAGTGTGATAAAGCAAAGTGATCTTTTACATTTTTTTCTTTGTTTATCTTCCTGAGTAACAACTATCGACTCACACCACTTTATAATTGCAGGCAAGAACTTTTCTCGCCGGTACAAGTTAACTTTTTGTTTCCATTTTACAAATGTTTGCCAGGCTTTTTTTGTTGTTGTTGTTGATTAGAGTGGTCTGAAAAAGGTTTGGATAGCGTTTACTGGGGACTTTGTAGTTCCACAAAGAAAACTGTCTGGCAGCAGGGCAAGTCAGAGTCACAGAATAAAGGACCAGAGGGACAGAGAGAAAGGGAAAGATGACACACACACACACACATACGCGCAGTCAGTCAGTTCGGCAATAAACAGTAAAGTGGACCGCCTCATGGAGACATAACACAAAGCTGTTCAATTAGATTTCAGCAGCATTTGCCTCAGACCCAATACAGAGGCGAAGGACCCTTGCTGATTGCAATCAGTCAGAGTGGCAGGCAAATTAGATTACTATTATACATAAAAACTATCAAATGTGATCCTTCCCTTCCTTCTCATTGCTTTTTTTCTTTATTTTATCGTCCCATTGGCTGCCAAAGGGTAAATATAGGTATATAAAATATTACACTAGATATAGAATGATGGTAATGATATTTTGTGACTTTTCTTGACTCCTGGAGAATGGAGCAGTTGTTTTAGAAGATGGGATTTGATTACTATGGGAAATTGTTCTTTGGAAGCAGACTATGTGACTTTGTTATTTCCTGAATGCAGTTAAACTAAGTTACTGAGTTTGTGTTTGAAAGGCAAAGATCCCTCGATCTTTTAAAAAGGCACGTTATTTCTTTTCCTACAAACACTAAGGCTGTGGAGTAAAAAAGAAAAAGAAAAAAAGACACTTACGAGATCATACGTGACATGTTCACACCCACCTATTTTTCAGGAAGACCTAATCATGCTTGTTGCAATGGATACCATCCAAAGCTATAATTTCAGTTAATGAAATATTGAAGTTATTCAAGATAAACAAGAAGCTACATTGATACTGTGTGTGTTTAACCTAGCATTATCTAAAGTTCACCAGTTCAATAACTCCTTGTGTGTTCAGTGGGAGGTATGTTCAGGAAGACACAGGGACCTACGATTCCTTGTCACGTCACAGAAATCCCTGTGGTTTGATTACTTCCTTTTCTGCGTTTAATGAAGAAGAACATTTCTGTGAATGGCGAAGCCCATTCTATCCATTTATTTCTATTATTTCTGTCTTAAAAGTCTTGGAATATGTGGTCTATATAAAATAGGGAGAAAAATACATTTTCTAGAACATTAAAGGATTATGCGAAGAAGATTGAAATAGGCTCTGGTTTGTCATGGAAGTATGAGCTAAGGGAAGCGAGTGTTGCCTGAGTTGAGCCTCTCAGTGCTTCCTACTAGGTTGTGAACCTCCACTAACAGGTTACATGATTCATGTTTTTAACATCAGCATTTATTTTGAAAGGCAAAGTCTCATGATATTCTATATTTTTCTTATTTAAAAAAACAAATTCCCATAACAAGACCAAAACCAACAATGAACTGATCATTAAGAAGTATCATCTGTAACAAAAGCCCGATAAAGCTTATCTATCTGTGCTGTCCAATGGCCACATCGTTGCACTGGATGACGTGTTACTTCATTCATGAACATGGACACTGTAGCTTATCTTGAGTCGATCCAACATGAGCTGTGCTGCTGCCGTAAATACTAACTAGAGCACCAAATTTGTGGCTGAAAACCGTCCCAAACAAAAGCAATATTTACTCCTGTTAGAGTAATGTTTGTCAAAAATTACAATACCCAGCTGTTTCGGAAATTATTTAGCCTTTTTTTTTAAAATGAAAGTAAGTTATTCATTGATTTGTTTTGAAATATTTATGTTTTCAATAGAAACCAATTGATTCAGAGCTGTGAGTTAATTACAGGGCAGGGAAGTCCAAAAGCATTGAGAGATGGACTAACACATTGTCGGTTTAAGTCTTTATGTGAGAATTGTTGACAATAAAAACATAAATATCGCCTGCCATATTCATTAAGGTTAGGGCTATGGTTAGGGTTTGTGGCTGCCACTCCCAAAGTTGCTTATTAAGTCATGAATATTTAACATTATACAGTAGAGAAACACTTGATTTAAACCCAAGTTTCAGTCGCTTTCAAGTGCCCCACGCTAACCAAGACAACTAGAGTTAAACACTTCTTTCTCATTCCTGACTTTGTGGTCCCTCACTTCTCTACCTCCCACTCTTTCATGGGAGTGTAAATCTTTGTCTCACAATGTGTGTTTAACCTTGAGAAACTCATTTCTCATTTCCACAATCAGTCTCCCTTCACCACAGAGAGGGGAGCTGTTTGTATGGGCAGGTAATGAGTGACTCTTCTGAAGACTCTCCTCCACAATTTATGATGTAACTGTCAAGTCAGCCAGTTAGTGGTGATTGACGGCGCACAATGATAACATTGCTACACTGAGCATTTGGGTCAATGGTGTTTGATAACAAGCGGCAGTGTTTTTTTTGTGATTGCCATTTTGGAAATCTGCTACAATGATTGAAAACGTGTTTCTTATTTGTTTCTCCTCCTGAACCTGCATCATCTTCCCATGCACATTTACAACATCATAACGCAGATATCACGTTCTGTTACAGCAAAATTAGGATGGTAATTGGAGATGGTATGTAACATGCCAGTATTTCTGTTAAATGTGGTTACATGTGAGCCAGTGGTGTAGTGGTGCCTGGAGAAGTGGGTATACTCTTAATTTATGCCCCAATTTGTTTTAAAGCGGCCTGTCCAGCAATGGATAAACACCCTGAGTTATAAACAGTGACATGTAAGACTACTCTTGCATATTTAGTTCACCCAAACATGGGCCAGTAGTATTTGCACATTGTCAATTAACTTCAATTCAATTTTATTTATAGCACCAAATCATAGACGGAAGTTCTCTCAGGGCACTTTACATAGAGCAGGTCTAGACCGTGTTCTTTATAATAATATTTACAGAGACCCATCAGTTCCCACCATGAGCAAGAACTTGGCGACAGTGGCAAGGAAAAACTTCCTTTTAACAGGCAGAAACCTCAAGCAGAACCAGACTCTGCATGGGCAGCCATCTGCCTCAAACCCAGATTACCTTTTATACATTTTCAGATAAAAAATACTATTTATACTATGGCTTGGCTGAATACTTGATGGGCATTATTCACTGCGAGATGTGCATCCATATTGCCCAGTATGCGAAGCTAATCAACATTTCAATATTTACTGTAATAAATAGTCAATGTCAATCAATTTCTTTCCATCCTGCATTACTCCAGAGTTGTAACTTGACTGAGAGACTAGATATAATTTTCTTGTTTTAAAATGATGTGCGCAGTGCCATCACACCCATATATTGTCTTTGACTGGTCCCCACAGAGGTTGCTGGTGGAAAGAACTTGAATGTATGTTCTCGTGCGACGCAGTTATCTTTTCCGAGCTGCAGTTTGTAAACACCCAGTGGCATTTATCAAACGCGATAAATAGTCGTATTTCACGCTCACGTTTGTCAGGCACAAAGTCACAGAGCACAGCCCTGGAAGTGGCTGATGCACTGCCCAGCTAATGTTCTTCTCTTTTCATGACCAGAAGGATACGCCGTATACCTGCGTATACCCTGCACTACACCAGTGATGTGAGCTTATATGTGAGCTCTGAAATAGCATAATGGCTACTGTTGCATCTTGTGATTTTTTTCTTGTGCTCAGGTACGTCCAGACTGATGAGCCAATTTTTGTATTAGTGTTTGGCTTTTCTTTTTTAATGCCACTTTCTATTTCTACCTCATTAAAGTAGAAGGGGGAAATACTTTTTACTTCACTACAATATTCAGACAGCTTTAATAAGTAGTTGCTTTACAAATTAAGATTTTTGCACACAAATCACATAAAAAGCTTATAAAATATGACACTTTGTTATAAATTAAACTACCCAACAGTACAAGTACAGCTAAAATGATTAGTTGATTAATAATCACAGAGGCAGTGCAGAAAATTAATTGGGAACTATTTCGATAATCGTTGGTCTAAAATGTGAGGATTTGTTGATTTTCCCTTTAACTATTTTAATAATTTTGAAGTTTGGAATATTGGTTGGACAAAACAAAGCATTGTGAAGGTGTCACTCAATTGGTTAATGGAGAAAATAATGAGCTGATTAATTAACAGTCACAGAGGCCATTTTTCTGCATTGAGTACTTTTACTTTTAATACTGATTATACGTACATACTTTTACTAACATTTTCAATGCAGTACTTTTACTTGTATCAGAGTATTTTTACAGTGTGGCCAGGAGAAAGTAAAGTAGCTTTGTTAGGTTGGATGTTGCAAACTCAAATGCTTAGTGATATCACTAAAACAAATTAAATCAAATTCGAGAGGCAGGATAAAATTAGAACATCCCACTAAAATAAATCTCCCTTATGCTTGCATAAACTGAAAAAAGTTTTTTGTCAATTAAATTTTAATAATAGTGTCGCGACACATTCTACATAACTGCTTGATTTCAGTTTACATAAACTCTTTTGTGACATTGTGACAAGCTTCACTTAAATTCAGCCTGGCTGGTGGGTGTGAATATTGCAACTGTGTCACAATAAATGGTGATAGACCACCACCTGTTGTGATAAACACACCTCCCCTTTAAGCCAATCTGGGCCACAATGATGGATAAATACTGTGAACAGATGAATGCATCAAAACAGATTCACAATATACATAGAATGGGTGGACAGTGTCTGTGTTTGTGTAAAAAGGAGGGAAGAATTTCTGTGTGAGGGAAAGAAAAAATAACATATGACAAGGTTGAACAACTACAAGGGTAGTGAAGGAAGAAGACAGAGCAATAGCAGAGGATGGAGAAGAAGTGACTAGTGAGATGAGCAGAAAAAAAAATAGATAGGGAGGGAGAGGCAGAAAGTCCCCACTGAGACGGACATGTCACACACCAGTGAGCCTGACACACGGAGAGGGAATATCACATTTCTCTCACTTTCTCTTTCTGTCTCTCCCTTTCTCTTAATATCTATTTCTCTTTTGCTGTCTTAGTCGTCTTTTTCATTCTTTTTCTCAGCTTAAAGCAGGGTACAGCTACTGGCACTCAAAGAAATGTTTTTTTTGTCCTTTTGAATAGCGTTTATACAACTTTGAAATGCTGCTGTTCAATAATGCATGACCCCGCGCATAACCTATCTCTTGATTTCCCGTATCTATGCACGTTTCAACTCTATTTCTCCATGCGCACTAACATTATTGTTTATTGTAGTGCTTTATGCTGAGTTTGGCCTTTGCATTTGACCATACGTGCTCATACTTGCACACAGAAGCTCACAAACACACATGCACACGGAGCATTTGGCTCGTGCTGGGAATTACCTGTTTACCTAATTAACAGCACTTGGCTGGAGGCTAAAGATATGCAAACCAGGAAGGGAAAAATATACAGCGCGAACATAATATATTTCCCCCCCGACCTCCTCTGGAGAAAAAGCATTTCCCTATGACTAGAAAAGCAAAGGAGAGAAGAGGAGAAAAAGGTTAGTCACTTTAAAGTATTTTTTTTAAACACTGATCCCATTACATATGCCTTTATTCTGAGTAATTCACTACATGGCATAATAGTAAAAAATAACTAACGCTGTAGCTGAGTCTTGGCTTTGATATGTCTTGCTCTTTTTGTTGCTCTGAAGCCACATGAGGTGGTGTAGCATCTCTTCTGACAAGATGTGTTTTTCTTTCCCCATATCTGAGGAACCAGGCCTTTCTTCTTCTTATTTTATTTGTGCTCCACGTTTCGGTTCACACACACCATGAAATCTGTAAAAGGAATTTCTTTATAAAAAAAAAATTAGGTGGCTGTATTCGACATGAAGTGAGACAGTCTAATATTACTTTAGAGGAATGTAGTCATTGTGTGTGTGGAAACTAAATAGCTCCCTATATCAGTCTCTCCTTCCTGTGAAACCAGTAGCACCCTTGAGACTGATAACTTTTTTTGTTTATACTGCCCTAATCAATGTGTGTCTGTGTGTGTGTGAGAAAGAGAGAGAAAGACATGTGTTCAGTCAAGCTGGAGAGTCAAGATAGGTCTGTCTCCCTACTTTTATCTGTTTTTGATCAACACTGGGGATATTAACCAGACTCAGGAAAACCCCCAGATTACACACAAATGATTACACTATCTTGCACGTACACCGAGGCCCCCAAACACCCACCCACGCACACTAGAAAAAGTCTACACAAACACGCACTCAAGCAAGCCCTGTGACATCCACCCACACTGCTGCAAACACCCCATGGGAAGTGTATTGATGAAAAGACCATGAAACTGGCTTAACAAGACTATTTCACGCATACATACAATAGTCGTACTAACCCTTTCACACGACATAAAGAGCTCTTTCACTTTCTAATACAAGGCAAAAGAATTAAACATGACCATATGTGCCTCTAAAACAAAAGAGGCCAGTTGAGGTTTTTGTTTCAGCCCAGTTACAGATGCCACTAATGTGCCACCCCATTACACACAGATACAAGGGCATGTGCACACATACAAGTATTTGAAGTTGCACAAACACATCCAGACACACAACCACACCCAGTTCTGAAAATGTCACTGAAAAAGGGCCAATGGTCAGACACATATTTATATTCTATCATTGAACTAAATAAAGTAAACTAATTGAGGTCACCTCTTTTAAGCTTGAACAATAGCTTGCTATAGTTGAAGATTTAGCAGAATTCAGACAGCATATGTGACGCGAAGACCAAAAAATTATTAAAAAGGGTAATACAGTCAATTAGCCTATTATCAGCTGTAAACTTGTACAAAGAGTGATCATTTGTGTGCGTTTACTATTGAATTGCTGTAGGTGTTTTTGTGTCTTTGCTCCAAACTGTTGAAGTTTTCACTGTGCAATCGACAGTGTAAATCTTGGGTTAAAAATCACATACAATAAACAAAGAGTCAAACTGTGTAACTTAAATATTGAAACTCTGATTGGTGCACAGGAATATGCGGCATCACCCTTTTCCAATGTGAGTTTCACCCAGTTTAAATGAGAAGCTTACAGTAAAAAACACAAATGTCTCGTGAAATAAACCAAACCATTCTAACTTTGACAGAAAACAGTGTGTTCATGTAGGAGTTCATCGCTCAGTTAGATTTCTAATAGGTGTCATGGCCTTTAAGGGTGTGGAGGTCAGCAGGTGGATGGACAAATAACCTTCAACACCAGTATTCCAGGTTCACGTTCCCTGTTAAACTGGAAGTCAGCATTGAGATCTTTATCGGGTAACCATGACTGTGATCGGTCTCCAACCTTAAATTAATCTCCACTCATTGAGCTGGCTTAAGACTTTCATTAGAGTGCCCCAAATGAAGAGTGAACAAACTTCATACATGGCTGGATATGGGCTGTTTGTCCCCCACTTCACACAGGGTAGAGAAGAGCTGAAAGGTTGGGTATTCAGAAACAGAGTGTGTTGCAGCACAAAAGCAATCCACAACAATGTAAAGAGGGAAGTAAGATCAAATGAAATGTTAATGATGTTCCATATACAGAATAGGGGTGGGAATCACCAGTGGCCCCACGATATTATCATGATACTTAACACACTATTCGATATTATTGCGATTTTAAATGTTTTGCGACATGTTGAGTATTGCAATAACCTATATTGCGATTTATCACCTTTTTACAACTGTAAATGTTGTCCTCAAAGGAAAACGCAACACCTCCGCTGACCTGACCAGAAAAAAAACTCAGCACCTTTTAGTGGACTGAAAAAGCAATTGATTTTATTTTAGTACAAAAAATTAATGGGGTGCACGGTGGCAGAGCGGCTCGCGCCCCTGCCTCCCAATAAGGAGATCGTGGGTTCGAATCCCGGACCAGACCACGACCTCCCTGGGTGGAGTCTGCATGTCCTCCCCGTGTTACCGTGGGTTTTCTCCGGGTTCTCCGGCTTCCTCCCACCATCCAAAGACATGCATTAGGTTAATTGGTGACTGGGATAGGCTCCAGTCACCCGCGACCCCGAACGGGAACAAGCGGTAGAAATGACTGACTGACAAAAAATTAATTTGTTATGGTTGCAATACGCGGTATCCATGTATTGATATAATATTGCCATGCTAAATATCGCGATACTAAGCTGTATCGATTTCCTCCCCACCCCTAATACAGAATGTATGCCGTGCTTTGACATATTAAAACATGAGAAATTCTAATAGCCAGCCTACCTTCTTCTTTACATTGTTGTGGATTGTTAACAGCCTTCTCCTTTTCTCTTAGTTCCTTTCCAGTATCCCACAGGCTGAAAGTAATTATCAGCACCGTTACCTGCTTTTATCTAAGAGGTAAATACCAAATTTAAAACTGAATAACAGAACAAACAACACTGTACCTGCAGAGTCAAACCACCCTCAATACATTAGTCTTCATGTGTGTGAAAGTGTGTGTCAAGTATTTTCAGTTGAAGTCAAGGCTGGTCCAATTATTCATGGGTTACAATTGAGAGACGGGGCAAAAAGCATTTATTTTTGTAAAGTATAAAAGTTCCCAGAGGCCAACAATGCACCAACTCTTCGTGAACACAGAGAAACATCAGACCCAAAACATACACACAGATGTAAACACACACACACACACACTTAAATTAAATACAGTACCAAGGTTACTTCTCCTTGTATGATTTAAACCGTCACTGTTTGTTATTCTTTCTCAGCTGTGCCCCTCTATCTACTGTGAGCAGTAAAGCTGTTTTTTCAAATATAAAATCATTGTTGAATCACTGTTCTAAACCACCAGGAACAGTTACCTGGTTCTTGCAAGAACAACAAATGGGTATTTTTTAACTTTTGTCCTTTCAGGCTGCAGAAAGGAGACCACATGATATTCATACACACACACTTACAAACAGTCAATCATATACTGTATACTCAAACCCATTGCCTTGGTGTGTGCTTCTTCATTGCACACTCACGAAGACACATTTGGATGATGGCGTTTGGCCTCTGGGTTATTCAGATTTCAGTTCCCCTGAAATGAGAACTATCGGAATGAAAATTCTTTCAGAATGAAAACACAGGTGCTGCTTCCACAGCATATGTTCACAACTTAAGATTTGATTGCAACTTGTCTTTGTTTAAGGTCTTTTTTTCCCCTTCTTTTTCTGTACTTTTTGCTGCACTGCAGGAGATTAATGTAAAAGGGCTGTGCTTTTGCCATTTGAATTGCTGCAGGGCACTTGTGGGTATGTTAATTTATTTCTGCATACTATACATAATACACTGAAAACAGCAGTCACATGGCAAGTTTTCCCAAGCTGAAATACACAAGGAGGACTTAAAAGGACCTTGAATCTCAATACCTTAAAGCCACTGGAAACTCAAATCCACAATAGCCTACCCAACTATGTAATTTATGGTCTTATGTACATAATAGTAAAAGCATCTAAAACGTATTAGAAATTAGTTTCAATCCAAATTCGAAATGTCTTATAAGTTTATGTTCATTTTTCTGATATTAGGTTTGAATTGGGCATGGTTATGCTCTGATATTTATTACAAAAATTACGCAATGAATTCTGTGAACCAACCATAAAAGAAATCCACATCAGTTTTCCCACATACAGTTGCAACAAAACCTCTGGGCTCCTGCTCAATCTGCCTCTTTGAGTCTGAGCCAACTCGTCTCCACTTAATCTTTTGCAATTAGCTAGCTAACCATATATCGCCTACTGATCTCTCTCTTGTTTCATGCTTGTTTGTGTTGTCCCTGGGTGCATGTCCACCAATGAAGATGACAAAATGCCATTCTTTTATATTCCAACTGCGGTGCACTGCACTCATAGAGGAAGACTGCCCTCACAGAGGGTTAAAACCTGCAGAGAATTTGCATTCAAAATTTGGGTGTCTACCGAGGGACGTTATTAACAGGCCGTCGTCTGTTTTCAGGCCATGGGGGTTTAGCGCAGGCCACAGATCATCGATTGTCGGCCATTGTATGGCACTAGCTAATGCCAAATGAAATGAAATGTCTTCAGATGGCAGGGCTTCTGTTTCATCCTCTGATTCCAAATCGGACGGCTCAAACATGTAGGGCTGGACTATGCTGACTGTCGCTTGCGCCATTGCTGCGATTGACAGTTGCCATGAAAGATTGTTGACAAAGACGGAGCCAGGGAGATGTCAGTCATACTAAAGGAGATGTCAATCAAAAGGTGAATGCCACGCCTACACATTCTTGAGAAATTGTCTAAACAGCAAAATGAGCTGTTTTTGAACAATGTTTTCTAATAGTCATGAATGTTTATTTTCATTCAGATTTTTGTGGATGCTTAATGAGACGCTCAACTATGATATCTTATATGCATTTTTACTATTTCAAGCCTTAACAGGCTTTAACAGAATCCAACAGTCTCTGTCTGTATCCAGGCAACAGTGACAATGTAATTTCAATGCAACTGAGCTGCTTCATCTTGGACATATACTGTACATGCAAAAGTAGGTCTTTTGTTACTGTTGTCAATATTTTAACATGCTTTCATATTGAGGCCAATAAATACCCCTAATTAGTAGCCAAAAAAATCGCAAGCTGTCTCATTACTCATTAATAATTCATGAATCTTGTATTACGTATGAACTAGGCTGTTAAAGAAGCAATCAGATGTTGATAAAATTCTGAAAACCCCTATGATCACAAAACCCTCTATTCAGAAAGAGTGCTTAAGAAGCAAAGGCTGGTCTTCATCGACTCATTCACATAAGGAAACAAAGCCAACTGCAAGCTATCAGCACCTTTCAAAACAACACATCACAGAGTGCTAGAGAATAGTAAAACAGAACAAGGCAAACAATGGAAAAGGGAGCAAAAGAGATACACAATACACCAATATAAAAAAAGATATGCAATGCTCAGTGCATTACAGTAGCAATGTTTGACATGACTTAAGAGAATACAAGAGATAATTAATGAGTTTTTGGATGTTTTTGAACAGCAATGTTAGCATTTATTTGGAATCATGTTTCTTGCCACCCAACGCATGTTTAGTGCAATGTTCACTCTCCTTCTAGCTCAAAGGTGGTAAATACTCCACTAAGTTCTTTTGATATTTGCTAAGTTTGTCTGTCAGCCATTTGGTGCGGGGCATGTAGCGTACAGACAATTTATAAGAGCGTTTTCACCATCATAGCTGCCTTCTGCGGCTGGAAACAAAGGTTGATGAGAGCGAGGAGACTGAACGAGAAACACTAAAGATATGGGCCACAAATTCAAATAAATTCATTGAAAGATGGTAAAATGCTCCGCAGAGCTGAAGGGAACTGTAGAAGCGGGCGATAATTCTCTGTGGGTTCATCACTATAAGCAACACCTTCCACTTCACCAGTAGTCATGTGATCCATATAAGTATACAAATATTGAATAGTACAGCTTTACATTGTGCTGCTAAGAAGCTCAGCCAAGACAGTCAGTTCTCTTAAATTTGCAAAGGCTACTATTTGTTTTACTTGCTTGGCTAGTTAGTTAAGGAAAACATTTAGTTCACTGGTATATTAGTATGATTAGTGTCATACAGTATTTCATTCAGTATTAAAGGTCCAGTGTGTAGGATTTAGTGGCATCTAGCATTGAAATCGCAGTTTGCAACCATTTGAATGCCACACGGATCACCCTGCCGTTCCGAGCTTGTGGGAGAAACTACGGTGGCCGCGAAACATGCTAAAGGCTCCATCTAGATCCAGTGATTGGTTTGTCCATTCTGGGCTACTGAAGAAACATGCAACGGTGCAACATTGTGATCTCCGTGGAACTGGACCCGCTCCCTCTGTCGATAAAAACGGTTTATTCTAAGGTAATGAAATCACAACGATTCTTATATTTAGGTGATTATACACTAATGAAAACATACTTATGAATATTATATTCCCTTTCTGCCAGTAACTCCTCCTGAATGTTACATACTGGACCTTTAAAGCTTTTCAGTTTGCACTGTGGGAGAAAAATGCTGTTACTTGGCTCTTGTAAATACTGTGAAAAATTGCATACACTGCGTACCAAGTTCACTGGCAGACAAACTTAAATCTGGCATGTACTTGCTGTTCAAAATGTACTGGTGAGTCAAAAAAGAAATGCAGGCTACTGTACGTGCATGTTAAACACATACACACACTCACATGCATGCTTAACTTGCAAAAAGAGGGACACATATAAAGCTTTCCGCTCAATCTGTCAGCAAATCATTTGTCATAATTTACAGGCACTGTGTATGTGTAAAATAATATTTTGTGAATACATAATGTATTTAGTGTATTATAGCATGTGTGTGTATTTGTGTGTGCATGAGCATGTCAGGTCCTTTTCCTTCTGGCATCTTCTGAACTGTGTGAAGGTCAGCCAGGCCTGAGAGACATGACACAGATACAGTGGAGGCTAAAGCAGGAGACGGCCTGACTCGCTCAGTACTCAGCTGTGGTTGGCCATCCATCTGTGGTTTTTAGTTCAACAAGAGGGGGTGGAGGAAGAGGAGGCAAATGAAGATGAAGAGGAGGAAATTAGACAAAAGAGGCATGAAGTAGCGGGGGGATGATGTGAATAGAGAAGGTAAGAAGGGTAAAAAAAACAAGGAAGAAGGAAGCAGTGAAGGGAGCCTGGTTTCTGTGATTTCATCAAATCAACATGATTTCTTCAAATTCAGTGATGCTCAAATCATAGGAAAAAAGTTTCCAAACCGAATTACATGGGGAAAAAAACCTTGGCACTAGGAAGCATAAACATTTATCTTCCTTTGAATTCTAAAAGGCATTAATTTGTAATTAATGCAAACAAGAGTTCTATTATGTGTTATGTATGAACGTTTATTAGATCCTGTCAACAACCTTATAATAACATTGTTTTAATTATCCGATACTGACCACATACTTAGTCACCCTAAACAAAACTGTTTAACTTCCCACAATATTAATGAACACATGATAATAATGTGATAATAACAGGAGGAGTGGGAGCGGGAAGAGAGAAGGAAGAATTAGGAGGTAAAATAAGTTAAATCAACTACAAAATAGGAACACAAGACAAGTAAGGAAGTTGTGCAGGAAGAAATAAAACATTTGACAGCGAGACCAAATGTCATAAGTCCTGACCCTGTGTCACAACCAGATATTGACAGCCCTGAAAGACTGAAGTGTTAATCATTGACTCTACAAGGACACATGCCACCCCAGGACTGCAAGACACATAAATCAATACAAGTGCTAACACACTGATGGAGAATAATTTCAACTCTGCAATTCAAAAGTTTTCTTCATGCATTAAATGGCTGACTAGAAGAAGAGACACAGAAAGACTAAAGGAAAAACTGGACATAAAGTGGAAAAAAGTAATAAAATATAGACCAACAAATTGAGCCGGATTAAAGTAGACAAATGCAGTTTGTTAGCCAGTGTTCTGACAGACCACGTTGTCCAAGACAGCACACTGATCAACTGATGTCCAGCTGATCTCAGACCTCCAAATCTCCCAGCTGAATGCTCAGCTGACTCTGGCATGCTACACTGACAGGTGATTTCTCTCTGTCAAATCAGACGGTCTAATCAAATGATCTTCTAACCCATCGTGCCGCTACACGTTGCACTTCACCCACACCTCAGTGTTTACAGAACCCTCTACACCCTCATTGTTAAGTGTCGTGTATTTTGTCAGTAATGGTTTTGAAGTTCTGATATATCTATATCAAAATATCTCACCTGTCATTGTAGCAGTGTTCTAACCTTTGTACTCTTCCTAATGAAGAAGTGCCACAATAAAAATTCAGCTACAGTAGATATACAAGCTCAACTAAAAAAGGCAGACATAGAAGATACTGTAGTAAACTAAAATGTGCTACTACTGTCCACATAAAAGGCCACCACAACATTCAAAGCAGTCTTCTTACTTAAGTATCACTGTAGTTATCCATTGTTTTTTACTAAAATAGTTCACACTGCAGATTCTTTGTGTGATAGTTCCTGTTTTTTATAGGTTTGGTTTCTCTTGTGTTATTGTTCTTACCTAAAATCATCAAGCCAGGCTGGGTTGCCAAAGTACAGTATTATATCTCGGCAACTTTTCAGTTTTAGTCACGTGTAGGGAAGAATATCCTGGGATCCCACTTTTATTTGATAAAACCCATAAGGGAATCTCTTTTATGAAGAATGACCCTGTGTTTATGATAAAGCATATCCATACACTATGTATTTCATCTGTGTTACATGTTAGAGCCAAAGGACTCCTTTAGTTGTGTGAACAGTGGCCGCAGAGACAATGTCAACTTTCCATTTCCAGTTTACACAGTTTACCGATTGCACACCCATCCCCAAGACCCCCATCAGTAAAAATAATCATGAAGGGAATAATAATTCTGTAGTGAGGGTTCTGAATGATGAGACATCAAAGCAAAG
This sequence comes from Coreoperca whiteheadi, assembly GCA_011952105.1. Taxonomy (NCBI): domain Eukaryota; kingdom Metazoa; phylum Chordata; class Actinopteri; order Centrarchiformes; family Sinipercidae; genus Coreoperca; species Coreoperca whiteheadi. The sequence goes on from CM022476.1 coordinate 15,175,516, forward strand.
AGAGAGAGAGAGAGAGAGAGAGAGAGGGGAAAGAGAGGTAAGAGGTTAGAGATTGAAGCAATGAAAAACAAAGAGGGAGAGAGAGTGAGCAAGAGATACAGTATCTCAGACCCAAACAAACTGTAAATCAGGTTGGTAAATAAGGAGAAAGTTGCTAAAGAAACTTAAAACATGATCTTTTGATTCCTGGTGGGGTCTCCTGAGTTGCATATTGTGTTTGTTGATGAGATATTCTCAGAGATAGTACTTAGATGTTAACTGTGTCGGATTTTAAATGTGAAGTTGATGTTCTTTGCTCTTAGTGGATGTTCTTTCTATTCCACAATATTTATGTTTGGTTATTATGCAGCAGCACTACCTGTCCTTTACTTATTTGTCTGCCTGTCTCCTTGCCTGCCTGCTTGAAGATCTGTATATCAGCTGTCTCTTCACAAGTCTGTCAACGACTTTCCATGTTTCTCCTTTAGCTGTCTGCTCTTTTCCATATCTGTTAATGTCTTCTGGCCATCTCTTTTTTCTGCTATATGTCTATATATCTGCAGCTCTAAATATTTTATTTTAAGTTCTAGATACGTTTTACTTACTTACAGAAAGTAAGTCATAATGATGCGTTTGTTTCACTTCAAGATAAAAAAAAATATCCTGCAATGGTTCTGTATTTGTTGTTTGAGGGCACATAAATCAGCTTGACTAAGTCACAGTTTTTGCTGCTTGTAAGGACAATGTATTGACTTACAGCATGTGATATAAACATGATTTTTTTTTTTATAGAAGCCTGATTTATGGTAGAAGCCTGAGTTTTTTCTCCATGTTTTAACCAGTTCTTTAGTTGTAATAATCTTATTTCTTGTCTTCTTATTATTGGTCCTTTTGTAGTCTTCTTCCCTCACAATGCATGTAAGTGGACAGCTATGCAGAGAGCTGAAAACACTTCCAATAAAGGTTGAAGACAAGGAGTTAGACATTAAAGACTTTATTGGAAAAAATTGTCAAACTATGAAAACGGTATTGGACAAATTCAATGATAGTGATTGGTATCAGAAAAAGATGACATGTCATAAACAATTATGGCAGTGTTTTGCTGCACTATGATACACGTGATAACGGGAAAGGTTTTCTGTTTTAACAAGTTCTTTTTCTATGGATCTTTTCTATGGATTCTATATTGTGTAATTGGATTTTGAGAGTGATGTCTTTGATATGATCATGAGACCCATATGCATGGATCAATTTGTCTTAGGCAGATTGATCCATAATTACTTAAAGGCAATTTATTTATTTGAGCAACAGCCAACTATTCTAAAGCATCACTTTTTAACTTTTCCCACATAATCCACCATGACAATGTGGGGCTCATTTTATTCTTCCCGTGTACCATTTTTCTGGGTCTCAAACAAGTCTCTTATAAAATGCTGACCCATGCAGTCTGTCAACCAGTCAATCAAGAAACATGATGTTACCCTCCTGTTTGTTCAACCAATGGCTTATGCCATTTGAAATAGAGAGAGAGAGAGATCTGCACAGATCTCAACACAGATGAGGGATATTCTTTCCTTCTGGTTGTTGTAATTATGATTGGTAAAAATTCATATTCCAATTGCCACAGATATTGAATTATTGGCAATCATTTGTTGCACACTGCATGCAAAAGAGATGGCCTCGCCACCTCCTACACATATTCAAATTACAGCCCAACTGCCCATTGCTCATTGGCACTTACTGGAAAAAGCAAGTGGCTAACTAAAAATAGCTAAAAATGGCATGTTGATGCTGAAAATGCCACATTGTAAAGAACAACTTGTCTATTCAATTTTCTCTATGTGCAATGCTGATTCAAGATGTATGAATACATGTGTGACCAAATACAACAAGGAGGAACAATGCCCAACTTCTCTCTTGAAATATAATGATTTGTGTTTCTTCACTTGCAAACACCACGACGGCAGCCAGCAGTAAACTCAAATCCAGATTCTAAATGCCCCTACATATCAGTACTGTGTCCTGTTTTTGTTTTTTCATCTGTGGTATAGTATAAATTGAAAACAGTTACAAGAGAATATAAACAGAGGTTTGCTGGCATCGATGAGAAAAATGAGTTTAAAGCTACAGCGTGGGATTTTTACATACAAATGAACGTCTGTTACATTCACGCCCTTGCCAAACGAGTTCACACAGTGCTGATTAAGCCTATCACCGGCAGGTAAATCTCTCTGTATTTGGCAGTATACCAGAGCATTTAAATCTGGTGTCAGTGGCGCTAGTGCGCCGGTAATGAAGCATTTTACGCCAAGTAATAATGATTGGGTTGAGCCATGTAGAGAGCTCAGCAATCTGCCATTGCTGTAAAAAAAAAAAAAAAGGTCCATTGGAGAGAATGTTTATTATTGAGCATTGTTCATTGGTTTTTTTTGTTTATTATGATTGTATAGTTTGTGTTAATATGCTTTGGCAGTTGTATTGCATGTAGTCATGCCGATAAAGCCACTTGACTTTAAATTGAACGGAGATGACGCAGCCCACTCTCTACATGGCTCTGGAGCAACCTTAGGGACCGAGCAGGCTACTAGGAGTCAATCCTAAGGCGCTCCAAGAAAAGTGTCTGATGCTCCAAATAAAAAAAGAAACTCTGCATTCAGATGAAGGATTACCTTGAAAAACAGAAAGCGATCGATGGCGAGGACAAACACGGATAACCATTGGTGTAGCTTTAGCTTTTCCTTGTTGGAGAGGGCTGAGAGAAGAGACCGAGGGCAGACACAGATGTCACGTTACTGCTGTTGGACAGGTTGGTAAAATATTTGGAGTTGGCTATGTAGCTATTACATTATTGCACTTACTCTACCTAAATAATGGATTATTGTCTTTGAACTGTAGAAATCTCTCTGTATTTTTGTAGCTCCTTCTGAACAAGAGCCTGGGGTGAGCTCACTGTAGGCATACATCATAAGCACGTGTCGACAGTGTTTCTGTAATTACTCTCGCTGTCAGAAGGGGGAGACTTAAGTTCTGTCCTCCAAATGTACTGTATAACTGAGGTTCATTGAGGGATGAGACGTAGTGGCACTGCTTTATTTTGTTTATCATTATTTTGCTTACATGCAAACTATCCAGCCATTTGATTTGTTTACGGATGTGTGCTAAGCAGCCTATATTTTTATTGTATACAGCTTGATTCACTGAGAGTGATTTTTGCAGGGTTGGCTGATGCCCTCTGGCCTTACCAGCCATTCTCCCTTTGCGTGTGTCATCTGCATATGACTGAAGTCACTGATGCATATCTGTCAACTGTGTATTTCCCTAGAAAGCTCTCAATGGAAATGCCTGTGGAGAATAACCAAGAATGAATATAGCTGTCAACCGGCCCCAGAGGAACACCTTCAAGCATCGTGCCTTCACTGTCAATCTCTCTGCTAGAAACCATATGGAAGGAATATTCTTATTTTTAATCAAACGACAGGCTTAGACAGCATCAGTGTGGCTCAGTGGACTAAGGCAGACTCATTTTGTTATGAGGATAAAGTTAATGACTGTTTCCCTCCGCCTGTTCTTTTATGAGATGAGGATGAGATAAGAAACAATAACAGCACATATAGGTACAAACACACTTGCTAATTGTCACACAAACCTCCCACAATCCTCTCTCTCTGCATAAGCTGGCATATTAGGTTGGCTTATTATGCCTTTCCAGTGTGCTCCTCTGTTTTATAAATGAGAAAATCAAAAGTCCTCTGCACCACTGTAAAATTCAAGCAGGTTCTGGTTAAACACAGGCAATGGAAAAGAATCAAAAATGAGGAAAGGGCTTGCCGCACACCAAAGAACTCTAGACCAACTTAAAACTTAATGGCTTAATTGAAATGTTAAGTATTGACTTATTGTTACATATTTTTATCAGCAGTAAATTGTTGCTTATGAAATATTGTCTTTTACGAATGAGGGTACGCAGGTTATTAAGCAAAGACCATCACAGTACTGAAAAGTACAGTGCTTGGCCCACATTTATTCTCTATGTGCTTCCTTCAGTGCATCCTGTACTCCAGTATATTTTATAAAAAGGATGAATTGTTACTAACGCAATTTGTAAGCAGTTCTGGTTCACAATCTTGGTACCAGTCACCCATTATCTAAAACAGAATATTTTGATGAGGCTTTAAATGCTTAATAGAGAAAAATGTATGAAAATGTCAAAGTTTAGAGGCAAAACTCTATTAGGTGTTTACAGGATTTTAGAGTTGTATGCATGCCTAGGATAATGACAGCAATGAAAACTACCTCTTGTGCTTGTAATTGTGAGGAGAGTTGGTCATATGTGGCAGTCTTTGTGGTTATAAATGTTGGGCATCTGCAGAGATCCCCGTGAGCATGAGAAATAACGAACTTCATAGCACACTGACCTTGGCAGACCATCACGGCTATGTAGATGCAATTGTATAATATGCCTAAGTATAATTTGTTCTTAAATATCCTGTACGAAACTATTTTGATCATGACCATGGTACGGTTACGTTTAGGCAAATAAAACCATCTGGTTACGGATAGACCATGTACCATTTGCCTAACTCTCCGTGCTACAGCGATTGCATTTGTTGAACTTTGAAGACTTGTAATGTTTAATGTGTTTTTATGCAGCACAAAGATGCTCAGAAAAGAAAATGTTCAGATTTACTTCCAGTTACATTCACACCTCTGTAAGATCAGAATAAACCTACTTAGATGGCCACTGTACCCTCTGAGATGAACTCTGAGGTGTCAAGAAAGCAAAGCTGACAGTATTTGTATAAAGCATGAAGGTGAATAAAGTTGGAAGTCAAACCATTTATTATAGCAAGGACACTGGATAAAAAAACTGCAGTTTCTTTCTGTTTTATTCTAATTTATTATTTATTTCTGGTCTGTCTGTTGATCTACAGAATATTTTCTTTCATTCTTTATCTCACCACCATCTCCCACCAGCTCCTCTTTCTCCATCACTTTATTTTCAGTCTCTCAGCTCACCCTCCTTCCCAGTGGAGCCATTTTCAGGATCGCAGTGTTTGCCAGGATGATCTGATAAACATAAGCCGGCATGTCTGCTCTTTAGCATTAATAAGATCAATCACCATCATGCTCTTCTCTCTCCTGTTTGTCCGTGGGCTCCGGAAAGGAGAGAGAGAGACACACACACACACACACACACACACACACACACAGTGAGCTAGATGAAGACTGTGGGCCTGTGTAGGTATGGTGCAGTAGTGTGTGTGTGTGTGTGTGTGTTTGTAGTGGTAGGGAATGGGTGTATGTGTTATATTGTGTCTCAAGTTTTAACAAAATGTTTGGTATTGCAAGTGAATGTGGTTGTGTGAGTGGGAGCATGGGTGAGTATGTATTGTGTCTCACTTGTGAGTTTGTGTGTGTGTGTGTCTGTGTGTGAGAGAGTTTGTGTGTGTGTGTCTGTGTGATGCAGCAGATTGCAGAGGGCGGGGGAGAGTGGGTTTTGCCTGCACACTAACAGATGGCAGGAGAGAGGGGGTTTAAGTTTCTTTTCTCGCTTCTTAAAGAGCAACCAGTTAAGAGCTTGTGTGTGTCACAGTGCGTGTGTGTGTCCGTGTTTGCCTATAAGCCTTCCAGCCGACGTTTTTTTCTGAGAAGCAGGACTCCATTTCATTCTCAAGAGTGTTCACTAAACAAAATTTATACAGCATAAGCAAGCTTGCTCTTCAGCTGAAATATACACACAGATGCAAACACACGAACGCAAGCACACAAGATGACACACAAAGGCAGGTGTTGCTGCCACTTCATCAGAGTTCTCTCCTCTTAGGAGAGCTTGGCAATGAGAACACATTTCTCTTTTCTGCTTTTCAGCACCTCGGGGTGATGAACGCAGAGGGGAGAGGGGAAGAGAGAGGAAGATGGTGGGAGAGGTGATAGGGTGTCAAAGTGGGGGACAGACACGAAGAGAAACCTCAAAGGGGGTGAAAAGAAAGTAAGGTGGTGAGAGGGAGTGTAACAGCGCATGAGTGAAAGAAAACAGCAAGTCAAGTGTTGAAATAGAATGACACGATGATGATATATCTTGGATGTCTATAAGCAAGCTACAAATAGGCTTGTCAGTGTTAGATTTAGTTATTACATTGTAATATAGTTGTAGATTAAATTTTCTAGCAGCATGTCAAAGGTATAAATGAACTAAGCAGCCCTTGAGTGCTTCCAGGATAGTATTTGCACTTTCCATAGAAAGGAGACTGCACCAAAATGCATATTGCCCAAACTAAAGGCAATGCATTTAGACACATTTCTAATGGCACTTATGTTATCTGTCTCTTTGCATACTTTACATAGTATCCACTGTATGTCAGTAACTTTCTTCTTAAAGGGTCAGTTGGCCACATTTTTTTCAGTTTTTAATTTTTTCAGTTTATTTATTTCTTCGTGGTGCTTAAAGCATTGGAAATTACATTTGAAAAACTCAACTGCAACGTGCCTAATGTTTTTTTCTTCTCTGGTCAATTGACAGACCTGACTGGACAGTTTTCATTGGGACGATTTCTTTTGCAGAAAGTAGCTCAAGTGAAAACTATGCTGAGCTGTGTGGGTCAATGATGACTTGCTATCTGCATTAATCATTGTGCTGTTGATGAATGACACCAATTTTATAGAGAGGGTGATTAGTCTTGAACTAAATCTCTTCTGACATGGTGTGACGGGTGCGTGGCTCACTCTCATGTGGACCCAATGCTCAAAAATAATGAAATAAAACGAATGAAACCAGTGTTGTGCGAGTTAATAATAACAGTAATAGTATTACTTAACTAAATACTTATTGCAAAAGTAAATACTTACATTACTCAGTACATTACTCCATCAAAGGTGCCTTCCAACAACTCCAAAGCATGTAGAAATGTCGAATAATGGGATAAGTAACAGTAACGTAAACACTGTATTTCCTGTACTCCTGTACTACCCTAATCCCTTATACAATTGCAATGCAATTTCGCATTTATGCAAAAGTAAAGAGATGCACAGACAAGCAAGTGAATGAGCATAGACAGAGTTTATCAGGAGATGCAACTGTGTAGGTGAAGAGTGCATTTAGTTAACCGAAATCTCAGACAAACTTTGAAAAAGGACCAACAGCTCAACAGGTGGCTGTTTCAGAAAAAGCTGCACTCCTGAGAGAGAGAGGTAGAAGCAGAGAGATAAATAGAAAGCTTTATTTGATTAAATTCCCATATAAGTTTATGATTGGTGGATTTTCTAGCAGTCGGCACAGCATCATAAGCTGCATATACTGTAGGAGAAAATCTGAGAAAACTTTAATGCTTTGAGAAACAGAACAGATTTAGTAGAGTGATTTGATTCCATCTGAGCTACCGGTGTATCTACATTCAACTATGAGGGGATCACCAACTGCCATAAATAGAAAAAAACAACAATTTGTCTGCGCCTTGGTAAATCCAGCCTTGGTGTGAGTTTTCTAATAAAATATTCAATATAAGGGTGGAGAGTATACAGATTCCAAGTGAGGTTAAAATCACAAACTAGAGTAATACTTTTTTTTTTTTTTTACCACGTTATGTCGGTTATCAAATTATATTAAATTAAATATCAGTCAGCTGCTCCGACAGATATCCACTAAGACAAAAATAAATTAAATGAAAAAAATGCACTATATACAAAGTGTTCTCATTCATAAATTCACACTTTGGCTCATCACGATTTTCTGTGCCAGGTGCTCTTTCCCCGTGGTCACATCAACGATTAGCTGATCTTCCTCCTTTACAGGAGATTTTCAACTTTGGCAGAAATCTAATGGCCTGTTTCCATTGTCCATTAGCTACCACTTAGTAGAACACATGAACAAACACACGAGGACAGGATTTCCACAGGGACACCATCGTCTCGAATGAGGTTTAATCAGTCAGTCTTTGTTTGTTCTCTCTTTTTTGCTGCAGTAAAACAGAATATTCCAACATTAATAAGCTGCTTAGCATCTAGCTGTTATACAGTTAAGTATTCAGTAAAGCTAATTATTTTTATTTTTCTCAAGCATTCTGAAGTCATAAGCTCTTTTTGTGTGGCTAATGTAATCCCAGAAACAGAATATTCAGCATCTAAGGAATAGCTATAAAGGGAGATTGGATGAGCAGAATGAATGTTTGTTAATCGCTCTCAATGAAATCAAAATTTATATGAGTGGAGACTATTCACAATTTAAGCCAGACTCTGTTTTGCTGATTATCATCCTATGCCTGTTGCTGTGCATCCTTTTTGTTAGGTCTGTCAATATTATGCAATTCAATACAACGTGATAACTACATTTGGCCGAAACAATAATCATAGATATAAATTACCACCTCTCTTGCAGGTCAACAAAAAGTGAATATCATGAGATATAATTAACTGCAAGGCTGTTGCACTGGATTACATTTACACTGTACACCAAAAAGCTTGGTTACCAAGCACTTCAAGAGGGCAACTGCCCCAGGGTCCCAGACCCTCAGGTGGGCCCCAGACACCCTAGAGGTACAAGGATCATTGTGTGGCATTTGGGGTAGTTAGATTGATTGGAAAATTGTTTAGGAATATGGAGAATTAAAGGACAACATAAACGGAAATTATCCTAATCTTGAGGACCTTTCTTGTAAACGAGCCCTGTGTAAATCTAGTTTTATACCTTACTGTTTCAATTGATACTTTCATGGTGCATATTTCTAAATATATCAGGGGTTGTATTGTCTTCTATGTCAGCCACTGAACCCTGCAGCTTTTATACTGTATGCTTTCTTAGGTATTTTAGTTAACTCCCTCACTAGTTTCCTCCCACACTAGGCTTGTATTTGTTACCCTTCCCCCTGATTGGTACGTTTTCAGTAAAGTTATACTTATGTAATTAGTATGTAATTATATGTAATTGTTATTAAAACATTTTTTTACAGGAAATAACCATTACCAACCAGCATTTGGATCTTCCAGTTACAGGTGTATTTGGACTAAAATCTCTTGTCACACCTTAACAAAAAGGTGATGTCCATTCAACAATTTCTAAAAACAACTGGCTACATTAGTAATGGTTCGGGTGTGTCATACTAACAGGGAGAATACTTATGCAACCATTTAGTCTGTGTTTTATATTTGTAGGTTGTAAAATCAATCTGTAGAGGGTTCTTTTTCTTCTTTTTCTGTTGATCTGTGTCATAAAAACTTATTTTGAAAAATAAATTCAAAATAACTAGTAACTTATAACAAAGCCTAATTATTTCACAGCGATTCAAAGTTCAAGTGGGGTGAATACTTTTTATTGGAATTGTACAAGTATAAAACATTTAAAATGCATTGAAAAGAATGTACTTCAACTACACTGCCATCAAAAAGAAAAATGTATCCAAACTACATGCATAGCTACAAGGAGGGAGAGTGGGTTGTGAGTAAAAGAAAGCTGGTCTCTGCATGTGTGTCCTCAGGGAGAGTTCACAACTGTCAGTGTGTGAACAGCTTAGTCCTGTGCTCTTACACTGCATCACTGCTAAAAGACATGAGCACACACACTTTCACACAAACTAACAGGAGCACCGGCAAGCATGACACAAGACGAAGGAATGGAAACACTGGCATGTTCAGCGGTGTACAGAAACACATGTACACACATGCCACACACACACACACACACACCACAGGGCCAGAAGAGGGGTGAGGCTGGTGACAGTCCCTGTCCCTGTGTCAGTGTCAGTCTCTCCAGAGGAATGAGGCAGAGTGCCCAGTGGTGACACTCAGCCTGTCATCACAAAGTGACATAAACGACCCACTTTTCTTTCCAGCAAGCACTTCCCCTTCTTCAGCACTTCTAAGTTTTACCGTCCTCTAATCCTGTCTTGGTCTCCGTCTCTGAAACCCTATATTCAGACTAAATGCAAAATAAAATAAATGAATACAAAAAGTCAGCATTAAAAGCAGTGAGGTGACATTTCCATTGACCTGTAAAGTCGCATCAATAGAGTATTTAGTCTAGTTATGTCACACCTTTCTTGCAGAAGAACTTTAGAACATCACGTTTGAGTGTGTAATCTTGTCTGTTCTAGTGTTAATTACCGCACAGGCTTTGTTCAAAATGGCCATTTTTTATCTTTACTATTTGACTGTACTCTATACTTCAAGTAAAGATAAACAAGAGCTCAACATACATATTAGAAAAGACATTTTTAAGTTGGAAATACAACCAAAGCTCTTCTCTCACTAAAATACCACGGCCTGATTTGAATGTCCTGTGTCTGAGCTTGACATCAGATGTTAATGGAAAAGACACTGTTGACATAAGTAGATGGATTAATTGTGGAAAAAAATATGGATGAAAAGAACTTGGTAAAAAGTACAATCTGTGTCAGAAATAGGGCTTTAAAAAAAGTTTTGCGGTGTTGGATGGATGGAATTAAATGGAGTGATGGATAGCGTTAAATGCTTAGACAGACAGATGAAGATGCAGCATGGCTGTATAGATGAATGGTCACAAATGGAGACAGGCAGATTGATATACAGTTTAAGAGACAGACAGCTACTTGTTTAGACAGGTGGATATATACAGAGACAGATTTTTGACAGCCAGACAGGCAGGTCTTATTAGGCATTAAAAGTAGTCTTGTAATTTCTCAACTCTGCCCCGTCTCCGGCAAATTATATACATATACACAACTGTTGTGCATTTGCTAAAAAAATGTTTGCGGAAAAGTAACTTTGATCTCTCTGGAATAAATAAAGGACATGTGAACAGCTTCGACAAGAAAGGTACTCTACTCTCAATGTGTCCGAAAAAGATAAATGCTTGTATAGATATTGCTACACAAGAAAATCCAAGACAAACCTGTATCAACCATTTGGCCTACTTTGTATAGGGATACTATTTCCATTGTGTTTACATTTCTGCATAATGACAGATAGTTCACTTCAGCTAATACAAGACGTAGTGGGGTTTTCATATAGCATGGAGGTCAAGATGGTGCATGGGCATTAACAGAGTGTGTTTGATCACCATCACTGGCATCCCAAGTTTAAATCCCACATCAAGTAAAAGATCTTTCTAATTTGGTTGTCATAAGTGGATTATATGGGTATACCCACAGAAACGAGGCAGAATTACATTTCTGCCTAAAAGGTAATTGCAAATGCACAGTATTAACATAATTAGTGGGAGAAATGTTACTGTATGCTAGCCAGCTTTGTTAGAGTTGATTCATATTTCAGCTAATTAAACAGTGTTAAACTATGCCAGTGTTTTGTTGTTGTTCAGTAAATACACCAGTAATAATTTGGGATTCTTAGAGTAAAAACGGCATTAACTTTAGACTAAAACTGCATAAAACAGCTGACCACAGTAAACAATTTAAAAAGTTGGATGAAGGTACTGGATGACCTTTATATCTATAAATGAATAAAACCCACACATAAATGTTATCACCACAGCAGTGTTTCTGAGAACCATTACATCCTCATACAGCAGCTTAATGAAAAGATTGTTTTGCAGCAGCTCAGGGATGTACTGACATCTGATTTCTGGTGTAGAAAATACTCAGCAGCAGGTTTTCTCAGTATAATGAATTTAGAAAATGATTAAGTAAGCAAACAATTTCCTCATCACTCATTCAGGTGCAACTGAGGTGCAAGCTCTCCTGAAAACAGCAAAGCAAAAAGTATAGCATTCTCTGCCAGACGTGAAAGGCGGGATGGTTAACAGGGACCAACACCTTGTTCAAACATCTCACATGTTTTGGGTTCTATATCTTTTGAATTTGCTACGCATGTTAAAACTGTTATTTCTATGTAGGATTGGTGACAAATGGTGAACAACCCAGCATAAAATGTCTTAGTAAGATGTTGGGCCACCACGAGACATCATAACAGCGTCAATGCTGCTTGGCATAGATTCTACCTGTCTCTGAAAATCTACTGGGGAGATGGAACATTATTCCTCCAAAAGATATTTCCTTTTGGTGTCTGTCTAACACGTCACTCCAAAATCACAAGTGCTCCAGATCAGCTGACTGCGAGGGTCATAGCATTTGTTATTCTTCTCTCGTTTATTCAGGTTTTTCCTTTGATCGCTCACCTGACTGTATGTTCAGTTTCTTGCAAGTATGGGTACTAAATGAGTGGTTCACTTGATGGCATGTCCAACAGAACAATGGCATCTCTGGGCTACTCGTTTCCCTTTATGTTAGACCATACGAATTTGAAAAACTAAATAAAAATGTACAAAAAAAAAACATTTAAATGTTTTATATTATATTTACTTTTTCATGACACCAAAACAAATATTTGTGCGCATAGGTTTTACAAGTGGTTAACCAAAACATACAAAAACGTTTAAATCCTATATGGGCACAATGATGACAAATCTGTGCATATAAATATTTCATAAACGAGGCCCTAACACATGTGAAAATACAGCCTTTAGCTCTCTCTGTGTTACTCTTTAAAGCATCAGTGCTAATTAATTTGCCTTGTTCCATATTTCTTTAACCTCTGCTGTCATGTATTTTGTAAACAATCTGTGTTCTGCTTAAATCTCAGATTCTGTCATCCATGATCACTGTTTCTTTTGATTTTACTTGCCTCATATGTCATATATTCTACATGTGCAGACATGCACAAAATAAACCCCTCACCCACACGCAGAGGACAAGCAATTTTTAGCATATTGAAAATTCCCTTTGATCTTCATCTGATCTGTTTACTAATCAGCGAGTGTGTGAATAGAGATGGAGATTGCAGGGAATATACAGGCAGAAGAAAGAAGACGGGAAAGAAGAAAAAGCAATAGCAAAGGACGGAAAGAACAAAGAGACCAAAACTGAAGTTTTATTTGCTGCTGCTGGTCTCAGATCCAATTCAAACTACTATTTTTGGTTCTCTCATTTAAAGAGCCAAAACGTTTGGCTGATTTTCTTGTTATGAGCTTATACTTTGTTGTTATTTCTGTTCCGTGGCCATAAAAGTCCAAAATAGTTTATTGGCCATTTACTTATTGTGGAAACCAAGAGTTGTGAGTTTTAGATGATGGATGAGGATGGATAAATCAGGTAGCGACTATGTCTCCTCAATCTCTGTTATCTACTTCCTCTTTCAGATTTCTTCCCAGATGGACTTCCTGTGTTGCCCTGGAGACCATTCATCACCGTGACAACCATGTACACCTCCTGGAGTTATTGCTTGAGTCTATTATTATAAGGGGAAATTCTGCTCGATGTACAGCACACTGTAAAATGCATATAAGTGTGTGTGTGCGTGTGTGTGCTCTTGTACAGCCTTCTTTGTGAGGACCAGTTTACATTTTAGACCTTGGGGGTGAGGACATTTTTGGAAAGTGAGGACATTTTGGTCGGTCCTCACTTTTCAAGACAGCTTCAAGGGGCTGTTTGAGGGTTAAGACTTGTTTTTAGGGTCAGGGTTAGAATTAGGTTTAGGGTTAGGGTTGGGGTTAGGCACTTAGTTGTGATGGTTAAGGTTAGGGTAAGGGCCTGGGGAATGCATTATGTCAATGAAAATCCTCACAAGTATAGCTGTACAAACGTGTGTGTGTGTGTGTGTGTGTGTGTGTGTGTGTGTGTGTGTGTGTGTGTGTGTAGAGCAGAGACAGTGAGAGAGAGACAGGAGAGTAAGGGATTGCTCATGCATTTTGTACCTGTGTAGCGTATATACATATATTACATCTGTTCATCCTCTTGCACAGTCACTTTTTTAAGTCTTTCCCAGGGATGGTGCCAAGCATAGCACTTTATATCACTTTAACCTACTTTACTGCTGTGTTAAACAGTAAAGTAGAAGACAGAGCAGTAATGAAAAATAACTATCCTGATTGAAAATGCCACAGATGTTACTGCTGTCTGACTTGCACTGAACAATCACCAAAAAATGGTAATTCAAAGCACAATTACAGCTTCATAAAGGCTTAGAAGGGGCAGCGGTGTTGGCCACTGTGGCAGAAAAATGCAAGTATATGTACATCCTTACGAACAGCTGTCAAAGCATAAACGTACACAAAGAACACAGACACTCAAGTACAAACACACAGACAAACACACACACAGCCCAGTCGTTCTACTCATTAAAAGCAGTTTCCATGGCATTTAGAGCCGTGACTTCAGTCATGTTAATGAAAAATCAGGCGATTAGACCAACAAGTTGTTGCAAACTATCTGCAAAATTACTCTACAGAAAATGAACCCTTAATACCAAATTAACCACTTCAAAATGGCAGCAATAATATATTTGGATGCATTTATTAATAAAAGAATAATAACAGATAAGCAAAAAAAAGATTGGCAAATTGGCTTATAAAACTTTAATGATCACTAATGAGAAACTCCATATTATTGTGTAGTCATAGTGGTAAATAGGATATATCATTGGTGTCGACCAGGACATGATACTGTATATGATGCAAACATTAAAACCCCACAATATATACAGCAATGTAGTTTACACTTTGGATTGGAATCCACAGTGAATTGGACCAGTGGACCAATGAGGTATCACCATGAAAGTCAAGTGCATTAATTCCTCAGTGACACAGCAACAGTTCTACAGATATAAATCATTGCTCTTAAAGGCAACTACAATGTCTTTACCATTTAGAGTAAATGGCCATGCCACTATGCATGTTGCTGTTACTTCTCTAACTTGAAATATATTCACAAACATCATTAGCTTCTTACTGAAGAGAGATATGCCCTTCATTATCTCTTGTTGTGACAGAGAGCGAGATCATTAAAGTTGAGTTGTGTCCCACTGGGATTAAAACTAAGAAGTCTGACACAGAGGGTGGCAACTCTAAGAATTTCACAGCGAAAAAAGCCATGAGTGAACAAAAACGTATGCTCAGTATAAGCAAAAATAAGAGTTCATACATATAAAAGATAGATCCAACGTACATACGTCATCTTCTATCATGTCATTTGAAAGAGAGAGCCTTGAATTGTGACTGTGAATCATGACGTTAAATATGACTCAGGACCTTTCTGAGAACCAAAAGGTGTCAAGAACTTCCCAGCATGTGGGCTCATTATTTTCAGACTCAAAAAGTTCACTTCAGAGGGGGTTTTTTCCCCTCTATTGTTCTCATAGTTGTTTTCAGCAGTTATTAAAAAAAAGAAAATGAAAATAAAATATCTAGCAAAATCAAATAACTAGCAATAGCAAGCTACCAAACACAAGGGGTATCTTGAGCATACTGATGTGATGGTGCGGATGTAACAGTCTAAAGAGGCGATCACATAGAGACACACCGCTACGGGCACAGCCGCTTCAAAAACACCAAAACAGGTGGAGCGCCGGAGGAGCGTAACTATCTCACAGCCCAACAGCCTATTTCTAGGCATAGTAAACAGCATTATACTCACCAGGGAGATTTACCTGGCTGCTCAAGCAACAGGAAGAAAGTGGTAAAATAGTCCGACCTCACTGTGCCTTGGATGGAGTGTGGTATGGGCCAGCAGATCTTGAATCAGAGAACTGGCTATCCATCTGGCTGAGAAAGCTCTCAGTTTGCTGGATCAGCCTGCAACCCTAAACCACATGTATTGCCATGCACTCTAGGTATAGACACAAAGAATGAGATTGTGGGTTGAGAGTGAAATGATGTTTCGCTGGATAAACGATTGCCCTCACTCCAAACAAGCTCAGAAATATCAAAACATGTTAGTGTCAGTCGATTGCTCCGCCACAGTTGAGATGGTCCAGGCGCTGTCACGAGGCCCACTGGGACTTTCTTTGGAGGTGTACTGGACACATTCACCTGGAAGGAGGGCCTGGCCGACCAGGTACATGCTAGAGTGACATCTCGCAACTGGAACACCTGGCAGTCTCACAGGAGCTAGCTGCTGGGAAGAGGATGACTGGGCTGATTTGCTTTCCCAGTTGTCAATGATATGTGACTACATGGACCGATGTATTGCAACTGTCTCCCTTTGTGTGTGAGTGAAATCCATACTTGAGCAGAGTTAAATGGCCAACATGGTATGAACATTTACAGTAAATGGATGTTCTATAGAAGGAGGTTCACACAAACACACTACTATATGTGTTTTTACTCGTGTCTAAACAGTGGGCACTCCTAGTTTCGCGGCACAGTTTACTGTAGAGATAAGATACTTAGCTAAACTATAATTTGCTGCCGGTCTGCTGCTGCAACCCGGTATCACGCCAAAGCATGTAATACACACTGCGGTCCACCATGGCAGTGTAACGTTTTCAACATGTTCTCATTCCGCAGTCAAGTTAGCAATGATAAATATGCAACGTCAAGTTCGACTTTCAAAATAAAGCTTGCTGAAAATCAGGTGACGGTTACAGTTTGATTAGATTTAGGCACTTGTTTAGGTTTAGGAAAAGATCATCATTTGGATTAAAATAACTACTCCCTTTAAAACAATCAACACTGATTACTGGTTTCACACGGGACATTAACCCCAGGTTAGTACATTTACTAATTTTAATAGCAAATTTATTAAATGTTTATATCAAGATTTATTAAATTGCATTCAGGCTTGAATAGATTAACATATTAATTAATGTATTAATGAATTAATTGATCAACAGATTAAAATAATTTTGCATCAAATTTTGTTCTGGCCTGTTTAAGTGTATATTCAACATAATGCCTTATTATATCAAAAAAGAAAAAAAAACATGCAGTTCTTTCGGACACGTATGGACATTCTCTTATTACAGCATGTAGATAGTAGACAGTGGGTGTAGATATATATCTGAATTTAAATTCAAGAGTTGATTAACGTAGGAACAAGCTGCCTACCTCAAAACAGACATGTACCTATGGCACCAATTACCAACCCTGTCTGCACAAAGGTCTGCCTTTATGTGTGTGTGTGCATACACTGGTTAATCAAAGTTACAGACAGAGTGCAAGAGCTATCTATTCATCTGTTAAATAAGATGTTTTCCATTCCTATAGTGGTTACATTGAAACAGCCAGGTGACCTGTTTCCTCTAACTACCAATTAGAAGTGCAGTTTTCTCTCTTCACACCCACATACTGCTCTATAAGGTGCTCACAGATGCTTAACTAACCAGTCTAATGTGGAGGAAGAATATAATTGCAATTTCCAACATCTGTTTAGCTAAAGACTTAAGTAGAGGACCCACCAGAGACCATCTAGCTTAAACAGTTTACTATTACTCCAATTTTTGATACTTAAAACCACTAAAACCCCCGCCCCCCCACAGGAGTTCTTTCAATATTTACAAATTGAATTCTGGTTGTATTTGTCAGCTTTTTCAATGAGGATACCCCATTGAATCCAACCAGACAGAGATTTTTCAGGAAGTCTCCCAAAAAAGACAGAAGGCTGTGCAGACACATATGACAGACATAATGAATACATTTATAATGCGCAAGGCATCACAAATACATTGAATTCGATTAACACAACAGCTGTACCTAATATTCCCTGATGAAAGCTTAAGAAACGCAAAGAGTTGATTTTTTTATTTTGTCATTACAGAGTGAGTACTTTTTTGGCAGTTAGCCACACCTTTTTGACATGAATTTGGTATGAATTGTTTATAAAGCAAATTCAGTGTAGTATGATCCTATGGCAACTTAATTATTTAGAATTGTTCAATCTGTGAACGCACAACCTAACATATTTTCAGTACAGAGAATGAAACTGGATTCCTTTTCTCCAGGAGAGGAGGCCCATGGACCACCCGTACTAAAACAATTCATTTTATGTTTTTTTAAATCAGTGTATACCTGAAAGAAAACTACAACATATCCAAATTTTGGCATCAGAATTACTGTTCTCACTCTTCACACTTCTCTTCAGCCTTTGCAAATCTATAAAAAGTTAAGCTTGAATTATTTTTTAAACAATTTGTGTAGTTAACTGCTCAATAGCTTTGTCATTTCAGCAGTTCTCAATGTTTTGTTTTGTTTGTTTTAAAGCCCCAATCCATCATTTCTGGACAACATAAATTTGAGGTAAAATTGTGTTTGACTTACAAGTTTAAAATCTATAGTTGTTTCTCAATTTATGACCACTGAAAATACAGGCCAAGTGCCTACACTTAAACTGTCAATAAATCTGAGACTACAGTAATACCAGCTTCCCATTTTGTGTTTTGATTTTTAGTGGTGAGGCTCATGCTGTTTTTATTTTGCCTTTAAATTTTGTAGTTAATTTTATTATGATTTGCTAATTTGGATTGACATTTTCTCTTGTAGTACCGTATGAGCTGCTGTCTGTTATGGATTATGAGTCAAACCCCTAGTCCATCATTCTCTTTTAGAAGGAAGTGACTGACAAGCCTGTTAATCCACCCCAGAGGAAGAGAGAGAGAGGGAAACAGAGAGGCAGAATCTGTGAAAGACAGAAACAGCAACAGAAAAAAAGCAGAACAGATGGATACTTCCCACACAGTGTTTGGTCAGGAAATGTAATGTGTGATTGTCTCACAAAAGTGCCTAACCTTTCCTTGACTTTAACAGATGAAAAGAAACAAATGGAGGGTGAGAGATACTCTTACAGGATGGGTCCCATAATATGGGTCTCATGAGTTGGATAAGAAGCATCTTCCTGTTTAACTCAGGGGCAGTGATCCCTTATATTATTATACTTACATTCACCAATCACAAAAATGATTCATGATATTGATACACTGTGTTGCTTGGCTAGCTGATGATGAGCATATATTATAATATATAATATATTCGGCCATTCATCAATGTTTATAAATCACAGTAACACCTAACAGAACGGAAGTGACCCTTTATTTGGCTCATTTTACACTTATTTAGTACCATGTAGAAAAGCAGTTTTTCACTGTCCTCTCTGCACCACTGACTATGCAAATTAATGAGCAACCAATGGCAACCAGTCTCTCCTTCACTATTTTTATCTCACCACATCCCCAAAACTCAATGATAAAATAGTTTCTTTATCATGCCCCTACAAAATGAACCTCTTCCCAAATAGGTTTTGAGGCAATGACATCATGTCACACAATTTCCGCCTGGGCCCTCTGAAAGCCACCATAATTTGCATGGCTGTAAGGGTTTCTCAGGTTAACATGAACATGAACATGTCATTTTAAGCAATTAAACATAAGACCAATGCTCAGTGAGCACATTAGCTTTTTTCTTTACCATCAACACAGTGAATCAAGGAACAAAAAAAAGGTTTCTCCTCCACCATTACTGGTTTGATTCGAGTATCACCCTCCTCTCCAGGAGGCAAACCAGAAATCTTTCACAGTGTGATCAACTTGCAAGACTCATCGTGTGTTTCAGTAGACTAATCTCTGCTCCCTTTCAACTCTGTTAATTATCAGAGGGAGGAATGAAGTAAAAATGAGAGGGAACTGGAAGAAAGACATGAAACAGTAAGAAAGGAAAATGAGAGGCACAACAGATCTCATGGTGACCACAGGCTGTGCTCCTGTTTAAGTCTTCAGATTAGAAAAGTACCTCCTCCATCAACTGCATCACCATGGTGATGGAAAAATAAGGGCCTATCGCTGGTGAGTAAGGCATAACTGTTACATTTGACACACACGGACTCACAAAATCACACAGCCAGACACACACTCATGCTCAGCTGAAAAGGTTTCCTGTAATGAAACTGAATAATTTTATATCTTAGAGCTCCATTAGCTACATTTACATTAGAGGTTACTGATGTCTGAGGCCAGTACTCATGACTGTAGACCTTTTGTGTCAGAAAGCTGTGAAGTATTAAAACTTTTGAGACCATCCACTTGTGTTGTCTTTGGCTGGAATGAAGACCTGAATATTCTCGGCCCTTGAAGGCAAACATAGATTTTCGAGGATGTTGTCAGTGATGGTGGACTTAGCCTCCTCTTAAATTGACCTTTATTTAAAATTGTTGTGGATATTCACATGCCAATCTCACACAACTGGCAAAAATGAAGCCGACATTCTCTACTTTGTACTGCACCACAATATTGATGCCCTTCAATCTCATCCATGATATTGCAGGCATGAGTGCTGCTGATATGTAATGCTCCCAAAAAATATAATAAAGAATTTACATAAAATTAAAACTTGAGATGTCTACCATTAAGTTTTTTTCTAAAAACTGTAACATCCTGTGTATTTATCTTAAACAATTTAAATGTGCAAGAGATTTTATCCTAACAAAAATAATCTGGAACAACTTCTATATAGATTTTAGTTTTTTAGAGGCAGATGGTGTAACACACCCAAGTAAAGCACAAGCCCGGTCATCCATGACACCTCAAATAAAAGTTTTGGATTTAGCTATATCCTGGTAAAAAAAAGGAATGTTTCGAAGATTATTAGCACACAGATGAAAGCAGAGAAGTAGTTCATGCCATAGGAATGGTTTAAGACATTTTGTTGCTTTTTCAGACCATGAAACTGTGTCAGTTATGTAGAAACTAGCGGTGTAACGGTACAAAAAAATCACGGTTCAGTATGTACAGTATCTCAGTTTTTGGGTTAAAGGTTAGGTACATTTTCTGAACTATCCAAGAACAACTGTTGAGGCAATTACTTTCATATTAGGTATGGCCCTGAAATCTGAGAAGTGTTGAAATGAATTATGGCTGCAGTCTTGATCAGTAATTCTGTCAGTTGAGCAGGAACAAGGTATTTTTCTAAACTGAAAAGTGAACTATTTGGTTAATTTGCAGTCCTATTTACGAGACTACCTGTCATTTTAAAATAATTGCATACCTTGCCTGTGTTCTTATTCCTGCGCATATCTGCCACCTTTGTGATCCGTTATCTAAAAATTCTACTGTAAATTACCCTGAAAAACAGGGGTCATCTGATATCACTTTTTTTCAAAAAAGAATTCCAGGATATTTTGCCTATTTTTGGCCAACACTGAACACATTGTGCATTATACTGTGGTGAGCTATTTGCTCACTCTTGAGAAATTACCTGTTAAATTACACCCATTAACTTTTTGCTTTAATAAGAGCACCCATTAGCGTTAATCAAATCTATTCAACAATGAGGCAACATGTGTAGCTTACACTTAGAAGCTAACTGAATATGGGTTTAAACTTCTAACACAGGTCCCACTTTTCACCCAGCCCAGTGCTTCACGAATTATGTCCAATGCCAACCTTCAGTGCCAACACAGAAAATAGTGTGTCCCTTATGTAGCAAGACAGGAAGTAAGTGCCTGCAGGATGGGGTGATGGATGGGCATGTAGCATGTCCTGCTTTCATACAGGAGACCAGAGTTTGTGTCACAGACAGCAACTATTTTAAAAACTTTGGCAGTGGACGTAAAAACAACACTGTCATTTAACATATTCTGGGGCTTTGTTCTTGTTTGGCGATAGGGTTTTCTCACCAGATATTTCAAAATGTTGTCGTTTACCGACTAAAAAGGGGAGGAAGAAGAAGAAATTCAACCACTTGAATGTAAGCCACTTTCACAAATAAACAGCTTTTTCATGTTAATATACCTTGATTCTGAGTAATAAGGACTAAAGCCTTAAAAATCTCTTATTTATTACATAATAAACAAATTTGGAAGTTCTTAGATAGGTGTGTGTGAGTAACTTAAATGTATTTCTTTTTCATTTCTTTTTTTTTTAATAGATTTACTGTAGCTAGCAAAAAAAAAAAATCAAGTGAAGGCAGTTATTTCAGCTGAGGATGCCAAACTGCCTGTCAGCCATTGGCCTTCAGCAGGATTATGCACTCTGTCCTCACTCAATGACAGAGGATGCAAATATACTATTACACTGTGGCAAGCTAGAGACCACCCTGGAAACACACACAAACTCAGCGTGTGTGCGAGAGTTTGAAAGCAAGAACAAAAGTGGAGTAGAGTAAAAAGTTACAAATGAAAGACACACTGAGGTCAAGGGGTGGTAAAGAGAGGAAGAAAAAGACAGTAAAAAGAGCAAGGAAGAAGAAATATTTATGGTTGCCTTAAATGTGTTTTTACATACAGTATGTACATCCTAAAAAGTCAACTGGTATTCAGCTAATCTGAGAAATGTTGACTTAGCTCTGTCATAGTATGCACTGATTCACTTCTTTGTGTGCTTGTTGCTATATATGCAGCTTGACATGGAGAAGGAAAGTTAAAGAACAAAGCCTAAGGGCATAGGGATGTCTGGGCCTTTTTAAAAGCTGAATTTGTCAGCCCAATCAAAATCAAAAGGACTTCAAAGTATATTCTGGTTGTCTAGGGGAGAGGTTTGTAAAAATATTATGTTTCATTCAGTGTGCTAGTTAACATTACTGAGCCCTCTCAAAAGTATGACTTCACATTGTTTCTTTTCTTCAGTCTTCAGAGGGGATAACATGCAGCAAAGGGGCCACAGGCTATATTCGAACTAGTGATGGGAATTACGGCTCTTTGAAGGGAGCAGGATCTTACGGCTCCATTCCTTTCCGAGAGCCGGCTCTTTTGGCTCCCAAACGGCTCTTCATTTAGTACCACCGCAGCGGCGAAATCGGAATCTCATATGGGAGCCGGCATCTTTAAGTGAATGATGGGCCACTGCGGTAAGGACTCAGCCTGGTACACGGGGCACTCTACCTATAATCATATGATCTGCTTAATGAGGTAACTTAAGTACTGTGTTAACATTCTTGCTGCAGCGTTCAGACTGTGGTCGGGACGCACAGGGAAGAAGTTGATGCCAACCTTGGGACTAACCACCTTCACTTTTACCCAGCAGCTGGGAAGCAAGACACGAGTACGTCTTGGGTATTGAGGAGCTGCAGCATGTATTCATGCGCAAACTGTAATCTGCACTGTACACTTAAAGCCAGTAGACCACTTCACTGCTAACCTTTCCCTCTGCTCTGATCGCTGTTGTGAGGGACAGACATGCAACACAAGGCATCTTCAGAGGGTGAGATACAAAAAAAAGTGCACACTACATTTAGAGGGTAATGGGAGGGAAACAAATAATGGGGTAAGAAGAGAAGGAAAGAAACAGAGGACAAGAATAGGGAGTGATGAGTGAAAATGGAAACCTAATCAACAAAGTATGTAGCTGATTAAACGTGGAGTCTAATTCTCCTAGCTCCAATTGTAATTTTTATTCATTCATTCTTGTTCTTCTTCCTGTTATTATTATGTACAAGTAGCAAAACTAGAACATAACTGGGATAATAAAAAATAAAAAGGGACCCAAATAAACCTATAATGAAGTGAAAGTAGAGCTGACCAAAGACAGTACATTAACTCTGGTATGTACTTGTCTGATTACAGATAAAGGATGCCAGAACTGCCTTAACGTGAAGTAGTGGTGGGAAGTCTGATCAATTCATTTGACTCTGACTCTTTTACTAATTACACAAGGTGAACAAAAACAGAGCACTGCAAGATTGCATTTTGACATAAATAGGCCTAACTTAATGATGCCTTCACTGCTTCATTTTGTCCAAAAGAAGCCAGAAAGACTCTGTAGCTCTCATGCACAGGTGAGCATTGACACTTTATGAACTTATAGCAGCACAGCTATAACTCTCTCCACCAAACCAGCGAGCCATGATGGAAAAGCAAGATTGCCAACTCAAACACACGCATTGCATTAAGTTCCAAATATGCATACCTCACCTACTTGAGTTTTGCTGGGTTTCAAATGGGAAATGATTTATCTATACATTTTTACTCTTTCTTTTACTGCTTAAATCATACAATCTGCTCTGATGTCCCTCATCACTGGTGGACATCAACCTCAATTGGTTTATAATAGCGGAAATATTGAACAAAGGACTTAAGGACAGCATTGCTAGTCTGTCACAAAGTAGGACATGGAAATTACTGCCCAGATTTCACTGACATTTGGATGGATAACCTTGGTCCCCAGATGCTGAATCATTATCTTTTTTGGTGACTACCTGACCTTATTCCACAACCATCTTCACCACCCAGCAATTACTGTAAATGTAAATATACAGTATTAGTGTCTCCACTCATGACAAATGCACAAAATTTAGATTTTCACCACACTTAATCATACGAAGGTTTATACAGTACAGTAAAACCAATATATTAACAAAAACATCAACGTTCTCAGCTTTAAAAAAGGTACAACAACAAAAAACAGCAGGTGAAAAATAATTTCCACTGAATGTGCAGACAAGGCAGGCAACATCTGCTTGTCTTTCCTCCTTTGCATGAAGACGAGATGAATACTTACACCCATTAAATCTTATGTCACAGATAGCTTCTGAACCACAATGATGTAAGGTAACATTTCTAACAAGAACAAGATACGTAGATCACTGTGTCAGAAACATGTCAACGTAACTTCTGCAGCTCCAGATTCTCTGAATATTCAGTGACAATCATTTTCCTCCAACAATAAATTCACCTGTTGCCAATCTCATAGTGTGTAAGAAGTTATAAATTAAGCAGGGTTCCAAAGTCTGCCCAACACTGGCAACCTATTCACACCATCAAACACATGTACACACACATTCACAGACAGTGCATGCACAATACACACAAACTGCATAACTAATACAGTCATCTGTATGTAATCACAAATGCACACACAGCACAGCACAAAGGTTATTCTACACAGCATTTGGGGCAACAGTTGGTGGGAAAGCTCAAGCACTCCATAGTGCTTATCTGTTTTTACCTAGATACAGTACAAAAACACACATCTTTCTCACGTGTGTGTGTGTGTGTGTGTGTGTGTGTGTCTTTATTTGTCCTTATTCCTACTGGTCAAATGCCCCTTTAACACTAAGTGCTCTTGACAGCAATCAACGAGGTATAAAGCCCGGTGTGTGTGCAAAATTGTGCATGTGTCTTTATGTGCATCACATGGCATTTCTTGGTGCACAATCTAAGGAATGAATGATTGCTACATTTCAAAATTTAAATTAAATCATTGCGTTCCTCATATAATTATGAACTTAATTTAGGTTGATAAATCACAAAATTCAAATGTCTGTAGATGCACACAGTGTGACCAGGCGCTCTCTCTCTCACACACACACATCTCTAAACACAGAAACAGAGATCTATAAACATCACTAAGAGACCGCTTTGAAATACAGGCATTAATAATTAATAATATTCTGTCCTTTGCCAACAATAACCATCATCCCTGTTAACATCTTCATTATCAGATGTCAGTTCACACATAGAGATGTACACAAACAGATCTACATACACTCACACATCTATATTTTATCACGTTCCAGTGCCATTCTCATTAACAGTTTGTAATTAAGAGCGATTCGTCGACGTCATCGACGTCATCTATTATGGAAAGACGGCAATTTGCATATCGTGCATCGACTTGTCGCAATGAAGTATGGCTGCACCTGGTCAAAGCATGGATTATCTCCTCTCGCTCTACCCCTCCCGTTCGGTTTACTGACTGAAACAGAGAGAGAGAGAGTCTCTTGTTTATTCTGTTATTTAGTAAAAGCTTGTAAGTGCACCTGTTGGTGGCAAAGTCATTCGATACCATGTTGGTTTGATCGTTTCAAAAGGCGACGTCACAAGCCTCCTCTACACGCGACTCACCTGTTGCTGTGCATTTTTTAGGTGAGTATATAAATCATAGTGTTGACGAAGAAAGACAACAGGTGTGTGTGTGCAGAGACCAGAAGTGTAGGGGTGGGTGTGTGTGTGTGTGTGTGGAAAGGGGAACAGAAGGGAAAAGCAAGGTGAGCAGATCAAATTAGTCTGGAAAATTAAGTAAAAGTAAAATGGTAGCATAAGAAATAACCTAGTAGAAATAGGGTAATATTTAGAGCCCGACTGATACAGGATTTCTGAGGCTGATACCGATTTAAGAGGGGAGACATTCAACGATTACTGATATGGCAACCGATATATTGAATTTTTGCTGGAATTTGACTATGCAAAGGCACTCAGAAGGCTGAAGAAGTAATCATTAGATTATTCGATTAAAAAAAATAATCGTAAGGTGCAGCCCTAGTCAATAAACACAGAGACACTCTCTCAGGTGCACACACTATTCGTGGGTCCACTTTGATTACTCATGGAAACACAAGCATCAGCTCAACAGGCGCACACACACAGACACACACACACAAATGCAAATGACAAATGCTCTATTTGCTGGTGTTTGTGCACATCCACGCTTGTGTGAGTCCGGTGCTTAAAATGTCAGTGTGATTACTTACATCTGCATATGTGTGACAAATTCTTGCAAGAACACATTCTCGTGTGTTTTCTCAAGATCAAGCATGAGAGTGTGCGCACGCACCGTCTTTTTGGGATGAGACAGCAATTTATCGCACTGAATCGCACCCCCTGATGGTGTTCGACCTCGAGCAGAAAGAACAGAGAGAAAGGAGAGAGGCAGGCAGGCAGTTTGAGTCTCATGGGCACCTCTCCGCGGGCGGTCCCCATGCCTGCACCCTGGCTGATAACGAGGGATGGAAAGAAAGGAGGGGCTTGAGGAGAGGCGGAGGAGGCAAAAAGAGAGAGAGAGACGTGTGGTAGTGGTGGGGTTACCACACACCACTGCAGCCATTCAGCTGTTACTGCTCTTTCTCACACTGCACTTTCACTTTTTACCTTTTATGCTGCTGGGTTTCCCCCCCCCCCTTTCTGTCTGCCACATTTAGAGACCATTTCACAAGTTCAAGTTAATTCTCACTTTTCTTTTTGCACTGTTCAATGAACTCTGTGTGGCAATTTAGCACTGAAAGTATTGTTACATGGCTAGCTACCTATAGATAAATAATTCCATTGTACTCAAGGTTTGAAAATTATTTTTCCAAAACCTGACTGTATGAGATTTTATGAGTGGTGTCTTCTGTGCTATTGTACTGTACATTTTGGAAATACATCTGCTAATGATTGTTTGCTCCTTTCAGCAGTTATCAGTCACATTGGACACATTTTTTTTTTTTTTTTTTACAGTGGAGGCAGATAAAACATATAGTGTGCTATACTATGTAGTCAAGTGAAACATAAGGGTGTGGACATCTGGGTAGTGGATGAGCATTTAGCACATCTAAAATGAGACTGAATTTGGTGTCCCATAACAGACTTTTAATCAACCGTAACCATGATCCTTCCCTAACCTTAACCAAGTGGTTCAGTTGCCTAAGCCTAGCCATACAGTACCGTATCCATAATATGTGTGCCATAACCACAATCTTTGCCTAATCATGACCATGCTGTAGTTGCCATGCTCAGATATTGTAGAAATCGACCATTTTAAAAATGCTGGCATTGGACGTAAAACAAAACAAAATGGTTGAAAGTAATCTGGGGTTTTACAGAATTATCTAGTACAGATGTTCTTGCCTTGAAATAAACCAACCAATAAAACAAAAAACATCAAGTGGGGAGGAACAATAGTGGTGTGCATTGTAGGGCTGCACAATTAATTGAAATATTATCGAAATCTCCATATGGCCAAGTGCAATATCCAAATTGCAGAAGCTGCAATGTTTTGATAAAAGGTAAAATGAATGAAAAAACAGCATTATAATGACGTCCTGCAGTGAGCAAGAGATGCCCTTCCCTACAAATCTTGTTTTCCAGATGTAAGAAAACATGTTTGTTTGGTACAGACCCCAGATTTCTCATAGAAAATAAAAATTGTGATGCAAAAATGAACATTCCCGCTAATTGTGAATCATATCGCAATCGTAAAATCTGTCAAAATAATCGCAATTTGATTGTTTTTTTCCATATCGTGCAGCCCTAGTGCATAGAGTTTCAAGTGATTTGTAGATTTGTTTCTTATTGCTTGTTTTTGATTGCTTGAACACAGCTGCTGTTGATAGCTATCATGAGTAACTTGTTGGCTGTTTTTTATGCATTGCCTAGCAACAGCTAGACTGCAAAATAATTGTAAGTGTGATTGGAATAATTGTTGCAAAGGTAAAAAACATTGCAGTGCACCTTTGTTTTAATCATCTTAATCTGACAGCTTCTAGTTTCTTAAACTCACCGTCTCTGTATCACTCTTTGTTTGCCTCACTATTCTCACACACCTGCTCTCTCTTTCCTGTTTCCCTTCCACATAAAAGACGATTTGGAAGTCTGTGCACTTCAATGCGGTTTCACTTTCCCCACCTTTATTCCTTGGCACCCCTCTACTCATCCTCACACTTGCTCTCTTTTTAAAAAAAAATCATTATTCATCACGGTTTGCTGTTGTCACAAGACAGTGCTCGACGTGAAGGAAAATACTTAGTTCTTTGTTCTTTTGCTTGTTGCTCTTTCTACACTTCCTCTAGAGTTATCCTTTCCTGCTTTACATGAGATGAATTCCCCTTCTTGTTTCTTACTTATTTTTCTTCCTCATAATCTCATCGGATGTTTCTCACCAGCCTTTTCATTGATTAAAGAATGTCTATGTTGTTGATGTTGATTATATCAGCAATAAAAAGCTGACCACCAAAGCATTTCAATGATAATGTGGGTAATCTCCACAGGAGGATAACACTTCTACTCATAATTTCCTAAGATTATTGTCATAATGACATTGAGTGGTTTAAAGTTTCATCACTTACTTTGCTGTAGACGTTACTGTAGCTCCACTTCTGCAATACACGATCAAAGGCCAATGCATCTTCAACAGCTGAGCCCAGAAATGTATTAAAACATGTCTTTTCAACCCAATCATACTCACACAGACACTGTATTATCAAAGGTTTAATTGTTTTGGGTTTAAATTTTCGAGTTTGCTTTGGCCCCATTTATTGTATATCGTATTGTAGTAATCGAAAGTGAAGGAACCTGTTAAAAATTTAACTCAATCAATCATCAGAATAACACAAAATTTAAATCTGTCCCACTTTGAAAGTATCTGGAATCATGCTTTAAATAGTTTCAGTTTTGATAAAAGATTAAAGATTTGTGTGACAGTGTGTCTACTTCATATTAGTCAGGTCAACAGGAAGTCATTACATATTCATGAAATTACCAAATTATGAAAATGAAACATGAGTCAATGCTGGGATGAAAGAAAGCCAGCCTTCCATGGCTTCAAAGCTCCCATCTGAAACCAGTTATAATCTGAACGCATGGTGTGTGTGTGTGTGTGTGTGTGTGTGTGTGTGTGTATGGTCACACTGGATGTGAGAATAGAGAGCAGACAGAGAAAGAGAGAAAGAGAGATAAGGGCTGACCTTCAGTGAATCACTTCCCTCTCTGGACAGACTTGTAGAGAACGTCATGTTTGGCAACTGTTCTTACGGAGGAAAAAAGACAAAGAAGACAGAAAAAAGAGCAGGAAAAAGGTGGAGAACTGGAGGGAGAGTCTTAGGTACAGTAGACGCAAGGAACAAGAGGGATGGAGTTAAAGGAAGATAAAAATCAAAGGACACAGAAATATATCATATGTAGAAATAGAGTAAGGTCTAGATAGGATTGGGCGGGGAGGGGGCTCAACTATCCAAGATCATCCCCAGAATTGGCACCAACACCGGCTCGGCACAAACCCCAATGAGGGCACTCAAAAGTTGTGAGTATAAAGTTTCTGTCTTGTGAATCAGCAGATAGTTCAGCAAATATGCATCATATTATCTCTGTGACTCCAAAATCATAACAAGCCTTTTGGGCCGCTTTAATTACCACTAATATTAGCCAGTTATGCAGCCAGCACTATCATTCTCCTTGGAAACATGAGTATAAAGAGTCATAGTAGACTGTAATAATGGATTTCTATTTAAGATCAACTTTGCTGTTTACTGTGCTGGCAGAAGGCTAGGAAACTAAGATTTTCTTCCTAAATAAGTGCCTTTTTTGTCTTTACTTTTAGGTTAATGTTAAAGTGGACGCAGAGTGTGCTGACCTCAGTTTGCTTATTATCATACCTTTAGTTCTAGAAGGTTAAACTATAAATCTACCTGCAACCTATGCTGGAGAAATTAATCATGTCAGATACAGTAGCTTCTTTTGATTCCTAAATTGGCTACATTTCTTAGAAATGAGAGACTTTGTAAAGGTTATGTTTACATATTTTTTTGACAGTGACAGAGCCTTCATTTAAACTCGATTCCACATTTCTCTGCAGTTTCTCTTCCACATTCTTACGCAGTTCAGAATGTAGGGGTTTCTGTCATTCAGAAGTGAATGCCACCCCTATACAGTCACCTCGCTGCACCCCTATGGTTATAAATCAAACATGACGCTCTTTAAATAGGGAAATTAATTATTTACACTTCAAGCCAAAATACCTTGAAGAGGAAGGAGAAAAAAAATAGTGACACATAATAAGTCATTTTCAGGCCTGAGAGGCTGGCCACTCTATTACCATAGTCTAGATTTATAATGCTCTCATATGAGTCGAGCCACCAATGGAGATACTTTGGTCAGGCAGTACTGTGCGCCATGCTCTAATGCCCCTTTTCTAGAACAAAAAAAAAAAGGGGGATCGGGTGATTGAGAGAATTTGGCCTGTTTATGCTGTGGGAACCATGCTGTTACCTCTCCTCTTGAACAGGAAGTGTTGTAAATATGTAACACTTTTCTCCCCAACATCACCATGCTGAGATGTTGAACAACATTTCAGCTGGGAAGAAAACTACATGTTACCGAGCAACAAAGCTTTGTACTTTGATTTGTTGATTTAGGTGATGTGTAGACTTCCATGACGTGCTGTCATCAATAAGCTATCTTTGTTTTCTGCTCATTTGACCATCGTTAGCTAAAACCCCGATGTGTAAATGGTGTGTGAAGGCTCAATAATCGTGTTCATACATAATTGATCCATATCTTGTCCATCTGTCTTTTGAGAGGCAACATGCAGCCCTCCTTCACATCAGGCCCTGCTGTTTTTAGTGGCTCGTGCATACTGTAAAAGGGCTAGATCATCTGAACCTACAAGTGATAACAGGATGATGTTATCATTTGTAGATGCCATGCAGTGTGCTACAAAACTAGGTTAGTTGATTTGCCTACAGTGGTTACAAGAATAGTAAACACTTGCAACATGTCAGTAACATGCGGAGCTTCTCCACATAATATTCAACACTCATCATGGCTTGACTCGTCTTATACAAACAGCTAAGTAATTGGGATTCACTGCATCTTTCTCTGCAATTTGGTGTAAAATTAAATTCATCATGTTGTGAAAAGCATGTGAAAAGCATTACTTTTCTGCAGAGCTTGCCCTCTGCCACATTCTCAAGGCCATGCCTTACACACTTCTCTCCTGTAAATTTAGGATATTTTCATCCCTAATGAAGTGTGATTTTTTTATTAGATAAGTGGGCCATGGCGGGAGAGCTGTCAATATAATACTAAGCCATCTAGAGATAACAGCCCCAAGTATGTGCTACAAGGGTACTACTTCGAGAAGTCTACCAGGGCCAGATTTATTCATCCCTCACCTGCTCCCACCTCTGGTTGTCTGACACAGTCACATGCTCAGGCAGGTTTGGTACTGTATTTGTCCCTGTCTCTTTTCATTAACATTGATTACATCTTGTCCTAAAATTAGGGAATTATGTAATACTATTTTAAAGTAAATTTTTTAAATCATTCATTTTAACCAAATAATGCATCGGGAGTGATTTGGGGTTCAGCGTTCTGCCCAAGGACACTCCGACATGGGGAGCTGGGGATTGGACAACACACTCTACCTCCTGAGCCCCAGCCACCCCAAGATAACAGTTTATTTCATTAAGCTAAATATAAAGCTGGTTGTTTGACTTTTGTGAAAACTGGATTTCAATCAACAATATGTTAGTATTTGGTTTTCCTAGATTTCTTTTTTTTTTATTTATTCGATTGGTTGGTCCAACTAGTTTAGTGTCCTATTATATTTTCACACCAGTAAGAGTATCTACTTGTCAGAGCTTAAAGTTCCCATGAAGTCAAAATCAATGTTTATGTATTTTTATCACGTCTTGCACTATACGTCACGCACGCACCAGAATCTGGCCGGACAGTGACAAAAAAGTCATTCTGAAGGTATTTTTGGATATTCTTAATGGTATTTTAGAGTTTGTCATTAACTGGAAAAAAATGCTTTTTTAAATGTTGATGACTCATCCTGCACTGGGGGGGTATATATTTTATGGTTTTCCCTCTGATGTCCTCCGGCTGTTCAGCTTCAACTCTAGGGGATTTACAGAGTTTCCTTTACTGTTGCTAAAGCAGCTAACCGCTAATTGCTGTTAACACTATCTGCCATTAGCGAGCAATGAAACTGGGATCAGCAACCTCCCAGTGAACATAGCTCGACCATGACCGGAGGGAATATAGTATTGTCATTTACGGAGTTTCCTGATGGAAAGAGAGCTTTACTTGTTTCTAAAGTAGCTAACCACAATCTTCAGTTAGCTTGGTTAGCTGTCGGTGTACGAGGCTGTGTTCAGTCCCGGTCCGGCTGTGTTCAATAGGAGCTCCCAGTCCAGGAAAAGTAAGCCATTGACCGGTATTGCTGCGTGGTGGGGGAGTTGGCGTAACGCATAGTCAGCACTATTGGCTACTGTAAACACCAATCAATATCTGCTACAAGTCCCTCCCTAGCTGGCTGTTTTTACAGGAAACAAGTAAATATGCAAAAGCAAATATCACGCAGCTAGAGGTTTCGTGGGGCCTTTAAAGTTTATGCAAATTAGGCCAGATGGGGCTTGGATGTGTTGCAAAGAGCCGGAGTGATATTATTTGACTGTGAGGGTGTTTTATAAACTTTGTAGACAAATTAGACAGAAGTAGTTCAATTTATTTAATATTGTAGGCAGCATTATGATAAGATCAACATCTTTAAAAATTATACTAAAATCTGACAAAAGTAAATTATAGAGCTGTATGTTATACACATTCCGTAACTTGCCTCTGAAAAACAGCACATAAGATGTAGTATAAGAATGAGAGTGCTGTTTCTATGGCAACAGAATGCATCACAATGCATCATCATGAAAACATTGAGAAGAAACATGTGACTATCCTTTGCCATATTATCAGTGTCAACAGTATGGATGATAATGAATGAAGTACAATCATTTCCTATTTCATATATGTATGTATGTATTCATGTATTAACTTTACAAACCCCGTGTCAGCACCAGCAGCGCACAGTGGGCAGAAAAAATGCCTAAAACAGCTGCATTAGCAACTGGGTTCACTGAACACACAATTACATATCGGCATGCGACACAAAGCATCTGATGTTTTCCTCCCTTATAACATCCACTATTTCAAATAGGGATGTTGATAAAACATATGAAAGAAGTCACTTGCAAATTTGTGCCTTACACACTGCAAACCACACACACACAACAAATCCCAACCCATTTAAAAAAAAAATATGACACAGGCATAACAGAGGATGAATTAGCATTTCATTCTGTAGAAATGAGGTTAGTTATGTTTCAAGTTATTTGTGCAGGGAGAGAGTGCGGAACGAGATTAGACAAGTGACTCACTAGCTCAAAAAGATCAAAACGCTTGTTGACAGCAGGAGCAACCGCCTGAAGATGAGTTGAGTCCTTTTTCTAAAATTAAATTTTTTTTTTTTGGCAGGTTTAGGCGTCAGGTTGCAATATTCCACATTATTCCATGTCCCAATGTACCACATTCTTGTTGTTTGCAGTTCAGAATATTAGTAAACAGTGAAATTTCAGTTTCCAGCCCTAGCCACTTCAGCTCCATAATACTACACCAAAGCCACTCACCAAACTGGAAAGGAGCGGACACATATTCATAAGCAGCACAGAAATCCTCTTTCCAGCAGCAAATGTCCAGTGTAGCGCTGACTGGAAAGCCCGAATGATCTCATTTATATTTTTCGGTATATTCATTATTATTCAACTTTAAAAGGGGCAATATGTAAGGATTGAAGCTATTCTCCACCTGTCAAATTCATATTCCCAATAAATAGGGGGCAGCATATCACATAGTAGGTCATAACTGCTGCTAGCTGCTGTTAGCTAGTTAGCTCAGTTAGCTGTGCAGCTAACTTAGTGGTCCTACTGATTGAGCACCAGAACTGGAGCCAGGTGAGTGGGCAACAGACCCGGGATCAGCAGCCTTCCAGTGAACATGGTCAGACCGGACCGAACACTGCCTCAGAGATCGACCGAGGCCAGTCTGATGACAGGGAAAACAGTACTGAGGGGATTTATAGTGGCTCCGGTGACTTCAACAAGCCAACAAGGCGGGTGGATGAGACTGCGGACAGAGCAGACTAAAATAGTTCTTTCTTTCTACATATTTATGCTTGGTGAAGAGGTGTATTGAAAAAATACTGGATTTTTATTCGCAAAGGTTTTATTGCACTTACTTAGAGTAACGACCATATTTGTCATCAACTAGAGTAATCTCCACTGCGTCTCTGCTCTTCTGACTCCATGTGTGTTTGTGAGCATGTGCTCAGCCCCGACACAGAGCAGGTGAGAGGCTGCAGACTGATAAAACATTACAGGGAGGTTTCTTTAGTTTATTTATAGGATTTCACCATGTATTTTTTGTTCACAATGCATCATTATCAAGGAAAAAATAGTACCCTGGACGCGTCGATAGTGAGTTTAATAGTGAGTGTACCTAGCAACATCATTGCATAATGTTGTCAGACACTTACATTAACAATCTCAGCCTGTCAGTGGCAAAAACAAGTTTGAATGAAGTGTGTTTTACGATGATCTGCGAGTTAAAATTACTATTTTTCTCAATGAAGTCTGGTATGCCGTAGCGCCCCTTTGTTTTGGTCTGAGATGCTGGTGCTCTAATGTAACATTTAGTGGCAGTGAATGACACTTACAGCTCCTTTAATATTATATACATGAGAATGTGTAACTTGGAGAATGTAAAACTTGATTAGAATTCTTATAAAAAAAACAAACAACTTTTATCTGAATAATATTTTCTTTTTTAATGTACCTTTTTAAACAGTGTGTATGATGGAAAGTAAACATGTTTATAATTGTGAACTAACCGTTTTGGACCTTTAACACACCTACAGTCACATCCTATGTAAATTAAACAAAGACCAGCAACCTCAAGAAACAACTTGAAATTACACTTAGCATTAGCATTGGTTTTAGCTATAGCACCGTTAGTGTACCAAAAGCCTTTTTAGCCCATTTGAAACTATAAACACATCACCAGGCTCATGCTGTGATTTGTTTTTACATTTGATTTGACATTTAATGGCACTATGAAGCATTCATCTCTGATGTTCTCATGGGGTTACCACTTCAGCTAAGTCGATGTGAAGTGTTCCTTCAACACATTTTAAAAGGTTTTAGGAAAAATAATAGTCAAAATAACCTCTTTGGTATGAGAAGCCAAAGAGGTTATTTAGCCCGAATCTTAAAGAGGAGCAGATGCTGCAGATGCTGTCACAACAACCACAATGTATGATATGTATTATTAAATGCATAACCAAATGCTTGGGATAAGTCCACAGAGGAACAAAGAAATATTGTCAGCACGTTTTGCTCCTGTCCATTGACTATGCTCAGGATAATACTGCTTTCTATGTTTCTGATATATTTTTTACATACACGTGTAGTAATTCATTGTAGGTAATGGTAGGAAAGTGTTCAGGCAGCCGAGTTCGCATACAAACAGTTTTCACAACATACCTCCTCTTTTAACTGAAGCATTTAACAGGATGATTTGGATTTTTTACATGAGGACACTGGGTCAAGCAGGCAGCTCTACGTTTTCATTTGCCACACTGCAGTGAGTTGTCAGACAAAAATTGGGCAGTAGCACACAGCTTACAAACAAAACAAAAAAACAAAATTTTTACTCAAAACAGCCAAAACACTACAAATGGACACTAAATTACAAACTCTTGTTTATTGCTGATTCTATATTTTCCTTTCAGACCTTTTGCAAACTTGTTTGTTGAGACAACCCAGTGTATTTCTAGCTTATCAGACTGACTAAACTACAGGTGTAATTTGATTGGTTAGTCCTTAAACCTAAAGTTGGGCGTTAACTCACACTACACATTGTAAAATCGGCCTTTCTGCAGGGCAAAAAGTATGAGTTACATTCTCACACGGCGCGAACGGTTTGACCAGTTATTACGTTAGTCACACAAAGAACTTCTCTACATGACATCCCTGATCCCCTGAAATTTAATGACAATTCCAATAAAGTTTTACAAAAAAAGTTAAAGGCAACTTTACTTTGTGCAATTCTACTGTGAATGGAAAGCAAGACAGAAAGAGAAGTATGGACCTGCAGATGACAAGTGGACAATATGGTATGTTCTGCACAGACGTTCAGGTTTATTTAAATCACGGCACCTTCTCAGTCAAGACTGCAGTTAGGCAGAACATGCAAGTTCATACTCCAATATTATTAAAACAAGTTCACTAGAATTTCTAACTGTTGGAAATCCGATAGCAGGAGCTGCTCAAACTGCAATTCCTCACATGCCAGAAATCCGTCTTATCATCCAAGAGTCAGCTTGTTCATTGTTCGGGCAATTAATCAGGCATAGTGATACCCCATAAACTGAATGTCAAATGACAGCCAATCTAGAAAGAATTTAACCTTTATTCTAAAATTAGTGAGGGCGACCAATTCAGGGTTAAATGGGGCTTAATCCATGCAATTTCTGTGATAACAGCAGACAGACTTTTTATGGGAAATTGATCTTTGTCCACATAACTCATGCAAGATTTTTCTTTGAAATAAATTTATTCAAAATTAATTAAATGTGAACCCAAGAAAATGTATGTTTCAAAACTGATTTGCATAGCTGGAATACATCTTTAGACATCAAGAGAGAACAAGGGACACAAAGTCAAAGCAGATCTACTTGTCAACATAGAAAGCCTTGGAAACTTTCTAAACAACCACTTCTCTCTCCAAAATACAATTAAACCAAGAAATAATAATGATAGGATTTAGGATATTCAAACTTACATACATACATACATACATACATAAACTTATAGTACAGAAAGGTCATTTCAACATTCTGACAAAGACATGCAGATGGATATTTGTAAATCTTTCTACTTGGACTTCAGCACATTTTGGTTGTTATGTTGATTAATGTGCACTGACTTTAATATATAAAAACATTAATACAAAGTTTTGTAGGGGACCTCAAAGGCTTTTGCATATTTCTTTGTCAATCAATTTAAAATGGCAAAAACAATCGCATCCTTAGTTTGGATCTCAGTCAAGGATCTATGTAAATCATTGTTCACATTTACACTCTGATGGGCTCACAGGCTGATTGTGTGCAACAAAGGGGATTTGAATTGATAAGAAATGTAATGTGATAATGTACAAAATTCATCACACCGCTAAGAGCCTTGATTCTGTCTCCTTAGACAGACTCATCTATTATGTAGAAATCCATAAGTCTAAAGAGAGAGGGAGAGAACGAGAGAGAGTGGGAGGCAGAGAGAGATAGAGGGAGAAAGAGGAGAAGAAATTGAATGAGATAGATCAGGACGATGATATTTTGTGAAATCTGTGGTAATTAGATGGATTAATGAATCAGAGACAATCCCTGAAATGGAGATTAATTCCTATGACGTGGAAATCATGTTGTGGATTTATCAATGTCAAGCGAGTATTTTATTAATAAACCATAGATCTGGCCCTGTCCCTGTAACTAATAAAGGGGTAATATGTCTAATTCACAAGGTAACAGATAATCTGGTGGAAGAAGTGATGGGATTTAATAGAGAAACAGACAGAAACAGAGAGAGAGAGAGAAAGAGAGAGAGAGAGACAGAGGTCTTTGACAGGATTTAATTATAATCATCTTTAGTCAATGATTTCTGCTATTATGACTTCACACATTTGATTTACGATGCTCATAAGCTAATCTGTGTGTGTTCGTGTGTGTGTTCTGACACAGAAAGGCCAGCAGAAAACATCCACTTCGGACACTATAAACTACAGGTGTGATCCAGTGAGCTTAGTAGCTAATGGATACAGATGTCACTCAAAATGAAAGTAACGTAGGTGTAAATGACTGTTGCAGTTTTGCATTTTTAACCAAAGGTTGTATCAAAAAATGGTTTCCACTACTGTGTAAGGTTTAGGACATACTTTCTCAACCACTGGCTGTGAGCAACCTCTAGTAGGCCAGTACCCAGCCGTACCGGCTGCCCGATCCGTTCTGCCCTTGTGCCAAATAGGTCCTGGCAGTCAAAGAAGGTTTCCACAAATGTGCCTGTTCAAAATTACTTGTGATGTGAACGACTGATCATAAAACAATCCTACTCACATTCAAGATAACAAAATGTTTTTAATCGCTCGAAATGTAATAGTTCAGTCCGTGTATCATCAGATAATCGGTACCTCGTTTGTTATTGAAAAGAAAAAAACACTTAATTCTGTTTTGTTTTAACTCTGTGGTCATTCAATAAATGATAAATACATGTTCAAGATAGTATGTCATTATGAACACTGTCGTAATAAAAAAAGGTATGGCAACCTTCTTTGACAGCCAGGATCTATATATTTTATATTAGATTATTAGAATAGAATAGATTAGCCAAAATGGGCCATGGCCCGATACAAGTATGAATAGGTGGGCCTTGAAGTAGAAAAGGTTGAGAAGCCCTGGTTTATGGCATTAGTTCCCAAGTCAGATATATATATTTCATAAACAAAAGCCATTAAGGGTAAATGTATCTTCTTCATTGATTGTGAATTTGGGAAAATGAAAAGTAAGTATCCTAACTAAGGAAGTTGCATTTCAAATGTTTAGGGTGAGATTACTTTATTATTAATGAAGTACTGATACTATTATAGGTAAGAACTATTCTTGACAGGTATTTTTCTTAATGACGTCACTGTCAGTAATCGTTTGGTAAATGGCAGCTCTTTTAAACTGCTGTAGATAGAAGATGGACAGCCATGCTATGTCAGTACCAGCAAGAAGGACTGAATGAGACACTATATTATCATGACCTGTTAAGATGAGTGAATTGAACTGAAGGTTATAACCAGTTTTATAACTGAGCAGATGAAGAATGTTTGAGGTGTACGCGCAGCTGCTCCCGACAACAAATGACTGTAGACTGCAGTGAAACCCTCAAAGTACAGCATTAAGCATTTTTTGTGAATGCAGACTTAATGCGACCAGCTGTGGGGTTTACTTGGCAAAGACCAGCTGTCTCAGGCTGGTCGGTACCAGAGTTCAATGAAGCGGTTCTCATCTGCCCGTATTAGCTTTAGCCTGAGAAAAAGACTACATTTTATACTAAAATATTACATATTAAGTAAACCCAATACATTTCAGTACAAAATGCACATGTAATGCATTTCTGTTACAACATGTGTTGAGCACAATGATGGCCTACCACCTGTGATAGATGGTGGTTATTATGGTTTTAATTCCTCAGGGTTCACTACATTTCCCAACTCTCAATAGTTGACCTGTGTCTGCAGGGAATACTTGCAAGATATAGAGATGGCAATTCACGTAGATATACACACACATCACTTGCACATACACACAAAGTAGCATTTTGCTCCTCTTTCCTCTATCTAACCACAAAATCCATTAGGACAAACATTTAAACTTCCCAGCACTCCAAGCATTCCCAGAAACCCATTACTATTTTTCAAGAACAAAACACCAAAAAGTAATAATCAAAATGTCACTGCATGTCCTTGAAACCACTCACTGTTTTGTTCCTCTCTGCCGTCTGCCCTTCCATCAGTGCTAATTACTGTAAATGAGTTTTAACTGGGGATGCTGAAGCCTGCCTGATGTTGGAGATTTAGAGTCAATAGGCATGTAATGGCACTCTGTCTTTGTCCGTCATTAATCAAGGTTATGTATGGAGTCGCAGACTGGAGGATCGGAAGAACACGTGTCAATTACCGTCAAACAAGGGAACGGGGTGTTGATGAGGTTTAGAAACAATGCTAATCTTTGCTTGAATTTACACAGAGCATTAACAATAGAGAGCAGACACACATGGTAGACAAATTGAAACAGTTATAGAAAAGATACAGTCATCATAGCCTTTCAATCTCGTCTAGAGTGATCATGTTTTCAGATAAAGTACTTTTAACCTTTATAGCTTCTCTTCCCTGGTCAAAAGCCTTTCTGGGACCTGTTCAAGAAGTCTCAGAGTTCTTGCCCCCAGGCTCCAGCACCTACTTTTCGTCAATGGGAGAGTCACATCAGATTAAGATAGTACCACTCACAGATATGAACACTTAACAGGACCAACAGCAATGGCATTAGCAATTTCATTTGGATTGGTTCTTCTTTAAAGTTTTATGGAAATTCCGCTCCGAGACAAACGTTTTATGGAAGGTCAGTTTGATCTGCAGGGTGAAATGCAAAAGCTCTTTCCCAAATGATGGAGCAGGACGTTGTACTGCAAAGTCTAACTCATTAGCTAAAGGTTGGTCTTTTCAAAACATGTCCTCTGAAATTTTTGAATAGGTTTTCAGAATGTTTTCATATAATTCTGACTTTGACCATGTATACTTTTTCTCAGCAAAGCCTTGCTTTATGTTTAGTTGCACATATTCCAAGCCACTATATACAGGTCAAATTCAGAGAAAAGTAAAAATAACAAAAAAAAGCATGCGGAAAGTCCTTGCAACAGTCTGCGCCCTCACTGTGTTCTGCATCATTTATGCATCATTTTTAAACAATTGCCTCTTCTGAAGTACTGCAGTAATACTGCTGCAAACATAAAC
This sequence comes from Coreoperca whiteheadi, assembly GCA_011952105.1. NCBI lineage: Eukaryota > Metazoa > Chordata > Actinopteri > Centrarchiformes > Sinipercidae > Coreoperca > Coreoperca whiteheadi. Next base: position 15,216,087 of record CM022476.1, read on the forward strand.
ATAGTGGGTCCAGGCCAGTCATTTCATGACTTGCAGTCACTATTGTGTTTTCCAAATTCAACATATTTGTCAAACAGTGTGCCTACTGGGCCTGTCACGATAATTAGTTTTGTTGGACGATATATTGGCCAAGACATAATTGCGATAAACAATATTATTGCCATTTTATGGGCATTCCATCACATTCATTTGCATAAAGCATAGGGGCTGTTTCAGATGCAGCAAGGGAGAGATAGAGAAATCTTTGGACAAATAATCACAAACTTACTACAGGAACATTGTATATTTGAAGTAAAAAAGGTTTTTAAAAAATCTACAAAGGCAGGGAGAAGATCAAACAGACTATTATACTTACAAGATCAAATAAGCTTTTTACAATCTATAGGAGCATTTTAATCCAGAGATCCGGAGAGAAAGAGCAAGAGAGAAGCTCAAACCTGCTGCCCCACATGCCGCACCTACTGACTGTCTGCTCACGGCGCAAGAGGAGAGCTGAGACCCCGGCGCTGTCAGCAGAAGAGGCGAGGACTATAATTACTCTGAGCAGCATGCATGGGAATGAATTACAATATAATGCATGAATATATTTCCCACCTTTTCCCTGATTTTCTGAATAAGTTGCTAAATTGTCGCTAGTCACTTTTAGAAATAACGTCACTAAGAGGGTCTGAAAAGTCAATAAAATCTAGCGAGAACGTCTTAAAGTTGGTAACACTGTGTGTGTGTGTGTGTGTGTGTGTGTGTGAGTGTGTGTGTGTGTGTGTGTGGTGGAGCTGCTTGGGCCCCGCCCACGGTGAACCTCCACACTGTGAGGGCAGACGACAAGAGGACAGAAGCAGCGTGACCAGAAATGACAGTAAAGACTGTTTTTTCTGTTCATTCAGCTTAGGCGCTGTGAAAAAACGCTTTAGCACTGTGCCCCCCCTTATAGTTTATGTAGCATTATGTTGGAAAAAATGTTGGTGACATTCTTATGTAAACAAACACACATGTAAATACAAGGCAATATCAAGGTCAGCAAAAATGATGAAGGTCATGCGATATATCGTACAATAAGTCGATAACTTAAGCCTAGTGCCTGCCACTGCATTTTTATCAAATGATGCATTTAACTCACTGTCAATAAAAAAAACTTGTTATCTGTTTGCTATGATGATATATATTATAATGAAAAGCATCAAAATGTTCATCATCAGGGCACCGACCATGAACTGCAACATCCCTGGTTTTCTGATGATAAAAGATGTTAATGATCAGACATTAGTGGTTTTGACTGCTCCCTGGGTTGGTATTACTGCTGATCCCACTGAGAACTAACAGCCCAGTCTGCACGTCTATACAGTTCTCAGATGATACACTGACTTCTCAGTGCAAAACTGCAGAATGACAAAAAAACACAAGTAGCTGGTGAACAGTCAAACATCTAACGAGTCAAAAAGTGCTGATATCTTATTTGGAAAATCCTACCACGTATATTGTTCTATTTTAGCTGAATGTTTCATTTGTTCGCTAAAATATTACTAAGTTTAAGAACTTGAGAAGAGAATTAGGTTTGTTCACTTTGCTTTAGAGTTTTTCTGCCCCCAAGTGGACAGAAATTCCTTTTTGGAGCTTTAAATGTTCCTAATAAGCCATGTAATTAATTTACTCTTCATGGGCCTTTGCTGTATGGTCTGTCTTGGAATGTCAACTAGTGCTGCAACCAACAATTATTATCGATTAATCTGACAATTATTTTCTTGATTCATCGATTAATCATTTTGTCAATTAAATGTCTGAAAATTGTAAAAAAAAAACAAAAAACATTATATTTCCCACAGCCGATGGGGACATTTTGTCAAATTTCTTTTTTGTCTGACCAGCAGTCCAAAATTCAAAGATATTCAGCATATTATCATGTAAGACCAAGAAAAATATCAAATCCTCAGGTTTTGAGGAGCTGGAACCAGCACTTTTGCTTAAAAAATAACTAAAACAGTCATTCAATTATAAAAATAGTTGCCGATTAATCGATCAGTCAATTGACAGAAAATTTATCAATTACCGGTAATCATCGCAGCTCTAGTGTCAACAAAACACAATGGCAAATCACGGATACCGTCTGTATTTAATTATAACTTTATACACCCTGAAATAAATATGATGCACATGCTGTACATGCAGCTGCATGCACTGACTGGACAGGAGACATTCTGACCTGACATAAAGTTCCATTTTAATCTCCTTTAAGTCTGGCCTTCTAATTTACATTGTCTATTAGCATGCCACTAACGACTCTGACCTTCTCCATTGTTAAACACCAAGCCAGCAGAAAAGAAGGGGTGGGGGAGATGAAGGGATGACGTGGGGGGGCTGAAACCCCTTGAATGAGAGAGAGAGAAGGACAGGATGACAAAGAGAAGAAGGAGACAAGATTTTTAGGGCCCTGGCATTCACTAAAGTCATAAATCTGTGGTTTATGGTGAAATGATGGCAGATAATGTAAGTAAAGGTCAGCGCAGCATGTCAGCTAACAATAGATCAAGGGGACTGATGATTGTGGTCACACACTGAGTGGAGTTGAATCCTGTATGCCTCATTCTTTCATACAGCTTGTTCCTTTCTTTGCTTGCATTTTTGTTCATTTTATGTCTTAATCACTGCTCTATTTAAAGCCTGCAAATCTCATGTTTTGTAACACAGCTGCAGCCACCTGTGAAGTGTGCCGCAGTGACACTGACTGGATAAATTGTTATTGATAGCCACTAGACAGAATGTGTCAACATTGTGTTTCACAGTCAATATCATATCGCCACTGTGGGAGCTCGGGCATGAAAATCTCATAAATTTGTTTTTCAATTGGCTGTTTATTCCTGTAAAGAAAAGTGATGATTGGATAATAATTCAGTAATTACAGACATTGACTTGATGTGTTTGTATTTCATCTACTATGCCAGACAATACAAATTGTCATTCCTGTGGCATATCCAAAATATAAATTGTTTGTCACAGATTTCCCACCAACTCTTCTATCTCACATATCCTTCAGATGTCACCCCGTCATCCAAGTATGTGCTACGTGTCATCAAAAGCTTTTATTTGCTTTGTTTATATGATATATTAATAATATTCAAGATTCAAATGAAATTATGTCCAGCAATATGACTGGGCTTCAGCTATTGTAGCAACATCTTCACAAATTTTACAATTTAGGCAGGACATCTTAATTTCTTATTTTTCTTATTTCTTGATTTCCCATACCAGCTTATTGCTTCTCAAATGTTCAAAGACCATCACATCGACTAACACACTCATGCTCACATTCATAATGTCTGATTTAAGTTACAGCAAAATGTGAAGAAACAGTGGGAGCATATGAGGAATACAACTTTGTTGTATATGTAACCTAATATACCTGTAATCATCATGGGAAATAGGCAAATGTCAGGGGCTGCTTTTACAAAGACAGACTAAAGAAAGAGTCAGACTTCAAATAGATGTCCAAGTAGGTTGCAGTCTCAACTATCTTTAGTGGGTCTCTTTTACTTTCTATTTTCACTAAATTAAGACTATTGGCAAAATAACGAAACGTGGCTAAAAGACCTACAGCTTCAGTCTGCTTAGACTGGTCCGCATCAATAGAAATGTTGTACCTGTTGAATTCCATCAGGAGGTACAAGTTAATTTCCTCCTGTGCATATAGTCATACATGAAGCAATAACAAGTAACAATTCTCCCCTTTCCATCATTGCTCCCTCCACATCAGTGTTTGGAACGACAAACTAGCAGGTGGCATTAATTGTCATTGTCAGCAGGTGTCACTGATTGTTACACTGGAAACGCAACGCCTTTGGACTCTTCTAATTAGTCTTAATTATGTGCAGGTGGCCCCACTGGCCAACAGTCATTTTGAGAGTACAGTACTGGCTCGAATATAAGACCCCCCCCACCCACCCCTCAACACACACACACAAACACACACACACATTGAATGTACGAAACAGACCAGCCCTGTTGGTCCAGTGTTAGTCCAATGATAAGTGAGACCTCATCCCTGAAACCTAATCTCTGAAACATAAAATACTTCCATGAAAGCAGAATGTAAATTCCACATTTTGGAGTTTTTTCTATCAGTCACAAAGACCCTCTCCTGTCATGCTCTTGGAAGGGGTTGGAATGATTTGCTTTGGCAGTACTCTTTTTTTCTTTTTGCGTTTCTCATCATGACATTCTCGGTAATTATTAGCTGTTTGACAGATGATTCGGTCCCTTGTCCTTTTTAGCGGCAAACAAAAGTTCTAACAAGCATCTGTAGAATATGACATTAGTTCATTATAATACAACTGAGAAAATAACTGAAATAAATTAATTTTTACTATTAATATGTCTCAAGAATATTAATAAGCCAGCCAGTTGGTTTTTAATTTCTTCAAAAACAAGAGATATTAAAAATCTACATTTAGGTAGATATTTTGCCAGCAGAATCAAATTGTTTACAGGATATTCAACCTTCATTTCATGAGAATACATTCTTTGTTCCAAATGCTTGACTTCTTACTTTACAGGGATTGATAACGGCGAATAAGTATGTCCATTAATAGGTATCAGTGATAGGTCTGATATAGTGACTCCATTGTTTACAATATACTCATTCAGCACTGTCTGCAGCACATGTAGCAGAGTGCATCACGGCCGAGCAGACGGTGGTGAAGACAGAGTGAAACTACTTTGTGAAATACATACTGGAAAGTTAAACAATGAGCCCATCATCATTCCTTCTACCGATGTTTATAGCTATTTATTTTATTTATATTTATTCTTTGTGTTAATTTCTAGAATTGCTTGACAATGTATATGTTAAATTACTTAACATGTTAGAGAATATTTAAAGTGTAACTTCAGCCCCAAATTCTGCTGGCTCCCTCCCTTCCAGCATACTTAAAAAATGCAGAGGACTGCAGGACAAACACTTTTGGGGGCGTGGCTTCGTGTCTGCGCAGGAGTTAAGGAGACACCAACCAGAGTGAGCGACAGAAAGCTAACCAGTCATGAGCAGCTGCTGTCAGACTGTGTCCACGCTGGAAAGACACTGGAGCTTTGGCAGTCAGCAGCACATTCATGGCCCTTAGAAACATTTACAATGTGATACCTGTGTTGTAGCTGAGCTAACGTTAGCAGCTCTGAGAGGCTGAGAGGCGCTATTTCAAAGAATACTGCAATGGATAGCAAGTTGAGAATAAATGCATCTGTGCATGCTCATAGCTCACACACCATCTGTGGAGGCCCGCGCCATGGTGTCTCGCACAAGCATAAGCAAAGCTTAGCTGCAGTCCAGCCAAAAAATATGCATTGGATGTTGTGAATACGTAATTGTTTAGTCCTTGAATATAATATAATCCCTTCTTATTCAAACATAATTTACAAATATGTAATTTTATTTCGACAGGCAGATTGGTGTATCCTCTGCAGTGATGTGGTCGATATACCCGGTCTGTTGTGGTGGAGAGCTGAGCTGCAAGGCGAAGCTCTCTATTTACCAGTCGATCTACCTTCCTAGTCTCACCTATGGCGAGCTTTGGGTCATGACCGAAAGGACAAGATCCCGGACACATGCGGCCCAAATGAGTTTCCTCCATAGGGTGGCTGGGCGCTCCCTTAGAGACAAGGTGAGGAGCTCGGTCACTCATTCAGCTGAGGTGGCTCGGACATCTGTTCCGGATGCCTCCTGGACGCCTCCCTGGGGAGATGTTCCGGGCATGTCCAACCGGGAGGAGGCCCCAGGGAAGACCTAGGACATGCTGGAGGGACTATGTCTCTCAGCTGGCCTGGGAACGACTCTGTATTCCCCCGGAGGAGCTGGAGGAAGTGTCTGGGGAGAGGGAAGTCAGGGCATCTCTGCTCAGACTGCTGCCCCCGCGACCCGGCCCCGGATAAGTGGAAGAAGATGGATGGATGGTACATTTATTTTATTCAGGCTAATATGGTAGTTTATATCATATGTGCTTTTCCTAATGAGATGATATACGATATAAGATAAATATGGTTATCGAAAAGTTCCTTGTACCTAATAAGCAATTTTTCAAGGGAGAGCTACTATGGCCTCCAAACAAAGTTTTATTTATTGGTGGTTAAGAAGTAGTTTGATATAAGACTGCTTTTTCATCCTCCTCTGGAGGCCCATATGGTTGAGTCAATCCATTGTAATGCACCTTTACTTCCTTGAGCATGGATAGGAGCAGAGGTCCCAACACAGAACAGAGTTATGTGGAGATTTTCTGCCGATTTACTATACTATTTGACTGAACATTCACTACCTTTACCTTTTAACACGGGCATGAGTCAGGATTAGCAGAGTCAAATGAGAATTTTAGCCCCAACACACACAGTCCAAGCAATCCAATATTACCTGAGCAAAGTGCAAGGTTGTAAAACTGCTCTCATTACCCATTCACAGGCCTGTCTTATCATGTATAACCAGACAAGCTGCTTGTTGACTCAACCTTGCCTTCCTCAGGGGCAACATTTTGAAGGGAAAATTATCATTTTGATGGGAATGATGTCTCGGTATGCTGCTGAAGCCACTCTGTCGTCTCCAGCTGATAAAAAACTTTAAAACAGTCAGACGCCATCTCTCCTGAGATCGATTTGGGATGTGGTTATAAAAAATATGAAAAAAGGTTTTTATTTATGTGTTCAATTATTTTTTTTATTTATTGAAAAACAGCAATTCCAAAGCGCTGATAGAAATTATGGATTTGACTTTTAAACGCTAATATCCTTGTTAATGTGAAATAGTGATGGAAAAGTGAAAAACTTTCTCTGTCGTAGCTCAAAACTTCTATAGAACGGTGATGTGTCTATGTGTGTTTAAATATTTGGGCATATTACCACTGGACTATAAAACTATTAACAATTATCTACTAAACAGTAGAATTTAAATGAGCTGTATGTAAGAATTTTAGTTTAAAAAATGTTTTAAAAAATGTACTAAAATGCTTAAAATGATCAACAGAATGTGAAGAAATTGTTTTGAAATTATGTTGAAGATATCTATGTATTGTGTTGCAGAAATATCTACAGAAGTTAGCATGCTAACCAGCTAACCCTGGGCCGTCCTGTCTCGTAATTCCACTTTGTACCTCAAGAGACAATAGTGAGTCAGTATGCCCTCAGTCCAATATGAGAGTATGACGAAGTAGCACTGCCCAAAGAGCAAGAAACCATGTTCTGTGGCAAAGAAAGAAGTGATAGAAATAGAAGCAAAACAACAGTCGTGTTGCTTTCCAGCGCTATAGACAGCTCTTGGCAAGTAAAGAGATGAAGTTTGATGGTGAACTCACAACGTTTCTTCATGACTGGTAGGTAAACAGCTGTTAATGCTCTTGTTGGCTATTAGGTGAGAGCTTATAAAATGTAAATAATTGTATAAATTTACTGACCGTGTTAATATGTTTGCTAAGTTAGCTGTTTGTTGAAAGAAAGAATGACTTATGGAAGGGACTGTGCTCTTCTATGTGTCTTACGATAGGGGTGGACACTCCAACTTTCTGGCGATTTGCTGCTCCCAATTTGTTTGCAGTATGAATTCGACAGGTGGCCAATTCTTACATATAGCTCCTTTAAACATTACCATTAATGACCTTGAATGTATTGTTTCTGTATACATCAAAGACATTCACTACTGCCTCATCTGCAGTATCATAGAAAAGCATCTTGTCAGTTTTGTGACAAAGCATTTTGCGTTGGTCGTCCATCGTGTGTGTGTCCTACAGTACGGTCATCAGAACATTTTTGCACTTATTGGTTTTCTTTTTAAAAGTTGGTTAATCAAAGTTCTCAAACAGCAATAATTGTTTAGTAGAGCATCATGATATTTCTAATGTTTGATGGCCACATTTGAACATGTGCTGACATTTCAAAAATCCTGCAAAACTAATTAGCGATCATTTCCTCTAATAATGGGCACTCAGAAGGTTATTGATTAGACTCAAAAGACAGTATATTGATTTTGTTATCTGCTGATGGTAAGCGCCAACATTGTTATTTTCTTCTGTCGCGACCAACATGAACACTTGAGAATAACTACTTTTCCTCCTTTTCTGATTTCTCTTTCATTCCTTCCATTTTTTTCTTACTCCTTTTTTCTATCTTTCCCATTGTTCCACTGTAAATGTCTCATCCATCACTGAGTCAGTGAAATTAAATGGAACAAGCTCATATCTCAGTAAGTCTAAGTCTTTCTCATGCCATCTGGGTTTCCCTTAGCCTTCCCTGTCTTATTGTGCTGCTCTGGTTACTGCTATATGCATATTATATATATATATATATATATATGCAATAGATAGACACTATACTATACGTATCCACATACACTATGTACATACTTTGAATGTATGCATACATGCTTGCACGTGTGTATCAGTAGTGTGTGTGTACATTATGTTGGTACACTATTTGGCAGCTTCTGTGTTGGAATCTCCCAGAGAATATCTTCCCCCAGGTGTCACAGTATCATGATAAATGGGTCTCGGCACCGCTGAGACAACCACAATACCCCACAGCAATATATTTCCATAACTCCTCACTGCTTTGGAGAAATATATGCCATTTCTTGATAACACAGGGGCACCATTATAACACATTATGGGATAGACCTTTGGCTCCAAAGGCTTATAAAGACGGTTGACTAAGTTTGGAACTGGGTTTTCATATATCAAAAAGCAGTTGCTATATGAGGAGTTACCAAGGAATAGTCATATTTTTACAACACATACCGATAGTAATTTAAGACACAATTTCGCATATACTTTATTAGTACATCATATGTTAATCAGACTTGTGTTCAGAAGCTAAGTATTATTCATTACACATGAATTTAATCAGATTGTGTTCAGTAGTAGTGTGAAGGTACTTTCAATTTAAGTGTCGGCTGCAGAAATACATTACATTCATAAACTACGTGTGCTCTGCCCCGACACCAAACCTGAGTGCCAAACTCCTCAGCTGACTACATCTGCCAAAACTGTCAGCCCCGAAATGTACTGTATTTAACACTCTACTAACACAGCATGCTTTCAACAGCCCTTATTCACAATATGCCACTATTGCATCTATGCAAAATCTTTAAGCCGAATGAAAGAAACTTTAAAAGACAGTGCAACAATAGTACAGTGCTATGTCTTACACTTAAAGGACAGTCAGTGTATGTACATTGAGAAGTTAATGCAGTCTAGGGCTGCTCGATTATAGCAAAAATCATAAGCATGATTATTTCGGTCAATATTGAGATCATGATTATTTAACACGAACACTCATTGACTTAGGAAACATAATGCGTTTATTGAACTTTTAACAAAACTTTTCAAATGTATGGTATGTGGAGCAGAGGAGATACAGGTGAACTACTCGAGTTGACGACAACTCATTACGATACATAAAGCTAACATTCAACCATGGGGTTCTGTTGGGAGATGCATGTTACTTAAACCAACCGTTAGCAAGAAAAGTATAAATAATATGTAATTTGGTAAGATATGAGTAGAGGAATATTACGCTAGCCACTAGGCTAATTTATGCAGTGTAAAATGCCATAGGCTTAAACTAATAATGATAACTAACATGTTAGTTATAACCCGCCGTCATCTTGGCTTGAGCTGAACTTAACATGCCATAGCCTGGCTGAGAGTGAGTTTGGGCTTTTAGCAAGGGGCAAGAGCACACCACTGTCAAGGAATGTTGTGCGCTGGATTCATAACATAACAAAATATATAATAATAGTTTTATCTCGATAATCTTTTCACAGTCGTTGGAAACCAATATCGTAATTGAAAATAAAATTTGATGACGTGCCCAGCCCTAATGCAGCCAACTGCATCTTCATTGTTAGCTGGTAACGATTAAGACTTAGACGTCATACTGTGCCTTCAACTGAATTACCTTACAAACACAACATAACTTTGGTAAAAAATTAGACCAGGATGTTCACTGTGAGTCTCTGAGAGTTGATTCTCCCTCTGTTCATCTCTGCCTGTGTACAGTACAGTAGTGGTCATTTGTAAGGCCAAGTATTGGCACACAACTATGTATTTCACAGAGATAACAGCACTGCTCCTGATAAAGAAAAAATGAAACACCTTCACTTGATAGGTCAATTCATCCTGTGATGTAACGGTAAACAGACTCCTTTGAAGAAAAGTGAGTCCCTTGCAAGCGTTGATTACTACATATTTCTTTATCTTGGCTGTGTAAGTGAAGCAGCAGCAGCTGTAATCAATTGGTAGGTTGATGAAAATGTATTATGGGGTACAGAGAAAGACGGTAAGCTGATGCAACCTCATTACCTCACAGCTTATGTTGATCTGCCAAGTTGCCAAGTTAACTGGATTTTTTTCAAGCCTCATCTTCATATCTTATCTTGAGACAGTTGACTAATCTGACTTTTTCACACTCAACATCTGTACTTAAAATAAAATCATTAAGTTGTCCAGATTTATACCTGGGAGCTGAGCGGTTCAACCATACTTCTCTGTTAGCCACTGAATAGGTCTATTGTGCTCAAATGTGCTTTGACGTGTGGGCTTGAGAGATTTAATGCTCACTTCCACATTTTCAAACCAAAAACACATTTTGTATTTATGCTCGTTTCAGAAGATAGGGCAATGGCAGCCATTCATCCCTTTCTGTCTGGGTCTATGCAATCATCCTCGTAATAAATTTTGAATATAGCTTGAATCCATGACATGTAAAAAGTAAATGTCCAGGTGAGTGAAATTAATTAATGTAACTGTGCTTACATTAAAACACAAATTACCCATTTTCCAGGCACTTGTAGATTAAAGTGAAACAGTCTTTAAGAATACTCATCTTCCACATTGTGATCAATGCTGGTACCAGCATAACAGTTTTTTTCACCTTCCCTACAAAATCAATATAAAATAGACGGCATATTAAATCCTGCTCCAGTTCATCCATAACTGCCATGGAGAGCATTTATTCAAACGCATAACACTCCGCCCCTATAGTAGTATCGAACAAGATGATTAATCTGCTTCAAATCGGCCTTAAAATACCTCAATCGATAAAAGATTGACGGACTGAGGAGTTACAATTTTGCTAAAGCACTTATGGGCTGAACATATTAGCTGAACAGATTCTTTGCATTCACTGTGTGTGAGATTCAGGTTCCATTTCATGTTTCTGTTCTTGTTATCATGGCTAGATGAGTTCATTCATGTGGGTGATTTTTAACTGAACTTTGATTAAAAGACCGCATTCTTTGTCCCACAATCCTGGGAGCCATGGAACTCAGTCTCCCTGAATCCACAGAGGCGTGAACTCCTCCCACTGAACTCCTCCCATGGGACCAGTTGGTCAATCTAACCTGTGACCCTGGAAGGCGCCAGGTTAAGAAAGGGACCCAGTGGCCTTTATCCTCCCTCGTCCTCCTGGCTTCGCTCCTGCCAGCAGCAGACAGCTGCTTGCTCCCCGGATAAATCTACCAGCGCAGACCCCCGATGAAAGGATAAAGGGTTTGACCGCAACACAGAAGCCTGCCTTCCTTCAGAACCAAACTCTCACTATTATAGCAGCGATGCGGGGTCTTCAATAAAAGTGAGAAACACATGGAACTACTGATTACATATTAATCCATCAAAAACAATGATTCAATAATGTAATAATATAACATTGACTGGGGCTGGGGACAGGAACCAGCTAGGGTAAAGTGAATTGTTGAGGTAGTATTATAATGAGGAAGAGGGGACGCACGTTCAGAATAAGGGGAGGGTCCAGATAGTGAAATCACCGTCCCCTTCCAGCATGGCCAAGATGGATACAAGTTGCAATATGCTAGTATTGCGGACGTGGAGGGTTGTAGGTAATACAACAGGTAAGAGACTCAGCCATGTAACCACCAACTATCCCCTGACAATTAACTGTCACCTTTGATGGACTAAAGTTTGAATTACAAGTATGTTAAAGTTAACCGCTTCATGTCTTGGTCAATGTGAGTAGTGTCATCTTTATGCTTCCAATTGGGCAACATTTTTCTTACAACACTGCTTGATCTGAACAGGAATAAGAACAGCCCCTTCTGATTTCCTCTCACTTGAGGAGCAGCTGCTCTAATGATATATCAGTCTTAGAACCATGAATACATGGACTGTAAAATTGAAGAAAGTGCCGTCACATTTATTTCCCCCGGTTTCTTCTTCAGGCTTCAAGCGTCTGTGTCCCCCTGTAGTTAATTGCGGCTCTAAGCCGATGCGATGCCCTCCCTGTCTATTACGTCGCGCCTGGCTATGTCTGAATTGTCTGTGTTGATGTGAGTCACTCTAGGAGAGAAATTCAATTACCTCCCCTCTCTACCCAGTCATGGCCCTGCCCAGCCAAGCTGAAGTATGACTGATATCTGAAGGAGAGAGAGAGAGAGAGAGAGAGAGAGAGCAAGAGAGAGAGAGAGAGAGCAAGAGAGCGAGAGGGGGAAAGCGGGAGCAAAGTGAATGTGTGTGAAAGAAAGAGAGAAACAAATGTAGACAGTAAGATGGAGAAACCGTTTGAAAGAGTGAGATACAGGCAGAGATGTATGCAGAGAAACAGGAGATGCAGAATATAAAGATGCATTCCCTTGAAAACATAATCTGACATTCGCCATCCAAGCAATTTGTCCTTGATGGAGGTCTGAATGATATGGGCGTCACATCCCGGAAACATGATTATTGGAAGCTGTTTGGTTTTATGAGACATCACATAAAATTCCAAACAAATGGATCTACTCGTTCGTTCAGGCCTCCTAAAAGAATCTCATCTCTTGGCATGTAAATATTATTATTTAATGATTTTAACACAATATTCTATTGCTAATTTCAATAGATGTCTCAATAGCATCACCAATCACTGTCAGCCATAATTAATAACATACACTAAATTATTCCTGAGTATATAATCTCACCACATTTCTTTACACCAGTTAGACATATGTCTAATGTTAATATAATATTTCTAATCCAACTGTCAGTTTAATAAGATGTCAGGGAAAGTTTTTTGTAAAATGCAATCAGCATAAGTTTTAAAGAATGCAAATTATTTTTTTCTTAATTGCACATTATTTATTAAAAACACTGGAAGGAAAAAGTAAAAGAAAAGCAATGCCTAACATGCGCATAATGTATAGCCATTTTAAGAGGATGTAGTAATATAGAAAAATGTCACAACGATACAAACAATACTAGGGCTGGGCAATATGCCCAAATATGTTATCATGATAAAAATGTTCATATCACCCGATGTCGATCATTATCACAATTCATTTCAAATCATTATTTCCTTCAAGTTTCAAGGCTGATTTTTGCTCCAGAGTTAGTTAATGTTTTTAACCTGAATAAAACAAACTTCTGTATGTAAGAGACAGCGACAATTATCTAATTTCTCTTGATGTATAACTGATGAAAGCATCTAGTAACTGAGTGGCAATGAAGCTTTCTAATGACTTTGGAAAGAGAACTAAGAGACATAACGATATAAAGTTGCTGCACATGCCAGTAACCTCATTTCTGTATTTTCCAATTCCATGAGAGTATGACTCAGTGACCAAAAGGTCTTGACCTAATTTTTTATGACGTTCAAGAGGAACAAGAGAACATTAGAGTAGAGGAAGAGGAGATACCTGAAGATAAAGCTGATATAAAAGTACAACCCAGAGCACAGTGAGTCATCTTCCAAAAATGCAGACAGCCCTGAAGACCATCACGGTGAAAGGGGGACATTTTTGTGAAGAATGAAAAGATAACCTGGTCCTCTTCACAGTGTGGCAGTCAGGGCAGAATGAGAGCACAGAGATCAAGATGACTTTGGGGCCTGTTAGATTGGCAGTTTCCCATGGTCAGGGCAATGTCTCAGTGTTTTATCTTTCCAGCACAGCAATGTAGGGGCAAATCCACTCAAGTTATGAGAGCAGAAAACCTCCACATGAGCAGTGTTTTGAACAAAGACTCTACACTAAGACAATGGTGTTGACTGAGAGCAGCACCCTACCTCAGCCTTCTGTATAACCAGACCAATGATCCTCATCATCTGCTTCATGGCCCATAGACTAGACCAGTCCAACTTCCTTTAATCTTTCAACCTCCTACATTGAGCAGCTAGCCATTTAAAACAGGTCAATTCACATTATCTCCATAATATATATATATATATATATATATATATATATATATATGACATACATATACACACACACATATGTATACTCAACACATTGCTATTTCTGCAAAATATTTATTACTAAAGCATTGATGAAGCAAAAGTAGGATGGAAAAATTATGAACGTGTTACACATCAAAAGTGAAATTAAGCTGTAGTTCTAAATTTGGTTGGTGTTCATGACATTTTTAGCGGGACGTCCCAGTGCTTCTTGTGGGGTGGAAAAAATGTCTGGAGCACTGTAATTGAGACATTGTATCACATATAATTTCTCAGTGAAGTTTACAGTCTCACGTCAGCTTGAGCTTGAGCTGAGCTCCCAAAAACCTGAGAACATTTAAGGAAAATGGGGGGGGGGGGAACCTCAGGACAGGCAATTCTAAGAGAGAGACCCCCTTCGTGGGGGTGCAATAGGAACAGGAAAGGCCAATATTGAGATACAGAGGAGTCAGAAAGTATAGAGACAGTAATATGTTTGTCATTATTTGGTCTCTACCCAAACACACTGGATTTGAAATGAAAAAGTGGCTGAGTTTAAAGTGCTGACTTTCAAATCTTAGGGTGTTAGAGGGTGTTCAGAACTATACTGGGTGAGCAAAGGAGCTGCTTTTATACATAGTCCCCCAAATTTTAATAGCAGAATATTCTTAGCCCTTCATGTTTTTCCAGATGGATATTTTGGAACAAAGACCAACAACAGCCCAGTGAGTGGCAAATTTGTGTAATCAGGTAGAGGAAGGGCTTGTGCTGATGAGCCAGTGAACGAGAGAGTTTCTATTAAGTACTTGAGATGACATCTTTATCAAATATCCGTTAAAAATTGTCAGCCCACAATGAGGGAAAGTTGTGGGCTGTTTAGAGGCCAATCCAAACCTTCCCTAGGGAAAAGGCAAAAAGCAACATTGCACAGGTTTCCTCAGTCTGGTAAGGTGCTTATCTTTACATCTAGAGCTCGAATGTTGCTCAACATGACACACACACTTTGGTGATAAGGTTTAGATAAGGTCATATTGACAAGAGGGAGAGAAGTCATTACTGGACAAATACACAACAGTTACATCTCCTGTGGCTGCCAAAGGGATGTCGCTTGATAGTTTTCCTCATATTTCATAGCTCTTTAGCGATGAATTTAGATAATCAAAATGGCAGAGTGCCAGCTTGTCAAAAGCTTGTCTTGGAGCAGCCTTCCATTTGCCTTGGTGTTTTTATTCATAAGTATTCCCACTAAGTGCTTTTTGTTGTATGACAAGGCTAAGCTGAGGCCTATTTTCACCCTGCTGAGAGAGCAGTTACTGGAATCAAAGCTAGATCACAGTTGTCACAATGCCATTTCACTGTGTATTACTATAGCATGCCACCAGCTCCAACAATCACTGCTCTGTCAATGAAAGGGAACAGCTGAAGCCTCAGAATCAACACAATGAAGTGATGCATTTATTCAAGTAGAACAATGAAAAACATGGCCAGGTATGTTTCTTATTTGTCATATTTACAGAAAATGACCTGTTACAAAAAGGGGATTCATGTATTGCGTGTAGACATGTGAGGTGTCTGGCAGGATGAATCGATTCCACATTTCACCCCCATTTCAAATCAACATATTTATACTATCTGATTACAGCCGAAGCCTTTCACTCAATAGTCTAAGAGCGTCTGTTCTATCTGTAATACATTTCTTTATCACGTAAAATCCACCAGGGATATGAGTTTATATTATTACAAGCAAGCTGTGCACATCTGATTGCTCTTGCCATTATGACTGTGCAAAGAATCCAATCATTTCTGATATGTCCAATGTTTGTTGTAACAGAAAGAGCAGAGAAATATTGCTTTGAATACAACCTCCCATTCTGGATGTGGCTGTTATAATCTGTGCTGTTGGCTATTTCAGAAACTAAACGTTCTACATGTAGATTCAGCCCCACCCATGTATTGTCATCATTATGAAAAGAAAATTGAACATTTGTCCCTTGTGTGAGTGGTTTGAGTTGCGACCCAGCAATAAGCATCGGAGAATATGTCTCGCTGGATTATTAAAGTCTGTCTATATTGATTGGTCCTGATGCCCTTGAGGGAGTCAGGGTGTTTAGTGGTGTGACGGGCACAGTGAGTCATAAATACAGCGACAGGATGTCAATGAGCCATAAACACTTCTATAAAAACTCTCTGTCCCTGGTGCTGCCGAAATTTGTTTCACATCACATAAACAAAGAGGTGAATTAAAAACGTGTTTCAGTACATGTATTTTTCCATCATCCCATTTGGCGCAAATAATAACTACTGTATATAAAAACAGAATCAAATAGAAAAATAGAACAAACCCCACACAAACCAAACAATACAAAATATGCGGAGAACTACCGGTACAGTACAAATGTGTTACAATAAAATTAAACAGTAATCCATGACCATTTAACCTCGGACACTATGAAATACGGCAGAATGCCACAACAGAATGTCAGATTGAGCCAAGTTGCCCAATGATAATATTTACTGTGACAGGAAGTGAACTGTTAGCTAGTTAGCTAGCTAATGTTTAAAGGGGACAGTAATAAAATGGTTTCTCATGACACAAAGTCTACTCCAGCAGTAGAGTAGGGAGGCCAGATGCCACAGCACCCGAGGAAACAGTTGAGGGCTGAAGTGAGAGCAACACAAGCTAGTATTGGTAAGATGCACCTTTTCAATCTCCTTGCTCGATTCCAACAGCGGTTTCTGCATCATCTTGGGACTGGCAAACAAAACTAAGTATATTTTCTGTGTAACCGTGGTAAGCTCTGAGTTGAAAGGAGCTCATTTGTGAGTATAAGAACAGAGCCTGGTTAGGGCAGGTGCTGTAGACCAAATATTGGAAACACCATAATGTTGTTGAATACAGTTCAACAGCACTAGAGCTGTAATCGGGCCTTAAAAGTCAGGCCCGACAAGGACCAAGCCCGACAGAATTTGGTCCGAGCCCGACAAGTACATTTTGACTGACAGCTTTTTAAAAACCCACACCCGTTTACAGCCCGACGTTATTTACATGTGCGCACGCTTTGCTTGTGCAACCAAAACGTAATCGCCAGAGGCCAGCCTCCGTTTCACCTCCTCAGCATCCATGTTTGCGCTAATCGAAACGCATCCCCTGACTGCTTATTTACCGCACAACCCGGAGCACAAGCCCGAGCCTGGCCCGAGCCCGTGTAAAATGATAGAAAGCTGACCCGTCGGGTTCGGGCAAAGATCTTCAGCTCTAATCAGCACCACAAACAGCAGCCTCCAAAGTGACCATTAAGTTAAATCAACACCTCTCAAACTGTTTCATCAAAAACTGAACATTACTACCTTCATGAGTGTAAGAATTATTGCAGGGCTGTTGTATTAAGCTGTGTTTTGACCAAAAATTACCAGGAACTTTTTTTCCCAGGAACGTCTTTTCATGAACTAAAATGTCTAGAGCGCTGGGAAGATTAGGCAAATTACACCCATCACACAGCTGCATAACTTTATTTATTTAGCTTTTAAACACATCACCTGCAATTCATCATAAGGACTTTTGCTTATTTTAACCTATGCACTCTCACGTGTTTTAATTACTGAGCTTACCAGTGTATGATGGTGAAATTCAGCCACTATTTCTTTATCTGCACAAATATAAATGTGTAAAATACAGTGTTTGTGTGCTTCACCAGGAGCCATGGGACGAGAGCTGCTGGTTCGCAGGAGTGAACACACTGGTCCCTGCCGCCTGCAGTTCAGAGTATCCGTCTGTTTCATCTGAAAAATGCAGAATATAAACGTTGTGTCTCACTGCGACGACATTAACAAGATATAATTTTGTATGATCAATTTAGCCAACCCTTGTCTTAAGGAACACCACGATTCCACACGATTAACGTTAGCGGGTGGCATTAGTATGTAGCTAACATTAGCTTTTGATTAGGGTAGCAATGACAACAGTTAACTGGTGAAGCATTTAACAAGCAGCATGTGGGCTGTACGTTATCTACCTTCAACCAACTGGTCCTCCGTCTCCATGTCTTCAACTACAGCTTCCAACAGCATAGTAGCTGAGCCGCTGCACCAGACAAAGCTGGCCTGTGACGCAGCAACACATCGATCCAGACAGTCAAACCACTAGCTTCTTCCCCGGTTGGAGCTCCACCAATCAAATGTTCAGTGCAACAAGCACCAGCCGAAAGTCCCAGTACTTCTGAAAAGTACAACCCCCAGAGCAGGGACTTTTTGGTGGTTAAAGTCCCCGGCACTTTATTTAGACCCTGGTTCCTATGGTTGAAAAGGAATTCCTCAGTTTTAGCTTGGTGTACCGAATAAACTGAAAAGGTAGGGTGATTAGAGGAATATAAGCATGTATCTATAGTTAACCACTGTACATAGGTTTTGTAAGAACACTAAACATAAGAAAATTGCCCTAGACTAGGATCAGACACTGAGTTGCATATTCAATACAAACTGGCATGTGAATTTGTCTTTCACAATGGACTTTGACAAGCACTATTTTGGAGCCACAACTTCTTTCAGCACCCTTTGATTCATTAATTTTATTAATTTACATTTCAATAACCTGGATATCTAAATTTAAGCAGGGCCATGCATTTTGTCACTCTTCTGGTTCTTGGGTGTAGTGATGGCTATAGAGTTGCACTCTTTTCATTATGAGATATTTTCTATTAATGAAGACGAATATAAAATATGTCATTCATATGCCCTAGCACAGTTCAGCCAGTTGTATTCATGAATATTCAGTGCTGAAGCATCCACTTAATGGGGTCACCCTGGCGTAGCATGCTTGATATTGTACAAATAATGAGCACAATTACACCAAAGTACAATTTTGAAAAACCTACATATCCACAGTAGCTGTTTTTTTGTCAGTTTTAAACCTCAGTTTTCTGCCACTTTGCAAACCCTCCTGCATGACATATGAGCTGCAGTCGAAAAGTCCCTCCGATGTCTTTTCATAAAAAATTTTCCTTGACCTCAATGGAAAATGTCATGAGGTCAAGGAAAGATGCGAAGGAGAATTCAGATGGTAAGAAGAATTCATAAGGATTTAGGAAAAGACAACTGTGGTGGAAAGAGAATCCCACAGCACTTATACTAGGCGACATAATTATGCAATGGCAGATGTTATTGAAGTGGGTCTGCCATGGTGAAACTACAGTGTTCCAAAGATAGACTACAAAAAGTGCACCCTATTTCGCCCTGTGCTTTCTTACCGTGTTGTTTTATGCAGGCTATAAGAATGTAGACGCACACTGCGTACATCAATGCAACAGTTTAAAAAAATACAGTTTAAATAAACTGTTTTTTGTCAAGTATAGTTCATTTAGTGAAGTTGAAACCCATATAACCAAAAGAATACACAGTATATTCTGATAATGTTGCAGCTTTCAATCTTCAGTTGAGATTTGTTGGTTGTTGATATTTAAATTTTACTGTTTACATTCTGTAAACAAAGGTAACATTGCCAATTGTTACTGAATTGTTGTTGGTATGTTTGAATTCAAAGTATGCCTTCAAAGAAAAAGAAACAACCAAAAACTATTAGCGTAGAGGCAGCCCTGTGGAAAGCCATACACAAAGAAGAATTAAAGATGTCAACAAGGACAACATTCTGGAAGAGAAAACACACACACATGCGCATGAACAAGGAGAACAAAACAAACAGTGTGTCTTCATTTGTAATCACTGTGGAGTCAGAAGTGGTGCCAAGCCTCATGCTGAGGGAGCCCCCATAAGGAGAACATCTTGGCAAACACAATATACTGGCAGAAGGTGTCCCAGACCTCTGTATTCGTCTCTCTCTCCCCTATCTCACGTCTTTTACTAAAAAAAAAGTCATCAAGACAGCACAGTACCCCGGTTTTTTATGAATGTCAGTATTGGCCTTCATGACAAACATGTCTCAATGATAGCAAATTATGATATAACAGAGAATTAAACCAACACAGAGAAACAAAACTTAAAGTTGGAGTGTGGGACTTTTACATATAAATAAATGTCCGATACCTTCAAGCCCTTGGTAAACAAGTTGACACAATGCCGATTAAGCCTATCACCACCAGATGAATCGCTCTGTATTTTGTAGTATAGGGAGTTTTTAAAATCTGGTGTCTGTGGCGACATTTCCGTACTGGCGCACCGGTAATGATGTATTTTACACCAACCAGCATGATTGGTTTGTTTTGATTTGATTTGGTGTGCCGGAGCGGAAGTAACCCAGAGCCATATAGAGAGCCCCGGGATCCGCCATTGCTGTAAAAAAAGAAAAAGAAATAAACATCCATTTGAGAGAATGTTTATTATTGAGCGTTAATTGTTTATTTTGCTTATTATGATTGTATAGTTTGTGTTAATATTCTTTGCCAACGTTGTATTGTATGCAGTCACAATAAAGCCACTCTGGAGCAACTGTAGGGACAGAGTAGGCTACAGCAACTAGGAGTAAATCGCATAAAGTGTCTGATGCGCCGGATAAAAAAAGAAACTCA
Source organism: Coreoperca whiteheadi (assembly GCA_011952105.1). Taxonomy (NCBI): domain Eukaryota; kingdom Metazoa; phylum Chordata; class Actinopteri; order Centrarchiformes; family Sinipercidae; genus Coreoperca; species Coreoperca whiteheadi. Next base: position 15,236,762 of record CM022476.1, read on the forward strand.
GCGTTCAGAGGAAGGATTACACCTTACAGTTACTAAGCTATGATTGGATTTGGGTGTGATTTGGGTGTTCCAAATCAAAAAGTGAGCTCACCTGTCCCAGCTCAATGGCTGCATGTGGAAGGTGCTCTGACAACATTAAAATGGACACTGAAAGAGACACAAAACAGAACAAAGCATTGACACATAATGAGCCAAAAGATGGGACTCCAGCCAGAGCACCTGTGTCCACGGCTGGGTGTAATCACTGCATGTGACAGTGTATAAAAGAGGAGACAAACAAGCAGACAATTCGTAATTGTACATATTAAAATCCAACGCAGCTGGTTCTTATATGAACACTGCTTCAACATTCAACTATCAATCTAATAACATTATAACATCCAGAAGCCATGTTTATTTAATTCCTCAAAGGGCTGGATAGATAAGTTTATTTGCTTATCCTATGTCTGCAAGATTTCGCGAACGGTTAATAAACAATTTCCTGCCTCCAAGTGAAAATGGCCAGTAGCACACAGACCATAATATTAGAATTCAAAACCTATTATTTATTCACCCAATGTGGTTGCAAGGGTTTTAATCTATTTATTTTTCCACTAAATCAAACTGTAGAGGTGACTCTTTCTTGTGCTAAAATTTAAAAAATACACTGAACTTTCTTTGTTGCTATTGTATTATCATTGTATCTTTGATGTTGCATTGTACTATGCATAATAATAAAAGGGATTTTCAGTTGGCGCAGAGGGAGGACTTAAATCATAACTTTCTACTCAGATGATAAACAAAACAAAAGAACAGTTGCCTTGTTTCCCAATGAGCTCCTTGCACCTCTGAAAAATTTGTTCTAGTGATTGTTAACAGAATTTCAATGGACATTCTATTGATATGGTAATAAGATTACATGCATTTAATGGAATTAAAATGTTTTGCAGTTGCATAGGTTAACAGCTACCTTATCACTGAAATCCTGCTAAGCTGTAATCACTTAATTCATGTAAATTAAGCTGTTGTGCACAACTCCACACACAGGTAAGTCATTTATAAGGAATAATGACAATACTGTGGAAATGACTAAACTCACTGTTGAATGCTGTATCCATGGATGGAAAAATAGATATTGGTTGGGTTGACAGATGAAATAATTAAATGGATACATAAGATATGATAGGTTATCTCCTTTCTTATTGTATGTTTGCATACAGCATATGTATATATTGTGCACTCTGCGCCTCATATTCTGATTGAAACCGATCTGTGTATGTGAATTACAATGATGCATTCATGTGGTGGGAGAAATGTGTTTTCCCCATGCGAGCGTTGCACTTGCCCTGAGTGGATGGAAAACAATTCCTATTTAATGGATCCCTATAATGTTCCAGTCACAGTCATTAGGGACTCCGACAGGCATCATATTTAGAGGAAATCTTCGAGTAATTAAAGGAACCGTTTGCCATTGTGAGAAGGGGGCTGGCCTTAATGGGAAGTTCTATTAGTCTGTCACGGTGAAGCCTAATGGCTGACCACCACACTATCATTAGAAATTCTGCCTGTTTGTGTGTGTGTTGGCTAATCATATAATTAAATGGACTATGATTCATCACAGACAAGTAATGGGAATGCAAACCTTTGCTTCGTACTTCTCCTTATTTATCTCTGTCCTTTTGTGTTTTTATTTCAGCTGAGCTTAGCTTCTGTCTCTATTTGATTTACACACTGACTGTCTTTCTCTAAAGCTTGCTGTTGCTCACCACAGCACTGTTATTCCTCATTTCCTCATCCATCCGTTTCCATTTTAGTCTGTGATTCCTTGTTTCGCTCACCCCTTTCATTCTGTCTTTCACTCTCCATCTCTCTCGCTCCCCTCTTGTCCCTTCTTCTAGTCTTCGTCCATCGTTATCCTAATGCTTTCATCTTCTCTTCTCTGCCTATTCATTCAATTTGTCTCTCTCTCCAGTGCTGTCAGCATTTTCTCTTTTCCTGTTGCTTCAACTCCCATTGCCCCTTCTCCATTTTCAGTCCCTCTCTCCTCATTATCATCTTACAGCAATGCTCCTCTACCGTATTTGCCAAGCATAGAGTTTTCATATTCTGTTAGCATATGGTGAACTAACTATACAGAAGCCATCAGTATTTGAATCGCCCCGTCAATTAAGGGTGGGCGATGTGGCCCAAAAATTATATCATGATATTTCAGGGTATTTTTGCGATAAAATCCAGAAAAAAAATGATATGTGTGTAATATTTTTTCTATTGAAAACATATAGAGTATATAATATTTGAAACAATACATTAGCCTCTTTCCAGTAAGTTATTTCTTATTTCACCCTTCTTTCCCCCCCTTCTACACACACACACACACACCCACCTACACCTGTCTTCTACTGCACACACCGGCCTTTCTGCCTCAATGTGTTGACTTTCTTAGTCAGCAGTAGGTTTTATAATGTCGCCGAAAAACACAACCGCCGCTTTGGATTTGTTTTTCCACACGGGAGTCCGTTTTCACAGCAGCAGGCGACCAGCGTGTGGAGGAGTCTTGTTGTTAATGACGTCGACTATCGAAAAGATTGAAACCAACAGATGACCTCAGCACATACAGGTGCACTTACAAGCTTTTACTAAACAACGGCATAACTAGCAGACTCTCTGTTTCTCTGCCGGGCATGTGCGACTGTCAGTAGCCCGCATGGGAGGGGTAGAGCGAGGGGAGATGTCCACTAGTTAATCGGTTGCGTAAGGCGCCATTCGTATACCTGGGCAGCCCGACAAAGTAAAGTCTATGTGTGGGGAACACTGTTTAATTGTTTTGTAATCAAACCACTTCCACACTACTTTTTGGAACCAACTTCTCGACCGTGGAGCAGCACAACAACGGTAGCAATGTTACGTTCGCTCTTGCTTGTTGCTGCTGTGTATAAAGGCACGAGGTAATTCCTTAACACAACTATATATCCTACGATACAGGTTTATAGTCTGTTGAGGAAACATAATTTAAGCCTGTATTCTGTTCACTGGCATGTGCTTGCGTGACATTGTTACACTGCACAAAAGTTGTGGATGGGTACAAAGTAAAGGGAAAGATATTGTTCAACACATCCCGTCTAGTGTTGCAAGTTGACTTTTTCGTTTAACCGAGATCACAAACTTTCTCTGAATTTTTAAGTTAAAGTCAGAAAACCATTATTTTTCAGATTTTGTCCCCCACCCCCCCCCCCCCCCCCCCCCCCCCCCCCCCCCACCACCATCCCCCCCCCTCCTTTTCTTTCTTTTGTGTGCCTTGTACGCTTTTTTTCTTATCCTTGCGGTGAAGCAGCAGAA
>CM022476.1:15240101-15286398 GCA_011952105.1 Coreoperca whiteheadi
GTTGTTGTAGGTTTTTTTTTTTTTTTACCAAAAACACAAACTTTTTTTTTATTTTTTAATTAAAATTAAAAAACCCATTTTTTTTTATTTTTTTCCCCCCCCCCCCCCCCCGCGCCAAGTATTCAGTATCATCTCATAGCCATCTTGTAAGATCTGTCTGAGCAGTTGGCCTCTCGTTATGAAACTCGGATGACAGCACAGTAATCTGACTAAACAGAGAAAAGGCTACCGGACTAACAACTAAGTGGAATATCAACACAGGTGCTCAAGGGTTTGTCTCAAGCCTCCATACTGTATGAAGAGCACAGGGCCCCATCATTACGCTTCACTTCATTTCTCAGTTTTCGATACAGACCACAAAGCGGTTTTCTGATGAAGAAACTAAAATAACCAATGTAGAGGTTTGAAATAGTCGTAGTGACCAAGAACAGTGTAGCCAGCATATGCAAACATACTCATTGGGCTGCAACGGCTGGCTGGTTGGCCAGCTGACAAATTGGTTGCAATGGCTGTTATAAGAACCCTGGGCAGAGGTGAACGGGTTGCAGTATCCGTAGCGACTGTGGTCGAGGGGCCAGATGGGGCAGCAGTGGGGGGGGTGAGAGGTGCCAGCCTCAGTACTTCATCACAGCAAAACCAGAACACCAGAACAGAGACAGGATGCCCGTGTGAAAATTATGACTTAACTAATTCAGTTTTTAAGCAAATTCAACATGACATATTGCAGAAACAATATAACATATACTTTTTTTTTTTAAACATAATAGGGTATGTGGTATACAAAGTGTGGACATCGTAAGCAATCAAGTACAACCGTCCTGCAATAAACATCACATTTGCTGGCTGATAATGGTCAGTTTTTTCCGATATTGTATCCACTAGCTGACATAGCATCATGTACTGTTTCTCTGGTCACAGATGTGAAGTGACTCAGAAAAAGAAGTAGACCTTGGAGCGAACACCAGACATTCTAAAAATGAGTATGAAAAGTTTTTATGTTAGTCCATTCTTAAAATTGCATTGGTAGCAATTTCTTGTCAATGGCTGAGAAGTTAAAGTGAATAATTGATGTTCTCTGCTCCCTTAAAATTGGCTGTTGAAGAGCCCCAGTTCACCTGCCTGGCCCCCCGCTGACCAAAAATCAGCTCGCACAGCTTCAGTCCCACCACTACTATAATGGTCAAATACATAAAACTGACACTGGGTCAGTGTGGCTCTAAATAAACAAATGACCTGAGCTGTCATCATTGATTGACAGGCTCATGGTTCTTGTGTTGATGAACTTGATGAACTACCAATCAGCTCTGGGGCAGTCACAGCGGTGGCCAATGAGGCCCAGGCAAACCCCCTAAACTCGCCATTGTTCAAATTAAAATACACATGAATGAAATAAATAAAAAGCCCCTGATACATGAAACACTTGATATTCTGTCCTTTTTGTAATTGTACTTGGACCTTAACATTTAGTAGTGGGCTCTTTGTCACTATGGGAGCAAGATATTTTCATTAGCACAGGAGCTCAAGGCTAAATTTGTAAGTTGTATACAAACAAGTCTGAGGAAACACATGATCTATGGCAGTTCCTTTGAGCTTTTTCAAATGTCATAAAAAACTAGTTCTTTAATAAATTCAACATTTATTCTTTTTTCTCACAACCTACACCTGAGTGGGATTTTTAGGCAGACAAAAAAACCATCTCTAAAAAAAACAACAACAAAAAAAGTGCAATTGCACAGTAATTAGTCTGCATACATTACACTTAACAAGTATGAGGAAGCTTTCATAACATAACAAACCGTGTGTGTGTGCGTGTGTGTGTGTGTGTGACAGCATGTGAGACTGGTGCTGTACTGGCCCAATGTGTCTTCAGTAGGCCTGTCAGTCCCAGTCATCTTTACCTGAATGATGCCACCATGGCTCCGTCTGTCACCAGAAACCCAGGCCAGAAGATGAAAAATAAAAAAACAATTGAGAGTGAAGCGAGAGGGGGAAAAAAACAGGTGTGACGAGACAGAGGGCAAAGTAGCTGTGTGTAAAAAAAAAAAAATAATAATAATAATCTAACAGACACAAACACACAAAAATAGACAGGAATATCAGAAAAAATGAGAAAAGGGTGAGAACATGATTCAGGAAAATTCTGAAATATTAAAGGAAAGATGGAAGAGACAAGAGTAGAAATGTAAACAGACAAAACCATGGTCTACTCAGAAGGAGGAATATTACATTTACTGCAATAGCATCCATAGGTGTTGCTTATTGACTGTCTTTAAAGCGTCTTTGAACCCTATCTATTCTAAGGTAGAGAGACAGCTTTCAAAAGGATTTCATTTCAGATATCAAATCAGTGCTGAGCAAATATTTCGGAAAACATTTATGAAAAAAATGCGTTTGGAAATTCCCTGCTTTGCTCTGTGGTGCTTTGTTCTCTGTCTTCACACTAGCAAAGAACAACATGCTCTTTGAAGCAGGGCAGTATCAAAGTCTAAGGTTGTACTCGTGTCATGCAGGAGCATATTGTAAAGTAATGTAGGCATTACAGATTTCTCTGCATACCTTTAAAGTCAAAGAGTGATGATACATGAGCCACTTGTGAAATGACTCCGGGCAGGATTCCTATGCAGGAATAGAAACTGATCAGTGTGATGCGATCACTGAGGATGAAATATTGCTCTGTAAAAAAAACTAACCGGTACTGCCAAAGTACAACATGTCATCACTTTGTGACATTGCTCCACCATGTTGTCTGTCTGTCTCAAAGTATCTCCATAAAAGTTCACATGGTAATGTGACCTCACTAGTGATCCTGAGTGACACTTTAAGTTCTTAGAAGCTTTGCACACACAGGCCCAGATTTTCTGTGCTGCTAAATCCCGCCAGGGCTTTCAGTCTGTAGTTCTTAGACAGAATCTCATGGATCTGGCTGTGAAGCTCAAAAGCTGAGCTTATCGATGTGAATCAGCACCATCTGGATAATGTGGGTCATAACATTTTCAGGAGAGACACATTTTCAAGTGTCTGTATTTTACCGTAAATGAGGAAGATATGCCCATGTTACACATGCACTCACATACTGTACATGCTGTATGTACACAAACTCCCTATCCTATCGCCTCGTAATGTACACAAAACATAAGCGGGCTTAATGACAAGAAGAGCTGTGAGGTCATTTAACCTCAACAGCGCTTTTCCTCTTTCTCAGCAACAATGACAATAATCAATAAGAGGAAAAAGATACTACTGCTACTACTACCTATGCTTAATAATTATATTAATATCCAATGAATACACACGTTCTATAAATAGTGAAACCTGAAACATTATCATAGTAATGACATCCAAATAAAAGTACCATCTTTTTCCATTCTGCCTATTTCTGCATGAGTTAACCTTCAGTCTTGAAGTCAAAGAAAGTAATAAGAGTAGAGAAAGTAAAGTAGAAGAATAAAGAACATAACCTTAACCATGAGGAGTGGAATACTGTCAATCACTGACCTAAAAACCCAAAAGAATATTACAGGGTCACAAAAATTACAACAATAATCAGAAACATTCCTGTGAGTCTCTCTCGGTTCATCTCCAAGCTGTAAATGGTGCCATTTTCTTGATAACATAAAAAGAAGGGGAACAGAAATGTCAACATAATTTTCTATTTCTCTGTAATCTGTCCTTTTCTGTTCTTTCAGAAACAAGTTGCAAATCTGACACCAAGTAAAAACTGAGGTCTAAGACAAAAAGGAAGATAGAATGCTGTTAAATTTCTAAATCACATTTAGACAACTGGCATTAGAGATGGGTAGACCAATGTTCTGATCTAAATGAAATATTTTAGGTTATCCCACAGTGAATCAGGTCTGGACTGAGTAATTTGATTAACTTCTGAAAAATTGTACTTAAATCATTATAACAATGTATCATGAGACAATGTGAAAGGGGGCGTTCGTAGTGAACCTACAGTAGATTTATCATCTGCATCTACAGCTTTCCTCAGCTTTATAGCAAGATTCAGCTTGTTGTTTGGCTGTCTGGCCTACAATTTTGGCTCATTCTCACCACTGTCAGAGCCTTGTTTTAGCTCTAAAAACCCACCGTACACTACCTGCTCAGCACCAAACAGCAGGCAGACACAGTTAGCAACTAGCAGATGAACATAAGCTGCATTACCACTGCAGGAACTTTCCCCAGGGACTAGGAACCTTTCGAGGAACACAGTACATTTTCACTGCAGGGACCAGGGTCTAAATTAAGTTCAGAGGACATTATTTTACCCCCTAAAAAGATCCCTGCTTGGGGGCTAGTTATTTCCAAAAATGCAGGATCTTTTGGGGTGGGGCTTGCTGCGCCAAACACTTCTGATTGGTCAGCTCCGTCAAGCTTGCTGGAGCAGCAAGTGGTTTGACCATCTGGATTGACATGTTGCTAGCTTACAGGCCAGTCTTCTCTGGTGCAGCGGCTCAGCTACTGCACTGTTGGAAGCCGTGGTGGAAGACACAGAAACGGATTATCAGTTGGTTGAAGGTAAATCACATATGGCCCACATGATGCTTGCTGTTATCATGGTATTGCTACCCTAACCAGAAGCTCACGCCAACCGCTAATGGTGTAGAATCATGGTGTTCGTTAAGACAAGGGTTGGCTAAATCGATCGTACAAAATTATATCTTGTTAATGTCATCAAAGTGAGACGCAACGTTTAGTTTTTTTCCCAAACATTTTTTTCAGATGAAACGGGCGGGCACACTGAACTGCAGCCTTCAAAGACTAACGTTAGTGTGTTTACTCCTGCGACCAACAGCAGCCCTCGCCCCAGGCCTCCTGCTGAAGCACACGAACGCTGTATTTTGCGCATTTATATTTATGCAGACAAATAAACAGTTGTGGAACCAAATGTATTTATAATGGCTGTTCTTGTATCGGAAAATATATGCTACTTAAGAAAGCAGGTAATGAAAAAGCAGATTTACAGTAGTTCAGAACTTTATCTTCAATATGCCACATTGGTAATATATTGGGATCCCACGTCCGCTCCGTTCTTAAAAAAAAGAGCTACCGTCTTTTCACAAGGGCGGACGGACCAGTAACTGGTCAGTCAACTTTCCCTGCATAAACTTGTACTAGCCGTGGGCCATTGGTTATGTTGGACCCTGGCCCACTTCTAAATCTCCCCTGATAAGCATCTTTGTTATAATGTTACATTGTTTGAGGGAACTATAACATTAGGTAACTGGACTTAAACGTCAATAATGCTAACGTAGCTCCTGAGGGATTAAAGCTGTTACTTTGACAATCTATCTATTGACAACATATTAGTTAAGGATTTAAGGACTAGTTATTTATTTTGTTTAAATATGCAGAATTGTAATTTTCTGGGTTATTGTTGTTCGGATGCTAAAGCTAATTTAGCTAATATGTGCTAACATCAGTGTCCGTTTTTTGATGATTAATGATTAATTCCCAATCATAATATTTTCTATAAGAAACGTGATACTTTTTATATGTACCTTCTGAAAGCTATGTGGATGTAATTTGTTTTGTAGATATTCGTCTATATAAAAACGTTCAATCAATAAAACTTTTAAATAAAATGAATTGTTTGCGAAAAAGTTCACCATATCAGCTTAAAGGGGATGGTTGTTTCCGCTGCTCCCAAGTGGCCAAAAAAATAAATCAGTTATCGCAGGTTTACAGAGCACTATCGGACAAAATGGTGGGCAACCCTCAAACAACTTCACTCACTTTTCACTGTTCGTCTCTGCAGCTTAAATGAAAGAAAACGTGTATTTTGAAGTACAAAAGGGGTGGCAGAATGCAAAGAGATAAGTTGTCACTAATGTTGGGCTAAGTGAGAAATTCACAAAATAGACAAGTTTACTCCAGAAAGTAAAAAAAAACAGTAACTGTTAATTATCAAACTGGGAATTTTGTGTACTGTTATACGCCTACTGTTTCAATTTATTTATTCCTCCATATGTATTCATGAGAATATCTTTTTTATGTTTTTACCTACATCTGACAACCTAGATTGTGAAACAATTTATCATTTCAATTAATCGTTTCAATAACTTTTCAAACTAAAATAAAAAAACATTTGCTGGTTCCACCTTCTCAAATGTGAGGATTTTTATGCCATACAGGATATGATGGTCCAGTATCTTTTTATTTATTGAATAAAAGATTAATTAGTTAAGTAAGAAAATAACCAACATATTAATTGATAACAAAAATAACAAATGTAAAAGCAACAGAAAGTTTTACCTTAATCAGAATTTAATCTACTTTCAATATCCAAAAAGCTCATGTTTTGAGCGAAAAAGGATCTCTCTCACACACACACACACCCTCCTTCCCTCTCTCATCACCAGTTTATAGATGACAATAATGTTAGTGGTGACACTCCCTTCCATGGTCATTCATCTGAAACAGAATTACATAAGCCATTTACCACCCGGTCTCCATGATGGATGGCAGGGCCCCCAGCCAAAGCACCCAGGCCTGATCGCTCCGCTTTTCTCCGTGACAAATGTCACCAGAAAGACATACGACACCTTCCGATTTCCTATGGTTTTAAATGAGAATATGTTTGTGATAGGAAAAGTGAGACGAAAAAAAAAGCATAGGGCTTTGTCGTACATAGATTTACAACAGTGTGGCAATATTTTTGCTTTGTATTGAAATATTTGTGGTCTGGATGCTTGTCACATTTTGATTGATTGATTTATCTTTACAAGGAAATTATCGTCATGCTGTGACAATCTGTGTGTGTGTGTGAGAGTGAGAGAGCAGCACCAATTTTGTGAATCAAGGTGGAAAGAACACACTGCAGTCAAGTGCACGATGCACAGTGGAAGTGGCACTTCTAGTATTTCAGCTTCTCTAGACAATGTACCCCGATGTACACATAAACAACGTGGAATTAGATTATTCTTTTATATATTTTCACAGAAACACTTCTACTGTCTGTACAAGACATTAAATGGCTGCACGCACTGATCATTCCTAATGATCCTGTTTAGGATTTGTTTCTTTCTTGTTTCTTGATTTTGGCAACATAATTATGAAATTTAACCGACAGCCATGACTAGTTCTATTTCAGATTGTTGTGTTTCAGTTTTTCAGTGCTGCACCAGGTCAACCTCTTAAAAATGTGATGCTTCAGGCCTCATATAGAGAATTGGCCAGAAGAAGTGGTCATAAGGGGTTTTAAAAAGGAGAGACAAGTTTTAATTAAATGATGACTTTGGAACTAAGCGTACTGTTTGTCCAATGTGTCCTGAGGGTGTCAGAGTCTTCAGCACTAGCCCAGTAGTTTGATGTGCGAAGGAGCACAAATGTTTATGTGGTTGTTTTTGAAACAACCTAGTGATGTCTATGTAAGATGTAATTAAGATAACCACATAGTGCTTTGATATGGAGCATTCTTTTGACCTGGTCCAAGTAGGTTAGTGTGTCATGGTGCAAAACCCAGTGAATCTTGATACACCCCATATATATATATATATATATATATATATATATCACTCCTCCCTGACAAAACACCACTATACTGTAGCTTTGTGCCTGCGTGAAAATGGAGGCCAGAGTTTATGTGTTTATGAGAGAAAATTTGTCAGTGTAGTGGGCCCAATATCATAGATACATCCAGGAATGTGTGTGTGTGTGTGTGTGGCTATGGGGACAGATTTGACTGCATGTATGGTTGGCAGATATAATTTAGACCAGTCTGACAAATGATTTATAGGTGCAATTTTACCCAGCTGTCATTGCGCTTTATTCAGCTTGACACGATGCTTGTGTGGGTGTGTGTGTGTGTGTGTGTGGGGGGGGGGGGGATATGCACCTGTGCTTATCTGTATAAATGCACACAAGTGTAAATGTGTGTGTGTGTGTACGCCACCTGGGCCAGCTGGAAGAAAACGGTGCTATGACCAGAGGCACATTTACTTAACTGATCACTGCTTTACTTTAATGGGCAGAAATGACTCGCGTCATGTACAGCAGATCTCTATTAACTCAGATGCATCCCACTTCATCCATTTTTCATCTTCCCTCTGTAACTCATTATTATTTCCAGGAAAATCTCACTCGCTTCATTTAATGTGATGGTGTTCTGTGCAATTTCCCTTCTCATCACCTATTACGACTTCCTGCCATGGATAGGCTGAGCCAGGACACAACAACATAAATTAGTAGAATAACTTAAATAAAGGTCATGTACAAAATCTTAGAGACACGTGTAACCAGCAATGCTACACAAAAGATACATTTGTTATCCAGCGGCGTAAAGTTATAGGGAAGAATCAAAACAATCAGTTTGCAGTATGGGAAGCGATGACAATTATTTAAATACAACACAGCTAATGAAGAAAAGCAGTGTTGGTGGAGTCACAGAAAACAGCTAATAACTACAAAAAGGTATGCCAAGGTCTACTTTCTGCATGTATTTGAGAGACAGATGGAAGATATACTTGCTTTATTTAAAAAGACAATGATTAACACGTAGCCTCCGTCCCTTCACTGACCTGATCATTTCATTTCTAAAAGGAGCAGGCATACTCTCACACCTCAAGAGCAAGGGCCGCGGGCTGCCGTCAGCTTTCGAGTTTGTCGAATTCACTCGCTCGTTCTTCGTCAAGTGATCGATCCCTTGCCTTTGTTTTATCTAAATTTGTCCATCCCTGGTTTTATTATATCCTCTATTCCAGAGGTCAAAAAATCTAGATGTAACTTTAGATTCCACCCTCTGTTTTGACACACCAAGAAGGCCTTTTTCCAGCTGAAGAACATCTCCAGACTACGCCCCTCTCTTTCCCACTCTGTTGCAGAGACTCATTCACGCCTTTATTACATCCCATTCAATGTTAATTGTAGATTGTAGTTTTTGAAAATGTGTTTGATAACACAAGTTGAACTGCAAACACTATCTTCATTTCCCATGACAAGTTTACACTTTGCATACTGAGAACAAACTACAATTTGGGAAACAAGGTTGAGCGTGAACATTATTCTCGTTTGAAGGGAAGAACTATATATGTTCCTTTGTGCACAGTGTGTTTCAGTTGATTGTGACTACACCTAGAGTCAAGAATAAAGCAGCATGATATTTCAGAAGAGTTGTTTTTGTGCTGTTGCTACAGTATCTGATGGTCAGTCTTTATCCAAAAGTATTGTAAAGTTTTGACAAAGCTTTGACAAAGAGTCAGGGCAGCATTCCTCACAAGGGGTTTGAGAGCCTTGAAAACAGCTCTTTGTTTACTTGAGGAGGCCTCTTCCTCTCTCTACAAAAAAAATAGACACAACACGTACACACACAAATCAGATTTCTGTACGATTGTCATCTCTGTGAAGCTCAGCTGGTGAAACTGATATCGCTGTAGGCAAGGACATAAACACAAGGCTAGCAAATGGTGGTGGGCAAGAGGTCCCTATTGTGTCTGTGTGTCTGAACTAGCAAGTTTCTCTTTGAATTTAGGTTTTTATGTGTACACTTCATGTGACTTCCTACACATAACATAGCCTCTATATACAGGTCGCTGTAAATAGTTAATGTGTTTTATTTTGATCTGAACTATTCAGATATGTGTTCAGTTTTAATGAGTAGTTGATAGAGAGAGGGAGAGAGAGAGAGTAAAAGTGAGAGAAGGTCAATATCATTGAAAAATCTTGGTGGGAATATGAATATGAGATTGTGTGTGTGCATGTGTATGTCCACTGTGGGTGTCTAATGTATTGACCAGGACAATCAGAGTTAAAGTTTGTGTGTGGGAGCCACACCAACAATCCTCCTACATCAAGTTGTGTACTGTATACTATCATTGATGTCTACAAGTAAATACATACACTTGTTTGACAATATCTATTTGTGTAATAGTGTGAGATTATGTCTGTCTGCTAAAATGTGCCAATGGTGACAAACAATTGCAATGCACATACCAACACAAACATGTTACAGGATCATAAAATGTATCAGATCAACTTGTGAAAGAAGATTAAGCAGAAAGCACAAAAACCGAAACAGACTTACATAAATTGAATTGATTTGAAGATTTGAGCCGAGTAACATGTTATTTAGAATTAAAGACACTAAAGATTTACAATCAAGTGTGGCTTGTTTGTGGCCTGTAAGACCTATTTTATTGTAGCTGAAGCAAACATCTGACTTCAAAATTATTTGTGAGGGGAACTGTACCTTTAACATTAGTTCCTTCCATCTTAAGCATTGCAGGCAAAATTAGGCAGCCAAACCCATGCGTCTTTACCTCCTGTATGTGTTAGTCTGTGTATGTGTGTGTGCATGTAACCATCATTTCATGTGTGTGTCTGTGCATGTTTGAGAATGGACCTGGCCTTTGTCCTCTGCTCTAGTCGCTTGAGTGGACAGTGTCCAGGATGATGAATTGAAAGTTCAGAAAAATATCTGTTAGAATTTGAAAGCCATGGAAGGAGAAAATTGGCAACATTGTCTAAGGCAGTATCCTTCACACCCTCCATTCATCATCTGAAGATAAAAGGTTAGATTGGTAGCTTCAGCTCGCGAGTGAGTGTGTGCGTGTGTGTTTCTTTGTAAGGCTGGTCACAGTGGGCATGGCTGGATATTTGCGTCTTAATTATCAATCACTTCAGTTTATTTTAGGGTAATTTGCGCGCCCTGCAATTAGTTTGCATTCGCGTGTGCTAGTGCATGTAGTGTGTACAGCAGATAACTGAAAACCATGGCTGTGTTGATCTACATGACAACAGCAACATTGTGTTACTACCTGTCACAGTGGGAACACTGACAAGTGTTGGCTCTTTAATAAATCAGTCACCTCATAGTTTATATTGGACACATTTGTGTTCATCTGGCTCTGAGTGCATGTGGATTTGTGGATCCAGGCCTGTGTTTTCTGTACTGTGGAGGTCTTAAAATTCTCAATGAGTATGAGTAATTTGTAGGAAACAGGATGTGTGTGTGTGCGCGCTTTTGTGTGAGGGTACATACAATAGGAGTGCACAGAATTTCTGGCCCACTTCATAAACATTCAGCGACACAATCTCACAGCAGGTGGTTCATTACACGGCCTGTAATTAGGCTGACTTGACTTTCTTCTGCTCCTGATTACAGATACATACTGGTTTCAGTGGAGCATGGAAACGATCTTTTTTAAATTATTCTAATTTCAATAAATTATTTGTTGCTTTAGTTCACAGTGGTGTTTATGATTTGCCATTTTCCCCAAATTATTGGTTTTAGAAACAAAATGAAAGAGAAGGTGAATCAATTGAATTCTGGATTATTTTAGTGGCAGTCATGCTTCTTTCTCTTAGACTATTACATATCTGAATACATATAAACTGACCTTGCAGTGTCCTATATGTTGATTTAGCACCAGTTTTGAGAGTGTGGATGTGGCACTCTCTCTTTGATATTATTTCTCTCCTAGGTCTCCAAGCAGTGCATTTCCTTCTGCTCTGGCACTTCCATGTTATAAAACAAATATATATGAATTTAAATGCCTTAATATTATTATGGTTTGTTTATAGTAGAAACTGACAATCTTTCTATGTAACTTAAAAGCAAAACATCACACCCCCTTTGCTGTGTAAACTGCAAAGGGGGTGGCCAATTTTGTGTTAGCCTTATATTGACAACAAAAACATTAATTTTGTGTCATGGTGTCTTTAATGTTTTAACATTAGCAAGCTGCACATGCTGTACAATAGAAGCTTCAGAACAGTTTATGGGTATATGGTTTGAAATCACCCAGAAAGTATAAGCAAACACATAAAAAGACATATGGCAAGAGACGGAGCATACAAGACCACAAGGGGATTTTCCCTGTATTTCATGCATTTCCATGTATTTACTGTTAATGTGAGTTGAAAATGAAAGGCCAATAACAGTGGACCAGCATGTTAAGTCATAACATTTGAAACAAGATTATATAGACACTATGCATGCAAAAAAACACACACACATTGTTTATGATGTATGACTGATACCATGACTGAAGGGGCACCAAGTTAATGTTGGTGCAATCAATCAAGATTTTAAAAGATAATCATAAATAATGACTAATTGATAAAGACCTCGGGGCATCACCTTTTAGCTGAAAGGAAATGATAGCCAACGAATTGATTGCGTCTCATAATACACTAAACTATCAATTTGGGACTCCGATTATTAATTAAATGAATAACTATAACCCACAATTACCATTAATAGCTAGTAGGTGAAAGATTTGGAATTCAACATGGAAGAGGTTGGCAAATTAATCACACGTGAGACATTAAAGAGACCAGCAAAATTATACACAAGCATTTATTTAAAAATACAAACAAAGCAAAAACACACAATTAAGACTAACTCGAAGTACACTACAGACAAAATGATGTGTGTGCGTGCCCGTCCAAGATGGCTGCTTGGATGTAAAATGGGTCAAACAAAAAAAAAAAAGCAAATTTAAAATGGTGGCGAGGCCACAGTGAGTGTGACTATCACGGGACTATCAGGCTATCAGATTGAGGGTTCAATTCTGAAGGAAGGCAGGCTTCTGTGTTGCAGCCTAACCCTTAATCGTTTCATCGGGGGTCTGCGCCAGCAGATTTACCCGGGGGGGCAAGCAGCACTCTGCTGATGGCTGGAGCGAAGCCAGGAGGAAGAGAGCGTGGCAAAGGTCGTTGACCCTTTTTGTCGACTTGGTGACTTCCGACGTCAATGGCTGCATTCACTGTCTCAGGTTTGTGGAACAAAAGGTAATGCAGTTCTTAAATCATGGTTCTATTAAAATCACCCACATGAATTACCTCATCCGTTGAGTTCCAACAACTGAAAAAGTCTGATTCTTGACTTTTTCCAAAGAAGCTAATATTTGCCTACTCTTGTGCAAGACTTGCTCCCGTCAGCTCTGATATTTCCATGTGATGGATTGAGGGAAATGAGGATGTGATCGGGTACCTTTATCCTCTGGCAATGACAGCCATGCGGTGACTCACTAAGTGCCACCTAACCTAGATACAGTCACAGGTAAGAGCAGTTGGCAATGGAGTGGTGAAGTGGATTGAATGCTATTTACTGTAGAAGTTAGACTGTACAAATATACTTTCGTGATATTTGCACTTCTCAAATAACTGTGGAGCAACAGTGATTATCCAAAATGATGTCTACAATACGACTAATTCAATATACTACATGTGCATAATCAAACGTAAATGTGACCAGATCAAGTAGGACTTTTGATTTGCTGATGGAATTCATTTAAATCAATCAGCGATGAAAAAATGAAGAAAAGGCCTCTTGCCAATGGACCACAGGACTCACACCATTTCCCAGGACTCTGTACCACCAGAGGTTCAGCACCTTGGAGAGCGACAGCAGCCACCAGCTCTGTTGGTGAACATTCAGCACCAAGGCCAGCAAATAATCCCACACACCTGCGGACCTGGAGCACAGCTAGCGGTCTGACACCGTTTCCCCTCTCTGAAGACATCTAAGGCCACCAAGGCCGTTATCCTTCTATGAACGCTTACTTAGACTGGATCACCTTACCTGCCCTCTCACCAACACACTGCAGTATATCTCTGTTGCTCCCTGCTTATTACTTTCTTCCACACTTCACCAGTCTGATAAGCTCTTTTGTTTGTATTTTCTTCAACCCCATCATCCTCAAGTCAGAGTGTGCATTTTGCTTTACCCACGTCTCCCTAAGCCACACAATAATACATTTGTTGTGTGCACATGCGGTTCAGGAACTTGATGACTGTGGTTTCACTGACACCAAGAACTAGAGTTTGGAATTTGCCCATATTTTGGTGCCTTGTCAGGCAAAAGCACATGACTCTTGGCTTGTAACGAACACAATGAGCATATGGGTGGTGTGTAAGAATTTAGTTGCTTAATAGTGAAAGGACAAACTGCAAGTATACCTTGAAGGACTCTAATGGGATCATATATCAGTTTGATTGTCTCTAAGCTGTATAATCGCAAAGAGTTGAATGTCAATTTGGCTCCAATCACTTCTCACAGCCTTGGGATGAAGGAGATTAAGCAAATTAGAGTTATTTTTAAGCAATTGCTTAATATTTAAAAACTGTACACAAAACACCGCTTGGGACCAAATATCTCTCTCAAAAGAGAGACCAAGTTGAGAAAAAAAAATGTCACAGTCTAAAACCTGAAGCATTGGCAAAACAGTGATGAAACTTGGCATGGCAGCATGGAAATAGATTTCAGTTAAGTGTTTTTTTTTCTCTAGAGGTGTTCTATAACTTCCTGTTTCCCTTGAAGTTGATGGGCAGTTGTGTATTTCAGTCACATAACTGGTCAGCCCAACAGTTGAAAATATTTCTTTAAAATTAAAGTATTGTGATTACCAGTATTCAGGGATAACTAATGTTTCTTTGAATTCTGCCTAATACTGTTTCCCCTAGAGTTTAATAAGCAATTACATGGCATTAGAGTCTGCTATTATATACTCATCACATTTTACACAAATACAAAACCTTATTTTATTGCTTTTGTCTTGTGTTCCTATTTTCACTCACTGCAGTTTTTCCACACTCTTGAAATTTAAGGAATTAGGCACAAAAGGCACTCACTGATTATGTACTTGCTGCATTTTGCTTAAACCGTGGCCTTTAATGATTTTGTTTCCTCTGGCCGGTCGATGGAGCTCTGAAAAAGCAGACATATTGTGGCTTAGTGGGTACGCAGACTGAGAGAGAAAGGGAGACAGGAAGAGAAATTGAGAAAATGAGAGAAAGAGACAGAGAGAGAGAGATAATGAAGCAGAGCGAGAAACATTGAGTGACAGAGAGAAGAGGGAGTCAGAATATGTGCGTTCAGGAATTTAATGATACCAGATAATACATAAGATGAGATATTCCGGGAACAGTCCCACAGATACCCACATTTATAACAGTAAGAACAGCGAAAGCATGATTCAGCCAAAAAACTGCTCTCACAGAGTGACTGTTGAGACAAAAACGTAATCCTTTTGGCAACACTAAATATTTCTTTGTAGACATTGCTTACATAAATGTTTCTTTTTTTTTTTTAAGCAATGTCGTCATCCGATTTCCATAAACCTATTTTAACATTTGAGGCTAATATATGACCATGGGGCGACAACACCCTGAATACCTGAATGTTTCTGTCAAGTCTACAATGAAACGTGCCATGTAAGTTGAGAACAACTGTATTTCTGAGAAGAAACTGTCCATCCCCACACATGATCACAACAATTCCAGAGATCTATACACCGGATTAATCTTCTTAAGTATGACCATTAGAGTAGTAGCCGAGAGAAAGACAAGGATCTTCTGTTTAAGTGAAAGAGCTCCAAGCTGACAGGCCTCCTTGTGTGCTAAGATGCTGTGAAGAAGGTGGAGAAGATCCTGATTAAGTACAGGTTCTTCATAAAATTGTTTGTAGATAAGATAGTCCAACTTGGGGTTGAAGTGGTCATCAACCACAGGTTTTCTCATACATACAACACACAGTGATAGCCAGTGTATGTACAGAGAGTAGAGTAGATCTTAATTTTATGCATTGTCAGGACCACTCGCTGCTAAGAGATTCAAATCAGTGCTATGGGTTGCAATGAACGCTAAGCCATGAAATAATCAATTAAACACAACTGACAGGAAAAATACAAAATATATAGAAAATATTCCAACAAAGCAATTACTGTCAACACTTCTGACAACTTTGTTTCTAGTGCTGAAATGTAGCACAGTGATTTTCATAATTTTAGTTGACATGTTTAAAATGAGTCACCATTTTTGCACAACCACAAACTATGTTTTCAAGCTTGGGTATCATTTGACTTGCCAGATTCCTGGACTCAATGCACCTGTCATGTTCCTGTTGAACATGCTTCAACACATGTACAATATGTGTGCATTGAAGGTGGTTGTCGTTGAGGGCCTGTTTTTGGTTGTTAATTGTCAAAAACACGCCGACTTTACATGTATTTATAGGTGTTTTTTTATTGGATAAGCTGATACCATGTTTCACTGAAATCATTGCAAAGATAGGTTCTCTGGCTTTTTGTTAGTGTTCATCCAAGCTTAAAACTCCTGATGATGTAATTTCGAGAAGTGTTGTTCGTGGTTTGTCTCACTCTCTCCTTTTCTCTCTCTCCCAAATGCACACAAAAAGAGTTAACACCTTAGCACATGAATAACCTTCTTTCTGAAGGTGAGGACATGCAAATGTAACCCCCAAGTTTTATGTGAAGGAAAGGAATTGAGGCAAGACAGAGAGCTACATTTCAGAAGGGCACGCATGTGTGCATAAACATGCACAGATGTTGACACGCACACTTAGAGAAGGCAAGGGAAAGCAGAGAGAGCAGCTATAAATGTGTCTCCTGGCACAAAATGCCACTAAACACAACAGGCCGTGTCTAGGTGTGTAGTGCCAAAGGCTCTTCTCCACTGAAAACAAAATGTATTGTGCATTCAAAGCGTGAAACGATGCTCTTCACGCTTAGTGTACAAGGATAGTATCACTTATGTTATTAAGACTTGTTGCACAATATGAACTCTATACATCAGCACACCCCATTAAGCTGTCATAAGCATGACATAATTTATAACAGTGCAGCCGACATGACAGAGGTCATAAAGCTGTCTGCTCGTATGACTGCTCGTCATAAACTGCACTAGCCACTTTAGCCTGGCTGATTTGATACTAGCATATGTCAGTGGAACTGTTGCACAAAGTGTCAATGCACTACAGGTAATGACCTCCATTGCAGTGTTAAGGTGGAAAACTACAGAATTTAATCATTGAAAAATGTCAGAATCAACTGTGCACAGAGTTGTACAATTCTGACTTAAGTCTTAGTTCTCTGGAACAGCAAATGTCAAGTTTCAACATCAAGTGAAATGATGATTTAGTTTCAAACTAAACTCAGATGTGTTAAAGGTCATGTATCCTAATTCACAACGTCATCTGTCACCATTTGTGTTTTAAATTTAAGAGCTAAGAAAAGTGGGCTGCTTATTCTGCTTAAACATCTATTTTTCACGCTATATTTTTGTGTTGTATTCTACATGGATTGTCAGAGACCAGTAAAATCGAAAGCTGACATCACACCAGGTACCACATTGTTGTTGGTTATAATTGAATTCTCCTTCACTGAAATGATGCAACAGATGTTCCTTTCCAGGTGAAAGAGACTCTAGAGTTGTGTAGAGTTATTTTGCCACAGAGAAATATTTTGACAGGCTAACTTGACAAGTGTTTGTTTAGAGAATAAAACTTTGTGGAGAAAAATACACAACACTGCTTTTCACTCAGTGTTGTTGAGTAAAAAAACTAAGTGGATTCTCCACAGACGCCAAATTCATTGCTGCCTTTTCCCAACGCCCATCTTCATTAAGGACAGTTTTTGAAATTTAATTTAAGTGACCAGACTACGACACATTTCTACAAATACGATGCAGAAAAATTAATCCATGCACTTGTTACTTCAAGGCTAGATTACTGCAATTCAGTCTGCCCGAAAAAGTCCCTTAAGACTCTCCAGTTGATCCAGAATGCAGCAGCACGTGTACTGACAAGAACTAGGAAAATAGATCATATTTCTCCAATATTAGCTTCTCTGCACTGGATCCCTGTAAATCCAGAATAGAAATCTTCCTCCTCACCTACAAAGCTCTTAATGGTCAGGCACCATCGTATCGTAAGCAGTCATAGTACCTTATTACCCCACTAGAACACTGCGCTCTCAGAATGCATGGTTACTTGTGGTTCCTAGAGTCTCCAAAAGTAGATTGAGAGCCAGAGCGTTCAGCTATCAAGTTCCTCTCCTGTGGAATCAGATCCCAGTTTGGGTTTGGGAGGCAGACACCGTCTCCATATTTAAGAGTAGGCTAAAGACCTTCCTCTTTGATAAAGCTTATAATTAGGGCTGGCTCAGGTGAGTCCTGAACCATCCCTTAGTTATGCTGCTATAGGCCTAGACATTTACATTTAGTCATTTAGCAGACGCTTTTATCCAAAGGGACTTACACACTCAAATACCGAAGGCACAGCTTCAGGAGCAATTTTGGGGTTCAGTATCTTGCTCAAGGATACACGACACATGGCTGGGGGAAGCCGGGATCGAACCACCGACCTCCTGATTGGTGGACGACCATTCTACCACCAAGCCACAGCCATCCGACAGACTGCCGGGGGACTTTCCAGCATGCAACTCTCTCCATCCATATGCATTCTCATCCCATAAATGCATGTTACCAACTTGACGACTTCTCTCTCCCGTAGTTTTGTGCTTTCCCGTCCCTCTCTTCTTTCTTACGGTCACTTTCAGGAGGTATTTCAGCGTCCGGATCTGTGACTATGGAGACCTGCTGGGGCAGTGCTGCTGTGTCTACGGTGGAGGGGGGCGAGTGGCTCGGGTCCTGCTCGTTGGGCTCCACCTGGAGCTGCTCGGCTGTCCGTCTGGACCTATCATCTTCCCTTATGTTTTATATCCTACACTTTTCATCATAATTATATACACACACACACACACAACAATTTTGCCATTGTCATCATAATTGTATGTACTATGATTTTCTGCTATGCATCTATTCTGTACTTACGACATCTATTGCATGTCTGTCCGTCCTGGGAGAGGGATCCCTCCTCTGTTGTTCTTCCTATGGTTTCTATCATTTTTTCCCCCTGTTTTTGGGTAGTTTTTCCTTAGGCGAATCGAGGGTCTAAGGACACAGGGTGTCGTATGTTGTACAGATTGTACAGCCCTTTGAGGCAAAATGTAATTTGTGATATTGGGTTATATAAATAAAATTGAATTGAAATTCAAGTTAAATCAACTATAAAAATGAGTGGTTTAAAGGTGGAGTATGTGATTCTAAACCAAAACACGTCTTTATCAAATTCAGCGAATATCTCCACAGAACACTATTCCAGCCATGATTTCTGTGTCTGCTAACGTTAAATGACTTGCCCACGGACATTCAAGCTTACTTTCTAGTTTGCCAAGATACGTTGTTGCTCCAATGTTAGCTATAGTGGCAGGAGAGTTGCGAGTATCGCTGTCTGGAGCTGGTGTGCTGCCTCTGGGAAACCGTCTCGTCCTCTCTGTTAGCTTTGCAGCAGCAACTGTAGGGACAGTTTGCTAACCCACAACTTAGCTAACGTTAGTTACATTACTTGCTGTTTTGTTCGCTCTGTATCATGGCATTTGTCATGGTATTGGATTTCTCCAGAATCACATATGCCACCTTTAAATGTAATTTGCAAAAAATGCAAGTGTTGTGTCTTCCCAAACTGAATAAAAGCATGAAATTCAATCAAGTGGACTTGGGCTAGACTGCCTGAAGATAGCCTTTTCAATTGTTCCATTGACAAGTTTGTTTGACATTACACAGTTAATATACCACAGACGTCTATAAAAATGTGTTCACAATTATCATCATAATGAACTTTTAATCAATTCAAACTGTCTGAATATGGTTTTTAAAAAAACCCACAATGCATGTGGGTGCAAGTTATAATTACAGGCTATTCAGAGAAAATTGTATTCATTGGTATCCTGCAAATTGCACTGTCATAAAGATTTATGATCGTGCTCTTACATTGCATACGTTACATTGCACTTTTATGTCTAAAGATGTTTGGAATTCTTCTGAAAAAACCTTTCTGAATCATAATAACATGCTGTAAAATTTCTTTGGTCACAGCCTCTGTGGCTTACCAATAACTTTTTCTAATCAAAAAAACTAATTAAGGTCACATAAACTAAGACGGCATGGTGGTGTAGTTGTCAGAAACGCTGCCTCATAACAAGATGATCCTGGGATTAATTCCAGATCCATCTCAAGTTGGCTAAATGTACGTGGATAAACAAATGTAAATGTTGGGACTCAGCAGATGAGTTCAATCTCGGCCACAGGGGCCGAGACGCCTCAACTTCGCCCTGCACCGCACAGCTGCTTCTAAAGTAAACCACAACTTCTCCCTGCCTGGCCCTCCAAAAGACGCCGGCCACGGGACAAAGAAACACCAAAAACGGATTGGTAACATCCACTGGGCATAACATAGCATGTTGAGCTAAATACTGGGCTTAGTGTAGCACAGATCTTTTTAGTAACTCTGCATATGTGACCTTACAGATGTGATCTCCTTAAGATTTATCATTGTGACTCTTTTCAACCTGTTCGTTAATCTGGGGGCCATTGTTAAATTGATGTTAGAATTGATGCTATACACAGGGTATTTTGCAGCCGACTAACCTTTTAACACGGGACTATTAGCTTATAGAGCATAATCCTCTGCTAGCACAGACCCATGTTGTGGTAATACAACGGTAGAGTCAACTCTCCTAGATGGTTTACCGCCATCTTTAAAAAGGTCCCTTTGTCTAGCTTTGTAGCTAACACATTAGCTCCACGACGCGAGCTAATGTAGCTATCCTTTATGGCTTCCGCCATCTTGACTTAGCATTCTTGTTGGCCCACGTTTCGTCCACGTTTCTAACACACACACACACACACACACACACACACGCATCCATACACACCTTTTTGTCTGTAGTATAATGTATTTAGTTAGTCTTCACAGTGTGTTTTTACTTTGTAAATAAATGATTGTGTTTAATTATGCTGGTGTCTAATGTCTCACAAAAGGGAATCATTTGCCAACCTCTTCTATGTTTGAATTCCGAATTCTTCACCTACTAGCTATTAATGGTAATTTGGGTTACAGTTATTGATTTAATTATTAATATGAGTTCCAAATTGATAGATTAGTGTATTTTATGAGACTGAATTAATTAATTGGCTATCATTTCCCTTTTAATTAAGGGTGGTGACCAGAGGTCTTTATTAATTTAAAGCATTATTTATGATTATCTTTGATAATCCTGATAGCCAAATCTAACTAACGGTACTGCCATGTGTAACCCCAACAGTAATGGCACCTGTATGTAAACCATTTTAAGTTGAATCCTAACATGTTGGTGACCCATGTGAGGCATTTTAAGTTGAATCCCAACATGAATGATTTTATTAATGCCACTGTTGTAGTACTTACTTAAATTTACTGAGTACATAACATTTGGCAACAATTTTAGAACCTAATAACTTTCCACTTCGGTAGAACCACGTAACAAAAATATTTTTGTATATTTTTTTGTGAAGAAATCTGAGACTGACAATTCGCAGCAGTACAACTGTGTGTTCATGGCATAATGCCATAGACTTTAAGCCCGTTTGGACATCAATTATTACATCACTTTATCCTCTCTTACTTCATTAAGTAACAATTGTAGTTCAATACAACTGATGTTTATTGGGTTCCAGCTGTTGCTAAAACACTGTCGAAAGGCTGCAGGATTATGGTCTGTCTGCTCACCATTAACGGAGGTATCCATATGCTTGCTCCAGATGCCCAGTGTCTCTACTACTCGCTCATTATCTGCTCTCCATTTACGAGCTGGCAGAATGGAAATCATATCTCCTTCCAAGTGCAGCTGGAAACATTTGGATTTTCAGCTGTCCGTTTATTTCAAGTGTATGCTTTGCTTATGATAAACACTTCTGATTGTTTTATAATAGGTAATCAGATAGTCTGTGCAGAACACGGATATACTCAAATCAATGGAAATCACATAAATCTGTTTCAGAAAGAGATAGAAAAACGCTCAGGAAATATTTTCTTTTCTTCATTTTCTGTGAAACCGTATTTTTAGTCACTTAACAAAAAACAGTTGATAAAAAAAGACTGGGTTTACATATCTGCCAATACAGATTTTTGACCCTGAGTTTGTGCGTAAATATGGCTCCTTTGGTATTGTGAAACATATCTGAGTCAATCAAGATGTCCAACAGTATGTTACCACTGATGAAAACGAGACGTACATATGCCCAGAATGCCTCTGTGCAGTCTGATTTTGCTCTAAGAAAATATCTATCTTTACAAACAAATATTACAACAAACATTCAAAATAACAGATAAAAATCGAGCATCATCATCGTCCTTGTTCAGGGGTGAAAGTCCTTTGCCGCCCCGATCAACCTACCTTATTTACTAGAGATGAAAAGCCTGTTGGTTGGTGTAATTATGGTGCTGATCTGCTGTGCAGAGTGGCAGGGACACGGTTTAATGGCACACACTCACACACACAAAGTAGAGACGGTGTCACCTCAAGGACAAATCAAGAGGTTCACTTTGAAAGTTGGGTAGAAGTGTGTGGGA
Source organism: Coreoperca whiteheadi (assembly GCA_011952105.1). Classification (NCBI taxonomy): domain Eukaryota; kingdom Metazoa; phylum Chordata; class Actinopteri; order Centrarchiformes; family Sinipercidae; genus Coreoperca; species Coreoperca whiteheadi. Next base: position 15,262,294 of record CM022476.1, read on the forward strand.
GGTGTTAACTTGTATCACATTCATGTAACATGACATTTTCTTAGAAAATTTAAACAGCACTGGCCTCAATGCCTGAATGTAACTGCTGAATAACAAATTTAATTACTCGAAACAAAACAAAAGCCTTGTTTCTTACAATAAATTGATGGCATTTTCACGTGAATACCTCGTCTCCTACACACCTCCCTTGTAAATGTTACACTGATTGCCACAATTTGGCAGGGTTTTCATTATGACTCCATTCTTCTCTTATCGTGTAAAAGCCTCCTGCTTGCAAAGAGCATCATCAGTCTGTTACTTTTATAGAATATGTCACCAATACCAGTACTGTGCACAATTAAAAAAAAAAATCTTTTTCAGAGGAAGGCTGATAACTTTGACCCCGCTGTGAGAGAAATTAAAGGCCAGGACCACGGGAGAGTGACGCAAAACACCCGCTTTCTTTCCACTGCCGTGCTTCTTTCCTTATATCCTTTGTCCTTGCGTACTCCATCGACTATTCTGCACTCTTTGCGTCCCCCTTTTCTCTTCTTTTTGTTCTCTTCTCTGTTTCCTTTCAGTCTCTTCCCTCCCTTCATCTCCCCTCCTCTTTTTTTTCCCCACTGCATCTTGTTTTGTTTTGCCTTTGAAATTTGCCTTTTACAGTGTGATAATAAGCTGTCTGTCTAGGCTTGCAATGCCCCGCCCGCAACACTTTTAGTGTTTGAGTGTGTGTGTGTGTGTGTGTGTGTGTAGAAGTGCATGCGAAACAGAGAAAGACAGTCGAGTGTTTGTATGAAAGTGACAGGGTCCTTGTGCCAATGGAGACATGTGAAAGTGTGTGATGTTGTGTGGGGATGTGAGGGAAAGTGCCAATGAGCGTGTGTGTGTGTGTGTTCGCGTGACATCCATCAGTTTCTCTCAGACTGTGAAGGCGACCCACTGAGCAGGAAGCAGGGATAAGGCGCCACACCCCCCGCTGGTGAAAGAGAGAATGAGCAGGGTAGATAATGCCCTCTTATCTACCCCAACACCCCCCTCACCTCACATTCTCCCTCTAACCCACCTCCTCTGACTCCCCAACACACACACACACACACACACACACACACACACACACTCCCCCTTCCCTTGCCAACACACTCTCTGCAGGGGGGAAAAGCTTGAAGTTGGATTTGGAAGTGGTGGTGGTGGTGGAGAGGGGTACTCGTGTTGCAGGATACCAACCCCAAAACTCACACAAACAAAACAACAATCACTTTTAGTCAATCTGCACACAAAAAACAAACAAACGTCAGCACACAAACACTATCTCTTTTTTTCCCCACTTGTGGAAGAAGCGCCAGTAGCAATTTTGTATACTTGATTTAAACAAGCAACTCCATTTATTGCAAATTTGTATTTCCAATAATTGGCCTGGCAAAAGACGTTTTAATGTTAAATAATGTAAATGTGCGTGTGTGTGTGACACACTGAAAGAATCTGAGAAATGTACCAAAATATGTCCAGATGACAGCACACATCTGGACATATTTCATGCAGTATACAGAGGCAGTATAAAGGCCCGCAACCTCCAACTTGTCAAGGAACCTTTCCAGAAACTGAGGAACTTCAGTTGCAGTTTCACTGAAGGTACCCTTGCTACAGTTTTGGTTCCTGAGCCATACTGTAGTTCCTGCCCCTTTAAAAACTCTCTGCTCATGGGGGTGCCCTGGTAGCTCAACTTGCCCTGGTAGCGCGCACAACCCATGTACAAGGCAAAGGCAGCACTAGTACTTTGTGATGGCCCAGCAACAATCAGAACGGAGCTGAAGTGGGCTATGAAGAATTAGAGTAAGTGAGAGAAACAAAACTTTATCGAGTAATTAATTCAATGGCATTACATACTGAATCAATCTCTGCACGTCTCCATTCCAAAACCAATCCAAAAGTGGCACGAGAGTATTACAAAAAAATGTCTCATCTTATAGAAACTGAACATAAGTGTGCAAAATTTGCATTTCAAGCAAAGGTATGTTTGTTAAATGCTTTATTGGTTTGATTTGGCCTAACTTCATGGTCCTTGAGATCTCGGGAAAATGCAAACAAGAATGCAAAAAAGGGACCTTCACAGCACTGATTCAGAGGCCAGTTCCTGAGTTTAGTTCCTAGGGCTATTTGCTCAAAAAAGGCCATACAACATACTACAGAATGGTTTGTAGTTCATGTCAGGTCACTGTCATTCTTAGTTGCAGACAAAATGAGAAAGGCTTTTAATAATATATCAGACTTAATATCAGGCATTATACAACCTCTCAGGCATCAGCCGCACACAATGGAATTGTACAGTATCAAATCAGGCAATCTCTTGATAAAATTAATCGCTTGAAGTCTGGCGATGCTAATAATCTCCTGATTGTATTATCTTCACAAGCCCCCAGTGGGATTCTGTGTGTATTATAGCAATCATTATTATGTTTATACGTATCTGTGTTTGGGTGGGTGAAGGGTGAGCGGATTTTGAGAGAGCGAGAGCGAGAGCATGCGTGTGTGTATGCTTGCGTCTGTAACTCATTATCTTTGTCATTAACGACAATAATGACACTCATTGTGGGCACCTCAGGCTATGTTTGAATCCTCAAAACCCACACACACACACACACAGTCTCCTGGCCTGCATCTCTGCCTAATTGGGAAGGGAACAGTCGTGGTGTGGGCAATCACACCAAAGCCCCTAGCTCATTGACACAAGGTTAAAGACCCATTAACTTGACCAGTAGAAAAATTGAAGAGCGGACAAAAGGGAGACTGCGTAACAGAAAGGCGGGTGACTGCGGCCTCTTCAAACGTCAGAACCTGCCTCACTCTCTCTCTGTTTCTCTGCAGAGCATATGCGATTGTCAGTAGACCGCACGTGAGGGGTAGAGCGAGGGGAGATGTCCATTAGTTAATCGTTTGCGGATGGCGCCATTAATATACATGGGCAGCCCGACCAAGTAAAGTCTATGTGTGGGAAACACTGCTTGATCTTTTGTAACCAAACCACTTCCACACTCCTGAAGTAGCCTCCACCGTGGAGCGGCACAGCACCGGTAGCAATGTTACTTGTGCTTTCTGCATCAACAAGGCCAAAGGTTGTCATTATGTTATGTAATTTCTTTTTAAAATCATATTCAAAATTATACTGGTATTATGGTGAACGATGTGATATGGCACACCCCTACTATAAAAACGTACCAGCAAGCCATGGTAGTATTTGTTTGTTATGTCTGCTGACATTCAAGGATTTGGCACACAGGTGCCTGCCCTGTGAACTGACATAAGGGAAAACACCAACCCAGTCATGTAGTCCTAGTAATTACAGTCACATTCATTGAGCGATTCCAAAGCACAGGATTCATGTCCAACGCTAAAGCAATGCAATAAGCGGTGCACCAAGACACAGCGTGGTCAGGTGGGGTCAGGAGAGGTGTGTGAGGGGGGGGGCGAGGGAGGTCGGGAATCAGAGAGGCAAAGACAGCGTGTACAGCCAGAATATTTTTCACATGTAATGCAGTGGATTAAGATTTTATTTCAACCAAACCAGAGCTGGTGACTGTTTGAACAGTTTCAAGACTAACCAAGACAGTTTTGGTGTTTGGTTTTACGATGAGTTAACCATGCATATAAGCTGGTCTTAGTTCGATAAAAGAGAGAAACATTCATTCAGAATGTGTACGGTTGAAAATGACCTTTCTTGACATTTTGTGAGTGTGCTTTGTTAATTTATTAGAATTTAAAAAAAGCTAAGAGAGCTTGTGTAACATTGCAAAATCATCGCTCCCGCATGTGTCCTAGCTGGAATTAACTGAGCCATATTAATCGGACTATTGCCTCTCGAGACACAAGTGGTATTACAAAACAGGACCGGCCGGGGCTAGTAAGTTACCATGCTAATTTCAATAGATATCTCTGAAACACAATACACAGACATCTTTGACGTCAGAACTGTTACTTCTTCACACTCTGTTGATAAGGTTAGTTCTTTTTTTTTGATGTTTTAAACTAAAATTCTGGCTAAATCTTACATATTGTCCATTTAACCAAGTGCTTAACTTGCCTAACCTTCATCGTACCTTAACCGATTCACTGCAGTTACCAAAGGAATAGTCAATTAAAAACACTAACATTAAATGCAAGAAACTCTGCCATAATCTATATTTCTGCATAATCGTCCAGTACCAATGTTCTGCAAGAGTTGAAAATACACAATAAATGTATCTCTGAAATCGCCAACTTACAAAAGCACATAGCTAAGTTTGTTCACTTTATATTATGGCTAATGATGACAGTGAAAACAAATTATATAAGAAGAACCAAGTATAAAATGAATAAAATATCAGTGCAAAAATATGACATTAATCTCTTCTTCTGTGTGTATGCGTGTTTGTAAATCAGTGTGCGTGAGTGTGTGTACTCGCACTTAGAGCGCCACACCCATCTAAACTTGACATTCAGTCACCCCACAAAATGGGGTGTGGATTCTTGCCCCCTGAGAGTCAAGAGAGGAACATTTCAGTGAGCACCCCATGCAGAGGAAGGTCCTCTTTCCTTTAATCTACTGAGTGACACAGTGCTAAAAGCAATGTGGTAAAGTCCAGAGGCTGAAGGGCTGGGTAAATCAATTCTTTTTTAGCTGAGCTTTTGTGTGTTGTCTAATAAAGATGCATGTTTTGCTTTTGAAATCAAATAAGAAGGCTTATAAAAGGAATATTCATGTAGAGAGAATAATTAAGAAGGGAAAAAAATCTGTTTCTAAAAGAATCTTAATATGGTCTTGCCAGTGTGCCGCCTCGGCTTGATAGATGTGATTTTTATTAGATTGAGTATGTTTACACATAATTTCATAAAATCAAAACCCTTCTGCAATATGACAAGTGATATTGGCAAGGAATTATAAATATTATTCCCAGTCAATTTTTTCTACTCCTCACCCCACAACTTCCACTTTTTACTTTTGAATGCTCTAGGTCTCTACTTATTTTAACTGTCCGGCCCACAACTTTACTGTTTTGATTCACTCTCCTAGCATAATTTTTTCAGCTTCAGCAGCAGCTGTTTTCAGCGAACAAGCTCTAAAAACCCACTGTACACTACCTGTCCAGCACCAAACACAGTTAGCAAATAAGCTGGTAAGCATAACGAAGCATTTAGCAGCTAAAGAACTGGATATTTCCCTCAGGAGTTGGTAGAGACCAAATACAGAGATTAAAGGAGAGTGAATATTGGACTTATATTCACCAGGTGGACACAAACACGACTCTAAATGGACGCTTATGTTGCTCCATAACTGCTGGATGTCTAAATAACAGGGATGCACCGATTTAGCAGCAGTCTAACGCCAAATAGGATGACATTTACCAATAGCAGTGGCCAAAGTTAATCTGTTGTGTCGCATAAATTCTGAGCTGGCAACATTGTGTTGGTTATTTGTACTTGTTTTATAGGAGACTAAAAGGGCTTTTGAAGCAGTTTTTTTAATAATCTTTTTCATGTGAAAGAAGGTTATATTGAAGGTTGTTTCATGAATTTGTATGACTGAAATTATGCTCATTCAAAGAATGTTGTCATATTAACTTGGAAGGTGACGATAGGTCAATGTTGTGGTTTATGGTCTAACAAACATGTTCTACCTGATAAAACATTTGAAAATACACTTTTTAAAAACATTTTGAAATCTGCATTGTTTACATTACAACATTACAAATCACCAAATGTTGATATGTGAAATTGCATGAAATCAAGGGACATCAAACAGCTTCTTTCATTTGGAAGACACTGCCAGACTCTGAGGTAAACGTCAGTTTGACATGCTTCCTCGGATCGGTACGTCCTGCAACCCAAACAATTACTGTCAAAATACACTACCAACTACCTGCACGCGTGCAACACACATTTTAGAGCGCAAGTTTTACCTGGAAAGTTTTGGCAGTGTACCAGCTGTAGCGTGCTAGTCGGCTTAACCTGGCTAAGCCGAGCTCATGTAGTGTTGCTGCCTCAGAATGAGACAGAAATGAGACCAGAGCTGGAGGATCCTTTTGTAACATCAAAATGCATGGAAGCATTATGGTTTCCCAATTAGTTACAGTGAAAATGGACCATGATTAGTGTCAAACTGTATGCCGACATTGTTCAACTGAAGTTGGGTTTGTCTGTGGATACACTTCAAACATGAAATTTATTGCATCGTCACCCAAATGTGTCAATTAGCAGAACTAGACAAAAACAGACTGAAAGGCGAGTCCTTCTCCCCACAGCGTTCAGGCAGCATTCGGGCCGTGCCAAAGCAAGAACTAATGATAGAGTGTTTATCGCTGTAGATATGCGACAGTACTCAGTCATAGAGAATACAGTATTTAAGCATATGGTCACATTATGCATTTTAGTCAGTCGGTTGTGCCTGCCTTTTAGAAACGAGCACAAGCTTCAGGAATAATCAACATGTCAGAGTCTTACGATGGAGCACTGATATTGTTCATTTATTTTTGTTAATTATTTTTTATTATTGACAATATGGCAATATTTGAGTGCCTTACTGTTACTATAAGAATTAAGGCCAATGAGCTACTGTTTAAGACAGCGACCCTAAATCCAAGCTGCATAAATAACCGTGAATTGGGTGTACCATTACACCCCTATATCCCACCACACATTTATATTGCAGTTAGCAGAAACTGCAATATAAATGTGTGTGCTGGTAGATTTTTGAACTTCTATACTTCTGAGAACCCTCACTGACATAATGCATTCCCAAGCACCAAACCCTTAACCCTAAAATTTAAACTTAAAGAGTCCCTTAAAGATCTAAGTACAAGCCAAAAATGTCCTCACTTTCCAAAAATGTCCTCATTCATCCTCACAGAGACAGACAAACAAGAGTGAGCACACACACGCACAAAAACACACAGGAACAGCACCTCTCCTGATCCAATAGTCCTTGCGTTGTCCTTGCACAACTTGACATGCGTTGGTGTTTCTGTCCCTGCAGTAACCTCACAGGTGCCAAACTCCCACTTTGCACTAAAACACACACACACACAGGCGAGAACCTTCTTTTCAGTACCTTTACATCATTTGAAGTGACAACATCCCATTGCAGCCATACATACTGGTCTCCCACACAGAAACCGTCTGTTAACATAGTACACCTTCCCATATGCAGTCACACACATGCTCTCGCTCTCTCAGAGGAGTGAGTGCCAAGACACAGCAAGTGTACCTGTTGTTATTCCTCTAATCGCTTTCACAGGAAACAACTTTACCCCATAAAACAAATAGCCTTCACATATTGTAAAAAACAAAACAAAGACAGCATGAGCGAAAAATAAAGCTAGAAATCATGAACAGAAAAAAAGGAAGATAAAATGAACAGCAAAGAGTAATAACAGTAAAAAAGCTAAGACTTACTTACTCAACACGGTGCTGAGACTTCTTTTTTTTCCCCTCATTTGTCATATTTTCCACTGTGTTGTGCACAATGAGGTAAAGAACACACAGACACATACATGGCTAAATACATTACAGCTAAATTACCACTTTTTGTTTTTATTAAATCAACATGTTTATCACATCTAACAAGGAACAAACAAACCATACTTTCTCCAAGAGGCATCAGTAGCTCATAAGCTTTCTTATTTAATTTCAGATATAGTGCAGGAATACCCAGAAAGGAAGAACTGTTTCTAAAGAGGGCACTGAACATATGGATTCATCTCTGGCCAATTATTTATGTAAGGAACATTTTCTGGGTCAAATATTACCCTAGCAAAAATGGCTTGACCTGTTTTTTTCCTCTCTAAGGGTATGTTAAAGGGGTAGTTAAATTAAAGAGATAAAAAAAATACACAACCCATTTATTGAAAAAAATACACAGTCACTTGTTCTAGAGCGCATTTCATGAAGGGTGTATTTAAATGGATTCAGAGAAAACTCTGGAGTGAAGAGAAGAGCAGAGAGAAAAGAAGAGAGGAGCTGGATATGATAGATGAAAGATGTAAGGCAAAGGAAGAGATGCATTGAGCAGATGGTAGTGTGCTCTCAGGTGTACAAAGACCTGCAGAGAAAGGTCTGTTGCACAGAGGGAAGGAGGCAGAGATAGAGAGATAGGTGAATAGTGGGAGGGACTGAACAAGAAGCTACAGAACACGGAATGAGTAAACTTTTTTTTAAAAGCTTGGAGGAAGAGCAGGACGGAGGCTGGCGGTGAAGAGCGAGATCGGAAGAGAGGACAGAGAGAACGGAAACTGGCTGCAGTAAAGGGACGGATGGAGGCATGGTGAGCAGGTTAGAAGTTGAGGTGAGAGGCAGCGGGATGCAAGGTGACCAAAAGAGATGAAAGCTGGAGTTGGAGGAAGAGAAAGTTAGAGCTACTCAGATCTATGGAGGACGGAAGGGAGGATGGAGAGGAAGGAGGAAGACAGGGGATAAAAGATATAGTATAAGCTTTGGAGGGCAAATAGATGAAACTAGACAAAGATGGAAGGATGAGAGATGAAAGGAAGGGCATAACTGGTCACTTGGAAGGTGCACGACAGAGAGAGACGGAGGGGAGGACAGATCGAGGGAAAGAGGAGTTGCTCAGATGTAGTCAGACCAGTGATGGTGGAGATTGGGAGAACGGGGAAGAGATGACGAAAGGCAGGAAGGCGAAATGTGGTTGTACACACAGAGAAATATGCACACAAACACACAATGCCAAGATATCCAGCAGTTCCTCTATTATCGATACATCAGTTTCTAGTGTCTTTTAAGCCTAATAGGAACATTGTGGCAACTTTAAACATTTTCCTTTTTACCACCTTCCTCCCTTATCTCTTTCTTGGCGATATTTTGTTCCATTCATCCTTTTCTGCTTCCTACAGCAGTTCTAGTTGCACCCCGTCTCCTAAGAATAATGTTTATAGGCACCTAATAATAAATATTTACATTCACTGGGAACATTTTCTGCTAATGGAGGAAGTAGTGGGATGTTCAAATGCAAGGTGGAGTACAAGTGTGTATTTCATCACAAGGACAACATCCGGTGGCAGCTATACATACTGGTCTCCCACACAGTACACACCCTGCCATATGCAATCACACACACACCAATTGTTGAAACATGTTCTGCTGATGGAGGAAGTAGGGTGATGTTCATATAACGTAGGTGTCAGGGAGCTGGGTAGGTGTGCAAAGAGACCAGGGATTGTTCTTCATCTCTCCCTTGAATTCAGGGTTGACTATTTCAATAAGTGTAAAAATGACATGTGTGCTTTTACAGGGGATTATGTGCCTGGCCCCTCGGTAGGTGCCAAGGTGCAATAACTTCCCCGTTGGTTGCCTTAACCCTCCATACAAAAACGTGTCATTTTTCCACTTAGTTTTTTCTTCTGATTAAACCATTCATTGAAGAAACGGCGTAACCCTCACACACTCTCAAACCTAAATTCATCATTTCCTCCTTTAAATGCCCTGAGAGATAAACAGGAGGCCAAAACATGTTTTCTTTCTCTCGTTCAGGTTTTGTCACTCTCTAACACAAATACGCACTCACGTCAGTTACAACGTGCATACTTTACCCATTCATCCCTCTACTCTTCTCTTTTAGTCAGTCATTCTTTTTTCCCCACTCTCTGTTAAGATCATTTTATACACATGATGAACTTTTCAATATAGTTTTCAGAACTCACTTCTACATGCCTGTTCTGTGTGTCACGGAGACGAGGAGGAGTTAGAAGGTTAGAAGACAGACTGACGGAGAGAAATCCCATCCCGAGTTCAACACGAGTTTGCCTTTTGTGTTGTTTCATCTCGTTTGATCAAAACAATTACCAACGTGGCTATTTGCACACAAAGACTGTAGTCGCATACACACACTAAACTCAAGTTTGTCCCACATGAAGGCTGTCTTGGAACGTGAGGACATGCTGATTGATGGCGCCTGGGGAAGGCTGTCCCTTCCCATTAACATCTCCCTGTCAGAAGGAATGTGCCAATAGATATTTTGCCACCAGCAGTGAGCGGGTCTGTATGAGCATGTAGCATTTAGTTTTTCTTGTTTCTGAGACGTTAGCACTTTTTCTACATTCAGACTCAAAACATTCTCACCACAAGATCCATTTAATAGCTGTTCTGAGGACTGAGCTACACCACCTAAAATCAGCATCAGTATAAGTATTAATTGTCACATTTACCTCAGTAACAATTAATAAACGGTATCTTATTAAATATACTTGTGTACAAGATTCACGTTCAGTGTTACATTCAGGTTTACCAGCTGCATTTCTCAGTAAGACTTGCATTGCTTTAAGCTACCAGGTGGAATAATGCCGACACAGCAAACTGACTGGTTGTGTAACTCCACAGGCCTGTAGAGTTGTTTGTTGTACTAAAGGGGTAGGTGGCAGCATGTATGAAGGAATGAATTCATCTAACATATCAATATGTCTAAAGTTAGGTCGGCTAGAGAGTCATTATGTCAGTTACTGCTTAGCCCTAGCTGTTCTGGAGCTTTCAATCCTAGGACACGATCTTCATCAGTAGATGGATGGCCTAGTTGTCATGGCTACACATTTTCTGAGCACTTAAGGAACATTAACAACCTGTCTATGTTGGCTAAAAAGTTTATTCTAGACATGGGAAACAGTAGTTGACACTACAGTCTGATCACATAAGAGCTCCAGAACAGCTACTAAATGGACTTTGTGGTGAGGTTGTTTAGTCAACTTTTGTTTCCAAGGTCAAGAATGAACTTCAAATATTAAAATCACATTCATGTGTAAAACCACCCAGATAAATTATCATCCACTAAAGTAGATTTTTGGCCTGAGTTCAAATTTGGTGCCTTTCACCCATGTTATTTATAAACAAAAAAAACTGCCAAGAACTAAAAGGATTTTTAGTAAACCCTTACAATCATAAATTTATTACACCTTAGACATCTAGAATTATTTGGACCCCACTAGGTATTAATAAATGACTTATACATGGGCACAAGTCATTTGTCCTCAAAGTGTTACAGCACAGCTGCATCTTAGTATAGCAGTGCCTTCATATAATGAATGGATCCCCTTAAATATTAGTATCTTATTCGTTACATTTGTTCGTCTCCCTTCAACACTTTTTTATCATGGAGTTTGGGCGCTACATTGGATGTAGTTTCAGCACTCCTTGTTTAACTTTGATTACAAATTGAAGAGTAACTTAACACCTTCTGAAAACCTTGTTTTTGACCTGCAGTGGTTTAACTTGTCACTTAGCAGCAATGATGTACAGGTGTACTCCAGGACCCCGTGACATCAACAGCAGTGAGGCTGGGTGTGGTCGGAGGTGAAACATTCAACCGGAGGGGGCAGCAAAACACTGGTTTTCATCCTGGTGTTACTCATTAAGTAAACATACAAATGACTAATTAATGCAGATAAAGTGGTAATTAGTAATTAATTTGTGTGCACTGTGAAGTTTGAAATGTGGATTCACAATTAACACGATTGGTCTGTTCTGTATTTAGGGGCGGCTGTGGCTTGGTAGCAGAGCTGGTGGTCCACCAATCGGAAGGTCGTTAGTTCGATCCCGGCTTCCCCCAGCCATGTGTTGAAGTGTCCTTGAGCAAGATACTGAACTTCGGTGCCTTCGGTGTGTGAGAATAATTAGTTTCCCGGTACTGATGGGCAGTTAGCTCCTGCCATCAGTGTATGAATGTGTGTGTGTGTCTGGGGTGAATGTGATATGTAGTGTGAAAGCCCTTTGAGTAGTAGGAAGACTAGAAAGGCGCCATACAAGTACAGTCCATTTAACATTTATTTAGGAAGTAAACTAGTATGTCTGCAACTCCTGCTTTTCTGAATCAAACTGTAGTAAAGTAATAATCAAATAACAATCAAACTGTAGTAAACTGTAGTGAAGTCAAACTAAAGTTGTAAGTTTAAGCCCCAGCTCATCTGGTAGAGCATGCTAGGGCTGAAATTATTTGCATTGAAGCGTCTTTTAATCCATATAATTACATACAGTACATATGTTGTACAGCTCACACAGGTGATTAGTACTGTTGCACAACAAGCTCTCTCTGTCAAATCACACCAAAGATGCTCTGAATCGTATCTGATCACACAGACTTAAAAAAAGGAGGAAGAGAGAAAACAGCGAGGGGTGCAAATAAGAGACAGGCCACAGAAAGTGTCCACGAAAACGCTGTACAGTGAGTCTGTTGTAAAACCGAACTAGCTGACCACAATAGGACCACGTCTATGCTTCAGCATCTCAGCAGAAAGCATCCAGTCTACAGAGCGGACTCGACACAAGGTATATGAAGGGCAGTAAAGAATGTAGGCTACGTTAATAATGGCTAGTTAACAGTGTAAATCAATGTGGTGGCCTTTTAAGCAAAAGGTGTTTGTTTTTGCATTTCAGAACATGTTTTCTTTAAAACACAGAATGTAATATGGCACTTAAATGCACTGAATGGGTTTAGTTTTGACAGATAATGTTATTGTATGCAATTTAAGCAATAAAAAATGTTGATTTTTGTACAAATTAAATTAATTAGTTCATTTTAGGAGACCTGTCTTATTTTCTCTTTTGCATATTTTACCATTGCTCTTTAATAAAGCAAAAATATTTCTTATCTGAATACTCCATTAAGTGATGGAGTACTCAATGACTTAAAGAATCGTTAGCTGCAGCCCTAGAGCGCATGCACCATGTACCTGGCTGAGTCCTTACCTTAGAGATCTGGGTCTGAATCCACCCCTTTGCTGCAGGTCATCCCCTCTCTCTCTCTCCCCCCCACATTTCCTGTCTCTCTACAGCTGTTGTATCAAGTAAAAGGCAAATAGCCCAAAAATATAATCTCTAAAAGACATGAACCCAAAGTTTGTGTACATGCACACAACATAAAACACAAAAGAAACACACAGTTTATACTTGGGAGGAAGAAACAGCATTTTGCACACAGCTTTGTAATGTGCAGAACTGTGGGACAGAACGTCTATACCCCCAGAAGGTGGAAAAGCCCTTCCTATCTACATGTCAAATTTATATTGCTTTGACCTTTTCCCTCAGGTCGTCCAATTTCTCAGTGGTTGCAGAGATTCAGTAAATTGCTGATGTCTGCACCACCGTGCCTCTTTCTACACATCTGTATAAAGGGGTGGGGGGTCTGCACTTTCAGCTCTTAATTCACACAGATAGGACACATGAATCGCAAACCTAACTCCCTGGAGCATTTTTCATCAAAGTTCAGCTGTTTGTTCCACAATAAACTGATGGTAAAATATATTGTAGCTTGAAAATTGGTTTGCTATTTTTGTATGTGTGTGCATGCAACGTGGTTTTGCTTCCATCAACTGTGTGGATTCTCAAGGACTTCAAAAGGACAGCTATAGAGAGTTATATGCTTGTTTACCTTCAGTTATTATTTGTAATGAAAATTATGTGGGTATAGAGTCAAAGTAAAATGGAGTCATGATGAATTGAAGTTGTCTAGCTGTGACCTTAACCAACATTGTACAATTATTCAAAGGGGCGCTGGAAGCAAATAATTGGTCTCCAGGACAAAATGAGACAATTTTTATCAACCCACACACCCACAACTGAACAGCATGATTCTCTGCTGTACACCTGAAGGTCACTGGATGGGAATGTGGTGGAGGTACAGTAATTAAACATCATATTTTTGAAACAGTCCAGTAAGAAGAGTGGGACCAAATAAAGGAAATAATGAAATACCAACAAGTCATTCAAATTTGAGGAAATACAGACGGATTCTGGATACAGAAGTATAAAGTGGATGCCTGTGGTTACAGTGTATTTATAAAAAAGGTTTTTCTCAACTTTGTTTCCATGCTACTACATTACCGACTACATGTACGAACATCTGAAGCGGTGCGATGTAAAGCTTATTCTCTCTGTCGGAGGAAGAACGTGGGTGTCTGAGTCAATCTGTGTCAGAGATGACTGTTTCTCAGCATCCTTTGATTCACTGTCCTCTTGTCACACCCTCAGGGACAAGTTAGCACATTTGTGCGTTTGTGTGCGTGTGCGTGTGCGTGTTCATGTGACCCGAGGCAAGTGCCAGCATCTATGACCAGATTTCAGCACCTCCAAGCGCGACACATTAGCCAGTGGCAGCTGACGGCAAGGACGCAATCTAAGGGTTACATAAAGGTCTGTATGTGTGTGTGCGCATGTGCATATTCCTTAGCTTTACTGTATGTGCATTTTTACCACTGTGTGCACATGTATTTGAGTGTACTCTTTGTCTACATGACACAAAATTTGTGTCAATCATTTTAACTGCTACTGCTGTAGTGATCGTTCAGGGTCTTCTCTGGGACTCGAAATGTGATGTCAGAGTGATAAACTTCAGCTGCAGAAGCTGTCACTTAAATGTGTTAAATACTTCAGTTACAATTGTCTCATATTATAAACAAACAGTCATTGGTCACCTTCCAGAATGGTTAGTAAGACATGGTCAAACAATGTTATCTCATGCTTTCACGCTACTTTTAACTGTCGTTACATGTCTTAGCCATTATTAAAACCATATTAAAACGGGACTTTTGGCCTCTCGTTTACGGTGATGATTCGTTGTACTGAAAAAAATGTCTGAATGGAAATAATTGAATGGAACTGAATACGCACAACTGCATTCAGGAACAATGCAAGTGCTGGGAAAGCAAAAGAGTTATAGTCTTAATCCTTGAAAATTCTGAAGTTAAAGCTAAAATTTGTAGATCAATGTGTGTGATTTTTCTCTTTAATGAATCTAACTTTCAACTGACAGCTAATTATTTCTGTTAGGACCATCAGTCGGTAAGTCTTAATGGAAAATAACATTATTTTACACAATATGTATCTTTACTGAGTGTAAATGTAGTTTTACTTACAAGACAACAAAATACATTATTTTACAACATTACTGATGTAAAATATTAACTCACTAGAATTTCTTGCAACAATACTTTTCAGAGAAGTACAAAAAATTACATAAAGACTACATATTTAGACTTTGAACATTTTTAGTGGCAGTCTTTGATGGTCACATATTGTGACTCACCAAATACTGGAAAATTCTCAGTAAGGTCAAACTTGCACTTATCTAAGCGGATTAGGTTGAATAGGAGTCATTTGTTTGTCCTTTTTGCAGCACACCAGGGCAGACATTTCACCGGCGGCCATCATGGCCATGGCTGTCGTTGCCCCTCTGCCTGGTCTTGATGCGCTCCTAAAAAATTGTAAGCTTAGCCACTGTGGCCTTGGTGCCCCGCTCTCTGCCTGTTTTGTTTTTTTCTTCCCCAGCCCTGCCTCACTGCCCCCTCCTATCAAGCCCGCCCTGCTAACGTAATGTTAGTACATGTACTTGATTGTAACAGTAACATAATCAACATGAGTGGTGTTTCCAATAAAAAAAAAAAGATCTTGTTTTGAAGCCGTACATCCTGGCTGATCGCTACTGTGCACTGCAACAGATGAAAGGAAGCGAGATGGCTCACACGTTAGCTACTTCCATCATCAGATCTAAACCAAACAACGTGTTTAATTCAGAACATTAACGTTACTGACCATTTCTCCATAGGCAACTAACAAAATATGTCTGTCTCACAAAAACAGCTTATAGATGTGATACTCTATATACTCATATCATATACAGTACTAGTCAAAAGTTTGACACACTTTCCCCATTTACTTGAATGAGAAAGTGTGTCCAAAATTTTGACTGGTACTGTACCTCATCAGAATGCATCCACAAGATGTTAAAAACCATCATCCAAAACTTTCTGAATTCAAACACATTGTTTCTTCTGCAGCTGATGATGGAAGTGAGCCATTTGCTTCCTTCTAATCTTTGTTGAGAGTTGCACATGTGCATCACAGACCTTCTTTGGTGACAGCAAACATGCCCAGCAACCCTGAAGACAACGTGATAGTAAAGATGCGCGTATTAAAAACTAGACTATGCAAATCAAGTTATGATGATACATTTACCAAATACATTGATCCGTTGCTAGTTTGTGACAAAAACAACATTTTCTAACATAAATTACAAGTAAATTATTCTCTTGATAACAATTGTGCTTTTATTTCTCTAGAAGTGTTACACGGTTTATTAAAAAGGCATTAATGCTTTTAGAAACCGATTTGTCAATTTAAGTGAATCAAAATTGTGTTTTTTTTAAACGTATGGTCTTCATGTCCCGGCATGTGGCCTTTGTGTCCTCAAAGAAATTGCCCTGCTGCAGGCCAAGTGCCGATCTAAATTTAAAGAGCCCACTAGCGGACATTGACCACTGAGGACAAATAGAACTACTTTACCTGCTTTATTCACCTTCAAATAAACAGATCTCTCTGCCGCACACACTTCAACTTTACCATGAGCCACAACACACTGATAACGACAGATCCCTGAGCACTCCATAAACACTACCTGATCTACACAACCACCCAGGCTTTAACACTCACCAGTACACACAGACAGACAAGCACGTAAATGTATAAGAACACACTTGCATATAGGCAATACGCTGTTGAGCAAAGGAAAGAGATGACTACACACTGCTTTAGCAGGGTCTGCTGTGTGTGTGTGTGTGTGTGTTTCGCCTTGTTTGTCTGTGTCGTCTTACAGGTCCCTGGTAGGTGGAGTTAATCAGTGCAACAGGGAGAACGTGGCCAATCTCCCAGGGGTATTTAAGACCCGGGATTCCATCGAATAGTCTGAGTGAACTGAATGAAACGACCTATATTTAATTGGCAGCCATGATAATATTCTCTAAATGCTAAGGAAAGGTGCATCAATGCTTCCGTTCATATTTTCTTTAGCATAGGATACGCACAACCATTATGAGAGGAAAAGAGATAATGCCGCCCCACATTTCCTTGCGGCAGTAAAATTAAAAGCGATGTACCATTCGGCGGTTCACGTAAAGCAGACTCAGAGCGCGAGCGTGCGGATATGGACAGAAGTGTGGACTTGATATAAAAACTCTCTTTGCAGATAAACCTCATATCTGTAGTATGATTTTTGGTGTTAAAAAACTTGTACACCTTTCAGTTTAAAAACAGTGTACCTCCCGTTTTTTTGGTCATGGCTCACGAACACACACACAGACGCACGCACGAGAATATGTACTCCTGCCAGGCTTGGCTCACACCAAGGTTATGGAGAAAGAGGGATGACTGTTGAGGGGGACGTAAGTAGCATAAATGCCTTGCTTGGATTGAATAGATCAAAGTAAGTGGGCCTGCAACACTACCTATTCTGGTGTACGTCAATGAAAAGACTTGCTGCAAGAGAATGGGGGGAAAAAAGGAAACAAAAAGAAAGATAATTCCACAAAAAAGCTGCAGAGAGGAGAAGATAAGGAAGAGGATATGCTGGGCCGGTTAAATGTGGTGTGGGGAAACGCCGTAATAAAGACGTCTTGCCATGGAAGCTTGCTCCTGTGAGAGCTGCAGACACAAACAGCAGGAGGATTAAATACAAACCATAGACCTTTTTCTGCTCTGCGTCCTCGTTGTAGCTCTTCTCTTTCTTCACATCTTTCCTTTCACACTATGTTTTCAAATGCCCCGTTCAAAATACAAACAGCTAATCTGCTTTTTCTCTCTCACTCATGTTCTGATGTACTTTTCCATATTCTTCTTTCTCCCTCAGTCTGTTAACACAGCAATACTCATTGCATTGTCGTTAAAGAGCTTTTAACATTCAAAGGCAGCGATGCACTAGAATGCTAATAGGTAAATCGTGAACACCAACACCCTCATTGGCTATAAGCTGCCATCAATGTTAACTATATAATCACCTCTACAGTCATTTTCATCATCATAAAAATTATCCTGAAGATGCAATCTTGTTAAGAAAAGTATAATGCTCAGAGGATGAATCCTATACATTGATCCCCTGACTTTTCCTCTATGACGACGACGATGATGAGGTTCACGTTTGTGGTTTTAGGTGAACATTTCTCAACAACTGTCAGATGAATTGCCAACAAATTTGGTTCCGACTTGGTTATGTTCCTCACAGGATGAATTGTAATAACTAACTTTTTATCTAGCGCCATCACGAGGTCAAAATGTGTCCAGTACTTTGCTTTTTGACCAAATACCTGCAAAGCTAATGACGCTCCAATCAGCCTACAGCAAATGTTATCATGCTAACCCTAATTTGGTGAACGGGGTAAACATTATGCCTCCTAAATATTGGAGCGTTATTATTGCCATTTTGAGCATGTTCGCATTAAGTGCTATTGTGCATTAGCACAGCCTTACAGAGCCACTAGCATAGCTGTAGTCTCTAAATCTTCTTTAATTTGGGTTACGTAATCCATTGTATGTTATATCCTTTTCATACCACTTCTTACCAATTAAAAATACTCATTAGGTTCTGTAATTTCATAAAAGAAATAAAGGCTGAACAGCACTGATTCAAAGATAGTGTTTTCTGCAACAATAAAACAATGACAAAATGGTTGTTTTGTTTAATTTGAAGGACACACTGAGACAAGTAATAATTCAATAATATATTGACTGAGGTGTAAAATGAACTGCTCCGTAAAGACAAGATATACAGTATGTCATCATAATTGAATTGCCTCATTTCCCGCTCATGGTTGTGTGTGTTTGTGTGTTTAGAAAGCTGTCTACCCCATTAACTGTGGTGACAGCTGATAAAGATGACAGACACACTGTATTCATATCACACTATAGCTTTCTTCTTCTCCCTTAGATAAAACACATGTGCAACACACTTCAATTAAGTCAAAACACTTTTAACCCACACACACTCTCACCTTACTTGTTCTCTGCCCTCAGATTACCTCAAAACAGAAGCAACTTTTTCCTTTCCTCTTATCTACCTTTAAAATGTACATTATGTTGTACATGGGGTGTAATTATTGTTTGGTTGTTTTACCAAAGCGAGGAAGCAATTATGTGCGTTCACAAGCTATGTGTGAACAAGTTCTCTTATTAAGTTTCCAAGGAATCTGAGCAAAGAAAAAAGTTTGGTGGAAGAAGAGAACAGCCTAATAGCGTTCCTCCCTGGAGGCTTGACACAAAACAGGCAGACACAGAAAACCAAACTTTTTATGTGGAGACACAAACACACACACACACACATTTTTGATCAGAACAGCTTGTCTTAGTGACTAATACACAAGTCTTCACGGACCATTAACTTGCTCCAATTAAAACATGAAGCAATATGTTGTTTTCCTAGCGAGAGTTTTTCCATACTCCTTCATCAGCCTGCGGGGATGACACCTTGAGTCCATTTCTGCATCTTATCCCTCCAGTCATTCGCATTATGGCTGTGTGCGGCAACTGCGAGCACATGGCAGACATAGGAAGCATGTCCACTTCCACGAGCAAGACAAAGAAAATCTCGCTTTTCATTTTGAAGTTATTTGAATTAATATGGACTGTTCTGAGGCTGCACACAGTTTATTTCATGTCACCGACAGCCCTCTCCCCCTCTGCTGATCCCTCTGTTGTTTCACATATGGTTGGATGGAATTTGGCAACTCTCCTACAATATGTTCACGGGTGGAGTAGATTGTATTCACAATATGGTTCGAAATGTCATTTGAATTGCCCATGCAGCACAATATGGTGTCAGATTCCTTCACCAACCCTTTGAGACAAAACTTTCTTCTCCCGTGCTAGCTGCCCGGTGGCTCGCACATTGCTTTTTGGCGAAAATACCTAAGTCTGAATGAAAAAAAGAATGAGCTACAGTTACTGAAAAAAAAGTCATCAGATTGAGGATGCATTTCACGCACAAAAAAAAGTCACATCTTGAAAAACAGCTGATGCTTGTTGCAGATGATGATATTCTTTCTTTTAATTTCCCACATAAACAGTTGCAACAAAACCTTTGGGCTCCTGCTCAATCTGCCTCACAGAAAACACTGCTCCTGAATTGACTGAAAACAGCACAATTGCTGTTAACATGTTAAATAACATAACATATACATTGTCAACCAATTCTAGAAATGAACACTGAGAAAATAAAAAGTCAATAAAACACAATAAATACATTCAGTATCAGTCAATTGCTGAAGCAGCAGAAAATACTATGGAAATACTCAAGTAAAAAGTACCTCTAAAATGTACTCAAGTACAGTACTAACTGTAGTTAGTTATATTCCACCACTGTTCTGTACTAAACCACATATTCTCTAAGTTACTCTATCAAGCTCGAAGATTCATGCCACAGTTTTGTTCTAATTCTGAACCATTATTTCAATGAATTGAACTCCAATCAGAAACGCTTTTTACTTGCTTATCAAAACATGTCACCTGTAGAAAAATTTTGCTTTTGTAACGGTAACAAACATTGTTACGCTGCTGCTGAGTCTAGAGGTAACAGCGTAACGTGTAGTCAGCACTCAGACTCAAACCACCACCGTCGCCTGCTGAGGTGCAGTATGATGAGATAATCTGACGCTGCCCTTTCAATCAGACAGACAGTTGTCAGGGACAGGGTTATTTTAGTTACATTGAAACAGGGAATTAATGGGTTAATTTTTTATAAACTTTCCAGCAATGTATTTCACAAACTAGTTAGCAACTTACTGTGAACACAACACTTTGATTCCACTAAGTCTGCTCAGCTGTAATGAGGTGGCTGTTACATTTCATGACACCAGCTGTATTCGAATGGTATGACGCAAGTTCTTTACAGCTGCTTCTTCTCACTCGTTTTACACTGCAGTGACAGCGCGCTCTGCGGGATAAACTTTGTAGTGACGCCAAAAACAGATAATACTATTCAGTTGCATGAAGTGTAAATTAGTTTATCAAACTATATGATGGGAGTCTTCAAGGTTGAGACAGGAATATGGAACAGAGCACAGCATGTAGTCCAAAGCCATGGGAAGGTGTGTGTGTGTGCAAGGGTAAGTGTGAGTCAGAGAGAGAGAGATATCATGTGCAGTGTAATCTATCTGAGAGAGACAGGTTTGGGGATTTACTCCACACTGAGCTTAGCTCTGCGGGGGGTTCCAGGGGCCTACAGACACACTCCCTGCAGCACCAGTGGCCATGATGAAGGAGGCAATTTGAAGTTACTGTCTTGTTCTGTCTAGCACAATATGCAAGAAGGAACTGGACAGAGGTACAAATATATGTGTCCAAATATGCATTTATAGCAGGTGAAAGAGGGAGAAGTAAAAAAAAAAAAAAAAAAAAAAAAGGGGTAGAGGAACAGAGAGTTACAGGCTCATAAATATTATAGAAAATATTTGCAGTAATAAAGCTGTACTGTAGTTTCCACAGTACAGCTTTATTCTTCCAAGACGAAAACCTCCACAAACTGAAATATTTCCCAGCATGACTTCCACTAGCTACTTTATCATGCTAACCTTGTCTGGATGCTTTACTTCACATTATGAATTCAGCACAGTAATGAAATGCAGCAAAACTATACTCGAGTCAGTGAGTGTCTGATTGACTGTATAGTGACTGTGTACAGGATATTAAAAAATAGAAGAGGAAAATTAGATAGTTGGGGATACAGATATGGGAGGGAGAAAGACAGGTGAGAGCAAGAGAACAGAAAGATGTGACTGCATAGAGAAAATCCCTCCCCTCATTTTCTCTTGAAATGTCACGTAGAAAAAGTATCTAATATATTTATGTGTATAAGATAGACATGCCAAACAGACAGTGTACTTCATGAATACATTTTTTCATTGCAATAGTCCAACACACTTCTTCAAGTTTTACAGATTCAGATTTACAGCTGTAACAATGTGGTACACATGTTTAAATCTAAATGTGTAACAGATATCCGGCAGAGCTGTTGCTAGCTGAGGAAAAGTGATGAAAATTCGAAGGCCAAAGCTTTAGGATGCAGGAAACTACACCCCTGATCAATGGCAGTGATAAGTCATACTAATTCTTATTACTGTCAATGAAGCGGCAGATGAAGCTGAAGGTTTGTAATAATTACAGGTGTAACATGCTAAAACAGTTCTAACAGATCTGTTAGTGGTACCAGTAGTAATCATACTGTTTTTAAAAGCAGTATAGCAACTGTAATGGTAAAGGCATTTATAGCAGCACAAGCAACAGCAGTGCATCTGCAGTGCCTATAGGTACAGTTACGGAAGGAATCCATATTTCATTTAAATCAACCTTCAACCAAAGCCAACACTGCCTGTTTCAGCTGTTTCCACACGTGCTTGTGTATCTGCCTCCAACAGTCTTATGTAATGTGGCTTATATACAGTAGGTGGTATGAGAGGAAGAGCTGAAACAGACAACTGGTCAAAGTGTCAAAGGGTCGCTTCCCTGGTCAGATCATTAAATTTCCAGGTGCCCAGGAACACCTGGCTGGGGATGAACAATGGGTGGTCCCACATCAGCTATTATTATTGCAAATTCTGTGTTACAGCGGGTTGGGGAAGTAAAGGGCAGATCCCACATCAGATCATTAATGCCTCCTGCAGAGCTGAACCAGAGGGGGGGGGGGGGAGAAAAAGGGAGAGAGCAAGTGAGGGACATAGACAAGAAGATGAATCCTCTTCTCTCTCCCCAGTATTGGCTGGTGCTCAGCATCCCTGCAAAAGACTCATGACCTATAAACCTGCCGCAGGATTGTGGACATATGGATGAGCGGCTGGTTAGAGACGAGAGAGGCTCCCATGGTTCTTCACAATAATACACCCATAGGTACAGTTGCATCTTTGTCAGAGACTTCGGGCTCTGACAAAGTTTCCGCTTCTGAACAATATGCAAAAAATAAATCATATTGCAATTATTTTGACATATTGCATTACCGACATGATTCACAGTTTTAGTGGGAATGGTAATTTTTGCATTTCATTTTCACTGAAAAAAAATATAAAATGATGATGTGATTTTTGCTGGGGTCGGTAACAGGGTTGGAAATTAGCACCTGCCAAATGCGGGCGATTTTGTGTAGTTGCAGGTGAATGTGCTCGAACTACAGGCCACAGTGACGGGTTAATAAAAATAGTGTAACAGTGATTTGTGGCATTCCACAACGCAGATTGCATCGAGTCTGCTTGTTTCACTCGGACACTTTAACAAGGAGACACAGAAAAAATGATGGGGCGTGTCTTCACAAGGGTTCAAATAGGGGTTAAGGTGTTGATTCACGACGTCAACTAATCCAAAACGTAACATCCAAAAAACATTCCACCTTTAAAGTAACCTTTGAGCAGCGGTCTGTAGCTAGCTAATGTTAATAAGTTGAGATGAAAAGGCAGCAATCCTTCCATTCATTATTAACTCTGATCGTTTCTTTATTTGTGATGCCTTTGCGTTAAAAAGCAGCCTGTTAAACTTGGCATCCACAACGCCTGCAGGAAAGGAAAGCTTGCTCACCCAGGAGCTCCGTTTTCATAGCCTAGCCTATTAGCTCGACCGCTTCAACTTTTCCTCAGAATGGATGTTTCCAAAGCAGGGTCATTTGTTCAAAAGACAAACTACTTGTGTTCATTCTCCTATAAGTTATTGCTTAATGCCACACTAATTACAACTTAACATTACTGCATCCATGGTATCACCTAATACTGCTTTGCTAGATGTTTTACTGAATGCCGCGTAAAATTCTCAACCTGATGAAACAAACCCTCTTTGTTGGCACCCCCATGGGACGATGGATTGCCTTATTCAAATGAAGCCTTATACTGTATATAGATACAGCATGGACTCAGCCATATACACACACAAACACACGTTCAAATTAGGCTACATTCACTTGTCCACACCTGCGTATTTTGTGGCTGTATGCTTTCAATCAAAACTGATTTGCATAAATGTACACATGTGCTTCCCCAACTGAGAAACTTAAATTTACATGCAAGAATGTAATTGCACAATTGGACAAGTACCCAAATAACTTACACGCCTGGCTGTGTGTTGCACAAGCACTGCCTATCAACTGACAGCTGAAAAAATGATACGTTTAGCTATAAATGCAATAAAAGCCCCTAAAGTGACCAGTGGGGGTCAATGAGTGTGCGTGTGTGAAAGTGTGAGTGACTCACAATAAAGATGGCGATGGAGGGGGGGGGGGGGGGGGAAAAAAAGGGGGAGAGAAAGGGGGGGCTATACACAAAGGGAACATCCCCCCCCTCCCTCTCCCTTGCTGCGGCGAAC
>CM022476.1:15286423-15297680 GCA_011952105.1 Coreoperca whiteheadi
TATTTTTTTTGTAGTATGGGTATTTAGTGAGGTGGGGGGGGGGGAGAGGGGGAGGGGGGGGGGGGGGGGGGGGGGGGGGGGGGGGGGGGTTGAAAGAGAGAGACATCAATCTTCTCTGTGCCCCCTGTGGTCTGGGGTACCTGTCCTGTTCCTGACATCAACAAAGCCAAGCCTTCTGGGTAGTAATCAATCAGTCACACTCCGACAAGCTGGCGGAACTGAATGGTCTGTGTGTGTTAGCGTGAGTGTGTGTGCGTGCGTGCCTAAGACTTTGAGTGTCTATCGGAGTGACGGGGGCACATTAGCCAGGCAAAGGATGAGTAGAACCAGAGATAATAGAGTGTGGGAGGGTGGGGAGAAAGAAAGAAAGCCAAGTGAGGTCTGAGTGTGAACGAAGAGAGATGAAAAAAAATTTACAGAGCAGAGAAAAGTGAAGGATGAATAGAGAAATGTTTCCCCCCCCCCCCCACGACCACTTATAACTGTTTTTCTGTGTGCAGGTGAAGGAGGCTGCGTGTGTGGATACTAGATAGATTAGAAATTATTTAAAGAATAATCCCTTAGACAGAATGTGCCCAAAATAACATTATTTATGATCGATGGTTAGAAATAATCTAACTACAGTGATTGTCCTTCCCCGTACACAACCATGGTTCACCAACACCCACCAGTGTTTTCACTTCTGAAGTTTGATTAGACCTCTTCATAGGAGTGCGTATGTATAGACCATACTGCCGGTTAGTTATGTTGCCCCTGTTAGCACAAAATAACATCCTCATTACAGCTGATATTTAGTCCTGTAGCCAGAGGAAACACCTTGGACGGGCATCAGATTTACGAGAATTAGAAATCTTGTCAATATTTACATTTTATTTAATATATTGAATTTCTTTAGAAATTTTCGGACAGAATTCAAGAAATAATTACTGAGGTTAATTTAATTTTGAGAGAGGCTGTTGCATCATGATCCTTATGAAAGAATCATAATAGTTGTGCCAATGATTTTGTTCATTTATGCACGCATTTGCATCAATGCATAGCCAACGAAACCACAGCATTACAGTTAGTCTTATTTACACATTTGTGCATAAGACTTTCATAATGTCCTTACAACACTGTAAAACACATTTACAGAAACGTACAGCGTTTTGTCAGCGAAACAATATGACAGTATGAAGACAGCATAGTTAAGAAATTTAGAATGCTTTAGCTTCATAAGTACGACGACACTGACAGCACGAGTCGTCCAATGCACCCTCTGGGTGACCGGCCAGCAGATATTTTGACTTATAAGGCAGAAGAAGCACAGGTAGTACATTAAATATTCACGTGTCCCAGCAAGCCACAACAGTGTGACAGGGAGCCAGCATACACAGTACCAGGACCCTGAAACCGAAGCAGCTAAATGGAATTCATCCTTTATTAATTTAATTTACCTGTGCTTGGAGTCAAACGATACACAGACCATATATTTTGTAAATGAAGATATAACTGTTTGTTGAAATGTTTTTCAGAGTTAGAGGTATTCATGGCATGCTAACCTAAACAATGCTATTGAGTCATTTAGTCTTACTTCAATAGCATAGTGTTTTGTAATTTGAGTTATATAATGTTATTTTTGTGAAAGGTCCGATATATCAACCATTTTCCATATTCCTTCTACTCCTCATACTAAACTGTTCACATATTAGCAAGCAAGCAAACACTTG
This sequence comes from Coreoperca whiteheadi, assembly GCA_011952105.1. Classification (NCBI taxonomy): domain Eukaryota; kingdom Metazoa; phylum Chordata; class Actinopteri; order Centrarchiformes; family Sinipercidae; genus Coreoperca; species Coreoperca whiteheadi. The sequence goes on from CM022476.1 coordinate 15,288,133, forward strand.
CTTTCTGAGTTGGTTTCATTTGCTCTGCAACGGTTACAAATAGCTGTTAACATTTAGTAACAACTAATCTCTACGTAAGAAGTAATTGTTGTCTAAATCCAGCTTTTTCGAAGAAACTCCCACCCCTGTTTCACAAAAACGTTCTACTCATTCTGTTCTGCCTTTCTCTCACTTTGTCTTTGATATGTTCTTGGAACAGCATTTTTATTATACCATAACTTCATTTTATCCATGTTTTTCTTGGCTCCAATTCCTTTCTCTTTACTACAATTTGGTCTTTTAATAGAATGTGCTCTGAATATGATCAATGGGTCTCTAGGTTAAGAGACCAATAAAAGACCGTTATAATCTGTGAATGTAAAACTTTGTTTCAAGTTCAAAAGATTTTAGAAAATCTTAAACAAAAAGGTTGTCACATATCTGCAGTGGTGTTTTCTGTTGAGATGTCAGTTTAGATGTTTCCTTAGGTCTCCTTACAGGCCCTTAGTCATCGTCCATTGGGACATCAGACCTCCCAACCCGGCACAACAATAAACTGGGCCTCGTAAATCACCAAGATCTCTATTGAATTAGCTCTGCAGCCAGATCAAATCTAGCATAATTAGTTAAATGCATTAAGTTGATTAATCTGTTCCGCTAGCTGTAATAAAGTAACAAGCTACACAAGGAGAGCAGATCTTTGTTTTTCTGTTTCTTTCTTTCGTCCTTTGTACTGGGAAATCTTTAAAAATGACCTGACAAATGAAAGTTGGTTTCCCCCTCCTTCTTTTCCTGTCAGTCTCTTCATTCAGTTCTCAGTTTTGATTGTTCTTCTATTCTGTATCTCAGGCTTCTGGTAAAAGCTCTTTCTACCACCACCCTCTTCTATCTCATTATCTTCCTCTCTATCTTCTGATGCATAGGCTTTTAGGAATGAAAAACTTTGCAAAGCAACAAAACGGTCTGTTCTAATGAAGAAAATCACATTCTTATTCTCTCTAATCACGGCCCCTCCATCAGTGAATGCTACTCACATGGTGTCTGTATTTAAAGGAATGCTATTGTGCTCTGAATAATGCCATAATTACTGAGCATTTTAGAGAGACAGCCACCAAATCTTTTATTCCAAAGACGCTCGTTGAATTTGTGCCACAGAGGAGGAAAACAATTTACACCTGTCAAGTACCTCTTCAGCAAAAAAAACAACTTTTCTCCACAGGTTTGCACTGTGCACATTAGTTGTGGCATGATTGCATGCAGTTATACACTGCAGAATGAGGTAACGCTGCTCACCCTTGATATTATACCTATGCTTCATAATGTTTCAGGGATAAACAGTGTGCCAAACTGTGTTGTTATCGTAAACTGACTAACTCAACATGTATAAGTGCAAGTGAAAAAGCCACGTACAACTGTGGGTTAGAGTTTTGTTTAACCAGCAAAATGTTCTTGTGTTCAGCTACAGATGGTCGCGTCATTGTTTTCTGATTCACTTACATTCGTGGGGACATCAGACCTCTAATTGTTGCGTTATTATGCTGTTAACGCAAACCAGACTCTTCCTGCTTCGTGTTACAAGATTTCCACATGGAATACACTGGCATATATGGAACTACTGGCATACATGGAACTACTAACTTAGTCTCTGAGGCTGGCAACTGACTGCTAACTGCTTGTATCTATAAGATGTGGATGATTTGTGGAATTATTTTTTTTTTTTTAGGGGGTCGGTTTTAAATGTAGCATGGAAGGAATGGTAAAAAGAGGTGCAGACAAATTAACAGGTTATGTTGAGAGGTGCAGGTGACAGGCGCTTATTTCAATGTTGGCAGACCTCAAACCTCCAACACATCATCAAGATAAACAGCAGCTTATCAGCTTTCAACAGTTTTACGGTAAAACCCCTAATGAATGCGGTGCTTGTCTGAGACAAAATTGCAGCAGTATGAGCATCTGTGACTTTACGCTTCTGGTGATCCAACTTTTGTTTCTTGGAATGAATGAAAATCAGCCTAAAACTCTAACAAGTGGCTGGAAGAGTGTGTGCTGCCTAGCAACATTACTAATGGGAGCAGTTGGTATATCAGCAATTTGGATGCCAGATAGAACCAACTGGTTGGTTCACGAGCCACTACCAGGGCAAATGCCATACATCCTGGCTTACAGCTGCAGATTGCACAGCAAAATTGGATAAATAGTCAGGATGAAAAAAAAAAAATACATTGTGTCATGTAGGTTGTATGTGGTGAAACCTATGACGGGATTTGTGTAAAAAACGAACACAAAAGAAACAACGTATAAATTGAGCTGCTGGTGATAGAAGCCATTGCAGCATGTATGACATTGTCTAGCCTTCAATGCTGTGTCTAATGTAAACATTTAGCCTACTTAGTGCTGTACTGGATGTCTTTTTTACATTCAAAGCTTCTAACCAGATTTTCAAATGAAGCTTTAAATGTATAGGATTAAATTAGTTAGTCTTTAAATCAAATAAACTTTCTTAAATGAATATAACTCGTCAGTTATGGTTCTGTCAGACCGCCCCGTTAATACAGGTGCGTGCCTCCCTTTGTATGCGGCAAGCGGGAGAGAAGACTGAGTGAAAATGTTGGAAACAATCCTATGCAGGAGCTAGGGTTGGGGGCGCACACGCCCAAATAAATGGGCAATCACCGGTTGTTGGGCTGACAGTGGCCAGTTGGAAAATTGTAACATATCGCTCAACTCTAACCTCAATACAGCATCTCCATATCAGTTTAATTGAAAGAGCAGCATTTTTGATGGTATTATAAATAATGCCTTGGGGGTTTCTAAATACCCTGGTATAACGTAATAACTTAATACCACCCAAGTCTAGTGAAACCATATAGTTCAGTGACTAAAGTAGCACTATTACTGCCAGCTTTACTGATTTTGTTCCCAGTAGAGGCACCCATGCTTTAAATTTTCCGTAAGCACCCATGGTCCTGTAAGCCACTTTGGATAAGACCATCCACTAAACGCTGTATGTTATATTAATGTGGAATAGTTGAATATGCTGCAAAATTAATTGCAACACTTGTAGAAACATTTCTAAATATCTTTGATGCGTTAATATCATTTTCTAAGTCCTTTAGGGTATTATTAGAAGTTATTGTAAAACAGTGACAATAACATGAAAATATGCCAAAATTGACAGAATGTACAATACTCAAGGCAAAGTTTTGTACAAGTTAGCTGTTATTTACTGTAGCTCTACTTATTCTAATGCAACGCATTCAATTCTCTGTCAGAGGCTACAAGCAAATCTGGCCGCATCTATTGCCTTAAAACCTTTGCTGTACAATTCACATCATGGCACATTAGAATAAATATTTATCATGTATATGGAACATGTCCCTTGTCCACAGGGATATTACAGTCTGTTCCTCCAGCAATCGTTTAGCAGCCAAGCACCAGGGCCAGTAACCAACATTCATCCAAAATATCAATCTCTCAACTGACCCGGAGCTGCAGTGCTGTTATTGCAGTGCTCAGGCGTGACACAAGCACAAGAAACAGGCCTCTCTCTGCGCCCCCATCACTAACACGCCTATCTCTGTCCACGTCCTCATGCAGTAGTGATGCTATTTGATAGATTATGCTTTTACCAGAGTTCTTTGGCAAGATACCTGAAGTATCTATTCCATGAATAAAAAGCTTTTCAGAGTATACTTCTCCACTTTAGACCTAATGCAGCCCTTCAGTGAGATCATATCTGTGCTGCTTTTTCACTTTTCTTTTAATATTTTGTGGCAAAAGCTCAGACAAATGCAGACATTTTATTAATTGCAATGGGACACATCTAGGACTGGTGTGTTCATGTGGAAAAGAGTCTCTCCACACCATATTTGATTGCTTTAAAGTAGGGCTGCACAATTAAATCGCAAAATTATCGAAATTTGGCCAAGAGCAATATCCAGATCGCAGAAGCTCAAATTTAAAAAATAAATTAAAAAAAAAGGTAAAATGTATGACAAAACCGCATTATATTAAAGTACTGTGGTGCTGCAGAGATGCCCTGGCCTACACCAAATGTTTGTTTGGTACAGACCCCAACAAACGTCACACCATCATGATTTTAATAGTTTTTAGTGAAAATTTAAATTGTAATGCAAAAATGATTATTCCCACTAAATCGGGAATCAGATTGCAATCGTAATATCCGTCAAAATAATTGCAATATGATTTGTTTACCATATCGTGCAGCCCTACTTTGAAGACTATGACTGCAGTTAATTTTGACACCATACTAATACTCCCAAGTGCTATTGCTCACATGGGGCTTTAGTTCACAACCATTGCACACTCTAAACTACTCATGTAACGCGCTTCCTCTGCTTCACTTGGCATTAGTGTTTTAAACATTCGTCAATCACAACCGATGTGAGGAAATGTAGCTCGTACAAATTATTGGCTTGTTTCCCCTAAAATCTAAATAAAGAAACATGGAGCTAAGACATGAAAGTTTAATGTGTGTGTGTTTGACTGAGAGAGCAGCTTAGGAACTCTGTATTTGCACATCTGTGTGTATACATTTGCTGACACTAGAAAACACCCAAAAGTACAGTAATATACACACTGCACCTTGAAAAACCATTATCAATGCGTGTACAGTTTGTACACACTGCCATACTGCATTTTGACACACCCTTTTTCCTCAGATAAAAGAGGAGCATAAACACACACAGCACCGGTCTGTGATTCTTAGTCTTAGGGGTGATATATGAGCGGTCAATACCTTCTCTTGTTAGCTAAATAAATGTTGTAGTCAGCCAAATGATGACTGTAGTTGTAATATAAGTTGATATTTTCACATCCATTAGGTCTAAAACAAAAGTTGTCTTTTAATTCAAACCTAAAAATCAAAAATCCTTGCTTCTGTGTTTGCCTTAGCAGAAACGTACTAGAGCAAGTCATACCAAAATGTTGATTGACATCCGTTATTTGATTTTCTTGTTTTTTCCATCTTTGAGGCCTTTTTCCTTGATTCTGTCTCAATTTTTTCAGCTGCTATTCTGATGGATCAACTGATTACAACACGAGTACAAACATTCAAACCAGAAACAAACTTTTTCTAGGTTTAGTTTCGAAACATCATTATCCTTTGTCATTTTCAGCTGATTCAAAGAGTGAAGTTTAGGTTAATTAAGTTGCATCTTGCAGATTAGCGTAGTGTTCTCGAATTAGGTTTTTTTGGAAAAAATTTGTATTTTGAGTTTTACAACTCCTCTGACACACTCGAGTATCGCATGGTTACGTTTTGTGATACTGTATCGATTTTTAATTAACAGTTTACATGCAAAGATTTGTGGCAATCTTCAGCCATTTCTCTTCCACTTTAACATAACCCATATCTTTCCTTTGCTCAGATTGCACAAAAAGTAGTGCTATGATGGAGGATTTTACAGGGAATGTGATAAATACAAATGCAGATCCCACTGTTCTGATTGCATAAAAAGTTAACTTTTTACTCAGATTGTATGTATATGGTGATGTGTTATTTATACTATGACTGTTTTCTTTAAGTTAGATTAATTTTTATAAATCACAATATAGGGCCTTGCTTACAGTATCCCAACATATTGAATCGTAATATCCTCTACCTCTAACAAACCTTTAACGTTAGTAATTATGCGTTAAACGTTTTAATAAATGAATCTGTGGTGCGTTGTAGATGAAATCATGAGATCATACATCAAATTCTGCTTTCTAGAAATAATGGAAAACTAATGATTTGGGAGGAAAAGTGAGGATGATGTTTTCTGAACTACTCCACTGTCATGTCTCACACACAGACAAGAAACATTTACTAACTTAACATGGATAACATGACTAATGTGAAAGGCGTTGCTCATAGCGACAAACCCACAGATAATTAAATGGTTAATTATAACAACTCAGCATCTTTCAGCTAACTGTTCTGGTTTTTCACAGCCCGCTTTTGGTTCACTTTCATCACAATCGTTTCCAGCAGCAGCAAGCAGCTATTTTAAGTTCAAAAAAACCAACCACACACAGCAGCTAGCCACAGTTAGCGGCTAGATGTTGAAATGAGTTGGTAGAGACCAAACAGAGCTAAAAGGAAAGTGAACATTGGCTTTTCGAGGTGACCAGAAACCCCCCGCCATATAATCTGCGTGATGTGAAAACACAAGTTGGCCACATCAACTTAAATAATATGATAATATGTCAGTCTTGTGTTTATAGCTTGTTTCCCCTGCCCCCCCCAAGGGGCCAAAAGATTAGTCAATGCCATTTTAACACCAGCCATAACATGCTCTATTGCAACATTCATATAGAGACAATTCATTATTAATGGAGCTTGTATACAGGATCACTGAGAAATTATGTATTAAATTAGGTTTTTCTCCCAATGGTGATCAATTATGCCATGCTCATACTGTATTAATCTGGCATTCCTCAACCTAATCAGCTGTGAGTCTGTACTACAGAATGTATACTGGTCTTTAATAAGAACAATTCTACAAACAGCTCATTTCTGCCAAAAAAATTATAGGGATTAAATACAATGTAGCAAAATCTGCATCAAAGTTTGTCCTAGTTGTTACAATTGAATGCTTTCATTGTTTTATCACTTTTTACTAATTTATTTATTTTTCTAAGATGAAAGCCAAAACTTGATCAGCATTCATCTCATTTCCGTCACAAGAGCAGCCAAAAATCACTGGGTGGCAGCACATCAATTTTGGATACAGAGTGAGTGAAATGAAAAACATTTCAAACAGAAATGCCATCTGCCAAATATCAAGGTTTAGAAAGTGCATTGTTGTGACACTGATGTAAATTATGTAGCAGCTCATGTCAGTACTTCTGGTTTCATAATTACAGTCACAAAGGCAGTATTTATTTACTGTTAATCCTAAAATCAACCTCACACGTGATTGCAGTCAATATACATACAAACACATTCGCAGATAAAAATCCAAGTGTAGATGGATGAAAAAGAATAATTCTGATTGCAGACAGCAAAATTAAATAATCAGAGAGGAAGAAAAGAAAATCACATCTTCCACATTGCTTGAATGTGAAATAATTAAATCCCCTTGACCTTCAATCTGTTTTGTGCCTTGAAGCCCTTCATGCCATCTCTGTCCATCAATCTCACATTAAGAGAGGCAGAGAAATGAATTAACTTCATATTTCTTCATAAGTACACGGTGCCACAGAAAATTATCTATCCATCTGCCACAAGACTCAGAAAATGACATTAAAGTCACTTTTGGACAAAATTTCACAACAATATGGACATAGAATTGGAAATCAGATCAATCTTTTTGCAGGTATCATGCAAGTCCACATATAGCACATAAATATACAAGTTCTCTCGGCAGAATAGTTTCCTTTTGTTTTCACAGTCACAACAAAGAACACGGTTATCCACTGGTTCAGTCTCATTATTACAGAGGCTAAAACAGATGCTTTTCCTCCTCTCCTGTTACAGATTCAGCTGACCCGACTTGGTAGATATTTGATGGGTTTTTTACTCTCCTTTACCCTTGTCCACATGCCCTCGCTGATTCCTCTAACTCCCACTCATATTCTGCATTCCTTTCGCTAGAAATCTTTCTCACCCTATGATCTGAAATCAAACAGTGTATCCACACTCTCACTGAGGCATCCTACGCTGACATGCACTCACCTCTCCGCTGTTTATCATTAATTAATAGGATTTGTTCTCCGGTTTTCATCAATTCTATTATTCAAACACTCTCAGGATCCCTTAACAAATAGCAAGACTGTCTGTTGTTTTGACTCTCCTATATAACCCGAAAAAAAACAACTAATAAGAGCTTTTTATCTGAATGGCAGATGAAAGTCGTGTGCAAAAGGAATCCACATACACTAAACACACATGCACACAGTCGTGTTCAAAAATCGGAGGTTTGACTTTTCCCAGCCCTTCCTAAAATAAAAGGACATGTTTGCACCAGTGAGACGTGCACAGCAAAACTGAGGATACAGAGGTCGGTCTTGTTTCTCTGGAGAATCAGGTCAGAGTCTGGTACAATCGGTTTGACAAGACGCTTTGATAATGACATTGAGATGAACACAGAAGTTGTTCAATAAAAATCGGTTCTTGCAAGTTGGGAACGACATGAACTAGTGCTGAAATAGTTAATGATAACTGATAGAAAATAAACCAAGAACAATTTTGACTTCCTGGTTGCAGCTTCTCAAATGTTAGTATTTGCTGCTTTCCCCGGTTTCATATATTTTGAAATCAAATATCTTCGGGTTTTGGACTATTGGACAGACAGAAAAAAGGAATTCAAAATGTTACCTTGAGCTATGGGTCAACTGTGTTAAGTATTTTTTCCAGTTCTATAGACAGTTGATCAAAAAATAATGAACAGATGAATGAAGATCGTTACAGCCCTAAAATGAAGAATTAGAGTATTACGTGAGAAAATATAATTATTAGCAAAGTTTTACCATCATTTCTGAACTGTAAACAAAACAAAACATGAGCTATTTACCTTCCAATACAAGTCTCACTTGCAACCATTCTGATAATCAATTATTGTGTTTCAAGCAAAAATGTCAAACATGGTTCTAGCTTTTTGTGTTTTGGACTGTTGGTCGGACAAAACAAGCAAATTGAAGATGTCACCTTGAGCTCTGGGAAACCATGATTGGTATTTTTCACTATTTTCTGACATTTTATAGACCAAACAAACAATCAAGAAAATAGGCTATTTGCCAGATTAATTGATTATTTTGATGCCTACCTAGTTTTACTTTAAATAGTTGTACTCAGTTGGTGCAAAAATTACTTGATAACTTACTGTTAGCCAGCATTATGCATTTTCATTTCATATTTAAAATTGTTACTAGCTTTTCCTTACGGACACTGTGCGTTTAGAAGATGCATCTTAGAAGCTGAAGCATAACCAGTCCTGAACAAACTTATCTATATAGTTAATTGAACTGATGAATAGTAATGCCAGAGGTGTTTTAAGAAACTTTAGGTAATAATAGAAAAAAAATTGTTAAGTAAACACTCTTTTTCTATCATATATTCCACAGAACAATATGAAAATGACTATTATATTATGGGGATGGGTATTAATCTAGTCATCAGAAACTTTTAACATATTACATTTTATAGTGATGGCCTGAGCCCTGACTCATAACCATGAGAGAGCAGCAGTTTTCATAATCTGTTTGTATGTTGTTATGCTTCCATCTCAACCTTACGCCTACAAACAGAATGTCTCTCCAATGATTCACTACTTTGCATGATTTGCCATGATACGACGCTCCTGCTATCTGTTTGAGAATGAGCCCACGATAATGACACCGAGATGAACGCAGCAAAATGTGGAAATGAAATCAGACATCTATTCTTGAACTACAATGCCCTGATGGGGAAAGACAGGGGAGGATGACATGGGATTTGGGGGGGGGGGGGCACAGGTAAATTAGATTGAAAGGGAGAGAGAAGGCCATGCAGCAGTATGTGGAAGAAATAGAAATAAATCAAAAGTGTGAAAAAGAAATGATATACTGTGGTAAGATTGGGGAAA
>CM022476.1:15302876-15409239 GCA_011952105.1 Coreoperca whiteheadi
CCCCGTCCCCCCGTCCCCGCGTCTCCCTCTGCTCCGCTCCCAGCTGAATAATGATAGAGGGTAAACACCTCATTAGGTTAAAAGGCCCACAGGAACAATCAGAGACATGGTACTCCGTCGAACCTGTTACTCTGAACGCTCACAGAGACAACGCAGCAGGACAAGGAGGGATCCCACAGGAAGTGGGGAGGGGGCTGGGCGAGTCATTCAATGGAAAGGTTATTTCAAATCAGATATGACCAAACTGCATCCTAACAACAAGAGCTTCCTGCACGTGTGTCGTCTGTGCATCTTCTGTTGATGCTTGAACACCTCATGTTGCATTCTTTCTCTCTGTCTTTGTCTTTAAGGACCAAGAACACACACATTCACACACAGCCATGAATAACTGATTTATGGTGAGTGATCAGCAGAGAAGAGGAGCATAAATCTACACTCTCCTGTGGTAACAGCCAGTAAAAATGGTTTATCTGACACTTTGAACCGCCTGCATCACCTTGTCATCTCTGCCTCTCTGGTACCAGATGTACAAGGTACCTCACTTCACCTTTCAGCTGTTTTTACATACAGTACACTTGCTTTTATTTATTTTACTATTTTTTTCTTTGCATGGTTGACTTTCCAACACATATATCTATGTGCTTGACTTTAAAAAATGTATCCCTATTGGTCAGTGGCAACCTTAAGATTTCAGTGATCTTTGAATCAACTGAAAAACTAGGTGTTCCCTTCCTTGTGTTTAACCCTTGCTGTTTTATGTGAGCCCACTCACATAAACATATTAATTTTATATTAATTTTAAAGCAATACTTTGACATTTCTTGCTGTGAGTTAGATGAGAAGATTATTACCACTCAGGTCTGTGTGGTAATGACCAAAATACATGCCCCTTGTTAACCGGCTCAAAGGATGCTCTTTGCTTGTCCTCGTAGTGGTGCTTCACTTTGGCGCTTTTAATAATCGCCACGGTCCGGAAGACATACCGGTTTTGAACTGCCTGTGGGCAGTGCGAACATGTAGGAGTCTGTCCATTCTTGATTAAAAGGTCTGTTTCTGCTGTCTACTTTTCACGTTTTTAGAGCACACCATGTGAAATTATTTCTCAAACCCGTCTCATCTCCACTCTCCCTGTGGGTGTACGTCCCTGACTGAATCGACTCCCGGGCCGCAAATCCAGTGCAGTAAAGGCTAGAAAAGCTGCGCCGGTTAAAATAGAAATGCTCTGTCAAAATGTAATAATTCTCAACAATTTATTGAGATTCTCTACAGCAGACGGAGGAAAGAGAAAGTGTGCCAGCAGCATGAGAGGCCGGGTCCGAAATTAACAGAACTTGGACCAAAAGTGCCCATTAACCTTTTTGTTGTTGTTGTTCTCACTTGTTTTTGGTTCAAATAAAACAAATCTTTCTGCTGCTAAATTAGTAATAATTATACGTTATTTCAGAGTTTAGTCACGGTCAATCCCCCTGTTAAAAATGACCAAATTAAAAAACAGCTTGGTTGTGGTTTTACTGAGGTTTCACTGAGGTTGCCAGGAAATCAGCAGGGACTCCCCCCAGATTTCAGTCATTATGCTAAGCTTATGCTGGCTAGTTCTGGCTGAAGCTTCATATTTAAGAGACATATGAGATATAAGAGTTGTATCGATCTTCTCTTCTAACTATAGGCAAGAAAGCGAATAAGCGTATTTCCATAAATGTCAAACTTTAAGGCATAGTTTCCTCCCTCACTGATCGACACAACTTTTCTCTTCTTCTTCCTGTCTTCTTGACTCTCCAGCCTCTCTCCTCTTACAGGTGTTGCAAAGTATCAGAGCACTGTACACTCGATATTTAATGCACAAGTCATACATCTGATCCCTCCTCAGCATGCTGAGTTAAACCCAAGTCTAAAGCACCAAATAATGCCACTATAGATAGACTATCACCTCTAAAATTCATGAGCAGAATACCCTTTCACCCGCAATTTCCTCTTTTAGTGTGGATGTGTGTTTCTGTATATTGTGCAACATGTGAGTGTGTGTGTATGATACAAAAGGTGGGCTAATCTGATTCATGAGAATATCAGTGTACATCACAACTAAAACATAAGTGGTGAGTCTTCTCTATGACTTTCGCACCTGTTTCTCTGGTAGTCAGCACAAATATACATAATGAATGGCTTCATGATTTATGCATGCTAAGCAATAATGTATGGCTACGAATATCTAGGAATTCTAATAGCATTGTTTCTACTTGTCTCACGAGCTGGTTCATTGTCATTAAATAAAACATGATTTCTGACAATCCTGGCCTCAGGAAGTTCAAATCAAGCATATGGCATGTGATCCTGTGCTACCACTTACCCAGCTTTCCTTTCATCAGCCATTACAAGTGGTACAGTAAAATCTATATAGCAAATCATAGTTTTTTATGTTTATCTTATTCATGTCAGATTGGATCTTTTGATTGCTGCTTTAAGAAAACAAAGTGCCCTATGTACGAGATGTCCTTTTTAAAATGCTTTCAAAAGACCGCAGGCAATATTCATACTAATAGCTTTTTAATTGTTATTGATTAACAAAGTGGTTTATACATAGGGACCTGATCCACAAAAACAGCTGAATCAGTGTGTCAAGCTTGTCATTACTGAGAGTAAAGAATGAGGGAACCATCAGCTGTAGATGCAGGGTCCATTGTAGGTATTTCACTTTGCGACAATAAAGAATCAAACTGCTGCCTGAAACAATAAAAAAAGGAAAATAAGTTAATCAGTCAGCTTTTTACGCCAAAAAATTTTAGTTTAAAAAAAAACAAGTTATTAGCTGCTCTAATTTGTAAATGAACTGTGAAATGAACTGTGAGGGCAATTTGTAACACTTGAAAAACTGAAGGGTATTACCAAAAAAACAGCTCTGGGGATCTACTGTGTGTTATTTGATAGCAAATTTTGGGCTTAGACACACACACACACACACACACACACACAGCAAAACAAACAGAGATTGGACAGACTGCTTAAGTAAGCTTTCAAGAAGTGGCAGGGACTAGAAAGACACTCAAACAAGCTGTGAAGTGCTTCATAGATCATTGTCATTATCGCAGTTCATCTAAATCAGCTTATTTAGGAAACCTCCTCAAGCTCTATATCTAGATCTAGAACCACATTTCATTAATAAGCCTAGTAAAGTTATAATTCAATAACTGAAAATAAGCTCACTCATTATATATTATACATTCAACAGAAATGGATATAACCAGAAATATTCATGAAAAATCAGCTTTCCCCAGAATATGAATTGAAATGGGATGACCTTAAGATTGACCTTTTATTCCACTCACCTTTTACCTCCGAACTTTGACCCACAAAGAGCTCTACGAAGTGCTGGTGGCGATGAAGGTGCTGGGTGTGACAGCGTTAATGTTCTTGTGGGCCATTAAAGGGTCAGGGGCCACACGAGGTGCACAGCAGGGACCCAGAGGGTTGTTGAGCGTCACATTGAAGGTGCCCTTCATTACTGTGTTCATGATACCAGGACTCAACTGCAGAGACACAAGCAGAACAGAGATTGGGGATGATGAGGGACGTAAAACAAGAGCAATACAGTATGCCTGTGTGAAATATGTGGCTATACACACAAACGCACACGCACAAAGCAGAAGAGAACAATTCGTATAAGTATCAAATTTACATAGAAACACAAATGTAAAATGTCTTAAATGCTGAAAATGCAGTCGTCAAAATGTACACAAAATTAATTGTGTTTTGAAACTTATGTGGCATTAAACAACATGTAAACAACTAGTTGTAAAAAAAGATCCAGACGACAGGCGGATGTTGAAAATGGGCCGATGAAAACAGGTATGAAAAAAGAAATATTGATTTAAAATTGGAAAAATGTGTAAACACAGACTTAAACAGCACATCCTCTATGGCAAAGAAAAAAAAAATGAATAAATGAATGAATGGATGAATAGAGGCCAGTATGAGGAGTGGAGGGTGAATGTGCTTTTGACTTTAAAACAAGAGTAATCAACAGTTCTTGGCATTTTTCACCAATCCCCCTGGTTTTTACTACATTTAACAACCAAATAAAACTTCAGATGAACTGTATACTGTACTGACTGTGTATGAACCCAAAGCCTGATGTGAAACAGTTTTACAGTGTCTTCCAAAAAATGGACAAGCCACAAAAACACAGCACGTTTTGGAGAACGGAGTAGTTCAGGCAGGCATGGATGTAATTTTACAGTCACATGTTCCATACACCATCCAATCATGTATGTCCACGATCTATCTCTTACAATAGGTGGTCCATATAAGCATCTGCCGTCTGCATGCAACTCTGAGCTGTGACTCCCTGCTGATACACAGCTTTCAGAAATGTAACTCCCTCCACCTCAACAGTCTCTTACTGTACTAGCATTAGTTGTACATGAACCTTGAAGGGTTCTTTAATATGTGTTCATGTTCATCAAATGTTGTGTGCTGTACCTCAAGCTGTGGTGGTGCTCAGACTCGTTCCAGAGCATCACATGAGCAGAGCCACTAAAATGCGTTTCATTACAAAAAACGGTTGAAACCTTGACATGAGTTTCCTGACTGAACTGAGGAGTTATCTCTTACTTTATACGTCTCAAAGTGTAGTGCGAAGCATACTATTTTCGCCTAAGACATATCGTCAGTTAATTTCAGACTTTTAATCTTCATCTTCTTTGTCTGGTCTTTGTTCAACTCCTGGTACGGTTGGTCGTGTCATTTGAAAAGGTCACTGAACTGTTATTTTATTATTATAACAATATTATTTCTATTAGCTATTCATTGATTGCATTACAACCTTAACTGTAAACACAACTCACAGCCAAAAAGCAACACATGCACGTAGAGAATTACAGCGATCACCCAAAATACATTAACAGTGGGGCTCAAGTCTTTGCTTCAAGAGAAAGAGGTTATTAAGGTTGAATTCACAAACGTACTGTAACTGTAACGTCTTGTTCTTTATGTCAAGCACTGTTTCTTGTGTTCTTTTGGATTGGTTCTCTGTTTCTCTTGGATCTCCCCTTTGGATTTTTTGGACTCTGATTATTGCTTGCTCCCTTGGACTTGTTTGCCTCCCTGGATTTGACCACTTCCCCACCTGATATCTGTGTAAGCTTTTATTTCATCATTAAATCATGACCTGTACCAGCCTGCCTCCGTTGTCTGCGCTTGGGTCCAATCCCTTGTTCCCCACTGCTGACCTGCTTGACACTACACGACACAGGGGAACATGAGAAAAAGCCAATGGTACCAAAATAAAAATCCTACATGCACTTCAAAGTGTGACCTTAAAATCACCTAACCAAAAAAAATGCCAAAAACAAAAGACACACACACACACGCACCCACACACAGGCAAAGATGCAGACATACATGCATATATGTTATACGCACATCCACTTAATCAACCATTCCTCCCACCCAGGTACTGCCTGAGGAATCAACCTCTTATGTTATCAAAGCTTTCTCTTTCCCTTTCTTTCTCCCCCCACCTTCTCCACCACCTACCCAGCACACATCAGTATGCCAAAAGTGCCACAGTAGGATTTAGGAAAATTGGCGGGGCCGCTCAGATCTCAGTATTGATCCTAATGGGAAAAGGGTTGTGGGTTCAACTCCAGGTCACCCTCAGGGTTGCCCAGGAGGTCTGGGAGATGGTGGAAGAGCCCTTGGAAGTGACGACACCACCGGCATAGCAATGATGAGGGAGATTATGGGATGTTTTAATAGGTCAAAGAGGGGAGAAGGAAAAGGGGATCTATGCAGGGAGTTGGTGATGATGTTACTCTGTATGTATGCAGAGGTGTACAAGTGTGCACACAAGCACAGCAGAAAGAGTGCTGAATGTAAAGTCTTTCCCACAACACACATACAGTACATGACATAAACAGAAAAGCAACAAGCTTCAGCCCATATATGCTAAACAAAGGGTGCTAATTCTCTGTAACAGAATGGAGAAATGTGCATGTTCACCACGCCATTACCTTGCACACACCAACACATACACAAATCACTACACTCATACCTAAACAACAAAATAGGTTGTTCGTCAGTGCCATTACAATAATGATTCGTAGGAGTGCTGTCTGATCTGCCACCTCTATGGCTAAAGTTTGGTCATTGTTACTTGGACTTGAGTCGACTCGAGTCACTCTTTTAATGACTTGCAACTTGACTTGACAGAAAATAAATGACTTGAGATTTGACTCGGAAGTTAAAGACTTGTGACTTGACTTGAAACATGATGACTCGGATGACTTGTCTGTGTTCATTTTATGTTTTCAGTTTAAATATCACAAATTTTCAAAGTTAGCAATGTTGCCATTACAAGTGTCTTTGTGACATTACCGGTGTGCAAGCACACACTAGGAATTGCATTTTCCATGACTGGATGACTACCCTGTCAGTCAAGCTCCTCGCAAAGCTACCTGGTGGTCTATGGATCAGATAAGATCATCATTATCATGACTGTGCGTGCCAAGAGTCACTTTCGGATTAAAGAGTTTCACATGTGAAGAAAAAAGGTAACCAAAGATTTCTTACAGCCAGACTACAACATCAAACTTTGTTCGTCATTTGAACACTTGTTCGGATTGGTAAGTGTCTGTGAGGGCTGATGTTAGCAAACGTTAGCCAGATACAATCTGTTCTCTCACAACTCTGTAGCTAGCTAACGTAAGCCTGATAACGATTGATATCACTAATCAACCCAATCGCCAGAATAAAACGTTGGCACTGTAGAATTATGTTTCTGAATCTCAATCTCAAAATTTGCAGTCATTTAACGCCACATTAAATGGCCCAAGAAAAAAAAGACTTGGGACTTGCTTGAGACTTGGATCAAATGACTTGAGTCACATGTCTGCTACTTGGTTGAGAAAAGATTGTGGTTGTGGTTAAATGAAACCAATGTTTATTGTAGTTGGGAGATTGGGATGCAAACCACGTCTCCCATCCATCAACCCCAACCTCAATAACAGAAATAATGATGAGAACACGAAGAGACGGTATCAGGTGGCAGTGCTTCCCACTTTGAAGCATTAAAAGTAGAAGTATAAAAACTGTCACGTGGAGAAGGCACATGTGAAAGACATAAACAGCACACCCTGAGGAAGGTTTGATGAAATGTCAGCCGTGTTAAGGACACCTTCTGTTCTGACTCATAATGAATATCAGCTCCTTCTTTTCTTTGGCTCTGTATGTGCTTTGCACTCGGCAGGTTTATATATCAGCAAAGATCACAGCATTTAATTAATATTTGTTCCTTCTTGACGCCTGCTCCCTGTGTCTTTTTATATTCCTGTGTTCCATCCACACTCCTCTCTGTTAAATTAAGCCCAACCAATAAGAAGAGTGCAGTGCGTGAGAAAGGTAATCGAGCCTACTTTCCAGAAGTAGGATCCTCACATGGTGCATTTAATGGAAACACTAAATGAGCCCTCACTGTGGCCTAATGCTGCTCAAGTAGATATCTTTGTGACATTGCATTCACATGTATGGATGGGCGCACATTTGAACACACTGATGCTGAAATAGCTACTATTCCATTACGCAGATTGCTGGTCCTCAGAACACATTTTCAGCTGTTGAATTTAACTACCCTCTTCGGGGCTCGATCTGCCTCTCTTCTTCTCTTCCTCTAAGCGTTTTACACCACCTTTTCGTCGCTGTCTAACCTCTGTCCCTGTCTCTATTTCTCTCTCATTGCTATCACCCACTGAAATAAAAAAGAACCTCCTAAAGCTAAATTGAGCCATGAGATGTCTCACTCAAAATCTCTATAAGGGCATGAATCACAATATGTTTCTTTCTTAGTGTATAGTGTAATGGTCTTTATACATATGTTTGAAGTCCACATGAAGTATGAAGTACACATGGCTTTTAGTTAAAAACAACTAAAAGCAAAATCTTTTGTAGTGCTTCTGGTGGCAGGTGTTACTTGTTTTTTTTGTTAGTGTGCAATACACTTGAGAGTTTACACTAGTTGAAACATATAAACACGAGAATGTTTAAATGTTGCACTACTAATATGGAGTGATGTGGTTTTGAGCAAGAGTTGACATCTTTAAAAAAGACTGAAAATGTCATAAAATAACAGTAAAATGTGCATTCTTTGTGCGATGTGTTTGTGTTTAGAGGTGCTCTCCACCAGCATCAAGTTCAGTTTACTCATCATGAGGAGTACTACTCAGCCTGGAAAAGTTGAATGATGCCTTAAGTGGCTCTGGAGGTAACTTTTCAAAGTTTAAGAAAATGACCGTGATGGTCATGGTGGAGAGGAGGTCATGTGTTTTAGGTCTGTTGCTGAACATCCCCCCAGATCTATATTCTTCACACATGCTACAATCTATTTATAATTTCCATACTGTAATCTTACAACGTTGGTCTATTCTGTATACACACATCTACTGCACGTCTGTCCGTCCTGGGAGAGGGATCCCTCCTCTGTTGCTCTTCATGAGGTTTCTTCTTCCATTTTTTCTCTGTTAAACGGTTAGTTTTTTGGGGAGTTTTCCTTAACTGAATAAAGGGTCTATGGATACAGGGTGTCGTATGTTGTACAGATTGTAAAGCCCCTTGAGAAAAATTTGTGATTCGTGATATTGGGCTATATTAATAAAATTTGGGGTAATCTGTGTTTCAGACAGAATTTCTTTCAGAAAGCCTTTCGTTACAAACTGGAGGTGTGGAGTTTGAAAGATGTGGTTGTTTAACAGGCAGGAAGCTCTAATGAAAGACACCATCAAGTTGCATCATGGAAAAAGTAGAATCCAGGATTTCGGGAGCATTACTCATTCTGTGGACTATCGGCCTCTGCTGCTTCAATTTGGACCACATTCTTTTAATAATCTGTTTCTCACAAGCCCCCCAACTTTATGGAATTGCAATACTTAGTTGCTGGGGTATCCCTTTAATAGTAATTGGCAAAGACATCTGTGCGGTCATTTGTAGTTTCAGAACTTTCGTTCGCTCTATCTCAACTATGTGGTGGGTTTGCAGGATTTGTTTCTCCATCCAATCACTGACAGAATACATGCTTATCCTGTTGAGGGTGAGTTAGCCAGTCTATCAACACTGACACATTAAAACAGACAACCACACCTACAAGCACATTCCAATTCCCCTAACTACGGGAGGAAACTTAAGCACCAAGATGAAGCCCATGGGAGGAACATATAAACTCCACACACACAGAGCCCTTGGCCAGTTAATGGAGTCAAACCCAGCAGCCAGGGCCTCATTTACAGGTCCGCAATTCAGTTCTACAACACAGGGCTGTACAATGAAATGAAAGTGGCAGCCCCCTTCACGCTACACACACAAATATATATATATATATATATATATATATATATATACAAATATTTAAAATGAGAATAGAATAAAAATTACAAAAATAAAAACAATATATACAGTTACTTACATACATATATTATACAAAGTAGTGGTATGGTAATGTGCAAAACCAGCATATTTATTATCTTAGCTTAATTCCTTAAAACAGGCTGGTATTGAATATCTAATCATATAACTACAGTTTACCAAAGCTAACACATTTTTACTTTGAGCCAATTATCTCCTAACATTAACTCAACCCTCTGGTTTGACTGAAGTGTCTGCAGACAAACACTTGACAAGCCCAAATAGAGGATTTGGATTTTACTTTTCATTTAATGCCTTAGTTACATTTTTTTTTTTTACCTTCAGATACCCTGGGAGAGGAGAGGAGAGGAGGATCATTTTAGATACTTCAACAGTTTTACTAGCTACTGTCAGCTGAAGCTACAGTTTCCCTTTATAACAGAGAGAAATGGAGCAGAGAGACAGGGTGAGAGGCAGAGAGGAACAGGAAGAGCAGATAAACAGAGGAAAAACACAGCATATAGTGATGAAAGAACATCCGCAAGCATACATCTACATGGGAAGATAGAGATAATAAAAATGTATGTGGAAAAATTATGTACGGCATTCTGCCTTCATTACTGATGTTAAATACTTAACAAAGTGATACACGCTGCCACACTCACACACTGGAACATGTACTCCACACAAAACGAGTGTTTGCACTCATATACAGAATATTTTGTCTTGACGGTCCAAAAAAAGCACAATTTGAACGAATGAGGACAACACACTGGATGACAGGTAGACTGTGATTATAGTAGCATTGATTGGCAACCTCCAAAATGGGCATAAATCCAAAACAGTATAATGATGACATTTGCAAGGAGAAGACAATGGAAAGTAAGAAAAATGCCAAATACAGATGAGACGATGGATGGAGAGATGTACGGAACAAGGATTATAAGCTTTGCAGAAGAGAGAGTTGGAGAAGAATGAACTTAAGACTGCGGTGAATTCTCAGGTGTGTTGCTGCTCTGTACTGAAACCAGAAACTGGAACGAAGGATCGAGTTTCTGTCTTATTTATCAGCTGTTTGGCTACCACCTGACTGGTTATCTCCAATAAAATTCAAGCAGGTGCACAGCGTGGCCATTATAACCTGACATCTCTCACGATTACTGTGCTGATACACTCACGTCAATGACGTGCCCTGCCTCAGCTTCCTCCACAACCCCATCGTCTTCATTCTGCGGCAAGAGTTTGGTGGAGTTGATTTGACAAAATGTAATGTTCATGTGTGTTTATTGAGGTGGGTTTTGTTGTCTAAGCAGAATCAGCTACAGAGCGTTTTCCACCAAATCTGACTATGAAACCATTTTCTATAAAAGGTCAATTCTTTGACGTGACTCTTCGGTGTCTATTGTTTGCCATTTTTGATAATTATTTCTCCCACTACAACATTTTAGCAGTCTCACATCCCCCCGTAAAAGTAACAACGTTTAAAGTAGTCTAAATGAGAACAATGGGCAGGAAATAGATCACGAGATCAGAAGACAACCCTTCAACACAACACAGGGTATGATTGTATCCGTCAACTGTCAACACAAACTGACAAAGTGTGGTTGTGACGTTCAAACCATATGCGATCCAAAAAAGTTGCAACTGTGTGCAAAATAACCAAAGGAATGGGGGAGAACAGGATGAGAGAGACATGCAGGCGGAAGAGAGACAGAGACAGTGAACTACAGAAGACAGAAAGAGATAAATCCACACAGAAACAGCAGGCAGACTGGTAGACAGGCAGACAGAGAAAAAGAGAAGAAAGAGCCCTGTGATAACATTACACCCATGGACATGGACATGAACATTATGATGAACCGTATAGCAAGGCTTAAATCAAACTCAGTGGTTTTGTCTTTGATGTTCACCACTCACAGTCAGCAGGGACTGGAAGCAACATTAGCTCTTTCAATCATCTCTCTCTCTCTCTCTCTCTCACACACACACACACACACACACACACACACACATCACCAGCAGCTGTAACCCAAAGCTGTAATTCCTATTAAAACATTGAAATAGAGCAAAGAGAGATTAGGTTCTGGTTTGGTTTCATTACAACTGTATTATGCTTCAACCATAAAGTGCATTTGTCTTTGTCAGTAGTTTAAGGTGGCTGCATTAAACAACATTACATTTCACAAAAATGCACTCACGTTTCCCAGTTTCATTTAACCAGGAAGGTCAATTAAGAACAATTCTCCCACAAAGTGAAACGATGCCTTGAGCAGGAAACCGCATCATTCAGCCTTGTGTTGCATCAGCGGAGATTGTTCGAAACCACAGAAACTTATTGAAGTTTGGATTTTTTTTACAAAGCAATCAATTTCTTCTGCACAGCTCAAGGTCACAGAGAGAAATCTGATAGATTCTCTGAGGATCGCAACATGAGATAACGCCAGACATATATTTGTGGCTTCTCATGCATACACGGGACACACAAACACACAGACACACAAACAGGGTCTCACATCTCATCACACTCTCACTCTTAGTTGTATAGAGACACATTAGCGTCTAAAGACACACTATTGTGTGCACTATTACTGAATGTTGGCTGCTCAAGGAGTCATGTAAATCACTGTGACTGTGTTGGGGAATAAGAATGTTTCACGATAGTTCAATGTAACTTTAACAGCAAGTTTACCTGATATGCGCCAGGTCCAGGGTTGGTGTTCATGGAGACTTTGAATCTATCATCTCTGGAGGAGATACGAGCCATTCGAGGGAAGGATTTCACACTGAGGTTGTACTGTCCAGGGCCTGATGAACACATACACACATAATCCACACCTAATTACATCATTTCATATTTAGCTGCTTTAACAAAGACTTTCGCAAACATACAAAGTCATGCAGACAAGCTACTCTTCCAGACACCCATGTACCTTATAAGACTGCATAGTGTGACCTTTAATGTGTGCAAGAAAATCAGAGCATCACATCCTAAAAAACAATATTTTTCAAGATATTTCTAATAATAAGCCAAATCCTCCAACAGTCTAAAAAAACATGCAGGTTAGGTTAATTTGTGACTATGACATTTCCCATAGGTGTGAATGTGTGTGAAGAATTTCCACCACAGCTATTTATTCCAGTTTTTAAGTGTTACATTTTTGGGGGTTAATATAGGTTAAATAATTTAAATAGTTTAGCCGAAATCTGAAACGTTCTGCACATTCTGCCCTCGGTTAATGGCTAAATGGTAAATGCTTAGAGGTCTAAGGCAGATAATGTAGAAGCGCTTTTTATTTGAATCAGCCATGGCATTAAGGTTAGGATAAATTATGTAGCTCTGGGTTAATATAAGGTTTTAATCATGTTCCTTATGTAAAACACAACAGTACCCTGGTTGACTCATGTTTTGCTTATTTTCATAGATATTGGACAACAAAAGTCACAGCAGTATGGGTGCATTGTACCGTATAAGTCACCAGAGTATGCTAGCTTTTTTCATGGGCTGCAGTTTAATGTAACTGTGACTGCCTTTATTATGATCAAAGCTCAGGTACCAGAATGCTGAACTGCACTGTTGTCCAGCACCAATGCGTGGTATTCAGATGTCCTTATATAGGTCAACAAAAAAAACTCTGCAGGGATTACAAATGATTTTTTACTCTGAGGTGCTTTCAGAAAAGGTGTCCATGTTATGAATATACTATGAGACAAATACATAAGCAGGTGTTCGGAGATGCATGTACATACACACATCCAAAAACTAACAAACATATGCTGAGGTGATTACACACACACACACATACTCACAGCCATTTTCATTTGAAGAAGAAACATTCACACTGAAATGAAAACTGCTCTTAAAATGAAGAAGCCTCAGGGGTTTATCCATTGCACAACATTGTTTCCATAAACTTTTTTTCTGTAAAACCTCAACTCCCAACTTTTCAGAAATTATAGAAACAACTTCTACAATGGATTTTGAAACGGTTTAATGGACCCCAGGGCTACGGATAGCATTCAGTGCATTAAGAATTATGATAAGGAAAATAAGAAAAATAATCTATCACTGGTCCAACGCGATTTTAGACTAAAACAGCAGCAGGTGCTTGTCTGACCCAACAGCTAACTGCAAACACTTTCACTTAAGTTACACACGAACACATACCAAAAAAACAACGTGCGTGAATTATAAATACCTTGAGCTAATCACTAATTGCTAATATCATATACCATTATCAGAATCAGAATCAGAAACAATTTATTGATCCCCGAGGGGAAACTCTTGCTTGTAACAGCTGCTGACTATCACTATCACTATCCAAAAATTAGGAAATCAGCATTCCAATATCAAAAGGTGGAGACCCTTCGGATCGCAATAATTATCGTCCCATCTCCAGATTACCATTTGTATCTAAAGTATTTGAATCATTGATAAACGATCAATTAAAATAATTTTCACTGATAACAAGATCCTTAATGACTACCAGTCGGGTTTTAGAGGTCATAGCACTATTACTGCAGCTGTGCCAGTCACAAATGATATTATAAACTCCTTAGATAGCAAAAAGTCCTGTGCAGCTTAATTTGTGGACCTCTCGAAAGCTTTTTATTCTGTTGACCATAATTTACTGTTACTAAAACGTAGGTCTACAAGTTTTGGTAAGGCTTCTCTAAAGTGGTTTGAAAACTATTTTTTGGGCACACGCAATGTGTTTGTTTAGAAAATTATAGTTCTTCGTTTCATCAAGTAAAAAAAGGAGTTACTCAGGGATCCATTCAATTCAATTCAATTCAATTTTATTTATATAGCCCAGTATCACAAATCACATTTGCCTCAAAGGGCTTTACAATCTGTAACATACGACACCCTCTGTCCTTAGACCCTCGATTCGATTAAGGAAAAACTACCCCAAAAAAAAAACCTTTTAACAGGGGAAAAATGTTAGAAACCTCAGGAAGAGCAACAGAGGAGGGATCCCTCTCCCAGGACGGACAGACATGCAATAGATGTCGTAAGTACAGAATAGATTTATAGCATCAAAACTATAACATATACAGCCATGATGGCAAAATTGTTGTATATATATATATTATTATGTTAGAAATGTTTAGGTAGTAAAACATAAGGGAAGATGATGGGTCCAGACGGACAGCCGAGCAGCTCCAGGTGGAGCCCAACGAGCAGGACCACTCGTCCCCTGCACCATAGACACAGCAGCACTGCCCCAGCAGGTCGCCATAGTCACAGATCCAGATACATGTCCGGACACTGAAATACCTGCTGAAAGTGACACTAAGAAAGAAGAGACGGACGACAAAGCACAAAACTCCGGGAGGTCTCCAGCTCCTCTTTTGTTTTCTATCTTTATTAATGATTTAGGCTTTGGAGTGGATTCTTCTAACATACATCTGTACACTGATGACACAATTATTTATACTGCAGCGTCATCTGTAGATCAAGCGTTACTAAATTTACAGAATGCATTTAACGTTATACAACATTCATTGGCACAGAATAAATTAGTGAAATTAAACTCAAAAAAGACAAAATATATGATTTTTAGTCATTCTGGATGTGGCGATATCCACATTAGATGGTACAACCATTGAAAGAGTTAGTTCCTATAAATATTTAGGTATATGGTTAGATGAAAAACTTGCTTTTAATGTACATATTGATAAATTGCTGCAGAAGCTTAAACCAAAATTGTGGTTCTTTTATCGTGTAAAAAACGGCTTTCCTTATGAGGCGAAGAAAATCATGGAGAGTACCTTTGTATCTGTAATAGATTATCGTGACCTTGTTAATATGCATGTGGCTTCATCTTACTAAAGAAACTGGATTCGGTTTATAATGCGGTGTTACGCTTTGTTAGTGGTGCAGATTTTTGTACTCATCACTGCTTACTTTATGAATCATTGGTGTGGACATCTTTACATCTTTACAATTGTTTTGTATGATTATGATTTCTGTGGTTATGTATGCAACTCTATGTGCTGCATTCTTGACCAGATCTCACTGGAAGAAGAGATTAACATCTCAATGGGATCTCCTGGTTAAATAAAGGATAAATAAATAAAATAAAATAAAATAAATATCACGTCAGTGGACACAAGGAATATGAAACACTGTCATTCTGCAGAGACTTTGTGTGTGTGTGTTTCAAAAATGTTGAATAGTTAAATGATTACCAGAAATATGATCCCAGGGGACACAGTATGATGAGGAATATACAGTAATGTTCCCTATTGATCCATATATTGTAGGCCTTTTCATAAATGCAAGTTCAATAATGGGCAATATGATTGTATGTGTGTGTCTTACTGTGAGTCTGTGTGTGTGCACGAGTGTCCGCATGCTTGTGTCTGCATATCATCTTCAGTGTGTGTGGGTGTTTAAGTGTGTATGTGTGCCTGCATGTACAAAGAAGAAACACTATTGCAAACAGTCCAAATCTATTTATATGCAAATTGGATTTTGGTTAAATGGTTTGGGGTGTCTCATGGGTTGAGTCCCTTGGTGAAATGGGGCTAGTCATAAATTATCCAAGTAAGTCATGAATCTATCAATTCTGAAACAACACTTTTCAATGGGAGAGTAATTGAGGTAAATATTAGGTTAGAGGCCCACAGAGATGGAGCTAATTGGACTGCATGATGGTGAAAGGGTGGAGCTGTACAGTTTCCAAATTTTTAGCACTGAAAATGACTGTCAGACAGACAGACAGACAGACAGATAGATCAGTTTCTCTTTATGTGATGCTGTTCAGTATGTGTGTGTTTGTGATACCTGGTACACTGGAGTCATATCGCAGGAAGTAATTATCCCGCGGTGCAGCAGAGAGGAAGCAGCTCTGTCGTCTCTTAGCTCCTTCACTCCGGGGTTGTAAGTAAGAGCGGCCATTAGCCTTCTCAAATGTCTGACTCACATTGTAACTGTTTGGTGGAGGGGAATCCTACAGGGAGAGGAGAATATTTAAGTTTACATGGCTATATGTACATAACAGGAGTCTAAAGTCCTGCTAGCCGCTCTGTGAGGTTAGCTAAATGCTTAAGATCTGCATGCTAACATGTCCAAAATGACAATGGTAACATGCTGATGTTTAGCAGGTACAATGTTCACCATGTTCACCATTTTAGTTTAGCATGTTAGCATGCTAACATTTGCTAATTAGCACAAAACACAAAGTACGCCTAAAACTAATGGGAATATCATTATTTTTGCAGATATTTGATCATAAACTAAAGTATTGGACAAATTTTGACCATTTGTACCACAACCACAGTCATTAGTATACATCACCTGGGGACCATGAATGTTTAGATATTTCACTGGATAAATACAAACGTTGACCTGCTGGTGACACTAGGTATAAAGTCAGGAGATCACCAAAATCATTAGGATTCATTTTCTGGACACCATGGACATCTGTACCAAATTTCATAGAAATCCCGCACTCAACAGCTGTCGAGACACCAGAAAATGTTAACCTCATGCTGGCACTAGAGTAAAAGTCAGGGGAACACCAAAATCAGTCGGCTAAAAACAGACACACTTTGAACATCCTTTCTGTATATTGGAAAGAAGTCAATGGTGGTGAAGAAAACAAAAGGTTGAGTCACAGTGTCACCTGGCACTGCTTTCTAAAACTCTGGGAAATGTCTGACAATGTAACACACAATTACACACACATAATTTGGTGTTTCTGGGATCCCCTTATTAGATTACACAACTGACAGGTCCACAGTATAACGGACAGACACTCATTATAAATAAGAAATGACCCACTCACCCATCTGTTATCAGAGCACACTGTCAGACTTGTTACAATATCACCCATGTACACACATTCATGCATGAATATCAGCATACAGATGCAAGGAGACATACAGTACATGCCGTATAATTTGCATGTTAATGGAGACAAACACACACACACACTGATATCTCCTCCATGGCTTGCACCTGTCATTATGCGGCTTCTCCACAGAAGTAGGAACAATGAAAGTAACATGGGCAACATTTCCAACATATCAAAGGTAATTTCAGATAAATAGCCTCCATAACAAGGCCATTACACTCTTAGTCATTAATGAAATGCTAATAATTAAGAGATAATTTACAAAGGCACCCTTGCTGATGTGAATATGTAATGGATCCAAATTGCAGAAATTGGGATCTGAAAAGGGAACTGGGTGAATCATGTCACCCGGTTAGGAACTTGCACAACTAGCCCTGCAGAGTCTGAGTTACTGGGGATTTGTCTTGTCGATGGGTCTTTGAATAATTGATGGCAAAGGCTAAATATAACTGTGCGATCCATTTATCCTAAACATAGCAGAGCTGTCATTTTCCTCAAACTGTCATTTCCAGACCGCTGTTTTCTCCTTCTCCTCCTAGGTAGCTGTCCATCTTTAATCATTGCTAACCCAGGCTATTTAGCTTTTCATTATAGACACAGTGGGAGCAAAAGGAGGTAAGCACGACATGCGCACGACAATACAACCTCACACACTCACAGAGACAGTCAATTTACAGGCACACACACAGAGGCACAAACAAGATTCTGTGTGAAGTTGAAAGCAACTGTGGCATTGCTGAAAAATAAAGAACATTTGTGTCACCTGTTAATGTATCCCATGGTTTGGTTTGAGTATATCTCATGGTAGATTTGAAACAGACACACACACACACACACACACACACACAGAAACATGCACCTCCGGGCATACATCTGTCACAGATCTATCTAACAGTGCAGAGCAATCATCCTCCAACCTCTGCAACATACTGTGCACAGACACACCTGTCGAGAGGCCCTATGGTCCATAATTATACCTGAATAAGGAGAAAACCACTGTTCCCAGTAGCAGTCATCACCTATTGACAGCGCTCAGGTTGTCTTTAATTACACACCCTCGACATTTAGACAGCTCAATACTTATCTTCCTACATACACGCAGAGACACACACAAACACAACTTTTCTGTCACAATGCCCTTGACTGTCTGAAAAATATGTCAGAGTGCATACAGTATACTGTAGATGCCAGGCAGGCAGTAACAAAGAATAACTGAAATTGAATATTGATGTGATGGTAGCAGTAAGACAGATTGTCAGTCTTGACAGTATTTCTAATGAAAGTGGAGCAAGAAAAAATTACAGAAAATGATTACTTCATATTTTTGGAGTCATGCAAAATGTTATATATAAACTTGAAGTAATAGTTTCAGTGAATGAAAACAATATAGAATTACCAATCAACCATACTATAGCAGAAATTCATTAGATCATGAAGCCACCGTAAATACTAAATAAACTAACAGGTAAATACTAAATTAAGTAAAAGTGTACAATGAGTGGCAATGCAGCATCCATGAACTGTATACAGTATGTCCTGAATTTGATGCTGCAATGTGAGGTGTTGCCTTACATAGATACTGTCAAGAGGCACACTGTGCATCAACAGTGTTGAGTTCAGCCAAAAATCAGAATCACCCGTCAAAGCACATGTTAAAACAGAAAGATAAAATATTCTTATGAATCAAATGATTATACATAAGACTTCAGTCAAAGAATATGCTTGTCCAGTAAACTATAAATCACCCAAACAAAACAAACAAGAAAGCTGAGCATAAAATCCTACCAAATTATGCATTAGAAGTATGATAAAAGTGCTTCTCCAGTTGCTTGTAGCTTGGATCTAACATTGTTGGAGGACTTTTCTAAAACTGATAAAACTGATTATCCCTGCTTTCTAGTCACAAAAAAGCTGCACAATCCCCACTGTCAATATAGCGAGGTTCCCTGAGCAGTACACAATGGCAGGAGACAGCCATATGACTCCTTCAAGAGTTTATTTAGGAAACGTGTACATGACTCAGAGCCGTTACCTTGACCAAGCACGATCAATTTGCAGGAAGGATTTTCCAATTGCTTAACTGTTGAAAATTGTTCTATACTTAATATTTACTGAGTATTTCTTGGCTGCTAGAAAGCAGCCTCTGCATTACTGGTGACTTCTTTGAGATCATTTATTAACACAAACTTGTAGGGATGAAAACACTGGTGTCCTTCAAATTTAACTACTAAAAAATGTTTTTAAAATGTGATTTTCTGCCTGATATTTATTTTATCTCACTTCCCTCCACAATCAAGTAAAAAGAACATTTCCACAGTGATCAACAACATATTATGCTGTAGCATCCTTGACATCCAATACAAAATGCAAAACATATTCTGGACAGCCTCATACCAGTTTAAACTAAATGCAAACACAAAGTCAGATGTTACTTGTTATCTTCTTATAGCCTTTCTTCCAGACCATGTTCTCTCACCCTAATGGCCACTCAAGTACACCTGACGACTGCCATACTAATGATTTGGCTTAGTATATACAACGACTGCTTTGACTAATGGCCAGGCATAACACATGAACTGCATCTGTGTGTGTGTGTGTGTGTGTGTGTGTGTGTGTGTGTGTGTGTGTGTGTGCTACCACCACATCTCATTCTTCATCCTCTCATTACTCTGAAAACCTTTCACTCTTCCTCGCAGAGCAGAATGCTATTTTCAGACTTATTTTCCATATTTCAGATCATTGTGTGTACCTATGTGTGTGACACACTACACTACACTACACTATGTACTGCACATCAACACCCATTACATATTCACGTATCCATTAAAAAACTCACTTTTGTGCTCAGTCAGTGATGTCAGTCATTTTTGATCTTTTATCTCATTTTTATCATTCATTTTATCTTCTCAGGTTGAAAATGTATTTGGTAGTTTGTGTTGTGTTGAGGAATAACTGATACAATCATAATCACTGAAGAAAAGTTTTGAAAGGTTAAAAGTAGTCAATTATGAATCTTGTTGGGAACTAATTTGCAGTTGATGCTCCATGGCATAAGAACATTTAAAGTCTAACTTTGTTGTGTTTCCACTTTTAAAAGTTGAGACAAAAATGTACAGGTAGTCTCTGTTTTAAATGCCCCACATCTTTAAACTGGCTATTGCACTGACTCTGCCCTTTGTCATCTTGCTGGCATATGTTGTAGATAATGAACAGGTTAGATATCCCCATTTAGAGTCTAATAAATAATAATAGTCACTTAGGCTCTGCCTCTTAAATCCACAGTGTCACATGAGGTTTATCTGTTCCTCTTAACAGTGAAACTTACTGGCAGGCAAGGGGTGTGGCATATTATAAAGTGTACACAAACACTGCACAATGGACAAACTCCTAAACTCATGATGTACTATGGAACTGAACTTACAAATTCTGGGTCAGTTTAGAATTTCAGGTTTTTTTGGGGATCCTGTAATTTTTGTTTCCTCAATTCCTGCTGGACTCCTCTATTCAGATAAATGTAATGACTTTGCCACTTACTTCCATCAGAAATAATACCTTAAAATTGCACAAAAGTGACTCTATCCTGTCTCCTCACATCAGCATACCATCCTGGATACTACGTGTATATTTTCACCCATCAACTCTTGTGATCTTGACAAGGTGGATCAGCAGCTTACATTTGCCACCTGATCTCTCGACCCTATTCCCACAAAACTGTTTAAATGTCTTTTCCCAGTTTATCAGATGATCTTATGCATTTAATGAATGCATCACTACAGTCTGGCATTTTCCCCACTTCTCTCAAGCATGCTGTTTTTACTGAAAAAGAGCAATCTAGACCCATCCACAATGTATTTCCGACCTGCTCACTGGCTATAGCCCAATCAGATTCCTCAAATCATCAAGCATGTGTCTCCTAAATGTACCTAGAATTAAAACTAAATGAGATGAAGGTGCTTTTAGTTACTATGGTGCTGTTCTCTGGAACAAACTGCCTGATTGACTTGAGATCTGCTGAAACTGAATCTTTGTTTAAAACCAGTCTTAAAACATTTCTTTTCTCTCTGGCATTTGGTAGTTAGTGTTTGTGTGTGTGCGCGCGTGCCTGCTTTAATCCATGTGTGAATGCTAATAGTACGAATAGGACAGATTATTAAAGATTACTGTATTTATGTGTTTTCTATCTCATTTATTTAATTTCTTTCATGTTTTACTGTAAAGCACATTGCATTTACCTGCGTATGAAATGTGCTATACAAATAAAATTGACTTGACTTTACAATAATTTGCCATAAATTCAAATCGAAGCCACTAATCATATATAAATAAACAAAATATATTAACTGTTGCAAGACAAATGGGGATTGTAAGAAGAGGGACTTGTGCCCCATCAATACCAATATCACCCAACCTTTTACGATCAGATATTGTCCTTACACTTAACCAGACAATCATTACCAAACCTATTACAAGCATACCATTGATAAGGCCTGCTGTGTGGCACCATTTTTTTAAATTAAGCATTGTTTTGTGCTTTATTATGACTTTTTGTGTTGCTCTATCTTATGTAACAAAATATATTGCTAGTATTTAAATGAAAAGTGAACACAGCATTGGTTTGCTTGTTTTCCTCCCAGAATAGACTATCTATGTCATTCTGTGTCATAAACACAGCTGGTGTCTCATCATAGAGCTTGATAACCATCTGGCTGATTTTAGTGGTGGAGGTATGGCTGGTGTCATAAGGCCTTAATGAGGTTTTAGACAGGTCTTCAATATAGATGGAATGACAGAAGAAGACCATATGGGTCCCATTTGCTTCCTATTCGCACTTTATAGGCAGCAGTTAGTCTAACAATTTGCTGACAGCTACAGTTTTCTGCTGTGTTTTGTAATCTTGTATATCTTGCTTTCTCCTTCATTTTATTTTATCCTTGTCTTCTCTTTTTGTCTTTCTTGCTCCCCATCTTTCCCCGTCCATCATCATTTGATGTCTACTGTTTTCTCTCCTTTTTTTCATTTCACTCTTAAAACAGTTCAAAAACTCCACCCTCCCTCCACTGTTTAACCTCTCTCTTTAGTTCACAAGTGCTATATTTGTCTACAGGAATTTAATGGCCTCAGTTCTCTCATTTCACTACATCACATGTGGCATTTACATGTACACCTGAGCAGCTAATCTGATTTTGAGAACCATCAGTGTGGGAGGATTAGATTCCAGTTTAGATCTGAACCACAGTGAGTTTAAACCCAGAACCTTTTAAGCCTTGACACATTGTAACTGTCTCCCCATGAGTGATTTCTGCACAGTAGTAATCAGTAAGCTGTCTGTGAAGTCTGGCAGGTTTAGACTCCTGTATAAACACTGACACCCACAGCTGGGTCCTTCCTGAACCACCAGCCATCCAGCAGCCTCCTTACATCTTCCTGGGCTTAGCTCTCCCCGTGGTCCTCTGGCTGCCCGCCGGGCTGACTGCTTGGCCCCTAAAATCATCACCTGCTACTAAACAGCTGTCCATAACCAAACACACACAAAACACACAGCTGCTGAATGAAATGGGTACGTGCCTACATATGCATATGGGTGCACAAACACACACACGCACGCACACACACACACACACACACAAAGCAGTATACACACAGCTGCTGGCCACAGCTGGTGCCCATACTTTGGACAGAGAAATGTACATGTAAGCATGCACAAGCACACATGGGACACACAGCTGCTTACCACATGTGCCTATTTTATCCAGGAGTGGGGTCAAGAGAAAGAAAGAGAGAGACAGAGAGACACTGATTAACTTACAGAGAGAGAACAAATACAGATATGGAGCAAGATGACAAGAAAAACAGGAAATACAGAGACAGAAAATCAGAAGTATAATAGGATAAATAGAGAGAAAAAACTGCCACGATAAAATAATTAATGAAGTTGAGAAAAATTGGAAGCAGAAGTAAAACTCAAGCCTGATAATAAACATCGATAGTATCAAATTAAAGTACCAGGCCTGGTCACTTTTCACTTCCTCTAATTCAATCTAAAGCTGGAAAATAAGGTTTTAGTTTGTTTGAATACTGATATTTATTCTGGGAAGTGCCACAGGTCCACAGGTATCTGCTGACGATTCCATTATTCTCAGCTAAATAAATACAAATGGGATCCAATCTCTCACAGGCTACTGAAGATTTTCAAAAGCAGGTCGATACAAATGAAATTTGACAGGTGGAGCACGTGGCTGGTTCTGACACTAGACAGAAAAGGTGCATCTGAAAGGCTTCATTTATCAAAATTATGTTATTTTACATCAAGTACTGTATAAAAGCTGCTACCTGACTGTATTTCGTAATTTGAGGCTGTTTGTGCTATTGTGTTTTCTTGAACACTGGATTTAAAACAGAGAAAGAGATAGACAGCACATGAAAGAAGACAATATCTCCTGTGTGTATTTGCCACCTTTTTCGCAGACAGAGAGAAAAAAGGACTAACAAATCAACTTAGCTTACTCAAAACAATAAATACAGTTTGCACTGCGCTAAATGTGGATTTGTTTTCAATGGTATGCTTTTGCAAGACTTTCCTCACCAGCGACAGAACAGCAGTTGGTGGTTGGTTGTTCAAATAAAACGTCGAACCTATGTTTAATACTAACAAGTTTCAGCCATAAGCACTTGTGAAACCATAGTTGCTTTCAGCACTAGGCAGTGCATGCTGGGATATGTGGGCCGTCGCTATAGCTACACTACTTTCAGGACAGCGCAGCACGTGTGGTAGAGTGCCGTGTGCACAGCTGAAGTAGTGGAGTCAAAGCGATGTGTTCACGTTAAGCTGCTAACCAGTTTGTGAAATACATTGAAATCATTTCCCCTTTCACTATAACTCTGATATAACCCTGTCCCTGAAAGTCACGTCACTCATGCTTATCACCACTGTTTGTTGTGCTAGCGATGTAGCTAGTCAGCTATATTTTGACAGTCAGTAGCAGAGTGAAAGGGCAGCGTCAGATTATCTCATCATGCTACAGCTCAACAAGCGACGGTGCCGTGGTGGTTTGAGTCTGTTGAGTGTCGACTTCACGTTACATTGTTACCTAGTTGGTGAGATGCTGGAAGACTACATAAATAATGTCCCCATATTGGATTCACAGGAGCCTGTTTTTTCACCAGATACGTTGAACAATACCGTTCCCCTGTACGTTTACAGGAGAGTAATATGTAGGTTTAGTACAGAGTAGTGGTGGAATGTAACTAAGTACATTTAGTACTGTACTTTAATACAGCTTAGAGGTACTTGTATTTCCATGGCATTTTCTGTAACTTCAGCAACTGATACTCAACAGTGTTAATGTTTATTTAGCTATTTATTTTATTTTATTTAGTCTTTATTCAATATGGTCAGCAATTCACTGATATTAAAAATACAGTACTGATGTTTATTTTTAGCTATTTATTGTATATATATATTTATTCTTTATTTTCTCAGTGTTTATTTCTAGAATTGCTTAAATCGTGTTAAATTATTTAACATGTTAAAGAATATTTATACAAAATAAATAATATATTACCTTTGCATAGGCATATCGGTGCAAAATCGGTGCAAAATCCAGACAGAAAAGGTCTATTTTCATTGCAGTTTAAAAATACACTTTATCAGCCGCCATATTGATAATCGGTGAATGATTCCCCTCTAAAATCAGTATCGGCCTCGAAAATCCCATATCGGTCAGGCTCTACAAGACTGTATACAGCAAACTAATGAAGCATACAGTAGGTATGGACTCTACAAAGGCTTTCTCTGGAGTTGTGTGAATGTGTGCAAAATCATGTAGTGTTTATCCACCATCCCTTGTAAAATGTCTTTTATTTTCAGGCAGAGGCTGTTTTTGAGGAAGGGCTGTTTTTCAGTTGACTTGTTTTATAACAGCAAGACAGCAGGGAGGTAACAATAACCAGGACTTCACAGCAAGAGAGGAAGAAAAGAAAAGAGAGAAAAAGAATTTCACCAAGCGTATGTGATCTTTTCCTCCAAGCAATAACTTAGAGAGCATCCACACATCATAAAATCTGAAAGTACTACACAGACAAGTTCTCCATCTGTGCCCTATCACACATTTTAAGACTCACTTGTTCTGCTCTCTCTTTTCACTGTTGCTCATGCATGCAGTCTCATTTTCCACATTTATACCAGCGGCTGAAGCTCTCCTTGTACTGTCTAGATCAGGGGTGTCAAACTCAAATACACAGTGGGCCAAAATTTAAAACTTGAACAAAGTCGCGCGCCAACATTGAACAAATGAACCTTTTAATATGGACCCAAACAAGTTTTGCTTTAACACTGAATATGGAACGAGCAATGCTTATTACCATACAATGTACATTTACATTACATTTACATTTAGTCATTTAGCAGACGCTTTTATCCAAAGCGACTTACACATGAGAACATTCACAAACCGAAGGTGCAGCTTCGGGAGCATTTTGGGGTTCAGTATCTTGCTCAAGGATGCTTCGACGCATGGCTGGGGGATCGAACCGCTGACCTTCCAATTGGCAGGCAACCGTTCTGCCACCAAGCCACGGCCGCCTGTATGACTTAATAGTGCAGACATGCAAAATCGAATTTCAAATTAAAAAAACAATTGTAGCATGAGGTCGCTATGACTACTGTCACAGAGGAGAGGGCGTTTCTGGGTCCTGTCCTGTTTGAACAACAGTAGAGCATTATGGGATTTGTAGTATTTGCGGTGAATGCGCTGCATAATACCGGCGGGCCAGCTCTAGTAGTCATTTGGTATTGCCTCGCGGGCCAAATATAATTACACTGTGGGCCAATTTTGGCCCACGGGCCAGAGTTTGAAACCTATGGTCTAGATGGTCTCTTCTTTCACTTATCTTTTATTTTACCGCCCCCCAAAATCAAGAGAGGTTTGAAACAATATACTAGTGCTATTAAAAGATGTCAACATTATATTTTCATTAGATATGAATCACTTAATATGTACCTCTCCCACTCAAGGCAGGAAATTAAGCTTACCACAACTTAATTAGAGGACAAGGGAAGTCAGAAGTGAGCGTCAGGCCATTTAGCAAGTGGCAAATTAAAAATCCAGTAAAAGATTAATAATCAAACCACATAGTAGGTGATAGTTTGTTCACTTTTTTTTACCTATACTGACATTTCATAATAACACATTGTAGGGATTCTCAGAAATCTGGGATATCTAAGGCAGCTGCAACACAGCACTGCATTGTAATATTGCTGTTGAAAATCTATATTTTTGGTTTACCAAAACTGCAAAAATGTACTGCAAACAATGAAACCTACTAAAAATCTATTTAATTGGCAAAAATATTGTCCATAGAAACATGTTAACGTTAATGTTTCCTGTGACATTTTTTTGTGCGCTTTTCTCTGGAACCACCAACAGGCAAAACATTCTATTTGTACACAAGAAATAAAACCCTCTGTCATGAACTGAGCACATGCATGCTCCCCAGAGGGTGAGCACTAAGGCTGCAACAACGAATCGCTAAAAACGTTACAATTCGATTATTAAAAGAGTTGGCAACGAATGTCATTATCGATTCGTTGTGTCCCACGATTACTACGCCACTCAATGAGACGCAGAGATGTTTGAGTATAAAAAAAGCGGTTGAGCAGAGCAGAGCAACAATAAAAACAGAGCAGGGATAGAGGAAAGACCTGTAACGTTGTTCTGAAACGCATGGCGGAGGCAGAGAAATCAGTACGACCCAAGTCATCCAAGGTGTGGGAGCATTTCCCACTAAATGAATCGAAAAGGTGGGTTAATTGCAAGATATGCAAAAGTGACAGGGAGCGAGAGAGAGTGAGCGCGAGTGTGTGTGTGTGTGAGTGTGAGAGTTTGTGAGTGTGTGCATCTCAGAGGTGGGTAGTGACGAGTTACATTTACTCCATTACACAAGTAAGTGTAATGGAGTACTTACTGCACTATACTTTTTATTGGACTTCAGTAGATTTGTGAAGAAGAAACGCTGCTCTTACTCCGCTACATTGGGCTACACTCGACTTGTTGCTTTTTCTTTTTTTATATTTATTCTACACATTCTATGCTTTATTTTTGCCGTTTCACCAATCAGATGTAGCAACAATTATCACGTAACTCTGTTTCACCAATCAGACGTAGCGATGCCGTCACATGACCACACATAAACTGTGTCACAGCCTCACAAAAAAAGATTTATTGTTCTGACAGCTCAGGTCCCTTTAAACAAAAATATAGATGTAATGCATACTTGTGTATGTTTTTTGTGTTAGTCCATTTGTTTTTTGTTTTTTATTACTTCAATAGCTCAGGGACAGTCAAGGAGCAACCTGTTTGCGCACTTTCTGAAGATTATTTTGCACTGTCAGTTCTGTTTGAATAAAAGGGTTGGAAAATACTGCTTTTTTGTTTTTTTATCCGAATAATCTAAAAAATAATCGACACGAGAATCAATTATTAAACTAATCGTTAGTTGCAGCCCTAATGAGCACTTTCCACTTTGGACACTCCATGGCGTTCTTCTTGTGCCACTCTAAAGGGAAACTGTCCAGAAAAAGGGAAAGGAAGAGAGAGTACGATATAAAATGTCATAATCCAACAAGCATATTACAACAAGGCCTCCAAATGAAACATCAAAAATACATTTTGTGTCCATGCCCTCTAGGGAAGACACATGGAAGCCTTTTCTGATCTGACACCGACATAATTTGCCTGTGTCTTCCAAAAACAAACAAAGACTTCCTTCAGAGTAGAATAATCATTTGTATGTAATCCGTTGTGTGCAATTCTTTAATATTGTGAGGGGTCATGAACATTGCAGCCTCTAGAAGTTACTGGCAAAACTCCAAACTTTTAGTCCTGTCCTTTTATCTCTCTGTTAATCATCATCCATCACACAGCCTTTTTCTCTATCTCTGTCAGCTGATCAGGCCATTATATGATCTAAGAATCAGACTTCATTTAGATCCAAAAAACTGTTTAAATTACATACTTTTTTCTGACCAGTCTCACACATCTCTTAATGGACAGCAATTTAACAATAATTTAAAGCAGGAAAAAAGAATAGAAGCCCAGATAGAGAAACTTAAGAGGCCAGACGATGGATACTGTCCATAAATAATACATCTACAAGTAAAAAGGAGACTTACAGTAGATCAGGCTAAAGCACTGGACCTGAAGCTTTTACTTCAGACACTTCTACACTCACAATGTAGAGTAAGTTCATTCTGAGAAACCAGCTGGAGACACATAGGAAAGAATATGCAGAACAAAGCTGTCCTTAAATTAATTAAATATAATGTATTTTATGTTTGCCACTTTTCACAGAAAACCCATTCTTGGCAAGGTTTCTCTGTTCATCGGTTTTTATCCGGTGGACTTTTTTCAGATCTAAAAACTGGACACATGGAGTGAAAGATGCAGGGGCACTACTGAGACCTGCCACATGTCAGCAAGCAGTTATTGGCTCAATTGGTTTAACATCAGTGTTGTGCAAGTTACTAAAATATAGCAATTACTTTACCAACTACTTCATATAAAAGTAACTAATTACTAGGGAAAGGGTAACTTTTGCTTTTAGGGCTGAAACAACAAATTGATAAAATTCGATTATTAAAAGAGTTGGCAACGAATTTCAATATCGATTCCTTGTGTCGAACGATTATTACACCGCTCAATGAGACGCGGAGATGTTTGAGTATAAAAAAAAGCGGCTGAGTGTGAAGCAGAGCAGAGCAACCATAAAAACAGAGCGGAGCAGAGCGGAGGTAGAAGAAAGACCATCAAAGAGACCCGTAACGTTGTTCTGAAACGCATGGCGGAGGCAGCGAAATCAGTACGACCCAAGTCATCCAAGGTGTGGGAGCATTTCCCACTAAATAAATCGAAAAGGTGGGTTAATTGCAAGATATGCAAAAGTGACAGGGAGCGAGAGAGAGTGAGCGCGAGTGTGTGCGTCTGTGTGTGTAGTGTAGAGAACGTTCAAACAAATCCTAAATGTTTTCTGATTTGTATTTTTCTTTATTTAAAAAAAATAGACTTATTTTTCTGACAGCTCAGGTCTCTTTAAACACAAATATACTTTTTTTCATGCACTTTAGCCTATATATTTGGCAGATTTAAAGCATACATGTGTATGTTTTTTGTGTTATTCCATTTGTTTTTTTGCTTTTTTTATCCAATTAATCGATGAAATAATTGACAGATTAATCGATTATTAAAATAATCGTTAGTTGCAGCCATATTTAGTTTACTTTGAAATGTCTGCTTCAAGTCTCTTATTAATATGACGCTCCAGCAAACGTTCAGTCAGAAAGATTAGATCTGCATGCTTAGGTGAAGTAATACTCATAGCACCCTGCCATTCACTCCTCTCATGTATGCTCACCTATATCTCCTGCTGTCACTATCCAGGCTGTCAAATCGGTTCCACCAGCTGGTCTCATCTATCCAATAACGCAGCGACACATCTTCATTGTCAACCAATCATTTTACTACCATCAGTTTAAATATGATTCTCTGCCTTCAGTGCGTTCATGCGCCCCTGCACCTCCCCATCGCTGCCCAGTCTTCGCAGATCCATCAGCTCGTCATTCCATCGACCTCTTCAGCCATCAGCCTCAGCAGAGTCATCAGCCACCACCACCAGTGTCTGGACTCCATGGGGAGATGCCCTCCATCACCAAAACGTCCCCGCGGAGTCCAAGCACCAAATACTCTGTCAAGATTAACATCTCACATCATCTGTTTCAATAAACACTATCTTTACTTCATTCACCTGTCTTTCCTGATTGAAATGATCTATACCTAAACGACTAGCATCTCTACCTGTAAGCTACACTTAGACAGTAGGATTTAGTAGAAGACTCACACGAAGCTGGATGTATGTTGACGAAGCGTTGCTACAGTAGCTGATGAACACACTTTTTTTCAGTTTATATTAGAAAATAAATTAGAATCGCTATGATGAAAAGCAAGCTCGCATCGCCTGAACTCCCTTGCGCTACCATAAAGTCGGGTGATGTTAGATCACAAACTGGGGAATAGGCTGCGTTGGTATGTCTAGTTACCGCCAAAAGTAGTGGAGTTGTAGTAAGGTTACTCTCGACACTGTTTCACATTAGAACATTTTGCTAATGTAACGTCATCCAGCAACGCACTGTGTTGGCTAATCAAATACACGCAAGAGCACATTCCTGTTAGATTAGATTACTACTGTTCACCTCACAATCGTTGTGATTAGGGAGCCCTGATCGTGTTTTTTGCCACAAATTCCAATTACCAATCAATTGCCTTTGATTGGTAGACAGCCGATTCGCCGCAATCTTGACTGAAAAGAAGCCTGCTCTATGTCGGTCGCAGCTATGAGTCTGCTTGGTCGCCATATTGGAAAGGTCAAGATCCACTAGTAAACAAATACAATGTTTGTCCTCGATTGGTTTTCGCGATTGGCGACTAGAAAGCATTAATCCCAATCTCCTGATCGCATCCCATGGAGTAAAATCTTTTGTCATTGTATTATAAACAGCTGTGCACTGTTGTGGCTTCTCATAAGCCTTCAAACTCACGGATCTATTACTCAAATTAGCCTTCCTAATTCATTTTTAATTGTCTCACCACGTCCTAAAACAACACCCCCAAACCAGCACAGCCCCTTGTGGTTTCTTTAACACAGTGCTGTTTTCAGTGTTAGTGGATAAGGAGCGGTGTTGCTTGTGTCTTTTAATTGTTTAATGTGATCCTAATATTTAAACTGAGTTAGTTAGTTTCATTTGGACTTTACGTTTAGAGGAAAGAAGCAGACAGGTAGCTAGGACAGGTAGGTGGGTAAATTAGCTGACAGAGAGGCCCACGGCCACATTTACACATTGGGGAACTGCGTGCACAAAATCAGTAGCATTGCTTGTCATGTCCTTTTTATTTTGTTTATTGCTGAGAGCAAATGAAACAGAGTGGGCCGGGTGAAGGAGAAACAAAAAGAAAGACAAAGGGATTAAAAAGCTCTTGTCAGAACACCACTACTCTGCCCCACCCCACCTCCTTCTCCAAATCTTTCTATCCATCACGTTTATGAATTGTTCAGGAGAATATTGAGCAGAGCATGATGGGAGTGTTACTGTCTGAAGCCTCGGGGTGGAAGTGTCACTAAGCCCTTCTGCTCATTCAGTCACTAAATTGTGCATGTGTGTGTCTCCTGTGTATGTGATACTACAATATATGTGTATGCATTCATAAGCACATGCAAATGGCCCGAATGCATATATGTATATTCTGAATGTTGTTGCATAAATATATGTGTGTGTGTGTGTGTGTGTGTGTGTGTGGGGGCACATTTTGAATGAGTCACTTTCTCTGAATGTGCACGAGTGTATGTATGTGACCGTGCTCGAATTCTCACAGGGACTCACCATCATCATCATTACCCTGACAGCTGACAGTAAAATCCATATCAAATCTATAACTCCATTTTCCTGTTTTTGTTCCTTTCTTTCATCTCCCAACTCCCTTGTCTCCCATAAACAGAGGCTGTATCATGACATGT
Source organism: Coreoperca whiteheadi (assembly GCA_011952105.1). Classification (NCBI taxonomy): domain Eukaryota; kingdom Metazoa; phylum Chordata; class Actinopteri; order Centrarchiformes; family Sinipercidae; genus Coreoperca; species Coreoperca whiteheadi. The sequence continues at coordinate 15,334,685 of CM022476.1, forward strand.
CATTAGCTGTCCATGGATATATCATAAAAATTCAATGAAACACAGAGACAAAAAGTCAATAAGTGACAAACCCTGGGCTACTGCATATTTTCCTATTCCAGATACTTTAAGAATATCTTGCCCATGGCATTACCTTCCTTGCACCTGTCACACTCTTTGTCTGACTCAAATGGCTTTTATTTATTTATCATCTTTATCTCTCTAGAGCCATAGACAGCAATGTCTCACTTCTTCTCATCACTTCTGTCCTTCCATCTTTCTTTCTTTGTCCACATTATGTTTTTCTCTCTGTTGTTAGCCTCTCTTTCTCTCTATATGTCCCTCTTTCTCTCTTATTCCTTCATCCCTCTGTCAATCTTATCCCCCTTCACTCTCAGTATAATTTCACCTGCTGGATTTTTGTCGTTCAGTTCTTTCTGCAGAACAGGGGGGTGATGCTGCTCTTCAGTTTGATAAATGTATGTTTAGCAAACACTCTAATTATCTCAACCAGAGCTAATAGGATAGATAATTACACATTATACACAGGGGCTCTCTCTCATTCTCTTTGTCTTTCCTTCATTCCCTCCCACTGCTTCTTCCATTCAGTTTAATCTCATCTCTTTTTCTATCTTTCTCAAGCCACATTGTGTGCGGTATCTTTTTCTGAGAGCAACATGGTGTTTTTCCACTTGTAATTGACATTAATGAGGTTTTCCTTGACTGCGTCAGTCCTCGTGAATGATGTCTGTCTGTGACGCTGGACCAGTAACCCAATACAGCAGCTACTGAACATGATTTTTATGCTGTAGATGACATTTATGAAGACAACTGGCACCAGAAACAGGTATGAGGGAAAACACAGCAGTCCAGTCTCCACATAGCCCACACAGCTCATAGTGAAGTTACATTTTTAAGGAGGTGCACATAAGCAATAGTTGGACCATCTATTTACCTATATACTGCCTCACATACAGCATCACCCGGCACATATTTCAGCCTTCACAGTTAACTAGTTTTACCACTTAATTACTGTAATTCTGGCACTGTACTGTACCTTATTACCTGTCAATCCTGGTAACAATTGTGCAAAATTACAACATGTTAAGAGTACAATGAGTAACTATTAAAACTTTTCTTTTTAATTTGTTGTCATGGCATTGGAAGCCAGCGTATTAATTTCACAAGCAAGTTGCCAAGTGAAGTATAGAAATGTCTCATGGAAATGTGTGAGGTGCCATCTTTTACTATTTGTTTTCATTATTATTTTCACACCGCTGGTGTATTATGAATCCTGCTTCCAATCGTTGTCAGTGGTAAATGTAATAAAAGCCATGTTTTAATATTGTCTGTCTGATTCCATCAGGCCAGTTACACACTGAGGAAGAAGAATTATGAAGTGTTGTTCATTGTCAGTGTAACAGATATTAGTGCAGATAAACTGAAATTTGACTGGCAGAGACATTATTGCTTGTTTGTATCAGTTCCAAATTACTTGCATGGAGCCAACAGACCTGCTTGAACAAATATTTGGCTTTTGTATGAGAATAAAACTAAAAATGGATTTTTATTTACTGATGTTTTTGAGCGGTATATGAGCTATTTCTATTAAGAGTATTACTTATTAAACTTATATGAAAACATATAGTATGTTTGTTTATAAAAAAAATAGGTTGTGCAAAGCGCAGTAAGAAAGTATGAAGGCAATCCTGTATAAGTAGACCACTTAGTTAATTCACCTTTTGATACTCTTACACTATTATACTGAATATTGTGTAGTGTTGTTTTAGTGCACCTCAACCCTTTTTTGAACTAACCCTAACCCTAACACTTGTTGATTCCCTGTATTTGCCTATAAACCACATGTAAGCAGTAGGTATGTAAATATACAATAACTAGATAGCAAACCAGTTTATGAACATAAGGCATTTTTGTATGTGATTGTGTCCATGCCCTTTACTCAAAATGTAACACGTTTTGTGGTTGCGATGCACTATTGTGCTTTTCTACTCATATTCTGTATTTTTATTTCAATATACATTTACCTCATGGATAATCTTGTGTACCATATGATCCAAGTCTACCTGCCAGTCACATTATTTAGCTGCATCTTAATGGATTACATTGCAAATTTAACCCACAGTCCACAATTCACTGATAGTGCACTAATATGTGAAAGTGCACTTCTTATTAAAGCTATTGCTAACACCTCATTATTAAACCAAAGACCTTGCCATTGACAATCCCTCAATCTATAGTAGAACAATAACCATCCAGCAGGACTTCTATTAATCTTAACATTATTGGCAACAGAACAGAATTGACCGAGATGACAAAAGGCAGAAACATATTAGTAAAAACTGACTGACAGACAGACAAAACGCCCTTTCAGACACCTCTCTCATGTTGCTTCAAGGGAGAGAGCAATATTTCACTGATCTATAGAAAAGAGAGGAATTCCACTGCCTTGGGGTAAAACATAGGTCCAAATTAAATTCCACACTTATTCTCTCCCAGTGCTGCCGGAGGGTATCCCATGACCTCTACTGAAAGGTCATTATCAGGAAGGGTTTGCCAGGAGGAAGGAGGAGAAGGCAGGAGATGGAGAGGAGGGGAATATGGATCGTGGGGTAGGAGGAGGAAGGGAAAGAGGGATGAAAGTAAAAGAAGAGAAAGAGAAGAGGGAAGCGAGAACAGACCAAGAGACAGAAAGATGGCACCAGGAGAATTATTACTGGAAAAGAGGAGTGGATTAGAAGGGAAAGAAAAGCAAACTCTCATTTCATATATGCTCTACTCATAATCATCTCTTCTTTCAGATCTGTTCTCAACAACACGTCTGATTCTTTCTTCTCCACAGACAGGTAATCAACTCTTATCAGATCCAGACCTGGAGCTGAAGTACAGATCTGACATAGCTTCAAATATTTGAACTAGTTGAGGTGTGTTTGATTTAGACTGTCAGAAATTTGAACATCTTTTGCATGAGGGCACAAGATAAAAAAAATCCACCTAAATAAATCATGGCATGCCTGTTACTCAATATGTATTTAACCACTGTTTGGCAATCTAATCCTTATTGAGTGGATCTGGGAATAGACAGATTTGAAATTCACAGTGTCAATAGAATAAATAAACTGGACTTTGTCTCAAAACAAAACATGTTGAGAAACAAAAGATCTGCAAAATAAAAAGCTGAGCAGCTAATAGCAAAGACAGAGGAAAGAATGTAATAAATATCTTCTGGAAGTCAGATAACAGGTATCCCTGTTGTGTTTAAGGACCCCACAAGACAGCTTCTATCATTTCAACTGACGTGCTACGTCTTTTATATTTCAAATTTCAAAAGCCATACAGTTTGAATAATTTCTCCAACAAAATGTAGACCTCTACTTCTCGATGAAGCTTTTAAATGAAAGTACCTTTCTGCCTTTATTCTATTTCTTTTCTTTCTTGTCTTACCCCTTGCTCGTGATCATGATTGCTTCCTGATTAGACACTTTTAATATCCGTCCCAGTGGGGGACCGTTACTAGGGATACAGCCTAGGCTTCAGAGCAGCATGTGGCTAACTGTTGAAGCTAAAACGTCCCCGGGTGATTTTTCATTAACTGGCCATAAAGGAGGCTTTGTGTGAAGCCATTACAAGTGGCCTCAGATCTTCTCCACACAGCACTCAGAGGTACTACACAGAAAGAAAAAAAAGGACGGGACAGGGAGGGACATATGGAGGTAATATTGCAACTCTAAAGAACAGTTAAATAAGCTATTGGGGCTTTTGTCTTAATTTTTTTTGCATTTTTCCCCATTTTCCCAAATTTAGCAAGTCCAAACCCTGCGCGCTACAATCCTTGTCACTGCTAACCCTGCTGTTTGCCCGAGGAGGGCTGCAGACAGACATGTGCTACCTCCGTGACACATGGTGCCCGCCAACCGCTTCTTTTCCCCTCAACCTTGCCAGCTCCCCACCTGCAATTGTGGTCAATTATGTTTGTGGGAACACAAAACCAAGCTGGAGGTACTGCTGCTGGGAATTGAACCAAGTTAAAGCCATTGTTAATATTTAATCACCCTGTGTGTCTGGCATATAATGAAAGTATCTGATCATTTGAACTTGCAGACCTCCAACATCCAGATTTATACTGTAGCTGCACTGTATCATTGCATGACAATGTGAAACACATGACATTATGTGGACTGTGTGTAGTTTGGCTGTCAAGTTTTCTACCGTCTACATTAGAATCTAGCACACCAAGGATTCTGAGTGAGCCAGATCATCCATCACCACAATATACTGCAGTCTGACAGAGAACTACACGGCGCCATTGTCATGAAAAATGGGAAACAGTGCAGAAAGATATATGAGGTAGAGACTATTACAGAGGCGATCAGCACCAGAATTCTTAATGGGTCATTCTCAGTTTTCTAATGAGTCTCATCACACTGGCTTAAGTTCATTTGTGATATGCACAAAATGTGAGTGATCCACATTATCTGAATGCATAAACACTGTAACATTAACCATAATGTAAATTTCGGTGACTAAGTTTGTCCAAACGGCTGTACAAAAAACTATTAGTGTAAAAAGCAAAACTGTAACAGATGCCATGCTCTGCCCAGCAAAAATGATATTGCTTACTATCCAGATTTCAGTTTTGTGACAGTATTTTTCTACTACATTCCCTGTGCACAGCAGGGTGGCGCAGGGAATAAAATGACCGTCCTTCCCCCAGATGAAGCTGACCCTGACCTCTGACCACACTACATAGGAAGGCAAAAGAATTTCACAATGGAGATTACTGATAACATCAGTATGCTCACTTGTTAATGCCGGTGTATTTGGCAATATTTTCATGTGTAACACCTGAATTTTTCTCAAGCTCCGCTCCTCATTCGCTGGGGCAGTAGTTCTCAATCCTGCTGCTTTGTACCCAGAGTCCTGCTGGTTTTATGTCCTACCAGGTAGTTAATTGCATTCACTTGGTGTCCGAGGTGTAAATCACTCCCTGATTAGACAGCAGGAATGAAAACCAGCAGGACTCTGTGTCCTGATGGTGAGGACTGAGAAATACTGCGCCTGGGTGAGACTTGAGAGTCCAACTTGAACTGAAAAGAACAGAAATTAGCCTCTAGAACTATAAATAAGTCGATCTCCACCCCTGACTATTTCAGAAATTCAGACACATTCTCGCTGTGAGGAAAAGCCGTGCTCTCTGCCAGTCTGTCCTCTCACTGTGCCGTCAATCTGCTCAGACACACACACACACACACACACACACACACACTCTGCCCAAGAAAAGGTCAGGGAGCAGCATCTTGTATCACTAATACAGTTAAAAAGGCAAGCCAGGCTTCCAAAATAAGGTGTATAACAGAATGAGAGATACAGTATGTATGAAAGCTACAAGATGTCAAAGTGAACCCAGTGATGTGGAGCAGTACACCTACAATTTTCTGCCCTCTGTGATGAGTGCTGAATTACCCTTTAAACTCTGTCTTTATAGAGAGCAGCATAGTTTGCAGTGTTAAGATCTGCTCTGGAGACCTTTGCCTCAAGATTTAGATAAAACTTATAACCTTTGGAGTTAATCAGAGTAAACACCAGCTGGTACCCAGAAGGGTACTTGAAAATACAAATTGTGTATCTTGAATATTAAAAGGATGTAGCATACACTTTAGCAGGGAATTTACATAATTTTCTCCTAGATCATTTTTTCAATACTACAGTCAGTAAGATTCAATCGCTAACTCTCACATCCAGCTGCTTCTGTGTTTCTTCATTAGCACATTATTTATATGCAAGTACACACAATGCTGTGTCATACAGAGCTAAGAAATCCAGCTCTCACAATCCTAAATTTGACACTTTTTTAAATGTAGCATGATTGTTGCTGTTATATATTTATTGACAATACCATCAAGTACTGTATACACATAATGCTAGAGTGTTAATGTCAAAGTGGAAGAGTTTTAGCAATATTTCCCATAAGTTCACATGTTGAGGAAATTTTGTTGTTTCAAATCATTTTTATTCTTCCTCAATTAGTTTTATTTCATTTGATACTAGAGATTTTGTTCAATACTATTGAAACAATTCTAATTCCATAAAAAATATGCCATTTTCACTACTTTTAGAAATGTTGTTGATATTCAGGTCACTGGTGGAAAGTTACTCTGAAGGAGTCAGTAGACTTTTAAATGGCAAACCTGTTTGGATCTGTGAGGCACTCTTGTGTATCATTGCCTTAAGATTGATGCTCAGTGGTTATAGAAATACTCTTAATATTTTTAAGAATATTAATAGAATATCTCTCTATAAAATAAATGTCTAATTTACTACAATAACACAAATTCAATATTAAATGTACTTAAATTCATAAATATAAAAGTAAAAGCATTTAGGCAATACTCGTATTGCTCATAAATAAAAAAAGGTTAAACATTTTTTTAATATAATTAAATAGTTATATTTAAAGTTATACTTAAAAGTGGAAAGAGTCAAGTATGTAAATATATGAAATTAGGTTTATATTAACATCAGTTTGAGAGGAAGAGAAGTCAGGAAACTGGGCGAGAGAGAGAAACGAGGGAGATAGTAGCAAAAGGGAAAGGAACATTAGAAAGGAACATGAAACAATTATCATGAATTGTGACCTGTTTTCTTCAGCATAAATAAGCATTAACAGGAAGAGGAAAAGAAGAAAAGAAGCAGTCAAAGAAAATTAACTGCTGGAAAACAGGGCCCTTGGCATAGTAGGTCAGATCCGACCGCTGTGATGGCCCGTTTATAAAAGTAAAAGCTTGGCATGTAATGTTGTTTTACTCCATCCTTAGAATCTTCTCTTTACAACAGAAACATGGTGTGAGGATAAGCACAAGTGTGACGAAGACAACTGCAGGGCAAACTGGAAAAGAGACTTACTTTAGCCAGCAGTGATAATGGTAGACGTTCTGTGGCTGATTTGAAAACCGCTGTCTGCTGTTTTTTGTAGTGCTCCTCTGTCTTCTTTTCTGTCTGAACGCAAACACACAGATTTCACTCACAAGTACACATAAATCGCAATGAGCGATCTGAAAAGTTTTCTGTCAAGTAATATCAGAGCTTTATGTTTCATCCTTATCAATATCAGGACATACATGTCTAAAGAAAGAAAGCAAAATAAATGAAGGACTATATTGATGGATCTTCTTACCTCATACTGTCCTGGACTTGGAGCCTCTATCGATTCCTTGTTGTGGAAGATGAAGTTGCGTTGAGAAGTGGAGCCAAAGCCTCCCTTCCTGGTTCTCTCTAAAAATGCCTTTTTAAAACTCTCCCGGGATAAACCAAGCTCAAACACATTATAGGACCCTGGACCTGCACAGAAAGGTGGGATTATTGTGTGTATTTGTGAAGAACTTGTTTTTCTATAGTTTTTATTGTCACTGTCCTCAGATAAAATGGCAACATCCTGGAGTGCTTACTTCCAGTCAGACCTGTTAGTTCTGTCCAAATCTGTACGATGATGCAAAGCAATTTACATAGACTTACAGTGAAGACGCAGACATTAGACACACGTAAGCGTAGGTGTAACTTTGGCTTAGTGTTTTTAGTTTCTGGCAGTGTGTGTAGCATTCATGTAGTGTTCGCTTACACTGAAAATGAAACATGCGCCACACCCGTGCTGCACTAAATTTCATATGGAGACACTCATGTGTTACTGCTATTTTAATAGTTGTCTCCTCAACAGCACAGTACCATGTCTGCATGTGTGAACGCCGGCTTCAGTAACAGCTTGAGAGGAAAATGCTCAGAAACACAGAAGAATGATTCTCCATTTCTATGTGGCTGAGGAAGCCCTACAACTTAAGAAAACACTCCAAAGCAAATTAAGAAAACATTTTCAGCAATTTGAAAACAAAAGTAAGAAGAGTGGTTTGGATTTTTAGATTGCATAAAATAATAATACATATATACTACAAGAGTCAGAGATTGATTAATAAAATAAATGATTTGTACCAAACAACAACGAAGCAACAAAATACAAGTACACCTTCTGTAGAAAGTCTAATGAGATGACAATGAAAAAAATGAAGGGCGGTCCTTAAAAGCAGCCATGTGGTACAACAATGACATTTTAGGAATTAAGTACAGTCTCACCTGTCAATTCTTCTCCACCACCTTTACATCAGAAACTCCTTCAGACCTGCACTTTAACATTTCACCTTTCCAGACAAATCCTGGAATACCCTCAAATTCATTCACACTTATTTAGAGATTTTTTGAGAAGAAAACCGCAAAAACAGGTCTAAATGTTTGTGTGCTGGTAAAGTCTGAAGGGTGTTTTTGACATAAATGGCTGCTGTTCAGTGTAAATATATGCAGCCTCAGCATAAAAAAAATACACATACATTTTTCATTTTATATTATCGATTAATATTCTGAGCTACGATTTAATTTTTAAAATAAAAACAGACAATAATGAAACGTTACGGAATTTTAAACCTATTTTAGACTGTCACACTTTAATTTCAAAGGCTAAATGCAAAACCGGACTTTGGAAATGACTCATTCCTCTACAACATAATGGTTAACTCTTGGGACAATACGAGCACACACACACACACACACACACACACACACACACACACACTCACTGCACAATAACGACAGCAGAAGCCAATTTTCTTTCAGTTCATTTCAAAATGTTAATACAAGCTGCAAAGCAGTACTTATTCTTAATTATTACTTGTTAGATTAAATATAATGGCCATGCCAAGTTAAATTCTGAACCTTTAAAGAACAGGGGTTGTTTGAAATGAAAGATAACAGAATTCAGACTTTAAAAACACAAATAAAATGATAACAAATACTGTCCTCAGACCTTTTAAGGCGACTCTCAAGTGCCAATGATGTGTAACAGGGTATGGATATTAAGAGACAAGTCTCAGTTATTAACTCTCAACAGCCAGATCCTAAGAAATCTATTTATGTATCAGGAATTTGTGTAAAGCAACAACTTTTTCTCTTTCGCACAAACAGAGCAAGATTTAGATCTCTCTAAAAGATACATACTGACCGGGTGTGGAGCATTTTTTGTGGTTACAAGTGAAGCGCACAGCGGTGATGCCAAATGGGCTTTTCTTCAATCCTGTGGTCTTCTTCAGCAGCTCCATGGCACAGCGCGGGTCATTATATGCACCAACAGGGGGCGACACTTCTTTCACAGGGCCAAACCTCTAAGAGAGGGAGATAAAAGGGAATGAGACAGGTAAACATTAGAATAAGAGAAGAAAGAGAACGTCAAGGCAGGGAAGAGTATTGGAATTGTACAATTTAATGAAACTGAGATCTGCATTGCTTTAAAATGACAAATAATCAATTTATTTTCTCTAACTAGTGCCTATCTGGAACACAAAAACAAATCCAGCTATGATAATTTGCTTATTACATGGATTTATTATATTATATGCATGCAGAAACTTGAAACACTATCTCAGAAAATCTAAACGCATTAAACTAAACTGAGAGAAAGCAGAAATACAAAAAATAAAGAAAAGGAAAAAGACAAAGAAAGAAATGCATGAGAGAAAGGGTAAAAGACAGTAAAATGCCTATAGATGGAACAAAGTGATGAGATGAGGAGAGAGAAAATGAGATGAGATCATCTGCAACTCAAAAATAATGATGCACACAATCAGGTATGTAATGTTCTTTGACTCTTTTGCCGACATCAGAGCTGATTCAGCACTGCAACCGCTTGGCAGCTTCACTTCCACTGTATAAATGTGTTCATCTGATAGCCTATTATAACTACACAGGCAATCAAGGGACCAAAGCAGATAAGTTGCCTTTTCAGTCAAAATTACTGACGGTGAACTGTGTTTCGATGTAACTCTAAATTTCTCTTCAGCCTCTCACAACTGAACCATTCAGCTGGTTATCGAACACAACAGAGGAATAAAAAGAACTTGATTACTTCAAATACCAGCATGTCCACATTAATGCCATGCCCGCGCACACACACACACACATACACTGAGTTCCCCAAATAATGTTTAAACTATAAGAATGATCATAACCCATTTGCTGGAAACATGCCAATCATTGATTTGCACTTTCCATTTAAACAAGATTCAGCCAATGGAAAATTAGTTGTGGGGTAATGAAAATTGTGTTAGTAATGCACAGTTGAATTATTGAGCTTTTAGTCGAAAAAGGAGAAATGAGAGGATAAGAAGAACAAGTAAAGAGGTGTAGCTGAAGAGGAGGAAATGGTGAGACGAGAGGAAAATGACGGGAGTTACAAGACATGCTGTTTTTCAAGGCCAAAACAAACTGTGTTCATTCAAAGTCAGATGTAAAAGTGGGGTTTGTGACCATCTGTCAATCCATCGCTGTCGTACTGGCTTTGATAAAGTCTACTTCATGGGCACATTTTTTTCTCTCTTGAACTGACCAACTGAGCTTTGTTGGCAATTCGCATTGATGCTTCATCTATTTTAAAGGTGGATTTTTTGCTATGCTTCATGTTGTTCCATTTCCAAATGCATATGATGGGCAATGCCAAAGGAATACTTTTGAAAATCATGCCCAGAGCCAACACGTTCCCCATGCAAGATGCCTCTGTGGGCACCTCAGTGGCAGAACATCTTAAAGTCTGTCAGTGTGGATAAATGAGGCCACAGAGTGATGGAACAATAGAAGTAGTGTTAGTGCCCTCATGCCTCTCTGGCACCAAAGAAAACCCCAGTTCCACTGTTAAGATGAGTTAAGACTAAGCATGAAGAGAATTGTACAGGCAGTACAACTGCATATAAAGTCAATGCAAAGACACAAAGTCCACCCTGGGCTTCCCAAAAAAAGGCAAAGATGCATCCCGTGGGTTGAAAAATTTTCAACTTGAGCAACTCTGCGCTCATCCTAAGATTTTATGACTCTAATTTCTTTCTCTGGCCTTATGCTGCGTTAGTGCGTCAACCCTGTGATGTCATCACTGACACCCACCGAGGAACGTCTGTGAGTGTGGGTGTGTGTGTGTGTGTGTGTGTGTGTGTGTGTGTGTGTGCACATGTCACAAGAAAAACTAAGGGAGGAAATTGGGGAGAAATAACAAAACGAAATTGAGTTCCTGGTGAATTTTGTGATCAGTCAGAGACTGAGCTATCACACAAACACAACACAGAAACACACCGCGGGTGTGTACACTGCTACCAAGCTAAACAAACAGAGACTAAACAAACAATCAACTATTCACAGTCTGAACACACCTTTCGGTCCCTATGTTTTCGTAAAATGTATAACAATAAGTGATTATTTCAATTGCATCCTTTTGGCAAGCTTACAATTTGCCCAACATTGCACTCAAGCCTTCAGTGTCTTGCTTTTGCTACCTGCATCCTCGATATGTGTATCAGAGTTGAGGGTCACCGTTGCTGGAATTAGCTGTAAAACGTTTGCCAAATGTTTCACAGCTCATGAGAGATAAAAGATCATGTAATACTGTAATAATATTGAAGCCTGAAAGAAATTTTGCAGAGTGCAGTCACTACTGAGAATCAAATGGGATTTGTGGTTAAGTGTTGTAATTTAGAAATAAATATTAGAAAATAGATGATTTTTATTACAATTTGTGGCATTTAATGTTTTTTGTGCGTCTTTTTATTTTTGTATAAAAAGATGTGACGCACCAAGAGAGAAGATGGTCTCCAGGGATGTGAGGGACTCAAGGATGAAACATCATGTGAAAGGAAAGGATGGAGTAGAAAGAAAAGTAACCCTCAATGAAAAGAAAGACGAAGGAGGTGGAAACCGGACAGAGGGAAGAGGAATAGAATGATGAATGAGGACAACAGCAGAGTCTGGTAGCTCATAGCAAAATGAAAAAGAGGGAATAAAAAGGGAAATGGAGTGAGTGGGGGAGCAACGGAAATCGAGGAAAAGGCAAGTTTTGACAAAGTGTCGGACTGATGCTTTGATATCAGGAAACTGGGAAGTCAAAGGGAGGAGGAGAGGCGAGAACTGGAAGATTCCAGCTGTTCCTCTTATCTTCCCCTCCCTCCCTCCTTCCCTCGTTTCCTCTCCATCCCTCCGCAGGGTAACAGTGTCAGATGGAACCGGACTCACAGGGAGACGAAGATCTAAGAAAACTGTCGCTCTTCGTTCTGCATTGGTGATGACTCGCGACACACACACACACACACACACACACTCACAAACTGAGTTTCTCGGTGGGTGTCGGTGACGACATCACAGGGTCGACGCACTAACACAGCATGTGGCCAGGGAAATTAGGTCAGAGCCAACTATGACACACACACACACACAAAGATCAAATGAACCCCTGAATCTTGCATCAGTTGTTATCACCAGGAAACTAGCAAAATGTTTTATGTTTCAGATGTTATTAAGGTAATTTCACAGAACCAGTGTGTGTGTATGTGTGTGTGTGTGTGTGTGTGTGTGTGTGTGTGTGTGTGTGTAAGTGTAAAAGGTTAAAACGTGAAAATATGGGTGTGTTCATTTGCATGCTTGTCAGCAGCACTTGTGAATCGGTCTGTCTGATGTCTTTATCTGTCTGCAGATGAAATTCTATGTCTGAATTTTCGATGTGTGTTTGTGTGTGTGTGTATGTGTGTGTATGTAAGCATACACCGTCACATTGTGCCTGTGTGTCGGAGTAATAATTAAAACATCAGTGAGAGAGTTTCTCAGGAGTGAATCTTTGGGGCAATGCCACAGAGGAGTTCAGCTACTCCTGAGACGTGAAACTACACATTTTCACATCCTTCATCTTCGCTCCTCTGAGTCTCTTAATAAACTCATCTTCACCCCGATCTGAAGAAACCCTCCACTCCCAGCACATCCATTAAACAAGCAAAGCCCGGCTCAGTGTCTTGGATCTGTAACTTAATCTTAAATATTCCATATTAAAATCCAGTCTCCTTTGAGAAATTGTAAATTGAATATATTTGCCTCCCATAGATTATGTCTGAGAAGTCTTTTCAATATGGTTTGATTGTTTTCTCTGTGTATAGCGCATTATTTAGAGTAAAACCACTAAATTTATGGATCTTAGCCGTTTAAATCCATAATTGTGTATCTCCATCCCAGATTCAAGCCTGAGCTGTAGAATTACAGCAAATGTACAAGCTAAAGATGTTGAATTAGTTGTATGAGTAGCTATATGTAGCTATGAGGTTACAAAGCTACTCGTTACAGACAGTACAAGTGACTGCTGTCTCTTAAAGCTGCACTAATCAATATTTTTATATTAACAATGGATCAAATGTGCAAAGTGACAGGTGTTGCTCACCCAACTCTGAAGTTCAGTTCTCCTCAGCCCTACAAAGCATTTTACGCTTATTTATTTTTTTGTTTTGAAGTCCTACAACTTCAGAGTTTGTTTCAGTGTCAGTCTTCTCATCAAACTCCTCAGCCACAGCAGCCAGCCGTTTTAAGTGAAAATGCTCTGATAAACCCACAGTACACTACCTGCTCAGCACTAAAAAGCAGACAGACAAAATCAGCAACTAGCTGGTGAACATAGTGGAGCATTTAGCAACTAAAAAGCCAAATATTTCAGAAGATGGTGGAAACCAAAACAAAACTACAAGGAGAGTGATTATTAGATTTACATTTGTCAGGTAACCAGAAACCACACCACTCCAAATGAATCCTAATCTGCTGTAAATAGGTTCGCCACATCAACTTTAAAAGGAGATAGTATGTAAATGTTGTGTTTACAGCTTGTTGCTCTGCCCCCAAGTGGCCAAAAAATCAGTTAAAGCAGGTTTCAACAAAAAGCCAAGTCACATACAGTAGGCTAAAATATAAAGGGTATAGTTTTTAATAAGTAATGAGTACTTAAACTGGGCAGACACTGCATGGATTAAGCTGGATTTAAACTCAGAATTGGTCTCCCCCTGACTCATTTTAGAATTTCTGCCAGATTGGTTCTCGTTTGCAATGCAGTTTGAGGGGGATGGCGACACCTGATGAATTGCCTGAACAGTCAACTATCTGGTTCTTGGACGATCAGTTGGATTTCTTGCAATTTCGGTCCAGAACAGACAAACCATATTGTTCCAGCCATCCGTGGCTCAATAATTGTCTTTTTTTCTTCATATTTTCTGTTCTTAGTAGATTTGCACAAAGCTGCCTTTCTCTCATTTTGTCAACATTGATGAGGATGCGGTTATCTTGTTTGGATAAACTTTATTTGAATTGTCAGTGGACAAAACCAATCGGTGGTCTCGTGCCTACGTTCAGTGTGTGCACGCATGTTATGGTAGGTCAACTGATTCTTACAGTGTGAGCCTAAAAGTCGCAGGTTCTGGGCATGTAGAAAGGCCAATTAAAATGTGTAATGTGAGTTAACACAACATACAAAAGTGTCCACAAAACTAAATACTAATTTCAAAGAAAGTTCTCTTTGTTTATAGGTGATTTCACTTCTTTACAACTTTTCAGATTTTTATGAATTATATGAAGCTCTATTGTCATGTTGGGCAAACATGTTTTTTTGCAAAAACACAAAAACTGAAATAGACCCTGGTGGACAATAGCAGTGCTAAAGTTGCTAGAGAAGGAACCTGCTCTATATAGTACCTGATTCACCTGAAAATGCACCCACAAGCCTGCACACAAAGCAGTGAATGGCTTTAAAGTGAACTATGTCTAGTTCTGTTTGCATTGTACCTCAGTCTGAGAGAGGAAGGGGCAAGTGAACTTTGGCAGGTTTCCACTGGACTTCACGGGCTTCTCAAACTGACTTCTGATGTGGTACTGGCCCGGACCAGGAACTCCCTGATGGGAAGCAGAAAGCAAGACATTTACTGTAGTTACATGCTTTGGTGATATCACTTTCCATGTAGTGTCAAGTAGAAAATAAGGAGACAACCTGAGGAAGCCAAAGACACACTGAGAAGAAAGAAAAGTACAGAACAGAGAGTTCGCATTGAATATTTTGCTGTTTCTGAGGTAAATGAAGGGCACACGGATGCTAGACAAAGACTATTACGAGGATGAACTAAATAAAAGACATTTAAGCAATGCCAGATGAGTGAGAAACTCGTGTAAAAACAGAAAAAGCACAGTAATAAAAAGCCCTTTTCTTTGTCTGCTCAGCAGTTAAGTCATTTATGTTCAAAAAACAGACAGAGACTCGAAGAGAAACTAAACACGTGTGCTTCATAGTCATAGGAGATAATCATGTCACGTCAAGACTACTGCACCATTCAGCACAGTAATTAATGTAACTAGCAAACCAGCTAACAACACTCACAGCGACGCTGACAGTGAGAGGTAAGGAAACACACACACATTCACACATATTTCCACATTCCCTAGTGCAGAGCCAGGACATTTTTGTATTTGTGGTAAACCCGCAAGGTTGCTGGGCCAGAGGTGGTTTAACTAGGTCTGCAGTAAAACAGCATGGATTTCTGTGGACATTGTTAGCAGTTACACCCGAAACTTGAGGGGGAACAGTAGTGAATTTCAGTACAATATGTCTTCCCCATGCCTTAGGACAGTTCAGTCTCTATTCATGAACATTGACTACAATGTCTCCTCGCCACAAACAAGTTCCTTGTCCTCAGAATACATACGCATACAGACATACAGTATGTTGATGTATTTTAAAGCTGCCACTGACAATGCTTTTTTTTAGGATAAAATGTATAGTTATCTGGAATAAAGATGCAGAGATCAAGACCAAATGTTTTGATAATTTTCAGAAGTTTTGCGAAGTATCAATAATTTCTTTGTGAAACGCTAGGTTGAACCTGTACACCTCGTCTCTTCCATTCAGAAAATCGTTTACTACAGATTTACCCTGTGGCTCTTGGCCAGAAAAGAAAACTTTTGGGAACTCTAGATACAACTCTTGGATGCAGAAAGAAATTCCAGAACAGGAACATCCATCATGAGGCTACATAAGTAAACATCCATGCTTGGCCAATTGCACTCCATCACTACAAGGCTGCAAGGGCTGTTTGTACTCTGCACGACAAATTCAAGTTTGTGGATGTGTAGAAAACATTTGTGATTGTGGAAAAAAAACCTTCCCACATGTGTGTGACACTGAAGATGGCTGCTTTTGGAACACATGCTTTTGGCTGTAAAAAATATACAAAATACAAACCTTTTTTTTCACAGGTTATAACCAAAGTTGATATATTGTACACCCACATTCTTTGACATTATTTCTGAACACCTTTATACAAGCTCAAAATCGCCCATACAAATACAGTATAATTATAATAACTGAACATACTATACCACCAAAATATCTCACTTGTTTTAAGATAGATAATCCTAGATCCAGTTTTAGACAGTTGTGCCAGTGTGGGACCAGTACTGCTTCTACGTTTCTAAAAATAACAAGCACTGTGAACATAACATCATCCATGATACTGTTAACGTGGAATTCACAACATTTTAAATATGAACTGACAGTAAACTTCATATTTACAGGGTAATATCTGGCATTGCATTGGTACAACTCCATCTGTTTTGCTTTTGATTGCAGGGTTACACAATACAAAACACCATTACTCACTAATGGTTTGTTAAAGTGGTTTGCTCAGTCATTGCCCTTGCCATGTCAGAATGTCTATATAATGGGAAAATCCTACAGACAGACTCTTAAACTCTATGGGACACCAGCAGCCCCAAGCCATTAGAGACAGACTGTCTGCTGATCTCTAAGAAGTAAAGGTGTTTGTCCTGAGTGTCTCCACTGTTGGTAATGACCCATCTGGTCAGTGTATGTGTGTTTGGGTCTACATGTGAGTTGAGGTGTCAGGTACTAATGATGATGGATGGAGGTGCAGTCAACATGGTAGGGGGTCCAAATACAGCAAACATACAAGCATACACAGAAGGCAAAGTTGTTGATCGAAAGTCACAGGATAAATTAGTATGTTAGAAAATGTTTTTAGCCATTTTAGTAGCCATATATTATATCGAGGTAGAACAAATGCAATAAAATGCCATGTATAATGAACTATGCACAATAAACTAAAACTTAAAAGAGAGGAGAGGCAGCAGAGCAAAATGTTCAAGGAAAGCGAGGACAAGAACAAAGAAAGTCGTCGGTTCGAGTCCTTCACAGAAAGGATACGTTCACCTCTCTCTCCACAAATCCAGTCCCACATTTTTCAGAATCTGCCTCACCCACTCTACCCCACCGACCGGAGAAATAAAGCATTACTCTCCCAGCACACTCAAGTTCATATGCAGGTGAGTAACTCCCCTCCACTTAACCGGCTCCAATGTATCAATGTGTCTGTGTGTGTGTGTGTGTGGGGTTGCCTGTCTATGCTGAAAGCTTATGTTCTACTGCCCTCTATGGGTGAACAGATGAATTGAAATAAGAGCGGGAGGAGGGGTTGACTCATTTCATCTTTAATCGACAGCAGTTGAATAAATCCAGAATAAATCCAAAGTACTCACCTTGACTCTGTTCTCACTGTAAATCACGGTGCTCTACTATAACTCATTCTCAATCTACAGTTTTCAAATCCTATTGTGTTAAGAATTTATCTGAGTCAAAGTGCAGTGAAGAAAGAAGACAAGATGTTTAACTACCAAAGAAAAAAAATGTCTGCTTAAGCATTAAAATACTCACGAAACATGTCAAAGCATCAAAATCTAATTATGAGTATTTTGGTATAATTACAACAACTTTATATAATGTGCTAAAATAGGCACCTGAGGGTTTGGGGTTTCTGTAACTGCGAGGGCATGCAAGCAAATGGTATACACACACCATACTACTGATTCATAATGTGGTTATGATAAGTGTCAATAAATTAATTTTTATTGAAAAAGAAAACATCAAAAAACATCATGTGCTCAGAACTTTTAGTTTTTACAAAACTGTCAGTATACTTTACTCTAGAGGTCATTGTTATGATTCAATGTTTCCCACAGGTTGAGAATGAAATTTGCTATTGTCCACTGTTATAGTCAGGGAACAGGGATTGTGTGTACTTAAAAAAGTACAAATGCACCTTTGCCTAATTCACTGCTCTCAGGGGTTTTGCTGCTACAGCCTATACTTGGTATGACCGTATGTTTATTGTGGCTAAGGAAACAAACTTAAGATTTCTGGTTTTGCTGTAAAGCAGGCATTACTGACTCAATTCGCTGACTTAACATTTCTGGACTGTAATACTACACTATGTTTTAGCATTTACCATTATTATTTAAAGGTTCTGTATACAAGATTTTGAACATTAATATAGTAGCAAACTACTATTTGCTATGTAAAGATAAAGTGGAGTAATAGCGTCCTGAGCAGAGTCTGTTCTTTGTTTTGGTAGCCGGTCCGGCCGCCTGTGCATTTGAGTCCCTCACTGTGAAACTGTTGAGCAATATAACGGCTGATTCTTTTCTCATGTAACTCAGTGAATTTTGGATTTATTTCAACAAGACCAGAGTGGTGATTGTTGAAACAGTGGACTTACTATTTTGTTTCTGTCCAGTTTAAATGAAATGTGTTTTACGATGATCTGCGAGGTAAAATTACGTTTTTTTTCCAATGGAGTCTGGTGGGCCGTAGCGCCCATTTTTTTTGGTCTGAGATGCTGGTGCTCTAGTGCGACATTTGGAGGCAGAGAATGTGGCATACAGCTCCTTTAAAGCTGCTATAATCAATATTTTATAATAGCTGGCTGACATAGTGGAGCATCTAGCAGCTAAAGAGCCAGCTATTTACCTCAGGAGTTGATGGAGCTAGAAGGAGAGTGATTATTGGACTTATATTCATCAGGTGGCCATGAATCCAAGTGAATACTATTGTTGCTGTTTAAATTAGCAATTGCTTCCTAACATGTTCATCATGTCAACTTTAATAAGATGATAATATGTCAATGTTGTGTTTACAGCTTGTTGCACTGCTCCCAAGTGCCCAAAAAAATTCAATAATGCAGGTTTAACTTCCACTTGTGGTCACAGTGGCCACTGTTCTGCAAGTCACATAGGCTTACTTTAACGGAATATATCCCCCACAAGGGCATAGCTTGGCATTGATCCCAGTCCTCTAATTCTTTCATATCTTACACTTCTCATCCATTTAAGCTTAGCATAGCACCGCATGGACACAAACGCCCACCAACACACACACATACTCGCCTTCTTCTCTTCTTGCCTGGGCACCAGTTCATGGTAGCGAGGGATGATAAGCTCAGTTCTGCCTTTCTGCTCCTTTTGAAGGTTCACATTCTGATAGTGCGTTTCTACGATTCTGAGAAAGACAGAGACAATGACAATGATAAATGACAAAACAGAAAAGTAGGAGGAATGGGGAGATACAAAATATTGATGAAGAGGGGAAGAGAGATGTGTAATGGAAATGTAAAGAGGAACAGATAAACAAAGCAAAGACAGATGGGAATAGAGGACAAGAGAAAGAAGGAATGAACAACAGAAGCCTCCTTCTGAAGGGGAGAAAAGAAAAAAATAACCTGTTATGTCAGCAACTGTAACTGGAGTAAAGACAACATTTTCAATCATTTTTAAATGATTGCAATAATCACACGTATATCACAGACATGTTTGTGTGGATGTGTAAATGTCTGCCTACACCTATATGTATACAGTATGATTGCTCACATGTACACTTTCCCTTCTATTACTCAGTCGATTCCTTTATGAATAGCTGAGCTGGGTGTGTGCCCACTCATGTAGAAGTGCTTAGTAAGGCCCATCCTCTGTGGCCATCAATAGAAATGCTATGTGAGAAATGTCAAACATAATGCCCTGGCTATAGGATCAAAGCAATATTTCACTTTGGAGGAACAGCATCTCTGCGCACATCTCTGGAAGAGTTCAAGAACAGTGAGCTTCTGAGATTAGATGCCCTGGACCATCTAATCTAACCAACTGTTTGTCTCTTTATCCATGATTCAAAATGTGAATTTATGAAGGTTTGTTTTCCAAATACATGCACTGATGCTTTTCCAACACATTTCAAATATCAAAATTCAATATCAATATCTCAGAATCACAGGTGATGCTACATACTTGTTTAGTTAGCTAAGTTTCAAAGGTACTGCTATCTTCAGCAGTTCCTATAATGAACTTGAATGCCAACCATTATTTTGCCTGATTATAAAATAATACTGTAAACCTTAATACCTTTAAAGGAGCTGTCCCCAAATGGTTTAAATTAAATCAAACTTAAAACAGAAAGAGACAGTTTCTAGCAACACTTTGACATTTTGGGCAACATGCTTATTCACTTTCTTGCAGAGTTAGATGAGAATACCAATACTACGCTCATGTCTGTAAGGCAAATAATAAGGCTACAGCCAGAAGCTGGTTAGCTTAGCTTAGCAAACCTGGTTCACTGCACCCAGCTAAGAAATAGTCCAGTACATAAGCCCAAATAAAACCACAGATGGGGGGGGGGGGGGCTAGCTGTTTCCTCCTGTTTCCAGTCTGTCAAGCTAAGCTCAGCTAACCTAGCTGGCTGTAGCCGTATATTTCAAATCTAAATCTCGGCAAGAAAGCGAAGTGTATTTCACCATATCTCGAACTATTCACTTTAACATGTCGCCAGGCCACTGTAACAACATGACGATACTGTACCATGACATGGGATACTCACATCTCAGGGTTATATTGTCCTGGACCCGGCCCCTCCTCCTTTGTCACCTCACCTCTCCTTCCTGTCATGTTGCCAAAGTGGACGCCTTTATACTTCTGTGCAGAACTCCTCTCTGACTACAGTATGAGAAAGAGTAAGAGAGAGAATAGAGAGACACCAAGAGTGAGGAGGTGAAAAGAATGAAAGAAAGGCTTGGCCAAGGAGAAAGAATGAGAAAAAGAAAGTCATAGGAGGAGGGCGAGCTCAAGATAACAAGAGAATTAATGGATGAACAAAGGCGGAGAAAATAGAATTGACTCATTCACACTTATCTGGTTTCTCTTCCAGCCAGAGCTCATGAAGTTGGAGCTGAATGAAATGTGAAGTTCAGCCAAATGCCAGAGTATGTCAGAGATCTAGGGGAGACCCTCCGTCCTGTCTTATCGCTCTGAGTTTTATAGCCTGCTTGCTCTGCCTCCAGCCGTTCGGATAGAACCAGTTCACTCTGCAGCTTAACAACTGAGCGAGACTACATCTGGAAATTAGCTGGCCAGCTGTCGCCAAACACACTTTAGAGATACTATGTGTGAGATTTTCTAAAACATATATCAGAATGGCTCTGCAAAAAAACACACAGCTACTGGTTCTGAATCCCTGTACTAATCTTTCTTGGAAACAGGTTATTCATTAACAAGACTAAGATTCTTCAGCCATGCTAGTGTGGCTGTGAGGCTTTGACACAGCGGTGCTTTGAGCTAAATGCATGCTAACATGCTCACAATGACAATGCTAACATGATGATGTTTTGCAG
Source organism: Coreoperca whiteheadi (assembly GCA_011952105.1). Classification (NCBI taxonomy): domain Eukaryota; kingdom Metazoa; phylum Chordata; class Actinopteri; order Centrarchiformes; family Sinipercidae; genus Coreoperca; species Coreoperca whiteheadi. The sequence goes on from CM022476.1 coordinate 15,356,053, forward strand.
GTATAATGTTTAGTTTTGTGTGCGAGCATGCCACCATTTTCGAATTAGCGCTAAACACAAAGTACAACTCCAATCAGTTTTGCAGGTATTTGGTCATTACCTAAATAGTTGGACACATTTAAAGTTCAACCTGATGATGGTGCTAGACGGAATTTTAATGGACCACCAAAACTACTACAGTACATCCTGAGGTGAACATGAATGTCTGAGCTAAATTTAATGGCAATCCATCCAATAGTTGTGTAGATATCTAATCAAACCCACAAATGTGGACCTCAATGTGCCACTAGAAAAGTCAGGCAATCATGGTCTTTAGGATATATTGTTTAGGGACTATAAATTTCTGTACAAAATGTTGTCCCAATCAATGTAGTAGATGTTGAGATATTTCACTGGATAAGTGAAAACTGCTAGTGGTGCTAAAGGAAAAGTCAATGGATCATCAAAGTTGTTGTGAATTTCCGTACCAAATTACATAGCGATTCATCCAATAATTGTTGAGATTGTGCAGTAAAAAAACAATACACCCAACCTGATGGTGGCGCTAGAAGAAAAGTCAGGGGAACACAAAAGTCTTTAGGCTTCAGCCTTTGGGGACTATCAGTAGACTGACCAACACAGTCCTTTCTACAGCCATGCCGCTAGCGGGAGCTGGGAGAGGTAAAAATGAAACAGGACTTAATGTAGTTTTGATACATAAAGAAACCCTGGAGCTTTTAAAGACTATTTGGGGTCCGTTAATGAACAATGAGATAACCAAATACACCCAATGTAATGTTATTCCATCATTTTCACAGTGAACAACATAAGTAGGATAAGTAAGTAGTTTTTCTCTAGGGGGCTCCCACTTCCCACAGTTTGAATTACAATTTACTTCACTTCACATTCCTGATACTGAAAGACGTCTGCTGCTTGTCCCTCAGAAATGAAAACACATGTACTAAAATGGAACAGACATGTAAGAAAAAACTTCCCTTATTGAATAAAAAATCAAAGCATCTAAAATTCTTCCCTTTCTTTTTTAACTATCCCTTGACCCAACTGTCTGTGTCTATTCTGTGAGGGAGGCTACGGGAGGAGTGGCAGGGAGTGTCAAAAAGCTGCTAACTCCATGTGGTGCCTGTCTCCTTATTTCAACTTCAACAGTGACTGGAAGACTAGATCTGAGGATCTGTACCCTGTGATCTACAATCCAGTTTTGAGGAGGGGAACTAGGAAACAAGGATGTGCAGATGCTTACAGTTAAAAAGAAAAACACAACTGTTCTTCATCGCACGCAGACACATACTAGCACCATGATGGTATTGCAGCTGGCATTGAGTTCAGAGGCACAAATTGCCTATTTATGTCAAGGAGAGCTTTTAAAAGCAAAACAAAAACACAGCTAGTGGGTACAAACATATTCATTCAGCTTTTATAAAATGGAATGGCATGCTATTTATTATTTAAATATTTAAAGAATGAAAAAGTCAACCAGAAATAAAGGTTTTTGTCAGTAGGCTCATGTGTGGGCTGGATCCCGCAGGCTGAAATTGTTGGTGTGCTTTCTACAAACATATACACAACACAGTATGGATCTGAAACTGATTCATGTTCTATTGAGAGGACAATCTTGCCCATGTCTCCATTTCCATTTCACATCTTCATGCCAAATACTGATTCTGTGTAAAGACTGACCAATACTTGATTTCTGGGGCAGGTTTTTAACCGATAAACAATGACAGTATCATTCATATAGACTCCGCAAACAAAGTCTTTTAGTAAATGACCTCAACCCAATTGAACACGTATTGGAGATTTTTAACCAGCATCCTATACAGCTCTCTCCACTACCATCATCAAAACACTAAATGAGGGAATATATTTTGGAAGAACTGAGTTCATCCCTCCAGTAGAATTCAGAGACTTGGAGAATCTATGCAAACGAGTATAAAGCTGTTTGGCGCCTTATGGTGGCCAAAAATCCTTTAAGCTGACACCCATCTGTACCTCCTAGATATTTAAATTGAAGCTTGCATATGATCACTTACATAACATATTTTAGAAGCAAAGAAGAACTGAGAAAGCAAGAACGGTGAAAACTTTTTTCTCCTCATCGATGCTAACCCCAGAAGAAACACTGTGCTAACAAACACATAAATCTAACAACAGATTTTGGTGTGGGAACCGTTGCTATGTCCCCACTTGTATGATTATGAATGCAGCTCATTCATTGATTGGCCAGTTAGAAAGTGCTGCAATCTTTACCTTTCCATTTCTAAACATATTCAGGTGCTCGGTCTCCTTTATACTAACACAGTCTGGGCTCCATATCACCATCTGGCCAGCTGTGTTCTGATAATCTGCCAAATCTAATACTACACAGTCTGAACTAACAACATATCTCATGGTGATACTGTTTCTAAATTAGCCAAGTGCTTTTTTACAGTCATTTTTTACATATCAGCCATCATATGTGCCTGTACCAATACATCTGTGATAAGCCTGTATCAGCCAATAACTACTCACTATTCCAGCATAGTAGTCCGTCTCTAATTCTGTGCACTAAGTTGTAAGTATCAGTCGATGCAGTAAAGTAATTGTTCTGTCAGTACAGACGTGAACCATAATTTTAGGGTCAGTGGCTTAAAACGATTAAGATGTTTTTGTTTTTCTCAATAACATTCAGACAGAAAACAAAGTTATGCTCTTTTGATTTCTGTCGAATCTCATATCATTCAAAGGTTGCCCCGGCCACTTTGAAGTTATGTCCTCAGACAACCACTTAATTCTGCCTCTCCACACTTTTGAACTCAGTCAGAGCACGGCGCGGGGGAAGTGTTTGAGTTTAAAGAAATGAGTGTGTCAGAGGGAAAGACAGAGGGGAGAAGACAGACAGAGACGGAGGTTGAACTTTCAAAGGGAGAGCAACAGAAGTTGAGATGGGAAAAAAAGGGTGGTGGATGGATGCACTGCTGATAGCCCTAAATCACAGCATGCCTCTGTGCCTGCGCCGGTGTGTTGACACAACCTCAGCCAACACTCAAGGACGCTGTTGACTTCCTCTGGTCATTAACAAATGAAAAATAACTTAATTGAGAGCCAGAACAGCAGGCGTGTGCATTATTTTAAGTGAATATTGTAATATAGCTTGAAGAATAATTACTAATGGCTCTCTTTGTTGGCATGGAAAATGGATGAGTATTGGTGCGCTGTGGCTTTTTTAAAAGTGGAGCTGCATTCATTAGCTATGGAAATGGGTTTTGAGCCAACTGAATGGGGTGGGGTGGGGGTTCAGTGGTGCATTAGATCTGCCTAACACTAATGGACCTAGCCTCGCGGGTAGAGTAAGTACACTCAGACACACACTCATTCAGACTAATGAAAGCACACATGCGTGCACAAAGGAACACTTCACATTCTCTGATGGATGTACAATTCAAACTTCAACATGAGTGTGTGTGTGTGTGTATCTGTCCTTACCAGCAGTGGATTGTAGTAGGCTGGCCCCAGGGTTGTGTCCCTGGGAGGGGGCTGCTGCTTTCTGAGCACACCCGGGGCGTCCTCCTCATAGCCATGGGCCTGGCCCGGGGAAGGAATGGATGGGATATCTGACTGACGAACCAGTTGGAGACTTTTAGCCTGCAGCCACGCAGAGAGAAAAAGCAGGAGAAAGACAGAGCGAGTGGGGAGAGAAGTCAGGGTTTGTGATGGAACAGATGCCCTGGCTTACAAATAGCTGAGCACTGCCTGGGGCCAATATAGTGTGAGGCTGAGGGGGACAGAGAGGAAGGAGCGAGGGAAGGCAGAACATAAGAAACCAAAGAGGAAAAGGTAAAGGAGGAAGAAAGAAGGAAAGACAGAGGTAGAAGTGTAGGAATAGGAACCAGATCTGCTGATGCAACAGGCATTGAAGACCATTTCAGTCCAAACGCATGGAAGCTATTCTGCTAACTTTCTACAGCTGGAAGTAAGGAGTGTGTGTGTGTGTGTGTGTGTGTGTGGGTGCGTGCGCTATTCAGGTCATTACAGCCAGCATAGAAGGAGAGTGTGAGTATTATCTCTATAGCGACTCTCATAATTGGACAGGTCTGGAGGTGAAAGTTTCAAATGCTCCATTCGCTGTACGAAGTGAGCTAATCATTGGTATCAGTCTTTATGTGTGTATACTCTGGACATGAATTTAACATAGCAGGCGAATGGAAAGATCAACTTAATATCATCTCAGTTCACTGCATGGCTTAACTTTATATGTTTCACTGTAACAGCTGGATGCTACTGGACAGGCCACATTACCCAAAATTCAACATCTTTCCTTCATAGTTCATATATCATTTAAGGTATTTAGTGAGCTAAATGATAAAAGTGTTTGCTTGCTTTGTAAGTGCATTGTTTTAAACTCACAAACCAGCGGAGGCATTATATTTCAAAGCCAACAGGAGGGAGGATTCGCTGTGCCAAATATGGATTTACAAAGAGCTACAACGCTCTTCTATTTGTTGAATTTGATGAATAACAATGATAAACCTATCAGGCTTGCTTGCCAAAACCGCCTTGTTTCTAGACACCAAACACAAAGGTGAGCAAAGTTTCAGGGGCTTTCAAAGAACAGAGGTAAAATGGAAACTCTGTTGTCTCCAGGCTTCAGCCCAACTGTAAGAACTGACAGAATGAGGTCTGACTCTGCCCCTGTTACTGCTACCGAGGATATTATACAAAAATGTGCATATTCAACCTAATAACCTAAGACTTTTGTTACACTTTTGCTCTGGCATAAAGAAAAACAATGCATATCAGAAACCTAGCTCATCTTCCCTGTCCTTATCTTTTTTTTTTGGTCACATTTCCATATATAAGGCACTTTAACAGTAAAAATTAAATTACAGGCCACAACAGGACTCTCCATTGGTGTGGTGTCTTGACAGTTTTGGTCCCCATGATCTCCATCATGATCACAAACTTGTTACTGAGTCTCTGTTGCATATTATAAATGACTGCTATGCATATAAGAGGCTTTACATTGCAAGATCTGAAAGAATGTCTGATTTATTAAGGATGAAAGATTTCATATTATAATAATATACCTTTCCTTTGTTTCGCCTCCCATGTTCAAAGTATGCCTTATTGAAAGTGATACGTTTTGAAATGTTACAGCAAATACAACAGGTGGTGTTCTTTTTATAAGAACAATAGAGAAGTAACTGTTCAGACAAAAGTCTAGAAAAACTGTTTCCCTCAGGTTTTAAAATAGCAGCCTCTAATTCCCATAGATTGGTCTGCGGATGGCAGAACTGCCAAAGATAAGGGCTAAGGTACTGGCAAGGTACTGTCTGCAAGTATTGGCAGTCAACACTTTTGGAGGAAGCACTCTATTCATTTCTTTTGTTTGACAAATGGCACAGATACAGCACATCACAATACAGAGTGCTGAGAAGAGTTTTACGTGTTTTTGTATTTTTATTGCATGTGTGAAAACAAAAGTTGTTAACTGTGTGTATGTGTAGTGCTAACAAAACATGAGACATTACCCCGGGGGGTATGAGGCCGATAATACAGTGGACAAAAGCATTAGATTGTTAAGAGTAGATATATACGGACACCAACAGTAAAAAAGTAAAAGCCTGCACACCTAAACTTGATGCCAATCTTTTGTATAGGTATTAGATGACTTTTTCCTCATATATACATACGGGCATACCATATAAAAGCCAACCTACGGTAGATGAACAACATAATAGGCTGGAAGGAGAACATCTATAATATATCATTTTCTGTAACTTGACTGCTCATTTACTTTGCCCCTCATAACATCACCCATATGCTTACCATTTTCTTGCCAAGCTTCTTAGGCTGTCCTGCATCGGCCGTCATTGCCGTGAGCCTGTTTCCTGAGGCAGGCAGCACATTGTAGGCCCCGGGGCCCGGAACCTTCGACACTGCCTCCTCAAAACGCTTGGAGCGGTTCTGGAGACTGCGGCCACCATGGATGTTTAGCTGAAGAGACATGGGTTCAACAGAGAGACAAGCAGACACACAGAGAGAGAATGAGATTGCAATCGAGAACAAATTCTCCCCCTTGCTCTCATCCACTATTATAAGCTTCATCTCCTGCCTTCCGAAATTAGTTTTATATGTTTCAAAAGGAAAAAGAAATGTAAGGCAGGCAGTTAAATTAGTTGTTATGCGAACAATTTTACTACAATATTGATTGCTTCTCCTCTATTGGTATCTTCTGTGTTATATGGGCGAACCAGGAAATAACTGAAAATTGAAATTGAAAATATTCTGACATAAATGAAAAGTTCTGCATATTTTTTATTCTCTCTCTCTCTCTAGTTTCTCCCCCGTCTTTGTGTAGTCTGTCCTCTTCCAGGTCTCCATGGTGAAGAGGGTGTCGTATGCTGTACAGATTGTAAAGCACCCTGAGGCAAATTTCTGATTCGTGATTTTGGGCTATATATAAATAAATAAAATTGACTTGACTTGTGTGTTCCTATGTACTTAAAAATGACTTCTTCAACCAGGTCTGCTGCTTCTATGGCCCCCTAGTCTGACCAATCGTGAGCATTTTAGTAAGAAATTCAGCCTCACCTAAGCCAGTATATGGCTCTCAGGTAGACCCAGGTCTTGACCTAATTGTATGTAAATGTCTCTGGCCTACAGTACCTTCACAGGTGAGGCGTCATACTGTCCAGGGGCTGGTATCCCCTCACTGGACTCATTGAATACTGACTGTCTGCTGGTCAAGGACAGGAATGGAGCATAGCCATCTGCAATAAAGAAAAACGTATAACAGTGGAATATGCAAGTTGTTGATTGATTCAAAAACACCAAATCTGTGATTATATTATATTAGACGTTGTATCTTATGTTTATTTATTAAATTGCATTGACACAATTTTAGTGTTAAAGTTACAGCGAACGGACAAAATAACATGAACATGAAAAGTGCATCTAACGTTAACGTTAACAGTAACATTAGCTCATGGCTAATGAGTTACACTGTCAGATGTATTATTATGTAATTCACCTGTAGGTTAACCTACAGTACGATAAAATTATTAATTTTGACTTTTGTAACATATTTCTAATAAATTACTAAATAGATTACATTTTGACTCTGACTGTAAAGTAACGTTACTAACTTACTTAGCTTAACTTACTTTTAAAGGTAACTTAGCTTTAGCATTTTAACAAACAACTAACGTTAGCTAGGTTCATTTTAATAATGTAGATTTTCTCTGAGGGGGGGGCGGGGGCTTTCTCATTTTAAAACGAAACTCGAGTAGCCTAGTGTTTTCGCACTCAAGTCTGCATTGTAGATAACTAACGTTAACACCTAACGTTACCTGAAAGTTCAGGATTGCACTGGGTGACATCGTATGATCCGGGGCCAACTGTAGATGGAGTGCCGCTTGTGGTCATGAAGGTCACTCTTGGAGCTCGTCCATACATTTTACCATTCAAGTTAACTTACACTGCCCCAAAACAGACTGGTAGCTTAACTGAACTTCATGACACCTGCTAGAGTCGGCCCAACCTCGAAATATAACGTTGGTTCTCACTTCATCACAACTGGTAAGCCCCAAGGTTAAAGTATTCCTTCGCTGCTCTCTTTTGCAGTAACGTTACCGTCTTTCATGCACTCGGCGTTACTTGCGTCGTTGCCTGGATACAACGTGTCGTTACCACGCCGCAGGTACACAGAGCCTGGTGTCAGAAAACAGATGCAGAAAAAAGGAAACAAAGTACAGTATTTTCCTTGACATTTTCTACCACCAGTATCTCTTGAACATTTGTGTAACTCTAATAAATTGTGTTGCTATTATTACCATTATTGGTTTTGCTTGCATAGGATATTCGTGGAAAAACGACCCTAGAATTAAGATTACCTACTGCAGAATGTATTACAATTAGGCAATTATACATTCATCTTAATACATTTTAATGGTTAGTGTTGTCTAGGTGCAACCACAGTCCAATCTTACCATCTAGCGGGTGACTCCAACCAGCCATTTCTCTGTCTCTAACCGTGGGCCTGTACAACATTCAGTGAAATAAGAAACATTCACTTTAACAAGTTCAACTGTAATCTCAGATTTCAAAGAGCTAAATGACCTCTCAAAATAAAAAATACTCCTAGCAGTAGCAGGCAGGCCATATCTTGCTGCCGAATATGTATCAACATGCCACAACCTGAGGGACAGTGAATGACCTAACCTACACATGCGCACACACACGCAAATTTTTAAAAAACAATGTTGTAGTTTTCACTCTTTTGTATTTGTATTTCTTAACTGCAAGTCATTATATTTATTATTATATTATCTTACTTATCTGTATATATTCTAAGAGCACAATTCTTCTGTTTATGTTTTTATTTATGTTAATGTTAACATCTGTTTCCCATGACAATAAAATCCCTCCAATTAAATGAATTTAATTCTGCTTATTTAAAGTGAAAAAACTACTGAATACTTGTGTTCCTATAATTTAACACATTGCAGCAACGGGGCTTGCTTGTTTCTGTAGTAATAACAGCTATTCCTGCGTTTGGCCTTATTGTGCCGCTCCTGTTAACCACTCCTGTTATCATTATTTGCAGTCTTGACCTAGGCCCCACTTCCTCCTGCACTACGGCCACATTAGCCTGCCCCACAATGCAGTTAAGATTTGGATAGTGAAAACTCAGTGGAAAGCCATCCAAGTAACAAGTGGCTCTCTGAAATGGCAGTGAACTGCATGCTTATTTGAAATTCCTGTCATGTCTCACAAGCTAGAGGTTTGGTCTGCATGCTGGTATTTGATTTAACAAATGTTATTAAGTCCCAAGAGGAAAACTTAGACAGACACCAGGGCATCCAAGAAACACAGCAACAACAATAGTAATCATATATACACTGGTGGCAAATATTGCATCTTATTAAAGACATGATTACTGTGACTTTAGTGGGCAACTGGTGACTGGTGCACTAAATACAATCATCAGTGATACAGAGATAATATTAAACATCTATCATTTTGTCACAGGCTAAATATTCAATCAGTCACCCATATACTGGAAGTCGAAGGAATCCTATTTTCATAAAACTCGCAATACAATTTCACACCTTTCCTCACTTCTATATGACCAGATCAGTTTACTGAAAACTGCACCACTGATTCAGTGGGATAGGATGATATGAAACTTTCACGTCACAATTATCCTGGTCAAAATAAATGCGATTCACGATATTATCCCAATAATCTTCTAAATTTTCTGAAAACTCTTAAAATGGCACAAAAACATACTGGAATCACTTTACCTACATTTTGTTAACACATTTTCATTTCATCACAGATAGGGCACACATCTTTTTAGTGAAAATAAAACAAGTTTTAAATAAGGTCATCATAAATTAAGGATTAATAAATAATAGCAACATTGTGTGAGTCCGTTCTTTCTTACATGATTATTCCTGTATTTTTTAAATCATGCTCTACTTTTCACTTCTCTACCATGATGTCAGCTGGTACAGACAACTATGCCATCGATTGCATCATCAGTATAATTTACCCCTGACTGAAGAAATACAGGAATTATCCTTTAACAAATTGGCATTGGCATCGGGCTTTTCAAGTCACTCATGTGAGGATATTCACGATAATGGAAATCCACCATGATCAACTTATCTTGAGGTTTTTTTTATCCTGAACAGTGATAAAATCATACATCATCCCAAACCTACCACTGAAAATAGTACTTATACATCTGAAAATGTCATTAAGATGTTGACCTAGTACAAAACTATTTTGTTGTCTTTTCTAAGGGATCTGGGTGCAAGCAAAAGTGATTGTGATGAATGTGAGTGTGAATGGTTGTCTGTCTGTGTCAGCCCTGCGACGAGTTGGCCACTGTCTAGGGTGTACCCCGCCTAAGGCCCGAAGTCCCTGGGATAGGCTCCAGTCACCCGCGACGCCTAACGGGAACAAGCAGAAGAAAATGACTGACTGACTGTTGTGTATATAGCTTGATGTGCATGAAACTAGAACAGAGATCCATGCAGCATACTTTGTCATATTGCTGAACTTGATGCTTTCATTTGTAAACAGAAACGCTGGACTGAGACAAACAGTGACCACTGGATGGCAGCAGCAGGCTTCAGATGAGTCTGTCCTGCCTCAAGTTCTAACGTAGGTCAGTGACGCATTTAAAGGTCATCGGAAAAATATTTATAGTACTGAAAATGACACAAATACAAGTGTTTCAAAAGGAAAATGGGATGGAAAATACACGTAATAAATATGTCCTTATTAATTTGGTACTCTAAATAGTGTTGATGCATATGAGTATTTTTTGCAACTAAGTCATTTTTGTATGCTTCAAGGAGACATACACGGGCTACCAATTCAAACATGATACTTACTGATATCGTGTTCACAATGCCTAAAAGAGTGGCTTGATGTCGTTTGACCGATAAGATGAAGCAGCAACCATCAATCGACTGGTTTTCTCACACGATCCTTTATTAATTTCGTCCAAAACCCGACAAAGCCAAATCAGGGCGCGGAAGAAGGAGTTTACGAGGCGTCTTGAAGGCAACACGGGTTATCGCCACCATCATAGTGAGACAGTCTTGTCATCCCCCAGCAAGGTGTCGCTTTAGGCAGCTAAAAACTACCCGTTTTACCTCCCGTTTTCTTGAACCATTTTGATACACATGTGTGCTCGACATCCCGGGGTATTTGGTGCCATGAAGGGAATCAGGTTTTTCGTGGTTTTCTTGGTGCTCTCCGCGTCTCTGTTGTGCACAACCGAAGCGGGCAGGAGCAGGACCAGCAACCAGAACAGCTTCCGACGGGCAGCTAACGGCATCTACCAGACTCTGAGCAGTGTCTTCGGAGAGGACAACATTAGAGGGTTATACAAGGTGAGTGTGGGCCATGTATTGTCAATATAACCGCTCGCTTCGGCTGAGGCTTGGGGAAGCTAGGTCTGAGATGGCGAACAGGAAGCAAGCGCGCCCGGGCCTGGCCAGTAAGAATTTCACGGATGCCATTTTGAAAAATTAGCCTTTATTCCATGATTTGTCTACCTATAGAAGATGCCAGGTCATGCAGCGTTGTCGTAATACGTACAATCAGGTGTGTTTTCATGCAGTAACCCTTAACTTCAATAATTTGTTTTGTAACCCATATTGTCATTCATTGCACTGAGGTCCATCAGCAAGTGCATGTAATGTCACTGCACAGATGGCATGCAGCCCCGTGGATCCAGGCCAGCTGCATCTTTATGTCCACTTCATCTCCAAATTACTAGAAAGCTGCACTTGCTAAGGAAACACGTCCTTTTTCCTTAGCTTGTATCCTCTCACTGGTTCCAGCTGCACTTCCTGCATTTCGAAATCGATGTTATTTCCTGAATGGAGCCGCCAAAGCAAAGTGACATATGTTAGGCCACACACGTGATTCTTCACCATCTGCACAGAGCGGCCAACGTTACAGCTATTTTGACAATTAAAAATGGCGGCATTTACGTTCTTTATTTGTCCTTGTGGACGTTGACAATGTATAATGAAAGCCATGTGTCTGTATGTCTGGTTCACTGATAACCACACAGAAATTGAGACTGACTGACTGAACGTTTATGGAAAGTGATGAGCAGTTGCATACAATGCACCAGACTCCTCCTCGTGTGACCTGTCCACAAAGTCAAGGCTGACATGAGCTTATTAGTTAGTTTGCCTTTTAAACTGATGCTGACTTTCAAGTGACATTGAAGGGACCTTTGGGACTGGTGGGGGATATTGTGACCGCTGTAACTAATATCATGAATACAGGTTGAAATCAATTGAGGTGTCCCAGAGGCACAGTCCTGATATTGTTTTGTGGCTCACCTGCACACTTCAGTAGAATGGAGTACCATTAGTCTCATTAATTACACATGCTTTTTCAGCTATGATAAGCTGTGAGAATGGGCTATTAAAGCCAGTAGCATGGATTGCTCCCTATCAAGAGCCTGCTTTCACTGTGTGAAAACGTGCTCCTATAATGGTGTTTCAATCGGTCTTTTTAACTTTTTACTGTTTATGTAAAACACCTTTTTAGGTGTCCATCCATTTCAAAAACAAAAAGAGGATTGGCTGGTTTGAGAACTGGTGAGCTGTTTCTGAAGTATATCCACAGAGGCAATTTATAGAGTCACATGTAAATGGCTATGTCGTACGTGTACATTGTTCCGAAGTCTGTAATGTTTTTTTTTTTTAATCACCAGATCGAGAGCTGTTATGTCAGGTTTTAATCCGTATTGTAGGCTTCAGAAGACAACACGACATAGGTAGCAGCTAGAGTGAGAAGCTAACAAAGCACTGTTTTGCTTAATAGTTGTGAAATGTATATTAAATGTGCACAAAGCTAACAAATGTTGGGCTGACAGGCTACTGTGAGCATAGAGTGGCTCTCTTGTTGAAAGTTGATTTGAGAATGATTTGGTGATTGTAATTAGTGCGTGACCGTATTGACTTCAACTACTACACTGCAGTCCTCTTCTGTTTCTATGCCTTTTGAAATATGATACATTAAGGTGAATATTCATTATGTATGGGGCTCTAATTTAGCTGGCATACATGGATGTTAGGCAGGATACACTGTCATGTACAGTACCAGTCAAAATTTGGACATACTTTCTCATTCACGTAAATGGGAAAGTGTGTCCAAAATGTTGACTGGTACTGTACAGTTCTTTCCTTTTACTATTGTTTTCATTGTAGTTTTGTTTCCATTGCAACCTTCTGAATGTTTCATCTGTAAATACAGTAGGTCTAGACTAAAGATTGAATGTGACGATGAAACAGTCTTACCCTTCTCTCTGCATTTATTTTTTTGGTTCTATAGTTTTTCTCCAAAACGACGGAGCGGTTTGTCCATGGAGTGGACTCTTTTCTCGACACCATCTGGAAGATTTGGTCAGACTTGTTGGACGTGATGGGCATCGACTGTAAGTTTTACATTTATTATGAGATTTCTAACAAAGAGAGACATATTGTAAGAGGTATAAGTTGTAAGATTTACTCTGAGACTCAGATTTTTTATGTTTTTAGATGGTCTACTTCCTCTTCTCTCTCTTTCTGTAGCCTCAAACCTCAGCCACTACTTCAGCCCCACATCTCTCACCAACTCTCCGGCACGCGCCCTTCTCCTTGTTGCCGCTGTACTCTTGGCCTACTGGTTCCTCTCCATGTTCCTGGGGGGTTTCTTTTACCTGCTGCACGCTGTGTTCGGCCGCTTCTTCTGGCTAGCACGTGTCACGCTCTTCGCCCTGTCTTGCCTCTACATCCTGCAGAAGTTTGAGGGTGACCCTGAGCGTGCGGTGCTGCCGCTGTGCTTCATCATGGCGGTGTACTTCATGACGGGGCCTGTGGGAGCGTACTGGCGTCGGGGAGGCGGGGCAGGTTCACTGGAAGAGAAAATCGACCACCTGGACACTCAGATCAGGTTGCTTAATATCAGGCTGAGCCGCGTCATTGACGGCCTGGAACGCACCGGGGAGCAGTAGGTGGCTGGAAGGATGAGGGGGAGGGAGGGGATCATGTAGAACCAGCTGCAGCTGATGTCAGAATTCTCTTTCCTGTACACATCTTCAGCAACACAACTAAAGGGTTTTTACAACTCTATTGTCAGATGGGGGACAAAACTAGATTTGAAAACAGTATTTTAACTTCTTGAGTTGATTTTAGTTACAGAATACTTTAACTAACCTCAGAGGTGTGGACAGTTGACTGGGAGCTTACGCAAATCAACCAAACTACTATCTTTTTCTTTTTTTTTGTCTTAAGGCTTTGAAAGGTTTTTGCTACATCTGTGAAGAAGTTATCAGAGAGATGTCCATGGTTTTCTAAATGCTGGCATAATTCGACACCTCAGCTACTTTTGAGAAACTCCCATGCTTGGGCTTGAATTATTGGTTTTTGGATAATCGGCGTCAATGCTTGTGCTAAATGAATAAGCATATTGTATCTGTATCTTTGTTTGTTTGTTTCTATCCTTGTGAATAACCTGGGGGTTACGATTCTTACACAGGTTTGTCCACAAACATTTGTTCCCCTTTTTGAAACTGTTGAAGTAGGGAAAGGGGTTGGGTGTAGGATGCAGGGGACCAATACAAACATTAAAATGTTTGTTTTAACAACTAAAATGTAAAAAATCCTCAAGATGTTGAATAGTTGTTCATAGTAAGATTTATTTATTCAATTTTCCATCCAAAATTTTGAAATCATGTATTCCTAGTTTTTTTCATTAAGTCATCGTTCCATAGTGGCAATAGTTTGACTTCCGGGCCTCTTTTTCATCATGTTTTGATTGGATGGGTGCATGAGCAAACGCATCTGTGTGATGTACTCGAATGTGTGTGCAAATGCATTAAGGTGTGTGTGTGTGTGCGTGTGTGTGTGTGTGTTTCAAGCTTGTGAAATGGAAAAGCACTGTATCAAAAAGTCACCATCAGACTAGGAGAACATGCAAATAAAGCAATATCTCAGGGACTCAACCAACACATATAGAATTGGAAAAGAGATATCAAGTATATTAAAATCTTGTCTTGGTCTCTTTGAGTCACTTCACAGTTTTTCAGATATGGTTTGAAATCTGTCTCAGTAACTTATGATACTTATTGATAAATTGGTGCACAGTTTGTGTTATAGCATGTTGAAATTGCAATGTTTAATGTCTGATTTGGTCTAGACCAAATCCAGCTTTTCACTCATCATTTTGATACTAGCATGGAATTATTGTAGATATTTGAACTGCAGCTAGTAGTTCCAAAGTTTAAATTGGGAAAATAGCATTTTTAACACTTTAAATGTGTGGATGCATCAGAAAATTATCCATAAAAGTGATTTAGAAAAAATTACTACAGTTGTTTGAGTCGCATCACAGTGGCTTGAGTAATGTCTTATTACATCTTTTAGGATGAGGATTTTTATGAGAAATATAGTAAATGGGATCAATTTCTCAACTTGATTAGATTAAACTAGGTCTAGTGCCTTTGATTCTGTGACCCCCATTTGACCCTGCATTGGAAAAGGCAGGCTTGAAGCTGTTGTACATTGTTCTAAATTGTTTCATGTTAGTATGTGATAATAGCTCTTACCAGTAACCTGAAATTTACAGCCAGCCTGATTGATACGAACAGTTTAACATTTTGTTGAAACTGTGTGTTAGACACATGCATCACTGTAGCCACCTCTAGTTTGATATGGCTTTTTATGTCTTTTTTATGCCTTTTGCCTTTTTTATTTTATATTTCTCATAATGTACTGTTGTAACAGACGGGGACTTTTCCCTGCCATGCTCCTCACACACGTCTTCATCTATTCATATTCCCCTTGGCACAGCATTTTGTAACTTCATTTTATAGAATCTGGACTCTGTTTTTATACAAGTGACCCTAATGCTGTGCAAATTTGGGGGGGAATGTTGCTTTCAGTGTCTCGTGAGAACTTGACTAAAGCAGGACACGAGTGACAAATGTTGCAGGATGTTTGAATTGATTGGAGGGCTCTTACACTACTGAGGCCAAAGAACCAACCAGTATTCATACCCCTGATACTCAGATTAACAAACTCCTCAGCAACTATTAGTACGCATGAGATGCATTTTTTTACCCCACTCGTAATGTTTTTCAGTGTAGTGAAGGTGCAGTGTTAATATTCTTCTTGGAGAAGGAAGTTGTTGCATCACCATAATACCAGGTACAGACACATGGACTCGGTGGCTATTTCTCAGCACATTCAGTTAATTTACATTACATTCAGTACAATGGCTGGATTCAGATATTCTTATTAGACCTGCTGTCTTGCTTTTCATCTCTATCTTGGAATTAAGGCTTGATGCCTGCAAAATGCAACAAAGGTTGACTTAATGTGTATAAATTGTTTGAAAATCTCAGAATTTTAAAAGATTTCCTTGCATGCTATGTATTTATGCCTATAATGTTATGTTACATTATATACATGTTGTTGTAGGGAACCCTTACAAAATGTGATGTGTGATTTGATTATTAGCCAGAAGTTTAGATTTCTTATTTTTCTGTACTATTACAGTCAACATTTGCACTGATGACTGTACTGTATAGACCAAATTATCAGACTAATGTTTCACATTAGACAAGACTAAAGTGGACCCCCACCCTCTGAACTTCTCTTATTCCATCATCACAGCCATTCTGTTCTGACGCGTTGGCAAATTTTACAATGTGTAAAAGTTTTCTTTTTTTCATTAATTCGCAGAGGTAAATCTGACTTGAAATGAGGGGCTTGATGTTGAAAGATGCCAGTGGATCTTTCTTTTGCTATCTCTTTTGGATCGAATGCTACATTTAGAATATTTTTATTCTGTTTGTAAACTGCCTGTTGACTGGCTAGTAATTCCGTTAATTTAACGTACGACATTCTCCTCTTTCCTATTATTTCATGTAGCCCGCTTTTTACAACATGCCATTGTATGTTTTTCTTTAATTTAAGGCAATGATTTGAATCTGTTGAATTTTGACTGGATGTAGATATTTTTTTCATTTCATCAATTCATATTTGTAGAACTTTTTTATCAGAATATTTCTGTACTTAACTGATGTGGCAAGCTAAAACCTGTTCTGCCTGCTGTTGCCTATTTTGTGTGTGTGTGTGTGTGTATTTATCAAAACCTGTTGATGGCTAAATGTTTTTTTTTGTTTTTGTTTTGGTCAAGTAAAAAAAATAAGGTCCAGATTTGATTAAATTAAACACACAGTCTGACAAAGTCCTCTATTTTCTGATTCATTAATATCATGCACATGTGATATCCCTGCAAAGTGTGCATGCGTGTGTGTGTTTGTTGTAATCTGAATTATTTCTAGATTTTAAAAAAAAATGGGTGTAGAAACAAGTCCAATGTGTCACCAGATGGCTGAACTACACTAACCTCATAGGAATCCATTGAAATGTATGTCTGGTTTGAGATGAAATGTCAATTAGGTTTTAATTTTTCTTTTCTTTGGATCAGTCACTTTAAATACATTTCATATTGTAGTACTAACAGTATTTGATAATATTCTAACAAGGACTTTTATGGCACTAGGTGGCACTGATAAATCTTTGTTTCCTAAAAGCCCATGGTGGTTTTGGAATAGAAGCTAATTCAACACCTGCGCAGTGAGTCTTGCTGCATACATATAAATTAGAAAATACCTTAAAAATGCATATACATAAATGTATATAGCCTCTTGATATTAGCTGATGATCTTAATGTAAGAAAGTTTGCTCAAAAACAACAATTCATAGTTCTGTTATGGCTCACACAGCAGCCAAGAACATTCTTGTTACAGTGAATTAAAGATTAGAAATAGTTGTTAACTTCCTGGAGAGAGGAAGTCCTTTCTTTTAAACAGGTTGTCAAGGTGCCCTTGATCAAAATAATTACTCCCAATCAGCTCCAGTGAAAACTAGTCAGTGGCTGGTAATTTTAGTTAAAGCTACACAGCACCTTTTAGGTGTAAACTTAAATGGATCAGTTTTGTTACTGGAAAAGAGGGCAATATTAAAATTGTGTTTCATTTCTACTAGGTCTGCTCAGAATACGCACAATGTACATAGGCTACTATTGACTTGTATTGGGATTCCTCTGGCAGGGTGAGCTGGCATACCATGAATGATTTAATTGACCTGTACCAGTAGTAGGCTACTCTGACTGAGATGTAGAAAGCATTCATATTTAATGACGTGAGTAAGTTGCATATTAAATATAAGTCTGCGACCGATATTTACTCCTGGACAGTATAAAATGCCTTATTTATTGTTAAATCATAATGTAGCCTATCACTCACACACAATGTTTAGAGTGGCAAATACCCAAACAGTAAATTCTCACAAAATGAAATGTCTGATCACCTTTGGTTCCCTTTTGCTTGTAGGCCTAGTGTGCCATCATTTTTAGAAAAATAATTATATGATCTAATAATTATTGAATGTGGACTCCTTACAGTATGACAAAGCTACACATCACAGTTGACTTATTGCAACTTTTCACTGTAACCTGCGACCTTTTGTTGCTGCGTGTCGTGAGCAGGGGGCGCTGAGCGCTCGGCGTTATTTTCTGGTCGCCGAGAGTTGAAAAATGTTTAACTTTGGGTGAAAAGCAGCGCTCGTCACTGTCATCGTTTTACCCAGGAGTCCAATCACAGTGGAGGAGGGGCGGGACTAATATCACAAAGCCCAACATGTACGTTAGGCTACAAGTGCTGTGAACAACGACATCACTGGAGGAGAAACGAATACTGCTGTTCTATGTATGGCCCATGTATTCTCGCCCTACCATAATATCGATATGAAAAATAAGCCTTGGAGGAACATTTCGTTCCCCGTGGGTTTATCAGGTAAGCAGCAGTCAACCAGAGTCACTTCCGCGGATGTTCCGTATCATAGCAACCAAAGAGTCTCAGCTGGAAAACTGCTGCTCCTCCACAGCGCCCACTGCTGGGCGCTTTCAGTTTAATAATGATTACTTTCATTATTAAACTTGAACTGACGATCGAGTCAGGTAGGAATGTAATGTGCGGCCAAATTCAATCACATTAGAATTTGCTGGCTAAACTACAGCGAGTCTGGATTACTAATTCAAACACTTCAGTACTTCAATATCTGTATAGCCAAGCCATATTAAAAGAAATAAAAAAATAAATCCTCAATTCCTTGGAATCCTTGCACTTTATTATTCCCATTTGTTTATCCAAACGATATTTTATGTAAAAGGAAATTACTCTTGTATTTTGCATAGTATTTTTCTAATTTAGATATATTGGATATCGGCACCAAACATCAGCTAATGGCAGCTTCAGTTAGAAAATATCGAATCTGTATCTTTTAAAAATCTTTATCGATTGAATTCTACCTAAAAACAAAGCATGTTTATACAGTCTTGTGTCGTAGGTCTAACACTTGACAGGTTAAAGCTACAGTACAAACTAATCAACGGTTACATTATTATCAACATACATGTGTTCCTCATTACCATTTTGGTGATAAAAACAACTCCACAAAGGTGTTTGACAAACAAGACTGCAAGTCTGACTGCACCCACTAAAGTTTATCCAGGAAAAAACTAATTACATACTCTTAGTATGAAATTCTATTTGGCTTCCAATTCTCTGTCAGACTCAGGAGAAGTAACACCTGACTAAATAGTGGATTTTCTTGCTCCAAGAGTGCTTCCAAATTTTCAACACCACTCCTGCTGCATTGAGATGTCCTCCAAACATGTATTTAGCACCACCAATAAAAGCAATGCAACATGTGCGTGAAGCATCTCGTCAACTCCACCGAGCTGAAGTAGCGTATAAAACTCAGTGTAATCCCCAGTTATTCTGGCTTGGTCCAAGAAGGCAGTAATCCAAGCAGGATCATTTTTGTGTTTATAGTCATCAGTTAATAGGTAATGTGACTTACAGTCTCCCAGAAGAGCAGCTATGGTGGGCATCCTCCATACACGTCATTATCATCCCCTCCGATCGCTCCTGTCATTCTTCACTTTATGGCAGTCTAGTAAAGCAAACATGTCTATGGAAATATGTAAAACATTTTTAAAAAAGAAGAAGAACTGACATGATGTCCATATCCAGTGTTACTGCTTTCTGAGTCACTGGCTTTTCACAGGTCAGGGTTACGAGTCACACCGTGCTCTTCTGGGCTGTCAGAAGCGTGCCAAAACTTTTATGTCGAGGCCACCAGTTCCACCTGATCCTGCCCCAGAACCCTGAGCCTGGTTTGATCCCTGGCCCACCTGGATATGGTGGAGACCAGAGTTGAAGCTGGCGCACAGCAGATTGCTGGAGTCACTGGGAGCCAGAGAAACCAGTGGACCAGCACCATCCAGAAACAACGTCCCTAAACATGCTGAACAGAGGGTTACAGGAGAGTTAGTGTAAAAAGACTAAACACCCAAACCAGGCTATGTGCCCATGTGTGTGTTTGCATTTGTCTTTCTACATGCCTACATGTTTCCATCCATGTGTGGGTGTTTTACCTGCTGTGTTCTGATCCCAGATTTTGACAGAGCTGTCATGGGAGGATGTTGCTACCCAAGCTGTGCCACTAGGGGGCATAGGCAGAAACATACAGCAGGCTGTGGTCTGGAGATGGCCTCTGTACTCCACAACTTTACAGCCGGGCTGCCGCAGGTCCCAGAGCTAATAACACAGACACAACTCCACTGAGAACAAATGACAATGTCAGAAATTTCAAAATGTCCACTGTTGACTTTCATCCACCTTAAAATTAACAATGAAACAGTCAATACATTAAAAAAGATATTCATCAAATGCAAGGTGATAAAAGGCTCTGTTGGAAACCAGGTGTTCCCACATGAGGAGCAACATTGTGTAGGAGCCAGGCGAGGGGTGTTCAATTTTACACTAAATTCAAGCCTGTACAATGACAGCTAAACATGATTTTGATTTAATTGGCAGTAGTGTAATAAAACCTATCAATGCATGTCATATATTCTAAACAAAACCTTTGTGTTTAACTTTTTACAAGACTGGGTTGTACTACAGAACTACTGGTAAATAGTCAAATAGGTGCTCCTGCGCAGGATTAACTTCTCCATGTTTGACTCTCTTGCTACTTTTAGAAGATACTGATTAGACAGTTGTACAGCCAACAACCACATATACCCCTCCAGTGGTCTCACCGTGGCTTCACAGCCCTGGCCTCCAAAGCCGTTGCTGCTGGACACCAAGTAGTTTCCATTTGGAGAAACGTCACAGTGGGTCTGGATGTATTGCTTGGCTGGAAAAGTATTGGTCACCTGCCATGCACGGCTGTCCCACACCCTGTACACGCACACAAAAACATTATTGTAGAAAAACACACATACAAGCAAGCACATACAGTATATGTGCACATTCACATCAAAGATGCATCCATACATCCTTTGAAGAACACAGTTTTAACCAAAACCTAATATAATTAACGACACTGGTCGCTATGTTTTTAGTAGTGGACTCAGTCACATACATCTGATTTTTCTGAATTCAGGAATTGTGCTGTTGTGTTTTGATGGTTATTTTAAAGTACACCTTTTAAAGAACCAATGTATCCAAGTATTTATGATTCAGTTTAAGAGAATTTGTTCCATTTTATGGAAGAGTATAGGCACAATCCCAAGCCCTAATACCACCATCTCCGGTATTCTAATTGGCTACCGTAGGTGCAGCGAGCTTTTGGCTGACCTTGTTGGGATAACAGCAGCCAATCACTCTTGGTAAATATTACCTGTCTGTGTGCTGAAAGTCTTTATTTTTCATGGGTATATTTAGGGTATACTAAGAAAATAAAGCACGTATGGGCACAGAATTAACTTCAAAAAAAGACAATAAACTAAGCTACTTGTGAGTTGTACACTAATGTATTAAAGGTCAATAACAATCTATGCTATTCAGTCAAAATGTTATGAAGATGATGTGACTTTTTTTTTTAAATGATATTGTGCATTACAGTGTTTAATGACAGTACTCTTTGACTGTCAACATAACAGCACTGTTCATTTCCAGAGCCATCATCACAATGTGTTCCAGAAACTCATCATTTACAAATTAACCACTGCGCAGGTCTGCGATTTTAGCATTTATTTTGTGACTTGATCACATAATATTTTGACCTCCAGGTGGAGACAAAGAAATCATCATCGGTGCCAGAGAAAGTATGAAAAGGTAAGAGATTAGGTCAGATCAGCAACGACAGTGCTACAGAACAAAAACTAGGCCTGACACTTCCCCAGTCCAAATGTTACAGCCAACAGGGACTTGAACTCACCCATGACTGATTAAGAGTCAGACCAGGAACTGATCTGCCACTCTCCAAGATACACAAGAAATGGGGAAGATGGAACAGACTCTGTCTCCTTTACAATGGTACTGACATGCAAGAAAGGCTCTGGATTGACATTAAGCGCTCAGTCTCAGTGTTGCTTTTGTGTAATATTTGTAGTTCTGACCCCGCATTGTTATCAAATGAGGAACATCCCATGTATGCTTAAAATTGTAGTGTAGCACTGGTATCACACTCCAGAACAGCTTTTTGCTATAAATGTTCCTAGGAAGTAGAAACAAGTCCGCATATTTCACATTACCAACTGTAAACAAAGCAAATTTGAGCAAATTGTAGCATCTTGCTATGCTCCAGATAGCACGTGTGCATCTACGATAATATAGTTGCAGTAGCAAAACTTTCTGTACCTAATGGTCTTATCCTCAGAGGTCTGGACTACAGAGGAGCTGCCCGGCACCCAGCACACATGAGTAACCTGGACAGAGAAGAGAGGAAAGTGGAAATGTTCAAAGCCTGCAGGGCATGAAGTCTGAATGGCTTATTGATTTGATTCTTCCTCTTACATGGTCAGGTGCACACCTAAGGCGATCCAGCATGCTTGAAACAATTCTTAGTACAAGGTTGTGTGCACACAAAAGCACATACGATCATTCTCACCAGGTTTCTAGAAATGTTGTGTCTCTGTTCACATTTAGCGGATTCTATATCCCACAGGCACATCCAGTTGTCACGAGAACCGGTGCACAGCTTTCTCCCTTCTACAAACCACAATATAAACAGTTACACAGATTCAGTGCAGATCAGTAATGTGAAATAAATCGGTGCGCATACAGTTACTAAAAAACACTATTACTATACAAGTAATTAAAACCTCTGAGATAATAAACATATAGTCCAGTTAATATTGACAATAGATCAAATATTCATCGCTGCTTGCATTCAGCACAGGTTGATATATTACTTAATCTACTATAGCAGCATCTTGACTGACAAGACATGAGATCAGTTCAGAGAAATTCCCTCAGCCTTCAACACTATCCAGATTGTTTGAGAAGTCTCTGTCACATCTCAGATTAGATTTATACTTTGGAGGCCTGAGGGTGAACATCCTTACGAACGTTGTTTAAGTATGTTGGGAATTGTAATCAAAACAGATACACCTAGAGTTTTGTTTTTACATCACTTTTGTATATTTGATGCTGCACTGACAGGAGGCAAATAGGAACAGAGATATTTAACTGTCCTCACAGAGTTATCTGTTCCCAAACCAACTACATTACAAGGAATTGAGAAAGTGTATAACTATGAATTGTTTTTGATAGTGAGCTCTGTTTTGGGATAAATAAGATGCTATCTGCACAGAGATATAACCTTGAGTTTTATCATGCATTTTGACATACTATAAATCGCAGATTAGCAACTTTATCTTAAGCAATAAAAAAGGCTTTCAGACAACAGTTACAACATGTACTCATGAGTGATGAGTCTCATTGTGTGTGTCTGCATGTGTGTACCAGGGCTGATAGCTAGTCCGTTGACCACCAACTCGTGCCCACAAAATTCCTGAATAGGTTCGTCGCCCTGGTTTAGGTCCCACATCAGAACAGTCTTGTCCCGTGATGCACTAAAGATCCATGTACTGCCTGGAAAACACACCACCTGGCAAATAGATGGAGGAAGAATTAAGAGGAGACGAGACCAGAGGATACGAATATCTGAAATGTGTAACAGCGTCACACCTTTATCAGACAGCGCACACACAGTATTGATGTTACCTTGGTAACCTCTCGGTTGTGACCCTGGAAGGACTGACACATCCGGCCTTGATTCCAGTCATACACCACCACAGCCTACACGGGTGAACACACACGCAAACACAATAATCACTACATGTTTAAGAATTTTCCACAGAATTTCACACGTATTTCAGTCATTTTCCTGTTTTATATGGCCCATCACACATTTTTATACTGTCTAAATAAAAATGTGAATTGTAATTTCAGTAATTTTCTTGCATTAGGCATTCTAATGCTTATCTTAAAACTATTACACTGGTCCATTTATCACTTGAACTTCTCTAAATGCCACAGAATCAGCTAATTAATACTGTGATTTAAATTCTGTTATTTTGAAGGAATCTACTAGTAGTGCATAGATTCATTTACCTGGTCAGTCCCACCAGAAACACACAGATCTGGGCTGAGATTGGTGACAGTGTTGATGGACCCTTGATGAGCAGGTTCATACTGCACCACCTGACTGTCAAAGGTATTATCTGCCTTCTCCACCGGAGATGCCCTTAAAACCGAAACACCAAACACACCAAACATAATTTACAAATTAAACATATTCAGGCACTATTTTCATTAATATTAATGTGATTTTTAATTATATTTATTTGTATTATTTTCTTTCTATGTTCCTTTACAGCATGCACTGCTGAACTTTTCTGTTTAAGATTAATTATTGAGATGATAACATTCCTCAAGAAATGACTGTCGCCACATTTGTTAATGACCTCCCATGTGGACATACAACATACTAAATATACTAATTAGCATGTACTACAGACAGAAGGACACAAACTGTTCCAGTAGTGCTCATGTCTCACCTGTAGAGGTCAGACCTCTTGCGAAACTTGCTCTGTAGTTTGCCCATGTCTGCTAGGAACCTGCAGCCACACTGACACAGAGAGAGAAATTCTTTCAAACTTGGACACAAATCATGGTTGCATCCATATATGTCTGTCCTTCCATTTAGTGAGTGATGATGATGGGCAGTGGATCAAGCCTCTTTGCTACCCTAAACATTTTTATTTCTTTCAGTTCAGTTCAGTTGAAAAGCTCAGTAAGGGAAATTGTATCTCACAATAGCAATAATCACATTAAGCACAAAGGAAGCAACAACACACTGAATGTTCTATATATCATTGCCATTAAATGCACTGAGGTCACTGGCTGAAATCCTAAATACTTCAGATTGAAACTTGAATGCTTTAATGCAAATGTATCATTGTAGAGTACATTGTTATGATCGTGTTTTTCATTCCCGCACAGTCACATTCTGTATAATACTATTTAAGGCTCAGCTACATATATCCCCCATCCCAACCTAAGTACAGTCTCTTCCTGCAAAATATCTTGCATAAGTATAAGACAAACCAGTCTACAAGGAGAGATTAAAGCACACGTTCCCACGCAAAGACTACTTTCTTGCACACACGCACAGCTAAGCTCCTCCCTCGCTATCCTGGCGTACTCCACAAACAATCGACAGGAAGGAGAGGGCTCAAATCCTATTAGCGCCGCATCATTACTGTCACAAGGAATTAACTAGTCACTCGAAAACACCTGCTATGAACCGTGCTGCCAATCATTACGTAACGACACCAAGGGATTTGAAGCGTATTTACTAATAGTGAAAAACTGTTCATGACCGGTACACAGTCCTGGAGATAAGTGAAGGAAGATTTCTTACCTGTCACTGGCAGGTGTGGTCGCTGCGTGATGCTGAGGCTGTGTGGCTAGCTCGCTAGCATGCTAACTAATCTTTATCGGTCATACCAAGATAGATCAATGCATTAGTAGCAGTAAAACGTGAATATGCAACGGTTAAAACTTGGTAGAGTCGTTGTCGAAGCGACGGAGAAGCGTTTCCCACAGTCTGCCATGATAGTAAGTTGTCCTAACTGTATGCGAAAGTACACAGAAGTGTCTTTTAACTAACGTTACACGAACCCATCCCTCTCCCCGTAGCGACCATGGAGCGACGCTTTCTCGTATCTAGGCGAGGGCAAAGTCACGTGACATGGGGCAGGAAGTAGTCGAAGGCTTTTTCTCTTACAAAATAAAAGTCTGACGTACTATTTACGATTTATTGTTGCATATCTGGCCTTTGCGTTTCCTTCATCTACAATTCACTTGCATTCAATAAATGGCATGGCATACATTTACTGGTCATGTGTACAAGGTGAATAACTATGAATGTGCATATTGAGATCTGTTTTTTTTCTTAAATCAGTCAAATGTATTCATTTTTTCCCTCCATTGACAAATCTACACCCATGAGTGGATTAACCTGCTAGGGGGCACTGGGGCAAAACATTAGCTGCTGAGCTCCACTCCTATTAACCCCCTCTCACTCTCTATGTATTGTCTCCAGTAAACACAAATCAATTCACAAATATGCACCATGTGAGCACAATATCAGCTGAAATAACCAAGACATAAACCTTTTGACTTAGGGAGCTTTATCAAAACAGGGCCTCAGAACCACCTTAAGGCCCTTATCAGCATCAGTTGATATTGTGGTTTAGTAGGTTAATGCATATTCCGGTATTCCTTAACATAAATCACAAGTAATAAAAGTACCACAAACCAGCTGCCAAACAATAACTTGGAGTGTTTGGGGCCTGTGAGGATCTTGGGCCCTGGGGCAGTTGCCTGCTTTGCCCAGTTGGTAATCCAGCCTTGTGTACACCCTAAACACTATACACTGACTGTACTATCTGCATAAACAGGCCTAGCCTAATCTGTCACAGTATAGCTATTGACACATGTTGGGCACCTATTATATGTGCTGTTATTCAGATAATTCACCTACTAATAAATCTATGAACGCCTTAACATTGCCAGGAGAAGAACCAACAACCAAAAGCCCAAACTTTCTTTTGCAGATCAATGTCTCTTGTTTCTATCCTCACACTGCCCAATGTCATAGTAGGATGAACGAATGTTCTTTTCTTTGGTTGAAATGTTGAAAAGTCCACAGTAAGATGATACAGTATGTGCATAATACATTTGACTGGGGACATGTTAAGCTCAACCAACAAAATATTAGAACATTTAAAATTTGCATGGTTTTCTAGTTGATGAAAAATAAACTGGGATGATGTGATTTCCAGCCAACAACATGATGCAATTATATAAATGGGGATCTCGACTTTAAACAAGGTTATGCTGAAAATGACAGGTTGAAATGTTACTGACCTGTGGCTGGGTGTCCCTCTAGAGAGCTGGTTGGTTGACCTTCATTACAGGCACAGGTTGAATGGCTCTCCAAACAGGAAATCTGGGACGAGTCATACAGGTCCCTGGACAGCTATACATTAATTCAACTAGAACCATTTTGCAGTTTTTCAATTCATGTCAGGCTTTCATGTGCTTCACTGCAGCTCTGATTTTGCCCGCCTGGTAAATAAAGCCAGGAAAGACAAGAACGGCTTTTACTTCATGAGCTGGATTTAAACAAATGCATTCCATGCAATTACGAACTGAGTCACTGGGATGTTCCCATTTAAATGGTCTAAATAGGGCACTTAGTTAGGTGCCAATCAACACTGCTCAATACCTATGTGAGATGACCTCATTTCTTGCAGCAAATGCTTTAAGTGAATATGACTACAGTTAAACTCAAATTAGTTTGTCAGGCATTTTACGGCAAAGTAAGGTTGATTATAAACATATGTTGGCATTACAAGCAAAACATGTTATTTCAATGCTTAATAGTTTCCAAATTTGATTTTGTATTACTATTCCAGTTACATGTTTGACTATAAGTATTTTCCTTTTACGTACAGTGGAGACAGTTACACAATAGTTTTCCTACACATGCCTCTGCCCAGGTACAAAAAGAGGAGGCCCTGGTTTAAAGTTTGTCTGCTGAAGGGTCTATTATAATTTAACGTTTAAGACCCCCTGGTGTAATATGCCTTGACTTGCTTCCTTCCCCTGCCTTGAATTACATGTACAGTGCTGCACTCACTTTTATGTATGTGAAACAAGGCAAAATAAAAGCAGCTCATAAAAACAAGCGTTCTCACTTCACTGTAATCTCTATCGCTGTATCGCTGTGCAAGATCTATTTGCTTCACCCACAATCACAAGAACTGATGTAGAGATTTATATCACACACTGCTGAAAGCAGAGAGTATGCTGTAGTACTGTAGATCTTTTATGATGCAATTAAAAGGTCCTGAACTTTGCCCTGTGAATGCCCATCTGCTAATTTCACTAGGACTTATGTTTCCATTTGGAAGTTTTAGATAATGTTAGTGGAGCGTGGCCATTTCCCAAAGTAAGAAGCACAGCAGAGCAGTGCAGAGAAATTATTTGTAATTGAGTCAGTATTACAGCATGTGATCCACCAAGAAACAAAGCTGGCATGTTTTCAGACTGGCCTTAAACACAAAAAGCCTTTAAAACGAAACTGGCCTATAAAGCAGGTCAGCAACTCATTCTACAGCCATGGCTTAATCTGACTGGGATCCAAATGAAAAATTCAGTGTGTTGCCTGGGACCCAAGCTCATTAATGTTCTGAAATCCACCATAGACCCAGGACCCACTTAGAGCCCCAGACCCAAATCAGAACAACTCCTACAATAATGTGTTGATTTATGATATGATTGACTTCCAATAATGAGTGGGTAATGATAGCCAATTGTTTGATTGTGGAAAAGGCAGTAGTGCAAGGCTAAATTCACTGATAACTTGGCACAGGCAAGAACAGTGGAGGTGATCATAATGGGACAACTGTTGATACATGATATGGCCTCTAACTTGGTCTCCCTCCATTCACTTATCACATTACCAAATCTGTAAGTGTGTGAGCATATTGTTAGAATAATGTGACCAACAGCTGCCTTATAGCTTTCCAGTTTGTTAAAGGCATGGAACAGATGATATTCATGTAACTTAAAGGACACCTGTACAATATACAGCAATACAACTGCCCTACAATTATGGTATAATTTTATGATTTTGTTGCGACAGAGATTAGATTCTATACTTTGAGGATGTTAAAATGTTTGTTGTTATTTTTTTTTTTTTTTGGGGGGGGGGTGTTCCTTATCCGGATCAAGAGTCTAAGGATAGAGGATGTCCTATATATGCACAGATTGTAAAGCACCCTGAGGCAAATTTGATATTGGGTTATAGAAATAAAAGTGACTTGACAATATAAAGCAATCCACTTGTTAGTCTTAATAAAAATAGAACTTATTCTCAAAGAGAATATTTACTAGACTGCATAGCACGTGTACAGGTGTACATGTCAGCCATGCCTTGTGTCCCCTGCGCATTCACTGTGTTAGATGATGGCGCTCATCATGCAATCGCAAACATATCCTACAGAGAAATGTAAAGCCTTTGCAGAAAATCATATACCGCCATAACTTGTTTGCCATTACAATACAATCACGTTCACTGACATATTGCGGCGACTTCTCCCACAAAGCCAGCGCAAAAGCAGGAACAGAATTTAAGTGGCAGGCTATTGCCCTCGATTACACACACATGCCCCCATGAGTTCAGCTTCTCCATTCATACACATTTTCTGTTCCACAGGTTGGGGTATAAATACTTTTGTGGCGTTCGTTTGACGTGACACTCCCCCCTAGTCGATGGGATGCCGACGTCACCCTGCCAGCGGAGGAGTGGATGGCCTCTGTAATAAAAATACATGAAGAGAATTGAGGAAAAGGAGAAGACTGGCCGAGGGGGGGGGGAGCAACAACATAGCCGTTCTTGTCATCCCGCTGCTGAGCCATGGATGTGAACGCCTTTTAACACAAACTGGGATATATTGTCGTCGCGGCATCGAGAGCCCCAGGCCGAAATGCTAGGTTATGTGTGGCTTTCTTGTGTGTTTTTTTTAGCAGACAGAGAGAGATAACTGTACTGTATCCCTCGCCTCGCGGATTGGAGTGAAAGTCCGCCATATTCTGCCTTACCACGCCCGGGAGTCGAGCCACTGGAAGACAAACGGACAGCGTTATTCACGTGTTTTTCCGGCTGCCCTCATCCACGGACGATAACGTGAACACAAGGGGGTTTTGGTCGATTGCAAAACAACAACATTGAAGACTTTGAAGAGAGAGGGTGGCCCGGCACGGATGGCAACGCTTAACGAGATCACACAGAGCAGTACGGAGGATGTGTCTTAAAAGGATCTGTTGATCATACTGAGAAGGAAAAGGAGATCACACCAATTAAGATTGGACAGATATTCAACTCAAACCGCTTTGGACACTATTTTGAAGCTGTCGGGAGACCAAGAAAGCGAATCAAAACGGGGGGGGGGGGGTCAATAATTTCTCAAATATCTAATTTTCCTTTCCACCACAATCTGTGCGCTGCTCGGACTCATTATAAGGGCGTCCACGCGTTATTTCACCCCAAGCAGGCCTGTAGGAGGACGTTATCTGGCATTCACAGGCCTCGGTTTGTTTGTTTATTACTCCGACGAATCTGAAATCAGAACTGGTAAGAAGAAAAAGCGAAAAAGTGCGTGTTAAAAAAATATATATATATCTAGGCTATATATATATATATATATATACACAAAGGGAGAGAGAATGACCCTGGAATCCATAATGGCGTGTTGCCTCAGCGAGGAGGCGAAAGAAGCCAGGCGGATCAACGACGAGATCGAAAGGCAGCTCCGCCGGGACAAGAGGGACGCACGCCGGGAACTGAAACTGTTGCTTCTCGGTAAGCTCGACAGGGCGAAACACGGGGAGGGGAGAGGAGTGGGGGAGACGGATGGAAAGCTCAAATTCCTCTCACCAAAAATACCTTTCTCGGGCAGGGGGGGGGGTAGACGAAGGTGTGGGTCCATTAATGGGACTTCCCACCTGAGTGAAGTTGGGGAGTGGGTGTTTGGGAGTGAAGTGCACAGATTGGCAGGTCAGCAGAGGGAGGAGATGCTGCCCAGCCAGGCCTGAAAGGGCTCCTGGTGTAAAAACCACCTGATTTGAATAACTGCGACCGGCTGGGAAACAAATGCGTACCAGTTACTACTACGGGCCTTCTTACCTGTTACGTCTCCATGCTGACCTGACAACAGCCTGTGTAGGCAGGCCTAGAGGGCCCATGCAGGTGGTGTAGTGCTTATAAGTGTGTCAAACATGGCTGGGCCAAAGTCTAGCGTTTTATTGGGAGTAATCAAGACAGGATTGCAACCCTGGCAATGATTATATCACAGGTGTCAGTCTATGGAGCAATGTTGGAAGCATGCTGTCCTATCTCACACACAATAAGCCTGTCAACCTGTCCTGAAGTATTAGTCACACTGGAGAAATCTGAGGAAAATAAGTCATCTACTCACCATCCCCTTTTTAATTAGATTTTCAACGAAAAGCCCATTAGTTGTGATGGCCGTTGTGGAGAGTGGTGCCAGAAACCTCTCTTCCTGGCTTCCTGATCCAGTGCCCTCCTCTTTACGTCCCTTAGCAGAGCAGGCTGGGAGTTAAGATCACATCATCCAGACTACTTTCTGGAGAAGGCATGTAGGGGTTTTTGCTTGACGTTTAACAGAGTTTGAAGGTGAACAGTTTCCCCTTTGCCCTCCTATTAGTACAAAATGATTCAATGAATCAACCCTTAACAGGATTTGAAGGAGCTCACTGCCACCTCCCTTGTTAACTATGGACAAATAATTGTGTTGTTGTTGCCCACTAATCTCTTTTTAATACCCAACAATTTGCCTGTTATGCAAACACATAAACAGCCAATGACCCAATCCAAAAAGTGATGATGTGTAAGTTTGAGGATGTTACTGTATTTCTCATAAGACAGAATATGGCATTTATTCAATGATTAATCACTATTCTCATGTGATTAAAAAACATTTGATGCCCCAAACCAAAGATTTAATGATTATGATTCATATGCAATATTTTTTTTTTGTGTAGTAGCTGCTTATCAGTAGGTCCTATCAATAAAGGCTATTATATTTCAGAGTGGTTTAGTAGCATGCCTCTAATGACAGGATGCTTACAATTAATGTCTTTGAATATTGAGTTGTAGGAAAGATATCATCTATTAAGTAGCAGAGTAAAAAGTTCCCAGTAATGATTAACCGTATGTGTGATTTCTTCTCAAAAACAAATAACATTTTATAGGTTTTTTTAATAATGAGAAAGTAAAGTTTTACATACTTTGCGTAGAGAGTAGATCCAGCAATCATGAGTATATTTATTTTACAGATTAGATAGTTGTCTTCTGTGTGGAGTCGTTTTGAGGTATTGTAGGGACAATTTAAGGGGTGGCATGTAGAGGCTGACTGGAGTATAAATAGGAAATGTGATAGGAATATGGTCTAAGCTAAACCATGATAACTCATGGGCAGAAGAGATGTGTGAACATACAGCAACATGCGCGTCCACCATTTTTTCAGTGAGAGCAAAGCTCATTACATACATGCGCTTATAAACGGTAGATCTGAATTCACAGTGAATTCAGTGTGTATATTAACTAACATACAGTCTCCACCACTCCGCTGGTAGTGATAGAGTTAACCGGAGCTTTATATGGCTCCATTAACCCATATGCTATCAGTCTATTGTGGGTTTTCAAACTCACTAATTGCTTAATGTCCCGTGGGGATCTAGCAAAAACCTCTCCAGTCAAGTTGAGTAATTTCTCAATTCTTCAAAATGTCCATCGCTTGGTTTTTAACTAATCATCTTGGTTTAGTCTTTCAAACCTACTAATTTCTTCATATCCACAGGTACAATGTACATTCAAGGCCACACAACACAACAAGTGAGCAAGTTTAAAAAACCTTGCAAGTATTTAATCCATCCTCTTGTGCATCTCATATCCATTAAGGCACTGTAAAAGAAAGGGGCCATGTACTGAAATAAACACTCATTTAACCTGGGCAGATGACCAGTGGAGGAGTTGTTGCAGTGGGAGGAGGAGGTGTGGGGTTGATAGTGTAACACTTAGGAGCTTTCTGGCACACACGTAGTTTAAAGCCAGCTAATGAGTTAGAGATGCTAAAGGCTTCACTGAGATATGTGACTCAGGAAAAGTCCAGTAAAAATCGATGTCCGCCAAAGCAGAAGAACAATGAGGCGGGGCATCTCAGCAAGAAGCAACTGAAATTGATCTCCTCCAGCATATGAACATAAACACATTAAATCACTGTCATAATCCATTAGAAGAGCTCACAGTTCTCATTGTTTAAAAGGAAAGAAAGCACAGATAAGTCTTTTGTTGTTATTGTTGTTGATGCGCAAAGCTTCATTCTAACCAATAAGGCCGACAGCTTTTCCACACAATGTCCTGTGCCAAAATGTAGCTGTATATCCTCAACAACTTTAGATATTTTGTAAATGATTTCAGGTTTAACAATATAAAGTTAGTGAAATACAACTAAGTGGTTCAAAAACAGCTGCACGTGACCAGAAATGTGGAGTGAAACGTAAGTTGAACAGACGTTTTTCACAGCAGACAGCTTGACTTGTCAAACACAGGATGTAACTAATAACACTGTTAATTGCTGCATTGCATATCAAAGAAACGGAACCATCATTAATGTTATCAGTTCCACCTAGAAGCAGGCACGACCGAAAAGGTATGGGAACCACTGACATAACCGATGGACACGTGCTTGCCAGGGTAGGACATAAGATATAGTTTATTAAATTAATCATACTTTAAGACGTTGACAGCCAAAGTGTACCTCAACAGAAGCCAGATTATAGTTCGTCACAGAAAAAATGGACACACCTCCAAAGTAAAATTGTGTCAGATTAAAGTGGTGCATTATAATAATATCAACAGCTGAATAAGACCTTTGACTTTGACATATTTCCGTCAGAGAAATGAGCCTGCTGTGGGGACAGAGAATTAATCCGAGGCCTTCCTATTGACAACCCAGCAAAAATTGAGTAGGTGAAGTCTGCATATTTGAAATTTTCTGTAGCACGGAAGTCTGAACAAGTGAACTCTCTTGTCAAATCAGGGCTCATTGACTGAGCTGCTCCACTGGAGGAGTGGTGGACAATGCTTAGAGGGCACTTGACTAGTTGTTGAGATAAAAAAGAACACTTCTCCTTCTCTTGCCAAACTTTCTGAAATATGCATGAGTTTCAAATAAATCAATTCTGAATAAAAACCTACACTTTCAACTTTTATGCAACTGTCGTCACTGTGACTGTGGATGGCATGGGAGCATATAGCTTTAAACAATGTTTATTTGATCGGTAAAACCTTGTTTCAGGGGAATTACATGTTAAATGATGAATACCAGTAGACTTAGATTGTTCTCTTGTCTTTATTTTTGAGGAACATGAACGTCTCCTCTTTGAGCATGACATTAGGTCTGGGGAAATGTAAAGCGACAGGGGCTCCATTACATTAACTGAGATTCCAAACATGTGCAGTCATGGGAAGTTCAAGATGAATGGAGAAGAGTGGAAAACAGCAACTTACCCTAAGAATGGTGACATAGCGACTGGAGACTGGAAAGACATTGGGAATCTGTGTCCTTGGAGAAAGGGAATGGGAAACCGAATTGGTTTGTGTTAGATAGCTGGGATACTTACTGAAATTTTAATGCAGCTGTGAGCATGGATGTTTTTAAAAACTCCTGTCAGTGTTTAAAGGGTGTTCTGACATCTAAGAGTCAAGTCAGCTGCAGAACAGTAACTCTTTTCAGACCTGTGCTTATTTAGCATTGAGATCTCAAGCATCAGTCGACAGTCGAAAGGGTTAAACGTGAATAATTATCAGCCTTGTCTCCATCTGCTAAATTGATTTCAAATTGCTCAATTACGAAAGTGGCACAGCCCAGCTCGAATCCCTAAGAGCCCATTGGATCTAGTTTATGTCCCCCTTTACACACTTACACATACACAGAGAAAATCATAGACAGGTGGGATGACAGGAACGGGCAGAACAGTTATGAACAACTTAGAGTGTGGAATTATGTCTATAGTCACAGACATAAGATATCTGCTAAAGAGTGTTAGCACATCATCTGTCAAACAAGTCACTGTCAGTTTCTTTTATTGGACAAATGAAAGCTGTGGGAACTTTGTCCAGGCTACGACTGAACAGAGTCCACCGCAAACTTGTAATAAGCATTTAACAAACACATGGTTGTAAATGTGAGAGGAAATACTGAAGATGTCATATGATACTTAAATGAATGCAGCCAAGTTAACAGCGCAGCAATAGAAAGTGCAAGTCCCTGAGTCAATTAGGGACTGAGTCAATTAACCATTTTTATAATTTTACAATATGATTTAATTCCACTTGTAATGCAGTTAAATACTTGACATAGTACCGGCATTTTCTCCAGTATAACTCAGTGTATCATTATAAAGGTCTTGCATGGCATTCACAGGATATTAACAGCATCTTTTTCACATTTATGATTGTGCATTATTGACATCTAGTTGTCCTAAACTAAAATGACTCACGCCAGAATGTAGATATTCACACTGTGAATGCCGTTGGAGAACATCACATGCCTTGTGTATTGCCTAGAGATTTGCTGGTGCTGGCTTAAGGCTGCCTGCCATTAACACTGAATTGATTTGACACCCACAGGAGTGAGTTTCTTTATGAAAGTGAAAAACAAAACCAGCTCTTCGGGTAATTTCTACAACAGCAGTTTCAACTGCTCAATAAAAGATCAAGTTAAATTTCAAACTATAGGATTTCCTATCATTCAGTCGAGACTGTTAAACACGGGTTAACCCATGGGCTGGGCATTACTGCTTAACCACAGACTTATACCTGTAAATTGTAGAATTATTTAAACAGAGTTGGGAACTTTCAGTTCATTAAAGTGCTTACTGCAGTATTTACACTTTGGCTTCAACATGACAGAGAGGGCTTGAGGTTCCTGCCAATACCTGCAAAAGTGATCCCGTAATAATTCAATAGTAACTGTATATCCTATAGTTTTCCCTTTCAAATCAGAACCAAGCAGTGTCTGGCGGTGTTAAACTCAAGTAAGAAGCAGGGCTATAAACTGTGCTCCAATAATGCATGTTGATGATGGGTAACTCTGAAGTAACCAATATTGTGTTTCCCAGATCGGACTACTGCACAGATGCTACAGACTGTAGTTAGAGAGACACATTGCAGTTTAGACTAATGCATTCGTAAAAGTGAATGGTACTACTATGCCCCCCCTCTGCTCTGTGTGTTAACTCTCTCCTTGAGGTGCTGCTAAGTGTTTTCCTTTTCTTCACTCATGCATTTTTTATAATGATGTTCAAGCATCACATTGGCGTTTTTGCATCCGTTAACCTATTTGGTTTAAAAGGTCAGTTGTAGGCATCTCTGTGTATTCCGGTGCATTCAGGAAATGCTGTGGAAATGCACAACTTCCGAGACTTGTTTTGTGGCCAATGAACAACAGCCTTTTCAGTGGAGGAAGCTACCAAATTCACATGATCCTTTTGATTACCTTAATATGTGCTTATTGTTCGTTCTACCAGTTTAAGTTTGTGACAGCATAGGTTGTGCATATCGGGCAGCTCGCAGTCACGTTTCAAATGTCCAGAGTATCACATGAGTAAATGAATGCACCACACACAGACGCGGAGTCTGTCTTTTCTTTTCTCCCCCAACTATGTTCACGAGTCCTGGGGCCTGGCTTCCGGACATGGAGCCAGATCAGGCATACTCACCTCAGATGTAATGTAGATCCATCCACACCAACCTCAAACACCAGGTTAATCCTGGGTCACTGCATTGGTTTCAAAGGTGACTCAGCAGCTTCTAATGGCCAGCGCACTCATACCTAGCACACTCGCTGTCTGTCTATCTTTTTCAGTGTCTCTCGTTGGAATAATTGAGAAGATCCATTAGGTCACAGATTTGGTCAATCCTGACGTATTTTGAAGGCCCTCGGAATATTTTTTTACTCCACACATTCAACCTTTAAAAGTAGACTCGGCTGTCTTGAAATTAATTGCATCCCAATTTTGTGACATAAAACTGAAGTGCAGCATCTCAGCAACACTTTGTCAGGTCAGACTTGGGAAATTAAAGCCAACTATAATCATAAAGGTTTCTATGGATGACTTTTTGAGCCGCTCACATTCCT
This sequence comes from Coreoperca whiteheadi, assembly GCA_011952105.1. Classification (NCBI taxonomy): domain Eukaryota; kingdom Metazoa; phylum Chordata; class Actinopteri; order Centrarchiformes; family Sinipercidae; genus Coreoperca; species Coreoperca whiteheadi. Next base: position 15,392,722 of record CM022476.1, read on the forward strand.
CTTCTTGTTTGAAGATCAGATTCTTCTGTGTTGGAAGAGCCGTGAAGAGAGCAGAACTGTGCCACACAAGAGCAACTCAGATCATTTGTGCCTGTAGAAACCAAAACCTGCTGGCACAGTTAATTTAAGTTTTTTTTTGTTTTTTGTTTTTTTTTTAGATTACTCACTGTTCCACTTTGCCTGTTTTAAAAAATAGAATGTGTCTATTTTTAAGGTGGACACCGTAAGGCATTAACTCTTGTGGTCTGCAGCAGCTGCTGCTAGTTGTTGAGGTTAATGTAATAGTTAATAGGTGGACAGAGTATGTGGGTGGAAACAGGTTGTGACAAGTCCCCCCAACTCTTTGGTGCTACAAGGTGAGTACTTCAAGGTACAGCAAGCTAATGCTGCACCAACAAGCAATTCAAAATCCAATTCAAACTCAAATAGCATGAGGATATATGAACTTTGTTTGGGCTGTTGAAAAGAAATGTGTGTGTACAATGTAGTACATTTAGTTTTAATGTACGTAAAAATAGAATAGAAACATAAGTGGCATAAATTAGCGTAGTTATAAGTTCATATTTCAAAGCCACCTCTTCCAATTAAATAGGAAAGAGAGAGACAAGTTGTATGAGAATACATGTATTCTGATGCTTCTGTGAAGATGGTTGCTTTTCCTCATTGCTTCATGCAGTTTAAAATACATGAACTTGTAAATAGGATTTTAAGGGTGAAAGGTGGGGTATACGATTCTAAATCCATACACATCCGGTGTATTCCGGTGGTTGTACACAGCCCTGGCTCTGTAAATGCCAAACAAACAAGGTAAGGTAACGTTAACTTACTTGCCCACGGACATTCAGCTTACTTAGCCATAAATCATGGTATTTGTCATGGTATTGGGTTTCTCCAGAATCGCATACCCCACCTTATGTGTTTGGTTTGAGAGGACTTCAAGGGTAATTGTGCTAACTCCGGTTTTGTCATTAAATCCACCCCTGCTCATTTGAGGCTTCTAAATTGGCAACCCTCCAATAGAAAAGCTGTGTCTCTAGAGTTTATATTATTTCAGCACTAGTTTAGTCTGTAGCTTGGTTTTGTAAAGTGCTTAGTCTATGTTGTGGGCCCACAGTATAGAGGCTAATTTGGCTAAAATAGAGTTTATATTATACAGTACAAAGGAGAGTAACACATTCAGACTTTTATAACTGAGACTGTAGGTTACACTGGAATGCAGCACACATCTCTTGGCTGCTGACATGCAAAACACACATACATACACACACAACACACATACACTCCTTGCTGCCAACGTTATTCAAGAGTTAGCGGTGAGGTAAAGTTAGACTGTTCTGTTTGTCTGCCAAGATTCCCAGTGAACCAAAGAAAAACTACACCCCCAGCTCTTCACACCCAAATAGTCCCTGTCACCACTGTTAGGAGAGAGATGTTGTTCTTGGTCTATCACCAGACCAAGCAAACAGGCTGAGAGGAAAGTAGCCAGCACATAATATTGTATGGGTGACTGACTGAGTGCATGAGTGAGTGAGCACATACTTTATGTGTGTGTGTGCATGCACTGTACAACTGTGTGTGCACACGTTTCTTTCAAGACAGGACGTTGTGTTACAAAAAGCCATTATTCAGCTTTTACCCTCGGGATAAGTTCTCATACACATTTACATTTTTAAATGAATAGTTTACATTCCCAAATACATGTTACATCTACATTTTCACAGTTTGCTTTTCTTTGCTTTTCACTTTAAAGCTGCATTTGTCAATATGTCCATATTAACAATGGATCAAATGACTGTGTAATGTGAAAACAGTTTTTCATTGTGATGAACCCACAGAGAATTACCACCCAACTCTGCAGATTCCCTCAGCTCTACAGAGCCTTTTAGCCAATTTAGGATCATTGTTTTGTTTTTCTGGCCCCCAACTCCACACTTAGGCTCTTTTTTTAGACGTGGAATACGTAACATTTCTGGCTTCGTCTATCCGTCTAAGTGATTGCGAGAGAGAAAGACAGTGAGCAGCAGTGAGTTAAAAATGTTATCAAAGCGAGGAGGTAGAGTGTTTTATGTTCGATGCATCACTAATGGATTGTGAAACCTATTTTGCTGTTAAAGCCTTAAAGAAGCTATATGTAGGTTTTTTGTTTTTTTTTTAAATGAAATGAATCACTTTTTTATTGCCTGTGTGTGACTCGGTTTTAACCTCACATAAAAATGTGCCATTTGCCGGCTTTCCATCGACTCTTACGGCGTATGTGTCTCTCTTTGAGAAGTCGTTTTATGATCCTGAGGTACTCCGCTTCTTCGCCAGGATTAGTTGCTGTAGCTTACATGACCCACAGAATGTACAGTAATGCAAAATAACGTTGCAGCACAACGACACAGTGGAAGACCCATTCGGTAACATTTCTTACTACGGTCTAACGGTTTATACTAAAGTGGCAACAATGTCATTTATAATATTCACTCTAGCTCACTATCCATTTTCGTTATCATAAAATAATTTTTTTTTATGTTGACATTGCTGAGCCTGTCTGATGAAAGATACACAAAATCACCGGCAGGCTAGCTAATGCCGACGTACCATATTGTCTAAATGCAGTCAATGTAGCCTTGTCATGCAGCGAGCATGGATTAGTTAAATGTCAAGCTGATAAAAATAATACTGTAACGTTGCAGTCAGAGTTTACCTGAGTTTCCAGCATGTTGTGTGATGTCATCCCCTGTGTTTTGATCAATATCCAGAGTGCTCGCTCAAAAGTTGGAGCACGCGCACGAGCCCACGCTGGGGAAGGTAGTGGTTGCAATCTGAAACGTCACCACTAGACGCAACGGAAAACTACACATGATGTAATGTTATTTGAGAGGGAATTCGGCTGCCTGTTTTATAATATCAGCCTTTCAGAATACGACTTTTGTTATCTTATGTTGTTACAGTTCCTTTTTTACCCACAGGGGTCCAGGAAAGTCATAAATGACTAAATGGCCTTTTAAGGAGTGTGTGTGTGTGTGTGTGTGTGTGTGTGTGTGTGTGTGTGTGTGTGTGTGTGTGTGTGTGTGTGTGTGTGTGTGTGTGTGTGTGTGTGTGTGTGTGTGTGTGTTGTCTGGTAAATGAAACAAACCTACAAAATAAATAAACTGTGGTGACCCTTTCCCTGTCTACTTTCTCAGGCACTGGGGAAAGTGGAAAGAGCACATTCATCAAACAGATGAGGATTATCCACGGCACCGGTTACTCCGACGAGGACAAAAGGGGTTTCACCAAACTGGTCTATCAGAACATCTTCACAGCCATGCAGGCCATGATCCGAGCCATGGAGACTCTCAAGATCCCCTACAAATATGAGCACAACAAGGTAAATGAGATCCTCATTCAAGCCATTTCAAATGCCTCAACTGGAATAACGACTGTGGTGAAGGGTGACTAATAGTTGGAGAAAAAGAGAGAAAGACACTATGAAGTGGCCACAGTGTGCTTGTTTATTTTTAGTGTGCTGTCTATCTTATTTGGAACAGCCATCCATAATCGTTTCCTGTCCTTTTTTGACACTTCCTGTGTCCTTAAAGCACTCCAGCGCTCCAAAACACCCTGTGTGTTTGTGTTTGCTTGTGTGTTTTACGTGCACTCAAATCCATGTGTGCATATACACGCACAAATACACATATGCAAATACACAAGAGACCTGCCCTGCACCACTCATTAAAAGTTACTTTCTGTATCACTTCATTAGGTCCTTATTTTTCTCATTTGCATGAGTAACCCTTGTAGCCATAGCTTTGCGAGCTGTTGCAATGACCTCTTACTCGCAGTTTATTCCCTGTGAGAGTGACAAATGAAAGCAAGTGGAGCGTAGTAGTCATCACCTTGGCAACGCTTTTTATAAATCAGACCATTTCGGGTGACAGCTGACCACGCTGCTTCAGCTCCTCCCTGCCTGGCCACAGTCCATTCAGACGTTGTTGGCTCAAAGGTTTTGTAGAGATTTGGTTAGGAAGGGTTGATTCAATTATTTAGTAGATTTTAGAGTGATATCTTGAGCTCAATGCATAATCCTGGGATGTTACAGTAGGATGAGGAGACACAACATTTAGGTCATGGACTTTCGTAAGACATCAAATTCATAATGTAAAACAACATATTTATGCTGAAGACACGGACTGTAACAACCAATGAAAAAGGAAAGTCAAATCTGAAACACCTGTCTAGCAGGTGTGCTGTAGATAACACTTAGTATAAACTGTGACATTTACAATGGCACCACAGTTTGGATTTAACTTGAGCAGTTGCTTTTTGAATCTTTGCTGTTGTGGTGGATCATCATTCTCCATGTGTGCTTTCGCTTCCCTCATGCTCATGAAGAATTAAACTGAATGTACCGTTTCAGCCCAGCCACTTCAAAATTGTTTTACCCACTTTGAACACCATAAAAACCTAGTACATCCTTCAAATAGGCTGAATAAAAATAATGCCACGGTAATCTTGTTTTATTCATTTAAAAAAAGAAAAGACAGTTTTTAATTCCAGTTTATCACCAGCTCCCCTCATATTTCATAATCCAGTGTCTGAATATTTCAAAACGGCTGTTGTGGGGTTAGTGTGTTTACACATTAAGGTTTGGTATGAAACATTCAGGACTCATTATAAAATACTGGAATACTAGTATTGTACTATGAAAGTAGTACAGCAAACAACAAAATTAAGTGTATGGTGAAATCGAAGTTATGTGTTCAGTTGAAAAAGTACAACAAAACTATAAAATGCCTCTCTTACTTTGTACCCAACATCCCTGAGCTCTCATATACATACGGCTCAAACGGGAACTATTAGACCTTTTAAGGTCACTGACCTCACAAAGGAAGTGAAAATGAAACCTGCCGATCGTGTTTACACTGGCTTGCTGGGCATTTACTGTATAGTAAATGTCACAACTGCAGGCTTGTAGGCTAATCAAGCCTGCCCATGGAAATAGTACAGTGTGTACAGGATACCTGTTTTATTCCTTTATGACATCTTACTTGTTTGTTTTTATATTTAATTTTTTTCCATTATTGTGATGAAAATCACGGAAATTATGAATTAGTGTGGAAAAATAATAAAAGTTACATCATAGTTTGTAAGAAAAAAGAAGCATGTTGCAGTTGCTGATATGAGACAAGGACAGATATTAGACAATGAAACTCCTTTCTCCCCACTGTAGTGTATTTCAGAAGGTGTAACATCATGGCCAAGTCTAAATCACATATAAATCATTTTCATCGCATAGACTTTTTTGCTTCTATGATAATTTGTTTACTACAGTCTGCCAGCGCCACATCCATTACAGCACTTTAAATAAGTAGAACATTAATTGTTTTGTTTTAGTTCATCACACTGTACGACTATACACTGTAGGTATCCTTTGTAAAGTGATACGAGTTAGATGATGATTCTATCATGAAAGATGAACTCTAAAATTCATGCTAATGCGTTATCATAATAGCTGTCTGTTTTATGATAATAGTTGGTCAAATCATGTCTGTTCAGCACAATGCTAACATTAATTATACATTGCAATATAATATTAATGCTGTATACGAAAGAGGAACCGTTTCAACATTCAGGCACGTTGATCTCTTGTCATGGGACACAGGAGCGTTTTAATTGGAATCTGGGACTGCAAAATTTCCCCTTAATAGGTCCAGTGAGATTTGATCTTCAGATAATTGGTTCATGCTGAGCCTGGGGGTGTAAAGACATTTCTGGATATAGAATATGTGAAAAAATAAACTTTGAACTGCATAACCTGTCTGTGTTTTTAGATGATCCAAAAAAGCTTGATGAAGCTTTTTAATAAATTACTACTTTTTGTTTGGTGTTGTTAAATAAAGCTGTGTGTCTCAGTAAATCACTGCAGTTGTTCTCTTTGTTTCTTCCCTCCAGGGCAACGCCAACATTGTGAGAGAGGTGGACGTAGAAAAGATTTCCATGTTCAAGAATCCTTATGTAGATGCAATCAAGAGCTTATGGAATGACCCGGGCATCCAGGAGTGCTATGATCGAAGGAGGGAATACCAACTCTCAGACTCCACTAAATAGTGAGTAAAGTGGAAAACAGCACACTGGATACAGATGTCAAAATCAGACTCGGCAGCTCAGTGTCAATCGAATTCAGGCTTATAGGAAATCACAGGGAAGACTTTTCTATATGTGTTTAAGGTGAAATACAAGACTTTCTAGAAGGTACTGTAAGCACTAGAGCTATATTTTCGATGGTTTCCGTGATGATGAAATACACATCGTGGTTAATTTTCTTTCTCTGTGTCTGCAGTTACTTGAACGCGTTGGACCGGATCGCCGAGCCAGTCTACCTTCCCACCCAGCAGGATGTGTTGAGGGTTCGAGTCCCCACCACAGGCATCATTGAATACCCTTTTGATCTGCAGAGTGTCATATTCAGGTGAGTAAAGAAATATATTGAGGATCAGAAAACATAAAAAGCATTGTTGTAAATACTCATAGTTTATAACTACTTTGCTTTTTTCGTTTTGTCTGTACAGCTGTTACAGAGTCAGTAAAAGCACAGAAAATGTACAGGAAAAAGGTTAAAAGAAAACACTTTAGTGTACGTTTGAACATGTACGTTTTGAGATATTTGCACGTTACATGAATATCCCAGTTGTTTAGGCTTTATATTTTTACTCCAGCACTTGTAAAATGAAATATTGTACTTTTTACGCAACTACATTTATCTGATGGTTTTACTTTACAGTGTGAATTTATATTTTATATGCGACAAGTACCATAAGCTCATATAATATAAATATGTGATGCTTTGTGAAGGTTTAAAGTACAGTTAAATTATGAATGCAGGGCTTAACACGTAATCAAGTATTTTTACATTGTGGCATAGCTGCTTTTACTCACATCACTTTTATAACAGTGATACACTCTCTTTACTAAATCAGCTTCAATGACGCATTGAAGTAGCACCACACTGAACATGGAGTTTCACTTTTGATTCTTCAGTATCTTTCACAGCAAACTCCCCTTGTCTTTTGTCTCACTTAGGTGGAATTGTGGACATAGTCACAATGTTAATATTCTGCTTTTACGCAACGGAATATTAGAATCACTATGAAGTCACACCCAAGCATCAACAGAGTTATCACGTTTGATTTCCCTTTGGCGATTTGTGTTGATCCCTAGGTTAAAGGAGAGATTCAAACAGATATGCAAAAATTTTCAGTGCTCGTAGTGACTGTTTTCTCTCTCCTGGATGCTGCTTCCATGACAGGATGGTGGACGTTGGAGGTCAGAGGTCGGAGAGGAGGAAGTGGATCCACTGCTTTGAGAACGTCACGTCCATCATGTTCCTGGTAGCGCTCAGCGAGTACGACCAAGTTTTGGTGGAATCAGACAATGAGGTACACACACACACACACACACACAACATTGTATTAGCTTTATTTGTGAAAAACAACAGCAAGTCTATTTAATAACCAAACTAAGTTATTGTATTGTTTTATGTGATGCACAGTTTTTACATTTCACAACAATTTCACCATTACAATGCTTTATTATTTAATGTGAGGTGGATGATGAGTTGTCTCTGAGGATGTAAAGCTATTCCTTATTTAGAACAATGGAAATCAGGTTCTCCTCCTGCCTGGCCGTGCTCCACCTTTTATTTCCCCTTGGAAAGCATTTGTAAATAATCAGGCAACTGTTTTGAATACCGCCTCGGGCCACATCTCCTTCTTTGAAGGATATAGCATGTGTGTCAGTTTGTTAAAGTGTATTAATGAGCAGGTGTGTGTTCGTGCTCATGCGTTTTCCTTCCTTTGTTACTGCGAGCCTGCAAACTGCAGAAAGAGAAGACTGACCAGCTGCAGGTCCTCCGTATTCTGACATCACTAGATTCGTTTTTACAATATACAGGCGATATTCTCTTTATCCCTCTTAATACAGTGCAGTACTGGCAATGTGATATCTAAGTCTTGCTTTCAGAATGGTTTTGTTCAATCAAACACTGAAATTAAGTGCAAATGGAGAAATTAAACTCTTGTAGGCGACGTGGCCGCCCTTCTCTCTCATCTTTACTGCTCTCCCTCTGGTGCGGTAAAACGTTTATTAAAACCTGTACTTAATGAGTATGAAAGACTGTCGTTTAATGAAGTAATCAAGTCTCTCTTTCTCTCTCTGTACGTCTGTCTCCCCCTCACTTTACTCTCCTCACGCTCCCATTCACACACACTCTCTCTGTAGAACCGGATGGAGGAGAGTAAAGCTCTGTTTAGGACAATAATCACATACCCCTGGTTCCAAAACTCCTCAGTCATTCTCTTCCTCAACAAGAAGGACCTGTTGGAGGAGAAGATCATGTACTCTCATTTGGTAGACTACTTTCCAGAGTATGATGGTGAGTGACAGCAGCATCATGCACCCAATCAAAACCCAAATTTCATCCGAACCAAGCACAAAGCTCTTCTATGCCGCTAGTTTGTACACTACGACAGATCTTCTTGCCAACAGATGTCAGTGATGCCCCCCGGTGTCACTCCATATTGATGCAAAATGCATCAAAATGTGTCCATACGTTGGTATGTCTTGGTCAGTAATAGATTATGCTGGCAAACACAACACCTAAAACCAACAGTATAAGTATTTTTGTTGGATTAGGAACCTGCATGACATATAGTTCAGCTAATCAGTATCTGATTTAAAAAATGGCTTAGAAATGTCAGGCTGACATTAAAATTCTGCCTGATACATTTGACAGTATTTGATATATTGGTTAAAACAAGTGCCTAAGTCTGAGATTTCACTTATTTCAGCCATGATGTGACATTTCTCTTGTGACAGTTTGAAATAGATTAAAGAAATACCTCACTTTCTGTTCACTTGTGAAAAAACATTTTGGAATACTGAAGGCATCAGAAACACTATCAGCATCTACCAGAAAAGCGTTCAATAATCCCCCTGATGGTGAAACATGCACAGACAAAGATGTTTAAAATTGTTAACGTAATTTTTTTTGAGGGAATGCAGACACCTGCAGAAACAGTAATCGGTTTTGAGTAGAAAGTAGACTTATTGTAACATTGCAATGAAAAAAAAATCTGTATTCGACAAAATGAGTTTTGAAATTATTGGTTACTGTGTATTTCAAAATTATTTATCCCGACAGATTAAAATGCACTCGTCTGCAAGACAATCAAATCTTGTCAGAAGTATTTTGAACTTATTTGTTCCCCTAAAAAGAAGTTGTCTTTTTTTTTTTTGGACAGAGTGAATACAGACAAATCAATCAGTAGTAAAAACATACAGTATATAATGGAAAAAAAACAGCCTCTGGCAAGTGTATTCATGGAGCATTGTCTTCCCCTCTCCAGGTCCCCAGAGGGATGCCCAAGCAGGGCGAGAGTTTATCCTCAAGATGTTTGTGGACCTGAATCCAGACAGCGACAAGATCATCTACTCTCACTTCACCTGTGCCACTGACACAGAGAACATCCGTTTCGTCTTTGCCGCCGTCAAAGACACCATCCTGCAGCTCAACCTAAAGGAGTACAACCTGGTGTAGAGCGGAGCAGGGCTGCCAGCGGGAGGCCCTCAACACACACTGACTGACGCAATCTGTGAAAAGATAGCTCATATGTTCACACACACGGGAAAAAAATTGGAGAAAAAAAAAATCTAATGGTTACATAATACTAATTTATTTGCCATTTGTTGATCTCTTGATCCCCAAGGGGTGAGCAAAGTAAATGTTCTCTTGCTATTTAAGGAGTTGATAAAATATAAGGGGGGGGGGTATTTGGAAGGATTGGGGAGGGTTTTTTTTGTTTTTTTTGAACATGTACAGCAACGATCCTCATTTCTAGACATTGCGCATTGTGAAGTTTTGTTTTTTTTGTTTTGTTTTTTGACGAAAAGGAAGGAATTACTTTGTGCACTCGAGGTTAGGGGGCTTGCTTTGTCTGTAAGTCTGATACATCAGAGCTGGAACAAATGCAAAGTGCTCCCTCGCTCCGGCCTTTTTATAAAAAAGAAGGATAAAAAAAAAAAAGGTTTTCATTCCTGTATTTTTTTTTTTTTTTAACCCTCCCTCCTTACCTGTTGGTTCATTCTGAAGCTTCGTCCTTGGGCGTTCACCTGTTTGCCCAACAGGAAATCATGTAACAGAGCTCTAATTGACAGCTTCCTGTTTTTCTTCAAAGGAGTGATTGGCAGGTCTCTTGCTAAATAAGCATAAACTGATTTTTAAGTGATTTCATATCAATTTGGTGTTGATTGACTTAAATCATTATTATTGTTGTTGTTATTATTACACTGACTTTGGTGGTATCCGATGAGTAGAGCACGTGTGACCGTGGAAGTACAATCCCCACAATTTGGGGGGAGTTGTGTGTTGAGTGAGAGTCACATGATGGTTCTCCAGCTTCTACATAACCATGAAGTTCAGAAGTGTGAGACAAATTGTAGCTTTAAAAATGCTTTCCGAGCTTTGAGCGAGCAGATGAGGAGGCACACAGGGACCTCTGCTCTGTCATGTCATGAAGATCCTGATGGTGCAGGTTGCTTTACACAGACTGAAGAGAGTTGAGGTAATAATTTATGAGACAATGTTGTTAAATGATTATGTTCAACTGTGCCACATTAACGCTTTTAATCATGGTAATATGTATATTTATTGCCAATGCCAAAACAACTCAAGCACCAGACTCCACTTTGCGCTGTTTACTACTTTAATGAAATGAAGTGTTGAGGACAAGAAAAGCGCAGGGCTAAAGAACACCGCAGGAGTGGACTGACTGACTTTACTGACAGTCGTATTGGTCGACAGACTGATTCCTGCAGTTTTTGAAGTATTCAACAAAATCAATGGTATTCAATGGCGCTGAACTGCTCGATTTGTCCAATCACAACCTTGCGTGTGGCTACAACCCCCTCCGCCCAGGCCTGCCGACTATCCAGTCACATTTTAGCTGTGTCTATTGTGCAATCACAGCCAGGCTGTCTTGACTGTTGTAAGTTCAATAGCAGTGGAGAATAAATTTGGCTAGTTCCTATGTAAACGGGCAGAGTTTTAATGTTCAGTTTGTACCAAAGTAAGCCCTTCTAGTTTCTGATTGGCACCTCTGATTTGCATTTCCTCATTCGCAAGTTACTTAAGTGTTTTTTTTGTAACAATTTCCTAGAACATTAGCCTGTAATTTACATTTATTGAGGCATAGTGCAATTATAAATGCTATAATCATTGTACATACATCTCTTTCTATATATATATATATATATATATATGGCAGCATCTTTGTCGCTTTGTAATCATTACTTTTTTGGCAGATTGAATGTGCAGTATTGAAAATATGTATCTATGTAATTGTATGTCTAATGGCTAATTCATTTTTGGAAGAAATATGTTATTTACATGTTTGTTTTTCGTTTCCTTTCTTTAAGAGAACAATGTAATGTCAGTTTTATTTCGCAGCAAAGAAACATTGTTCAGCTTCAGAACTGCATAAAGAGGAATATTATTATCCAACAACAGATTGATTGGTATGCCTGTACTCATATAGCCGGTTTGATAAATTGACTTTAATGTGGCAAAATGCAGACTGAATCCAAGCTACAGGGCTAATTGTAATAGTTTAGTTCTTAACTGGCTTCAGGAACAGAGCACTTGTCATATAGGTGTAATCACATCACTCATTGATTCTTTTTCTTTTATATTTGATTTCATTACACCGCTTCTCAATAAGTATTTATTAACTTTGAGATTTCTTAGTCTACCGCACACCTTGCAATTCTGAGCACTCCCTAGCCCACCGCCAACCACCTTTTGTAGGCAAGATGTTATATTTAACAAAGTAGTGCTAGAACCAGGTGAATGGCAGGCAGTTAAAGTGTTACTTTGGCTTAGATTTTGTATAAAAAAATCTTGTTAAGGATTGTTTGTGCAAATAGATAGAAATGCCATCACCCTTTACACCCCCTAAAATGAACCTCCACCCTGAGAGAAACCCAGTATTGTGGAATCTATCAGTCAGTGGCTGTGTCAGTGTACACAAACGTGCAAAAATAACTCAATGACTTAATTTCCATCTTGATTTCCACCATTTCATTAGAATGTACAGTATTACTTTAGACTTTATTTATGAAATGACAACACAGGAGAAAATACACAACCATTCACATGTACATATTGCCTTATTGAATAAGTTGTGCCTCTGAAGTCCCATGCAAGGCACCTGTGATTTTATGAAAGTGAAGCTAGTGCAGCCAATAATGTCCTCTTGTGCAGCTGGAGGATTGTTTGGTTTTGGGGTAGTGGCCTCTCTTTGTTATTCTGTGCTTTACGAAGACCAGGGAGCACCTTTCAAGTGTAGCTCATGTAGCTTATATGACATTATTACAGGACATTATAAGCACATCATGAGTGAATTGTAATCAGAACACACTTTCTATTTCTATTGATTTCATCATGTTGTCACATCAGATCCATGTCTTACAATCCATAACACAGTTCATTATAATTCATTGAACTTCCTTGATGTGACTATGATTAAACATCAGTGCTCTTATACATCAGTATGTGTACAATTCGCCTGCAAGGTGCCAGAATCTGGACTCCAAATTTTCTCAACATTTGGCTGTGGTTTGGCATCTAACAGCCACTTTGGCAGGTAACCAGCCCTCACTTGGAGGTCCTGTTGTTTTCAGATATTTCAGCTGGCTGCTGAAATTGCTTACAAGGATGGTTGATTTTGGCAGGCAACAACCACTTCAATAAGTTAATTTCCAGTCCAATTCACGATGTACTTGAAGTAAATCAACATCTTACAATAACCACTTGTCAACAGCAGGGCCTAATAGGAAAAAGTGGGGGCCAACTTGTCACACATTATACTGAATGTTAAAATGGTGTTAATGTGCTTCTGCTTGTTCCCAGAGGAGATGTTTTGAAGCTGGACTATAGTTTCAGTGCATCACTGTTGATGATCACTTGTTGTAGGGTTGCAGTAATCTGCAACGTGTGTCCCTGCTGTTGTAAATTGGCTATTTACACTGTCCCTGTTACTTAAAGGAAAAATTCTTGTTTAAACAATTCACATTCAACCCACTGAGCAGAGACCTTCCCGCCATGTTTATGAGCCCTCAAAGATTCATTCAAAAAGCTAAAGTGATAAAAAGTGACAAAAGCTGGAATATGTCAAATGATAGTGAATCTAAGATTCATGTTTTGGTTTATCTTTTTAACACAATGATGAAGGTAGATGATAATCTATATTGTATACAAAACGTAAATTATTATTGGATTTTGTCAGATAAGTATGAGCCACAAAGGACTGTTTCCAAGATTTGCGAGTGATTACTCTGAGGGAGCACATGTGAGTTATATTCAGGCTGGATTTTCCCTTTAAGAGAGCGCAGACTCCAGCTGGTGTTGACTTGCTGACACACATTGTTGGACACCTCTGCTGCTGGTTCAATTTCATGCAGTACGTTCAAAAGCAGTGCAGTGTTACTTACAATACTTTGAGGACTAGGTTATGTAGAACCCCAGGTTCGAGTGTGGGAAAAAAAACTTTCCATAAACTGCTGTTTAAGACTCAAGACTTAGCATTCTTCAGGGTTTCTTTGCCTCCAAATCTTGAAATTCTGAAGTTTAATGACTAATTTTGAAATTGTGCGATTATGATGATCTCCAATCTTAAATTTGTAAAATGTTTCCTTGTATCCATAAACTCGCACTCCTTTAACATGTTTCTGAATGAAGCAACACATTTCTTTTCAAAGGTGTATTGACTCTGATTTTTATTTTATTTTATGTTAGTGATACAGCTGTCATTTGTACAATGTGGTTAATTCAATACCTTTAAATGTATATCAACACTCCCCATCTTAGTTCAGGTCTGTGACAGATGTATCACAGCATGAGCATAATGCTTTGCCAGACGTCCTTCCCAATTGTGTTTGAACTCCAATTTGTATTACAAACATTTGTCAAGCTCTGACAATTTAGTCAAAGTGAACACAGATGTGATTTTTGTTACTCTATAAAGTTCAGTAGAATGTGCCCCAAGCATATGCCAAGCAACATGTTGGGTGAAGTTGCCCCAAAGAGGTTATTTTAGCTGTGAGACAACTTTTGGTTGTAATTCAAGGCAAGAACTCAAAGAAAATTCATGCCATTTCATAAATGCAGTGCTTTTTATATCCTTGAAGGATTGATGTTCACATTCTAATTTATTTCTCAAAGATCACAGGGAAGAAAAACAAATGGTCATAAGTCAGATTCTCCATTGGAAAATGCTCAACTCGACTCAATAGAAAAGTGAAATCTCTGTACTTAACTGTTCCCGCTGATGATAACATGTTCAGTCTTTCTGTTTTTGTAAATGTTCTTGTTGCAAAGCAAACATGATGATGATACAGAGTAGACTGGACTTCTCAAAAATATATGTGTTGAGAACATTGTTCAAAAAGAGGACAAAGCTGTGGATAAACAGAAAGTAAATTGCACAAAAAAAGCCAGGACTGCCTGTGGTTATTTCTTCAAGGTTAGATATAACCCGCTACTCAACAAACTTAATTAATTTCTATCTTTTAATCGGTGAAAGACGAGTACTGCTTAATGTCAGGGCACACACACATTCACATTTACTGTTTACATTTACGCGTGCACAAAGGTCTCTAAAAGGTGATAATGAGACCAAAGGAACGGTCTTTCTTAGCTCTGTTGTTCACAGTTTTGTGAGAAACTTACAGTATCAAACTGTTGAGACTATAATGATTCCCTTAAAGGCACCATTTTACATTAGCAGAGTAACTGCTAGTCTTTTCCCAGTGTGCTGTATTTTAATGTGTGGTTATTTATTATTTAAGCAGGTGACCTGCTTACTGCAGGTCCACAGCCACTCGTTGATGATTTGTCCATTCATGAAGACCAGTAAAAGATGCTGTCTTTCTAGACTGGAATATACTACCCTAGAAGAGGGATTTGCCTCGCAACCCTAAGGAAAATCACCATATTATTCCTACTGGGTCATACATTTATTTAGTTGCAATAATTGGGAACTTTATAACATCTTTTCATCTCTTCATTTAATATTTCTAGGAATTTATACATAATTTCATCTCCCATTTATTTTGTTTTCTCATGCATTTTATAATAATGATACTGAGCACTGATCTATGAAAAACAAGCTCACTTCGTTGTTAATATCATACTGTAACATTACTGCTCATGCTATGAACCAAAACTGTGAACACCTGGCTTTCATTCTCCTCAAAAACCTTTGTCCTCCTGAAAGATGATGAAGTGTTGCAGATGCGAAGTTTCTCATGGGCCCAGGATATAATTCAAATACTCATTCATTCACCGACAGCTGGCCTTCCTGACCCCTAGTGGCCGTTGGGAGATATGGCAGCTTCGAAGGGCGCACTGGAGCAGGATCCTTCACTTCCTCCTCTCCCCGTGGTGCCGCGAAAACTGTCGAGGATGCTCCACGTCCTGAACCCCTTGTAATAGCCTAAGTCTGATGTATAAAAACCTACCAAGAAAGCCTCTTGCAGCTGGCAGCCACGTTTTAGAAATCCGCATATCTAACTAGGCGTATGGCTCCTTTTTTTGCTTGGCATTTTTTTTTTCTTCTTTTATTAAAGCCTACCCAGCACCCCTACTCCACCAGTCTTAGTTCTTAATCTGTAGCCTGTCAGGTCACAGGCATCTCTGAGGGGGGACAGACAACACAGGCTGCTTGCTGTGGATA
This sequence comes from Coreoperca whiteheadi, assembly GCA_011952105.1. Classification (NCBI taxonomy): domain Eukaryota; kingdom Metazoa; phylum Chordata; class Actinopteri; order Centrarchiformes; family Sinipercidae; genus Coreoperca; species Coreoperca whiteheadi. The sequence goes on from CM022476.1 coordinate 15,408,477, forward strand.
TGAACTTCCCATTTTATCCTTTTCCATTTGCAGCTGCCACGCCCTCCCCAGCCGGCTGGATAAAGTTCAACAAGTGTCCTCGTGCTTCACACCAACCGCAGCACCTTATCAAAGAGGGTCAGAGCTTTTTAGTCCTAATCTCTGGGCCTTTCCCTTTGTACGAAGGTTTCACCTGTTTTAACCGCGGAATATTTAAACCTATTTAATACCTCCCTATCTCCCTCATTAAACTGCTTTTCTCGTTCGGCCTTAAGAGGACCAAGAAGGCATCACTTTTAAAGATGCGCTGCGCCTTTTCCCTTCTGAATTTGTGAAGCGAGCGAGGGGGGAGCGAGTGGGGAAGAAGCGGCTGACCTGACGAGGACGGACGTCTCCAAAAGCCAGTTCAGGCTGGTCAGTTTTCAATGATGGCTGGGTGTTGTGTGTCGGCGGAGGAAAGAGAGAACCAGAGGATCAACGAGGAGATTGAGAAGCAGCTGCGGAGGGACAAGAAGGACTCACGCAGGGAGCTGAAGCTGCTGCTGTTGGGTGAGCGTCACTGAGCCTGGAGGGTAACTGCGTTTCTATACAGCCTCCTCGCGCATTGTTAGTGGCCCTCACCCCAGAGTAGTAGGTGAAACTCTGGGGTAAACTATGAAAAAATAGTTTTAATGGATACCCCCCCCCCCCCCCCCCCCACCCCTCTCTTTTTTTTTTTGAGTATGCCCTTCTGTTTTTTTTTTTTTTTTTTTTTTTTTTTTTTCTTTTTTAATAGAGGCGGGGA
>CM022476.1:15414140-15512545 GCA_011952105.1 Coreoperca whiteheadi
GTGCAGGAGCATGATTTGCCCCCCCCTTAGAGTTTACCTGCCTGTCTTGCCCCCCCCCCCCCCCCCCCCTCCTCATCTCCAAGAAACTTGACTTGTAAACAAGTTGCATTCAAATGCAGACAATTTGTCTAAGCCTTGTTTGCTAAGATGTAAAGACTCAAGCATTCACGATGCCATGCAAAACAGCCAGGAAACCAGAAAACTGCTGGCACCACTCAGGCTCATCACAGAGCTTTAACACACTTTGCTGAGAGGCAGGGATATAGATGCAGGTGCATGCTCACACATACATACTCGCACGCATGGTGCAAGCATCCACAATACAACTTCCAATATTCAGGTCTGTTAACAAACACACATTTGTTAAACAAATAGATTCAGCACCATGTGGCCTGAATGAGAAAATGATGTGTTGCAAGAACTGAAGAGGAACGTGACAGACAGAGACTCTGTGTGTGTGTGTGTGTGTGTGCGTCTGTTTCGTGTTCTTATATCCCAGTGGGGACTTAAAACCAGAATGCACATGGACCCATGGGGACTTGTGTCACTGTGGGGACAAAAATTGAGGTCCCCAATGGTTGAGACTGGTTTTTAGGGTTAAGGCTTGGTTTTAGGGTAAATGTTACAATTAGGTTAAGGTAAGGGTAAGGGTTACATGCATACATTTATTTCACACATACAAACATACATACATAAATACATTTTTTCACTCATACATACATACATATATACAAACATACAATTATTTCAAACATGCATACATACATAAATACAATTATTTCACACATACATACATACACACATTCATGTATGGTTAGGTTTAGGCACCTAAATGTGATGGTTAGGTTTAGGGTAAGGGGCTGGGGAAAGCATTATGTCAGTGACTGTCCCCCGTGGGGATAGTGACCTGTACCTGTCTGAGTGAAACAATGCACTACATATATAAATATGTCCTCATTATTGGTAAAACACAGTTGCTAGTTTATCAGGTACATTAGCGAGATCGATTGCCTTCTAATATTTGTTCCCACCCCTAACTAATAAACTGAACCCTGAGTGTAAGTGGCAAGTTTGAATACAGAGTAGGCTATGCTGTAGCATTTACTTCACTTTGACTTTAATTAACAACCTGCACAGAAACAGAGAGATGAGTGTTTTAACATACCTGCTAGGGAAATATCAGCAGAGACAGTGGTGGAAAGAACATGTAAGTACAAGTGAGGACTTGTACTTGAGTATTTACAGTTTATGCTACTTTATACTTCAACTCCACTACATAGCAGATGGAAGTATTATACTTTTTAGCCTTCTACAGATTCTACTTGCAGATTAAGATTATACATATAAATTGATATATTTTATAAAATATGATCTATTGTACTATAATTTAGGTCCATCTTGACCTGCAGCGAAGTGATGCTTACACATTAACATTTCCACTAATAATACTTTTTTACACTTAAGGTACATTTTGTTGCTAATACATAAGTAGTTTTACTTTAGTTAAACTACTAGTATTTTTAAATTATGATTTTTACTTAAATACTTCCAGATCCAGACGTTGTAACCGTAATCACATATGACAACCTGCTTCACAATCATGACAGTAAAGAAAAATCACAAATTTTCCTCCTCCTGTAGCTGTCAACACGATCCTCTTTCAGAGCCAAAAACATGAGCTCTAAAACAATCAATATTCTGCACTGACCAGTACTGATAGGTATATGATAGCCCTCTGATAAATTGGCCAGGACATTAACACAATTTCTTACAATCAACAGACAAAATATAACATAACTCGATGTCAAAACATTGATTAGCACCCTGCAACCTTCACGCTGCAGGAGTTTCCCTTGAACATTATTTATAACATGTTAAGATGTAATTCTGCTAAACGTATGGCATATATAAAAATATATTATTGGATATAACCCTCACTGTATCCAACAGGTACTGGCGAGAGTGGAAAGAGTACCTTCATCAAACAAATGAGGATTATCCATGGAGGAGGATACACAGATGAGGACAAGAGGAGCTACGCCAAAATGGTCTTCCAGAACATCTACACGTCCATGCAGGCCATGGTCCGAGCCATGGAGGCACTCAGTATATCTTTCTCTGATCCCCAGAACCAGGTACAAACCGGGTCTGTTCCCTTTGTCGTCAGTGAGAATTATTTTCAACTTTGGGATTTCAGGTTCATCTTTGCCAACATTATGTAATTTTCTTTTTTTTTTTTTAGCACCTTTTAAACTGTCCTCACACCACATGCATGGTATTCGTTTTTTTTCTCAGCACAAAATCAACTATAAGTCTGACTTATCGTTTTGTTGATTTAGCAAGGTATAAAGCTGCCAGGAATCCAAAATACGAGAAAAATTACACAGGTGCCTATAAAAATGGACAACTCTTCAGTGATAATCACTCAAAATATTATCATAGGTGGAAAAAATGTTGTTTCACTATTTATACACATAAACACAGAAGAAAAATGTATGGCATCAGGCTATAATACAGTCTACTTATATGTAAAGTGATTTTATTGAAAGTCTATGTATGCTAATCACTAACAAATCACTTAAAATATTAATCATTCAGTTTTAAAATGTTCTGTCAAAAAATGTTTCATGGTCGACAGACATAAGATGGACCATTTTCTAATTGTTTCCGTGTCTGCCTGTGTGTCCATAGAGCCATGCAAACTCAGTCCTGGAGGTGGAAGTGGACAAGGTGGAGGAGTTCGATGAGAGCCTTGTGGTGGCCATCCGGAGTCTGTGGAACGACGCAGGAATACAGGAGTGCTACGCCCGACGCAGGGAATACCAGCTGTCCGACTCAACCAAATAGTGAGCATGAGACATAGAACTTTTTTGTTGCTCAATAATGTGCACATAGAGATTCTACTCTCTGCAGCTCTGCGGAATAGTTACCACAGATATTACAGAGGGTAGACAAAATAACGGGAACACCTTACAACATAATGCAAGGCAATGCCTCAACACAAAAAAGGTCTAAAAATATCAAATAGGTCAGTTCAACACCCCTCTGACAGTCTCAAAGATTTGATCTATGCTATGACCTCAGTATCGTTTCCTGTAAATTTGGGGTTTTAGCAGCCTTCTTAATAAAGAAGTTTTTTGTGAAGCTACTGATGATCCAGATACAAAAGGGAAAAGAAAAACAACTCTTTTGGCTTGTGTTTGCTATTTTATATTTTAAAATACACTGCATTTGTACTTCTCTACTGTAACAAAACTCTTTCCTAATGGTTTTAACTTCCCTTCTATGTCTCACTATCCAACATTTGCAAATTCAATGTCAATACTTACTTGAGTGATGATGCAGAGATAATGCATGAGCCCGTGTTCTTTCTACTTGTTTTAATAGCAACACAATTCTGTTATTTTCCTTTATATTTCCTCTCCTTATTTTCTCCTCCCTTTTTCAGCTATCTCACCGACCTAGATCGAATTGCAGAACCCTCTTATGTACCTGACCTGCAGGATATCCTCAGAGTCCGAGTGCCAACCACGGGTATCATCGAATACCCCTTTGACATGGAGAATGTGATCTTCAGGTGAGATATAACATATCAACATGATCGGTAATGGCTGGAGTATGTTGCGTTGGAACTGACCATACAGCAGGCAGCACGGTTGACTTCAGACGTTGCATAACGTTTCTGTTGTCGGGATTGGCTGTTGTGGCAGGATGGTGGATGTGGGGGGTCAGAGGTCCGAGAGGAGGAAGTGGATCCACTGCTTTGAGAATGTCACCTCCATCATCTTCCTGGTGGCGCTCAGCGAGTACGACCAGGTCCTGGCTGAGTGCGACAATGAGGTGAGAATTCAGCTCGACCGCAGATTGTCTTCCAGACAATTATACATTAAAATGTGTCTTCATTGATGCCTCTTTTTGTGCTGCACCTTTATTTCAGAACCGTATGGAGGAGAGCAAGGCCCTATTCAAAACCATCATAACCTATCCCTGGTTCCAGCGCTCCTCTGTCATACTTTTCCTCAACAAGACCGACATCCTCAAGGAGAAGATCATGTACTCTCATGTAGCCACGTACTTCCCTGAATTCACAGGTTAGTTGGTTTGAATATTTTGAAGTCACATGTAGGTAGGTCCAGTAGGTCAGGGTTTGCACATTTTGAGTCTTAACTGTTTTAACCTTGAACAAATAATACAAATATTTCATCATTGTTGAATTTATTAAAAACCTATTGAAATACTATCAACCCTGAATTGCAGGACCTCAGCAGGATCCTACAGCAGCTCAGGAATTCATCCTGAAAATGTACCAAGAACAAAACCCGGACAAGGACAAGACACTGTACCCTCACTTTACCTGCGCCACAGACACAGAAAACATCCGCTTCGTCTTTGTGGCCGTCAAAGACACCATCCTTAGACACAACCTTAAGGAGTTCAATCTGGTGTAAAGAGGAGCAGGAGGACAGGGGTGGAGACAAAGGGATAGAAGGAAAGACATGAGGAGAGCCAAGATAGGAGAATTAGGTAAAACAAAACTTTACAGTGCTTTTTCTTGGCTGTTTCTAAACAGAGAACAGTTAGGTTTTACATCGTTCCCCCCTGTTTAAACAACCACTGAAATCCTTCTAAATCTCTTTAATCCAAAGGTTTAAATATTTTCACTTTATCTTTTGTGCCCGTAAAAATCCAGCCAAAGAGAAAATGAACATGTAAGAGAGTAGTTTCCATTCCAGTCTTTATAGAGATATACTGTAAATGAAAATGATACTTTGCAGTAGAAGTGAGAATGTGAAAATGAGTGTTAAGTAATATCATTGACCGATTGTGTGGGCTACTTATTTTATCACTTCTTAAAATAGTTATTATAGGATCTGAGTGCTTTAACTGATATACAATTGCTGCTCATGCAATAGCTATAAGAGATCCCTTTAGTCCCGAGTTTTGTGATTTGATAATTGAAAGAGTAGTTTTGTCCCCTTTTCTAACACTGAGCCACCTGTCTGCTTTTGCCTTTAGTGCCTTATTTACTCAGGACAGCCAACACAGCCACAGTTTGGTTTAGGTGTAAATAGTCCAAGTTGTGCTTTGAAAAATGCTACTCATGAGAAATGGAAATTATATTTATGATAGTTTTCAATAAACAATTAAAGAGTGAAATTTGTGGGCTTCTTGTGAGATTTTCTGGGTACAAGAAATAAAGGAAGAGAACAGTGACATTTGAAACACATTTTATTTTTTTGAAAACTGTGGGGAAAAAGCCACTGCAGTGAACGTTTTCTTCCCAAAAACATAAGTGACAAACATTAATGGCATCAGACATATTTAGTCATATTAAACTGCGATGCACCCCAAACCAACAGCAAACCTTTAAAACATACCTCAGAGAAAACAGCAGCTGATAATAATTAGCATTCATTTCTTTTAAATATACTTTCTCTGCATAATTCATCATAGTTGGCATTGCATATGTGTGGTATAAAAACATAAAAATCACAAAATTTTACAATCTGTAACGCCATAATACAGACTATTTTGTGAAGATGGATATATACAGATAGGATACTATATTAGATCAATATACAGCAGATTGATACATGTAGGTACAGTATAAAAATAGCATGCGTCTCTAAACCACACACTGAACAGTCTGCATCTTGCAGAAATTTATTAAAAAAAAAAAAAAAGAGGAAAAACAGAGTAAGAGGTAAAAGAAAACAGGGGTTTGAAAGAGCACATTTTGAATTATGTGTTATAAAGCCATTCTCAAAATTTTAATTAGTTTCCCTTTAATATAACCCAGTGAAATAAACAGTGTACAACATTAAATGTGCTACAATAATTATGGTTGATTTGGCATCAATGTTATTCAAGCTGTTTTCTACCACGTCTCTTCCTAGCTGTACAGCAAAACACAACTTGAAATATGTTCAATAAAACTGAAACTGAATGAAATTAGTGATTTAATGTGGGTCTGAGTATGGCAAACTAAAGGCCTAGCAAACTGAAAATCCCCCTATTTCACCAGAATTTCAGACCCAAGCAGATGGTGATGAGCTGTATTTTTAAACCCAAGACTTAGAATTGGTTTCCAAAAAGAGATGTTAAAAATATGTGTGCAAAACGATGAGTGCCATCGGAGCAAAGAGAGTGGAACAACGTTTGGTTCAATGCATTCTGAGCTTCTGTGGTGAATGAATGCAACTCAGCCATCCATTTATAGCACTTTTGTAGGCATGCACCCATACAAACGTACGCACTCAGTCTTTCACCCCCGACATCACACTAACAGTCAACATACTGTGTGTTTTTACCACTACTCACACATGGAGGTAAACAAAAGTAGCATGCATTAACGAACAAAGGCACTGACACACACAGACTTTGTGTGTTTTCTTTTTTTTTATAATTTGTTGCTCCATTTGATGAGTTAGTATTTGGGTAAACTCTCTCTTGCATCCTCCAATTTGGCAAGAACCCACTGAAAAAAAATAAGACCCAAAGTTAGAAGTAATTTTAGTGAAATAATTTACTGTGACTTTACGTTGGACACATAACTCTGGCTCGGACGAGTGGACTCGTTTTGATTTTATATCCATACATACACAGACAACAGGGCATTTTCTACAAATTACCAATAATAAAAAAAAAATGTGTGTATATATATATATACACACATTTTTTATATATAAAAAAACATGAATAGGAATCATCAACTTACCTTGGCTATCTCAGGGGTTTTGAAGTTTATGATCTTCCCAAACTCCTTGGCATGGAAGACGGACTTTACTCTCTCCTGCAGAACGCAAAACAAGGTATTTAGTGCAATAAGCTCCTAAATAGTTGTTTAAAAACTGTAATACATTTCTATTAAAAAAAAGGGGAAAAAGCTAGCTTCTGATTTTGGATTTCAATTCTAAGAGTTAGCGGTTGTACCTTGGCCTCAATGCGAAGTCGGCGGTTCTCCACAATCATTGGATCCTTGGTGAACTCTTCAAACAGATACTGCCATTCACAGGTCAGCTGGCCAAATGTGCCTTTGGTCACGAAAAATATTCCCCTGGAAAAGAAACCACATAAAAAAGGCTTTAAAAAAAACTCTCCACAGGCAAAGGACACGGTACACTGAGTGACACACTGGTGGGTGGATACTCTAGCTCATTATTTTAGCAGCTTTTAATACACAGCACAGACATTATATTCCAGTTACAGTAAAGACGATCTGGGATAGACGGTGTTTGTGAACATGATATGAAATCAAATTTTAATGATCATCTCAAACACAACTCTTATCTTGAAAATGAAGAAGCAGCAGTTTTCTTACTCAATCGGACGCCGAAAACACTCACCTCTTGGTGATCATGAGGAAGTCGGAGTCATTGACCTTGGCATGAGCAAAGTATCTGTATTTGGCAAAACGTCCGTTCTCAATTTTCTGAAGGAAGAGAAAGTAAGTGAATATTTAAACAAACAGCAAGACTAACAAACACCTGTGTCTGAATTACACTAAAGTATGAATGCCAAGATGTCCACGTTCCATGACAATTTACTGTATATACAGGTGCATTTTCAAACGACTGCATAGCGGACATAAGCACGAGCTACCTTGGCAAAAAGGGTGAATGAATATCTGCACAAAACTTTACTCTAATGAAATGGGAAAATGCTGTGGGGTGGTGAGGAAAATGGGATGAAACAAAGACAATGAAATGGAGAAATTTAAAATATGAACATTTTATTGAGAAGAGGGCAGTGAATAGTGGCAGTGAATGACAGAATGACTGAACAAACATTAATTAATAAAAGAAATAGACAATCTCTATAATTACGAGGACTTTTCAGCAATGAATGAATATCTAAACAATGAAAAGAAAGGTTTCTTTTGTGGCTTGTGAGAAAATGATGAAGAAAAAGAAAAAAGTGATGGAAAAATCTAAAATACATAAAGACAAATACATAAATGAACGCCTTTCTTTGGTTTGATTCAATCGTCCAAAAGTGGACAAACTCCAGCACAGACTACAGACAAAGCACCAACGCTACACTACAGCTGTCACTTCTAGCTTTTAGCAGTTTTCCCCATCACCCTCATCCTCTGAGCCACTTCTACACCATTCACCGTAGGCCAATCTCCTCTGTGGACATGACAAGAGAGAAGAGTCAAGGTCAGAGCCGAGAGAACCAAAAGCCTCTGTCTACCCAGAGAACTACTGTGATGTGTGGGGTGAGGTCAGTGATGGTTTGAGTTTTAATCCCGTAAAACTGTTGAGTTAATACATGTTCATTTTAATCTCATATGGCTACATCAACCAGTGTTCACTCTTTTATTTCCCTCAGTTACTACAACGTGGTCCTTCACATCTCTAAATGCACCGCTACCTCTTCCCTTAGGTTTTACAACCTACACTTTGTCATTATAGTTGTATATACACCACGATCTTCTGTTGTGAATCTACTGCACGTCTGTCCGTCCTGGGAGAGGGATCCCTCCTCTGTTGCTCTTCCTGAGCTTTCTATCCTATTTTTTCCCTGTTAAAAGGGTTTTTTTGGGTAGTTTTTCCTTATTCGATTCGAGGGTCTAAGGGTGTCTATTTTGTACAGGTTGTACAGCGCTTTGAGGAAAATTGTAATATTGGGCTATCTACATAAAACTGAATTGATAAGGTTTTTAGGTTTTACATGATCTGATCTGGAATTGCTCCATTTAACAAAGTATACCAACGTATTACAAGCTCTACAACACTCCAGTGCTTAGTAAAAATGTAAATGCAATTAAACAGGATGAAGCTTAACTACACTTTACTACTCCACCCTAATGTAGTAATTTAATTAGGTTATGTGAAGAGCACTGGTGGAACGAAAGATGGCTTTTATTCTGTTGTAAATTTTATTTAAGTTTGCTTCTGTCCATCTGCTTTGCTGCCAAGAGTTTCCCACCCAAAGTATTAAGTAAATTAAATTCAGCCACAATCTATTTGAAGCCTATTTAACCAACTACAACAGAAACATAAAACACAAGCATGAAATGTGGCCCCCACTGTGATTTGTACAAATTCTTGTCATTAGTCCTAATTGGGCATAAAGGGAATAATCTAATAAAGATCACTAACACATCAACATACACACAAACCTGGCCTAGGTCTAAAGCTGGTGATACAGACGGGTGACAAATTAAAAGAAAAACCTAAAATGAAAAACATAATGAAGGGGCAGGTGCTTCGCCACAGGGCATGAGAGGTCACGGTGTGGTTTGAGGAGAATGAAAATTATGTGAATTCATATGCTGTGGCCTTTGCAGTGACCAGATCTCGACCTAGCAGAAAACCTTGGAAGATTTTGGATTGAGGTCTCGGACAGCGCTCTGCACCACCATCGTCAAAACACCAAATGAGGGAATATCTTTTGGAGGAATGAGGTTAATATCCTCCAGTAGAGAGTAACAGCACTGAAGCAGTTCTAGATGCTCGCTGTGGCCCAAAACCTCACTAATGCACTTTAATTTGTCACCTATCTGTAAATTGTAGGGGAAAACCTACACATGGCATCTTTACTATCAGCCAAATAGCGTAGCTCTGACCTGAGACTCGTAAGCACAAACTTCAACCCACTCCATCCAGCCCGACTGCTAGATGATGTCAGCACACAAAAAAAGAGCTTATAGCTATATAGGCAGAACTGAAACACTTCAAAGCTTCACTAAAATCTACAAATATGCAAAACGCATGCTACTGACACACAAACCACACTCATATTAATGTGCTAATCAACAATATGTTTAGCCAAATAGCTGCTAGGATTATTTTTGCTAAAATGCTGAGCACACTTGCATCCAGATGTAGCACAATTGCCAAACAAAATCTATGCAATATATCACAAGGAACTGAACTAAACCAATCATATTAATTGAGTAATAGTATGGAGCAATAACAAAACAAAAAGGTGAGGTAGCTACACTGAAGCTCTGCTGCAATAAAATACGTAACATTATTTCCCAAGAATGAGTGAAAACATCCATGTGAACACCAAATGTCTCAGTAAACTTTGCTTTGGAACTGAAGCTGTTCTCAAATGTCTCTCTACTTTTGCTTATTTACTTTGGTTGCAAATGTCTTATTTTACCTTCCTACAACACCAAAGACAGCCACAGAGCTGAATTGCTTTCTAAGGATCTATAAAAAGGAAAGGCCAATACAATTAAGTAAAAAGTTGAAAGATACTTAAAATATAGCAGACTGACGGAAGGATTGTTTCAAAAAAGGTTTTCCTGTAAGAAATGAATGTCTGTGTGCATGTACGCTCACACACGCATGAACACACAACTCCACTAGCAAACCTGGGCAAACGGTTCAGAGTCCATAAAGGATGCATCACTTAACTCACTGTAAAGTCACAGAAATGGCAAAAAAAAAAAGGGACAATATTTGATTGCATAAAAGTAAATGTGAAATAGAGTTTTCCTCATCTCAGTTAAATGAAAAATATATCAACCAACAGTTATTTGCCCATGTCTGACTCTGGAGAGTTGATGATGCGGAGGTTTTTGTCCTACCTGGAGCATCTGACTGCCGATGCCCTCCCTCTCCTTATATGGTCGTATGACACCATCCTCGTGGATGAAGCGAGGAGGGCGCAGAGATTCAATATCTTGTGAAGTCTCTGCTGCCCTAAAAATGAGAGACAAAAAACAAAAATGCATTTTGAGACACTTTCCTTGTTACCTTATTACTGCACACACACACAAAACACAGACATATACTGCATAAACTAGGGTTGGGTACCTCTCTGATTTGAACCGATACCAGTACCTGGAATTCGGTGCTGGAACCCAACGATACCTTTTTATGGTACTTTAATCTGTCTGTAATAACAACATTTGTTTTCCCATTTGAAAAAAAATAAGTCCAAACTTATCAATTTTAACATTGGTATTTATTCAGAACATTTTTACCTCACTGCCTCACTTAAAGTGTAGTCATCCATGGAGGGTAAGTTAAATTCTTCCTGCTGGCTGCTGCGGGGGACTTGGCTTTCAGACTATCAAACACGGTACCCTCTTCAGCTTTTTGATATATTTTGTGTTTGACCAGGTATTTCCTCAGGTTAGACGTGTTATGCAGTGAGTTTGCCTCGCGTTTTGAAAAGTGTAACCACACTTGTGACCGCTTTCAGCTCACCATTGCCCTGCTCTGTAGCTATTTATTTTGTGTTTTTACGCAGAGATCCTGCAATACTGCCACAATTATGCCGCTTTGTTTTGGTTTTTTTACACTGAATCAAACATCGCCAGCATAATGCCACTGACACTATTCCAGCAGTTAGGAAAGAACATAGGGGAGCTTTACTTTGGTCTTGAGAAGCTGCAGCCTTTATTCACTGACTGGCTGTAACCTACACTGTGCATCTACTGAATAAGTCTGACAGCTTCACTGCTCACCTTTTCCTTTGCGCTCTCTCTTTTGTATTACCACACACTCACTACACACTGCAGGAGTGAAGTAGGCTCGCTCACTCTCTCTCCACTTTACTTTCTCACCCAGATGTCCTCTCAGGTACCGAAATTTGGCACCGATTGACTTAAAGGGAATCGGTACTTGGAAGTACCGACGTAATTTGATTGGTACCCTTAATAGAACTGACTTCGGTACCCAACCCTAGCATTAACGCATACACGTACTGTGACTATGGCAGGCAAACATTCAAATGTACATGCAAACACAGACCTAAAAAGCTTCTGCCATGGCCCAAGGACCAGCTATAATAAAAAGCTGTTTTTTGGTGCGTTTACTGTACATGATTTATTTCATATACATTCACACAGATAAGAACATACCTCTTGATCCCTTGGAAAGTACTGCTGGCCATGTCAATAATGCCTCCTGTAGGTCTGGCTACTGCACCAACAAGACCTTTCCCAACACCTTTAAAAAAGCCTGCTGCACCCTCCTTTTGGGCTCCTGCAAAATAACACAAACAAAGTTGGACACACAATTATATAGTATTACATTATTTTGGCCATAAAACGTTCATATCAACATGTGCTCAATGTTATCACTAAAGTCTCTATGAGGGTCCAATTCAACATACCTTTAATAGGTTTGGTAACTATCCCTGTGATCCCACTGACAAAACCCTGAAAGGAAAACAACAATATTACCAAGGAGCAGCCATTCATTCATTATGGCAGATTTCCTGGCGGTTTTAACAGAAAATATGATTTAAGACACATTTTTGAGTACTTACAGACACTAATCCCTTTCCACCCCTGGTCAGCCCCTCTCTCAGGCCACTGGGTTGTTTGTTCATAGCCTCTCGTCTCTTCTGCTGGTATTCCTCGTCCATTGTTATGGCAGCAACACCCTTTGCCATGGCTCCGGTGATCCTGGAGGCCGCGCCTGCGATACCCCCTGGAAGGCAGACATAAGTCTTTACAGTTACAGCCTTCTTTAATAAGTCTATTTCTTCTTAAAGTCTTTTGTGGGGAAAAACTGCTACTAGGTTTTTGTCTGTCCACTCTTCTATTCATTTGGCAAAGCAATTTAATGTTTTTAGCACATTTCATTACAAGTAAACTCAATGTGTTTTACATTTAAGTGCATTCAGAAACATGAGAATATGAGAAAACCACTGACACAATAACTAATAAGCCTGAGAAAATAGAAACATTTGTTAGTTTACTTTTGAATGTGGACACAGCTGTGAGAGATGTCTCATATGTGTAAGAAAAACAACAAAGTTCTGAATATAACATTTGCCTACACAAAAACCTAAAATTAAAAAAAGGAGGCATAAAGTGCCCTTACCTACAGCTCCTCCCACCAGAGCCTTCACCCCAAGAGCCATTCCTTCAACAAACTCTTCAGGCCCCTGGATGGCTCCCTGGAAAACCCCAGTTAAACACGAAGAAGACATAAAGACATTGTCTGCACTGTTGGGGCTTTAAGCAGCCACACTGCTGTAAAATGTGACCATAAACCTAATGCTTTGTTTACTAGATCTGGAGTCTTATGAAATATTCAAAGATAGTGTATCATGTAAATGCTCACCTTAAATAATGAGCACTAAACTTGAACTATTGTTTGTTTAAATGCCACAACACATATACAATGTTTTTGTCCTCATCAGTATTACATTCCTACCTGATAAGGCTCATAGAAGAAGGCTTCCACTCCCTCAGAAAGTCCTCTGATCAGTCCGAAAGGATTTCCAAGTACATCCAGGCCCAGCACCAGCACGTACATCTGTTTAATAGCCTGAAATATACATATGTAGAAACTGGTAAGCTGACTTGTAGCCAGCGCCTGGTTGGTTTTGGTTTCATTCTGCACAGTTTTTTTTATATTTAATGCCTTGAGGAGTACATAAATGAATGACTAGCTACTTCAGCTGTTTTGAGTTACTATGATTTTATCATGTGTACCTGCTTGGAATAATGTCTGATGACCTCCCATTGTAGCTGCTGGGTGGTACAAAACTGGAAGGTCAACTCAAAGAAGGCCAGCCTGAAATGAAGGACAAAACAACAAATCACACAAAAATAAATGAATGCTACTATGTATTGTCTATTGGGTCCTTCACACGCGTTCTTACTTGAAGACAACGTCCTGCACGTCAGTGAGCGTGGCGCCGATACTCTTCAGCAGCAGGTTGAGGGACTGCACAGGAATGAGTTCTGTGTCTCTCTTCGCCTTCAGGCCGTCTTCTCCTCCCGTACTCAGAGAGAAACTCAGATGCAGCTACAAAAACAAAAACATGACTAAGCATGGCTGCTTCTGGTGTTAAATTCACAACAGAAATGTGCTATGTAGCGGTGTCTTGTGATTAGATTTTGATGCTGTTTTATTCATGCTGTTTTCCGTTTCAAGAGTAAATGTTTTGTTTCACATTATTTTAAAAGAATGTTGGACTTAATTTAAAAAAAAAGGTTCTGCTTAACATTTCCTCATTGTTTCATAATTACCGCATTACCTGCATTTATAATGTACAAACCTTGATGGGGGAAATGTGGAAGTACTCATAGAGGCTGATAGGAGAGGTGTCAGCAGCAGTGACATGGTTTAGTTCTGTCTTTATTATGTACTCTATGTCCTTCTCAAACTGTTCAACCTAGAGGAATAAGACAAGTACAAACACAGGAATATGATTGTAAAGGCACAGAAACATGGATCTCAATGACTCTTTAAGTCGATAAAGAATATATTAATGTATCACAGATTCTGAACAAAACACAGGGTATGTTAACTGTGTTTGGATGTGTGAGCATCTGACCTCCTGTTCAGAGCTCATGATGCTGGCGTTCTCAGGTGTGAACATGTCCAGGATCGCATACAGGAAGCCCAGATCAAGCTTCAGATCCATCTCTTGAATCAACACCTTGAAGTACCTGAGGTAGACAGAAAATTCCCATCAACATTTGGGAGCAAAACTGAGAAAAGATTTAATCCAGGAATGACATGCCAGCGTGTCTAAAATGGAAACATTAAGTAAAAATGGTTTTCAGGCCCATGGGATTGTAGGGAACAGATCAGATTCAGAATCAAAGTATAACCCGAGCCTGCTGAAGGCACTGGAAGAAGTGACAGTAAAGTGAGAGAAGTCAAACAAGGGAGACAAAGTGAGAAAAGAATCCATGGAAAAACAATTACTTGATGCGAGAGATATCAGAGTGCCCGGCTGCTCTGGTAACAATGCTGATATCAGTTAGAGGTTTGGGTTCTGTGAGAAAAATAAAAATAAAATCATATTATAGACTCAAATACTGCATATCAACTGCACATAATGCTTAATTAAATATGACATACAAGGTGAATTAACAGACCTGAGTCCATAGTGATAGATTTTGGCAGTTTTACAGGGTAAAAAACAAAGGGGAAGATGGCTCCTGGCAGCTGATTCTGGATCTGTAGGAGGAAAGGATGTATACTTAAAGCTAATGAATAGGAAAAAAGGTTGGCAGTACTGTATTACGGACATGGATGTTGTGGATTTTAGAGGAAGTTAAGATTCATTTTTACCTCTAAAAAGGAAAATATTTGACTAATTTTCACCTGAATGCGGTGGATTTGGACACGGTAGGCTCTCTGTCGAGGTGAGACGCTGTACTCCACCTTCACCCCAGGCAGGAAGTGCCTCCTGAGAGGAGCATCACACGGCTGCAGCATCCGCATATCCACGCCATTGGGAGTAAAGGACACCTGGAAGACAATTACAAACACCACACAAATGAACAAATAGGGTAGAGTATCCACCCTACATGGGTAACATGAAATGCACAGCTTTCATTTGTACCATTTAAAATGTTATCAATTACTTGTCTTCTTTTCCTTTCGGCTGCTCCCTTTCAGGGGTCGCCACAGCGAATCATGCGCCTCCATCTAACCCTCTCCTCTGCATCCTCTTCACTCACACCAATTAACTTCATGTCCTCTCCCACTACATCCATAAATCTCCTCTTTGGCCTTCCTCTAGGTAGTTCAAATCAGGCAGGCTGAATATACAGTATTTAGTCTCTAACCTGGTAGTTGTTTTCCAGGTCGACGATGCCGCTGTCCACGGGTCCAGATTCAGTGTACTCTTTGAAGCGGTTCTCCAGCATCTCCGCTTCTTTAGTGCTCAGAGTCTTCCACCGACTCTTCTTCTTAGGCTTTAATTCCCACACCACATCAGAGCTATGACAAGGAAACAGAAGCAAGAGAGTGTAAAATCATGACATGGTATATAGCAGTAGGACTAAGCAGGAGTGGCCATATGGAGATAGATATGCATCTTACTGTAGTATTATGTTCGCAAGACAACATGATTTATAGGTAAAATGTTCTGTTGCTACTATGTTATTCCACAGTAACAAACATATCAGAAGAGTGTGCTGTGTTAAATAAGTGGATCTTCAATTTATTTGACCTTGAGTGAATGTTTATTTTTCAAATTCTGTTACACCTGTACATTAGAAAGTTAAATGAAATTCTGTAGTTTAGCCATGGCACAAGCAGAAACTGCCAACAACACATTCGGCAGCAAAATAACTGCATTTAGGTTGTATAAAAGATCATCCAGCAAGAGTATATGCAACATAACACAAAAAAGGCCATTAATGTATCTATGATTTCATTCAAAACTTGTCTGGCCAAAAATTCAATTTCACTTGAGCCTATAAGGTCTGAGGGCCGGATGTTTTCCGTCAAGAAAATCTCAACTGCAAATCAGAGAACAGGATGCTGACTTGTAATTTACAAAACACACACACACACACACAATAGCACAACATCCCTATCTATGCCATATCATATACACATTTTCATACATTGAATTGGCAGTGAGCCATGGTCGTAACATGAAAAAGGGCATGGCCAGGTTTTGTGTTTATTACTACATATCTACCTTGTGATCCCAATAAAAGAGACCTCCTGGCTGCTGCTGTTGTTGATCAGAGATACGCCCACGTTCTGGAGTGACAAGATGATTTCCTGTTCAGCCAGCTGCGCCTTCTCGCTCTCACAGAGCAGCTTGTAGATACGTCGCTCCTCAGTGAACAGCACAACGCGCTGGAGACCTGTGGATCAACAATAAACCCAGACCATACTGAGTTAACACTTTATTTATCCCAAAAGGAAAATTCTTGTTATCTCGTTCCCCTTCAGGGAGGTCAGAAGTCAGGATCAGGTACAGCATTGTGTCCCTAAAGCTGGAAAGAATTCATTACTTAATTCATCAAGGATGAACATGAGTTTAGACCTGAATTCTGTGAATACAATTGTGTTCATGCAACATTCATGCACTGGCAATAAATTCTACAAGCAAAATTATAGAATGCATTTAATTGGTCCAGGCATTTAATTTCAAGCTCCTTATACTTTACCTTCATAAAAGGAGATCACAAAGAGTTTTCCCTCATTGTTCATGTTCTCACGCAGGTCCTAAAGATGCAAGAGCAGACAAACACATGCTGTTTTAACAAACATCGCAGTATTTCATCTAACAATTCTGTCTACATCTAAAACACCGCAAAGGTTAAACTGTGTTGACATTTAATATTATTATATGCAACAGACTATTATTTGGTCCTAAAAGAGGCAGAAAATGGGTGAACTAGACCAACTCCATTTTGCCAGATTCTTCCCTATAAATACACATCGTCACCCAACATATCCTGTTTGGCATTTAGTCAGCAATAGTATCCACTCCCACTATAATACTAAAAATACGTAAAATTATACTATTTTTAAAAGTACCGGAGCATAGTAAAAGTACTAAGTGTGATGTCTACAAGGTCTATGTGTAAGGGAACAAATTTTGCTTTAATATTGCTTCAATGCTGAAAGCAGACTTATTCCTGCTATCCGCTGAAAAGGCAAAGTCAGGAGCAACTTTCCTTTTGACAAGGTAAGAAGGTAAGGTGTCCGAGGAATAATATGGTATTTATTATTTTATGCAACCACAAACAATATTATGTCTTGGGTACAGTACCTCCTCACTCTTCAGCTTCCCGCTGTAAGTACCACAATTCCAGCAAAGCTCTCGGGACCCAGTAGGTTCAGTCCAGGTGTAGTGCACAGCTTTCCCGGCCTGCAGCTCCTCCTGCTCCGCCTCCTTCTGAGAGCTGCACACACAGGAACCCCCCCCAGACACACACATACTGTATATATAAGTAACATTACTTAGAACTAATAAAAAAATCAGGAAACAATATTCCACTGATTTGAGATGACAGTAAGCAAAAAAATGACAGACAGCAATAAAACAGAGGACGATATAACGGAGCCCAGCCACCAAGAATCTACTGCCATGACAACCATCCAATCCAAAGTACCTGTCTGACAGAATACACAAACAATTTCCATAAACAGACAAAAATATGACAATATACAACGCCATACACTGAAAAGTACCTAATACCTCTCCTGGACGAGGCAAAGCAGACATAAGAAAATGAAATAAGCCATAATCTACAGATGGAGATGAAAAAACAACAGAATACTAGTCCACGCAACAGAACTACTGGAAGAAGCAGGAGGTTTGATTCCACTGGAAGAATCACATCCTGTCAGCATTCAACACTAGTATTTCTACAAGTAAAGATGATTTAACACTTGATAAGAGATCAAAGACACATATTAATCAATTAATAAATGGGTTTGGATGTATAACCTGCTCCTTTTACTCTACCCCAATGGTCCATTTATTTTACATCAGCGTACATTTCCAGCTGATCAATAAAATAAAAATAAATTAGGAAATAGTACATACATACAGTATATGTATAGTGTAAGTAATTCATGATACACATATTTACAAGGAATTTCAAAAGTACAATTAATACACCACAATAATGTTGTATGATACAAGGGTTGATAAGGCCTATACCGTATTTATCTCTCATTGGTAAAGGGGAGGTGCAGATTACACAGACAAACCAGAATTAGAGCAGAGCTGAAGCAGTCTTCTTCTACTTATCTTTACCTGCACTCTTGATCTGATCACACTCTGCACTCAAGGGTGCTGTCACACTGAAGTAACTGTGACATTAGCCAATACACCAATTCAAATTCATTTCTTGCAACATTTGTGCGTTTCTGCCCCCTTGCCTGCCTCATAAATTGTCAAGCAGTATTTGAATCTTTCGAAGGGTTTTCACTTCACTCTTGGACCTGGTGCCATCCTCGGCTCCCTCTTTCATTTTACATAAGCTAGCCTACACACTAGCTCTCTGAGGTTAATGTGTTGCTCATACACTATTCTAAATAACTGTTTATTTACTGTTGTGTATTTTAACCTTTTTACTTTTACTCGTATGGACTTTATGCATAAGTTGAATTACTATTTAACTAGATTAATTACTGCTTCCAATGAGTATTAATGTTGTTTGAATTGTTTCTTCCTGGCATAGGAACAATGTAACTACATTGACAGTTATGCTTGATAGCTTTTATGAAACCAGGTCTCTTGTAACTGTACTGTAATTTTTGCAACACTGTTGGGCCTTGGTCAACTTTACAGAGTGTGTCAGAACTTGAAGAGTTTCCCCTTTACATATTTTTCTACCTGTCCTCCCCCACTGAGAAGGAGAGGTCGAGCAGCTCGTCAGCCACCCACGTGGATTCTGTCCGGGCGCTGCATGACCCACAACACACAAACACAAATCGCTATCAGCAAAAACAACACTGTTAAATATCATTAACTAAACATTTTAAGGCTGCTGCAACAAGGGAAAAGAGTATTGTCACTCAACAAATATGCAAAATGAATATAAATGACATGCAAATGTGACTGTTGTGCATGAAGAAATCCTACTTTGTTGGCAACAAGCAAACCTGCTGTTCACAAAGTGAGTAATATAAAAAGACTTCATTCAGAAACAAAAAGTGTTGAGCTAAAAATAAGCATAAAACCTAGAATGAAAATAAAACAAGACGCTGAATGACCAGGCATGGCACAACTGGCAATATTTGATTTTTGAGTAATTTTCAGTGTCCAGTGTGGCACACCCACAACATAATTCAAATGAAATGTGGAGTACTTTGACAGCACATTCATTTGCAGACACTTACACCAAAGGAGCGCTGTAATATTATGAAATAAAGCAGTAGGAAATGTTATACAAGGAATGTTTTCAATTAACACTTAAACTGAAGATAACAGGTTCCAAGCAAACAGAATTCCCTACAAGCAGACTGAATAAATCTTAAATTTTAAAATACTTCAGTAAAATGAAGTATGTGGTGCCAATCCATTCTCGGCAAATACGTTATATTTTTCTCATCCACTCTCTGACTGAGACGCAGGAGAGAGGAGGGAGACAATCAGTTCATTTATTGAACTCACCACCTAAATTAAATTTTTCTTTTATGTGGTAGTTTAAGAACCCAGGTCTCTGTGTTATGTATTTGATGACATGATGAACCATGGTGACATGCTTCACCCCCATCATGTTTAATATTTAACTTCTATCCTGCATGGTTTACAATGGTCTATTTGTTTCCTTCTATCCATCCTCCTTCTGTTCTCTCACCTCTGATAGAACTGCAGAGTCTGGTCTTTTGTGTGGTTGATCATGAGGAAAGGGGCTGCACCGTCATGATACTCAGAGAATCTGATCGTGGCCGAATGCTCTGACAGGTTCACATCTACAATGATCCCACCCACCTGCAGAAAACAAATCACAATCTACTTTCTGGAATATAGTATTAAAGTAACATTTTACCAGGACTAGATATATATGAACATCAACTATCACAGATGGAAACAGGGTCCTTATACAGTACATCCTGTAATAAATTACTTAACATGACGAGACAACTCTTATCTATGTGTGCGTGTCCACTTACAGAGTTGTCCAGATGCAGCAATAGGCAGTTTTCTGGTCGCGTGAAGTCAATAGTCCGAGGAGGCAATAAACAACCTTCTACTTTGATCTTTAGTCGCTTGGTATCGTTCTCAGGCCAGAAGGGAATGGCTGACTAAATGTGGAATAAAACAAAACCTTCAACAACACTGTACAGTAAGGACTTCATCTAAAAATGGTACACAGTAAATCATTCAGTATTTGAAAAACCCACCCCCCAAAAAGTTAGAGAGGTAGTTTCTTTGCAACCAAAGGTCTTAGTTTGCCTATTTTGGCAAACCTTGGCAGCATAAAAATCAGACTCTACTTTAATTTATCACATTTACAAATAATTTCAGAAAGTTAAAGGGTGAATACCTAATATCTTCAAAGTCCTGTACATCTATCTACTGTATTCATCTATAATAAGTTACATATGATGCAGACATTTAAAAGTCAAATAGAATTTAAATGTTTAACATTTTGAGAATTAATAATACAAAACATAATTGTATTTGACATTACTGAGTCAAAACTATATGAAATGCCCATTGTCAGGTTAATCTACTGCATGGTATTCAACCGTCGCTGCCATGATAGAGAAGGAATACAGCCCTTAAGTATAGTATATAATTCAATGGCTGTAAAAACAGCAGTATTTGAAAACATGCATGTGCAAGGGAACTCCGATGCAAACAGTAATTTGTTTGGCTCTGACCTGTTCTGGCTGAGCCTCGGTCCAGTTGTCCTGGCCCTCTTCACATATGAAGACGCTGTGCTTGGTCCTGTTGACAAGCATGTAAAATGGCACGAAGCTCACGATGCGGGTCAGACTAAAACTGCTCGCTTCAATCTTCACACCAACCTGAGGTCAAAAAGACGTCACGCAAATACACAGATGACGAATATGTACTTTCTCAATAACAAAACCTGCCTCAGTTACATACAAACATCATTTAAAATTCCATCCAATACATCTTCCTTTTTAAATCAAGCTTATGTGACTAAGTCTGAATTAATTTATGTCTGAATATCAGCCTCTGTGGCAAAAATCTTACCAAGTAATCTTTGTATCGGCCTTTACATTTGACATCTCCATGGCTACCAACTGTGTCCAGGGAGAAATCATCAGAGAGTTCACTGTCGGAGATCATAAGACGGACCTGAGGGATGAAAAGAATGACATCACATTCATATACTGTACACCAAAAAAAAAAAAAAAAAGACAGCAAGAGGTTATGGACATGGATCTTTGGAATTATCTATCGGATTGTGTACGGCATGCAAACCTCAATGTTCCAGAGCACAAGCAAACTTGACTTCATGTTGGCCTCAAACCTAAAATACAAATCACTCTGGGACAAAGCGTTGTCCATGACTAATCTACTTAGATTCTCAGTTTAATAATAGTGGTATGATTTTTTTTGACTCATTTATTAAATTATTTAATTGAAAAACGTGTCAAATTATTAATCCCGCCGATGTTTCTCTGCAGTGAGTGTTCCAATGCAGAAAGATTTCGTTAACACTTATGAGTATTAGAGACAAATGTACATTTGTGAATAATAATGTAGTGCCAGACATATGAGATGTATGATATCATTTCCCAATACTAACTTAAGATTTGAAGATGGGTTATAAATAAAAAAAATGTTTTTAATAGGCGACTAATCAACTATGAGTGCAAAACATGCACTTAAAGCAAGAATGCTAGCGCCCTAATACATGCGAGAATAAATAAAAAATATCAACTCTTTTCTTTTAATTCACTTTAAAACCCTCTTACCTTATTGTTTTTCAGGAAGTAACGGGGCTTGAAGGAGAAGAGCAGGGGCATGTGGTAGTCCAGGGGGTGCTTACGGTGGATATCATCAGCCTTGTACTGCAGCAACCTGCCTGTCTTGTTCACCATCCAATATGGTGAGTGGATAGCAACCACCGTTTGTCCCAGGTCATATTTAACATGCACTCCTATATCCAGCTCAGCCCTCTTCCTCTCGGTCCCTTCACCATCGTTTTCGTCATCCTCTCGTAGGGACTGGAACACTGTGAAGGTGATTTCTTCCTGGTCACTGAGGAGACTGTATGACAGGATAATTTGTTAATTCCTATGGGACATATTATTGCAGAAGGCAAGTGATTTTTTTATTTGCCTTGTATATAATGAGAATGATGATTAATATATAGCTTGTTCTGTGTTGTAGGCTTACAATGACCCTCCTATAAACAGAATTACATTTTCACAACATTTTCGTTATGACCAGTATGCTGACAATATGACATAGAAAACAAGGACACAATAATAGTGGGTAACAAAAACAACAACAATAAATGAAAATGATGTCAAACCTGTAGTCAGAGGACCAGTCCTGAGCCATGTAGTTCAGTAGGCGGAGACTGAGACTTGATTGGTTGATGACTGCATTGTGAAGCTGTGCAGAGTGGCCTGGGTTCAGAGTGGCCTCAGGGGCAGAGACGCCACTGTTCTGTTGAGCAGCAGGCACAGAGAGACACTGAGTACAACAGTGAATCTGGAGTATCAGATTTTAGCAAGATCATTGGCTTGCGAAGAAGCACAAAATATATTCTGAAAAAAAAATAAAAATGTATAGACACAAAAAAGG
The DNA here is from genome assembly GCA_011952105.1 of Coreoperca whiteheadi. NCBI lineage: Eukaryota > Metazoa > Chordata > Actinopteri > Centrarchiformes > Sinipercidae > Coreoperca > Coreoperca whiteheadi. Next base: position 15,437,076 of record CM022476.1, read on the forward strand.
ATTTCCCTCACTTAATTTAGAGCTTGTAATACATGTTGGTATGGAACCATGTGCACCCTTTGTATTACTTGGGCCATGACGGTGAATTTGCATGTCTTGCCTTCAAAGTGTGTACACATTACTACTGACCATTTTACAAAACACAGCATATTTAGACTTGTTTTATATCTTCCAGGCAGCAATTGAGTTCCAAGCAGAGATTGTTTCTAAGAATTTCCTTGTTGGTGCATTTATTGATGCTTAAACTTCCATGATCTGGCAGATATCTTATAAAAGAAATGCATTCACAAGCTGTGGTGTTACAAATTTCACCCAGAAGATAAACAACAAGCAAACATGGATGCTGTGACATGAATTTGGTTATTTCTTGCATTAAATGCTTTGCTGTTCAGTTGGTCCCAAAGGTTCCTACTGTAAACGCATTAATACATGAAATATCCACTGTGATGAGATACCTATGCTTAAGTAATTTGAGTACGAATATCAGTCTCTGCAATCAGATTTTGATACTCTACTGGCATCAACTACAAAAAAAACCATTGACTGTGGTTTGGAATATGACAATATATTTCCATAAAGTACGCACAATTTGTATTTTGTAGTGGGTTGAAACATGAAAACCCACTCATATGGTCTTTTACAATCTAAAATGGCCCACCTAATTAGCGATTACCAAACACAATCTACCTTTAGTTTATAGGAGATGGGGTAAGGCAGCAGGTTGCGCAGCAGGATGGAAGGCCACAGGTGCAGCACAAAGGGCACATCAAAGTTCTCCCCAACACCGCCAGTGTGTTTGAATGTCACAGCATCTTTTACTGGCACAATGTTGACCATCAGCACACCACCCTGATCTCCATGGCGACAGCAGGTCTGCTGGAGGCGTGTGTTGGGCTGCTGGTTTCTGACGTCTTCATAACTGAAGCCCTCTGAGCACTCAAACTGCTCACTCTGATTGTCAGCGTTGTCCTCTGTTATCGGCTGAAGGCTCAGCTCAGACCTGAGGGGGGCAGCAGAGAGTAGATGTGGGTGAAGGAGTGGACTATGTTTGTGTTTGCACAAGACAGCAAACTGATTGTGATTAAGACAGACCGAGAGAAAAGGAGACCGTATGAAGATGTGAGTGTAGATGTGCAGGGTTGTTTATGCGTTTGCCCTCACCTATAAAAGTCCAGAGGCACACAGAACTCTTCATTAGGGAGAGCTGTACCCAGACATGTTCCTCCTTCAAAAACTTTGAATGGGATTGAGAAATGATTGATGATCTGCATGAAAGGAGAGGGAAACAAGACTTAGAGATTGAATTTAAAATTTGATCTGTAATCCTATTCTATTTTAATACATAAACACCTACCTCTTGGGACTGCTAATTATCATCATTTATTTTGAAAATAATTACAATTATTTGAGGAATTTTGGTGTAATCTGGAAGGAATCATGTGTCTTGATATACAGTAATTACAGCCCTTTATAGAAACTGCCTGGCTAATTGAAATTAATAAATAATTAATAAGCTTAAAGGATGAAGTTAATAAGAGATCCAGATGGGTTCAATATACCTTTAAGGGAGAGTGTAATTTATATTATTACAACACACCATAACATATTTTTTATAAATAAGATAAACTTAAGTATAAAAATGAGTGAACAAGAATAAGATAATCAGTGAAGTACCTGGAAAGGAGAGCGGATCTTGATGTACTTGCTGCCCTCCACAGAGTAAATCTGACAAACCAGGAAACGAGTGACTCCTGAGTCTTTGTGCATCACACTGTACATTCCCCTGCCCACCTTGATCAGGGGGATCACACAGGCTGGGGTGTGGCCCATTGGAGCTGGAGAGGGCAGAGAAAATAAGAGCATATGTGGTTTCTTATATTAGACAGTTTGATGATGAAAAGCAACAAGAAATAGAGGATAGGGAGATGGAATGGATGACGACATTCGTCAGAGAGGGTTTTTCCAAATATAAAATCTTTTCCTTTGGGCTGTTCCCTTTCAGGGGTCGCCACAGCGAATCATGCGCCTCCATCTAACCCTGTCCTCTGCATCCTCTTCACTCACACCAATTAACTTCATGTCCTCTCTCACTACATCCATAAATCTCCTCTTTGGTCTTCCTCTAGACCTCCTGCCTGGCAGCTCCAACCTCAGCATCCTTCTACCGATATATTCACAGTCTCTCCTCTGAACGTGTCCAAACCACCTCATTCTGGCCTCTCTGGCTTTATCTCCGAAACATCTAACATGAGCTGTCCCTCTGATAAATTAGGTCATCATTTAAAAGTTAAATTTCCTTTTATTATTTCCAGTTTGTGCTTTCACTTCATTGTAAAGTCAAGTTGACTGCCCAGTTGTAACATTGTTTGCATGTTGTGATCGAAAAGCATATTGGTTTGTGACAGACAGAACACAAACTGAGTAAACTGTTGGCTGTTGGCAGTAATGTGTAGTGAGTGACATTTGCACGTGCATTTATAGTATTATTTTGTATACAGGTTAACTTACTAGGCTGTATGTAGTAGTCCTTTCCACTCAAGGAGATCATGGCAGAGAACTGGTCGGAGTCTGTTGTGGTTGAATAGTCCATCCCAAGGGTTTCCCCATCCAGCAGCTTCAAAGTGTGGTCGGTGCTCTGCTGGCCAATGGGACGAAACATCTCACTATGGCGGACGGACACGGGCAGGCCCAGTTGGTTTTGCACTACAAATGGACATTGATCCTTCTGGAAGCTGTCAGCTGTCTGTTTAGCAGCCTCAGCAAATGCCTGGGGAAAGGCAAGAACATGAACTTTATAGATGACCGCCCGTCCTTAGACTTCCAATTAAAAATATTTCAGCCCTTCTCTTACCGTGCCCAAATTACTCAGCATGGTCAGTCCACATTTGGAGAGGGTGATGTTGAGCTGGTCTTTACTGCTGATGACGATCACCGTCTTATAGTCTGGGACATTGTAATCCACTTCATCTGACAAAACTGTGTGCTTCACTTGCTTCTTCTTCATCTGGGTATAGTAGGGTAAAAAGTTAGAAACACAATGTGTATGTGCATCTGTGAGTGTGTGTTTATGTATATCATTACCTTCAGTTCCAGTCTCCATGGTCTAAAACCGTCACTTGTCTCATCTTCTAAGGGCTCCAGCAGAGGTTCCCACACTCCCATCATCTCATTGTAATAATGAACCTAAAGGAAAAAACAAAATACAAAACACAAGAAAACTCCCAATAACCTTCTGAACCACATGGGTTCTGGTCATAACAAGCTGGAATATGTCTGAAATTATGAAGTAGATTTCAGTAGGTCTATGATGTCAAGTATAAAACTACATCATCTTAAAGAATATGAAAATTACTCATGTATGAATGGAAAAAACAATATCAAAAACACAGAAAGCAACTGCAAGTCAAACATTGTTCTAGGGTTATTTTACAGGTAAATTTCAGAATAAGGCTCTATGATCAAGGTTAGGAAATAAATGTAGTGCTTGTGTTACCTCCATATTGAGCTCGCTGTGTAAGTTAATAAGTGTAGACCAGTTTGTGACATCTCCATGGAAGGAAGACTTGGCCAGAAGCATAGGCATAGTGCGGTGTCCCACTCCAGCCTCCAGAGTCAGACAGATCGATTTGATGGTCACCTGCAGGGATTGATAGCCAATTAAATGACACAACCTGTTCTTATGCATCAAACTGGAACACCTTTTATTCTGTGTGTAGAATAAAATACCACTGCAAAAGAGATCAGGGGTTTATGATATAAAACTGAAGTCTAAAGATCCCTCCATCCATCTTCTTCCCGGGTCGCGGGGGCAGCAGTCTGAGCAGGGACATCCAGACTTCCCTCTGCCCAGACACTTCCTCCAGCTCTTCTGGTGGAATACCGAGGCGTTCCCAGGCCAGCTGAGAGACATAGTCCCTCCAGCGTGTCCTAGGTCTTCCCCGGGGCCTCTTCCCTGTTGGACATGCCCGGAACACCTCCCCAGGGAGGCGTCCAGGAGGCATCCGGGACAGATGCCCGAGCCACCTCAGCTGGCTCATCTCAATGTGGAGGAGCAGCGGCTCTACATGACTATAGGTGAGAGTAGGAACTAGGAAATAGAGAGCTTCGCCTTGCAGCTCAGCTCTTTACCATAACAGACCGGTATATCAACCGCATCACTGCAGAAGATACACCGATCCGTCTGTCGATCTCCCGTTCCATCCTTTTCTCACTCGTGAACAAGACCCCAAGATACTTAAACTCCCCCACTTGACGCAGGAGCTCTCCACCAACGTGTCTAAAGTCTAAAGATAATAAATAAAAACTGCCATGATCAGTAAAGCCACAATGCAGCTAAATACCTGTAATGATTCTCCCTGTGGTATCAGTGGGGCTAGTGACGCTGTGTTTTCATCCCCCTCCTCTTCTAGGAACCAGAGTTTGAGCTCCTTCCAGCCCCGTTTCTCCCACAGTTCCACAGGAACTGGACTATCCAGCTCCTCGGGGGTCTCAGCTGTGGGAGTCAGCGCCGACTGAATGGTGATCACGGTGTTGATGATGATTGGAGATACCTGGGCAAGAAAGCAGGGACATACAACAGTTTACCAATTTCATAGTTCAAAGATACATTTCAATGTCTAATTATACAAATTGTGAACTTTCTTTGCCTCAACATTTGCTTTCATTTGATGCCACAATTTCCATCGATGGTAGCTAACACAAACCTATATGAGTTTAGGTGATGCGTGTTACATGAACTACTACATGAAATGGACACCTGAAACGTATCATGATTATCAATTTTTGTATATGAAAATTGTGTAACCAGACATACTGACTAGCTTTTTGTCTATTAAATGGATGCATACAGTTAGTTAAAAAAAAGAGACAAGTTGATCCCAATAATCATGGGATCACTTACACTAGTCAGTTCAAAAAGTAAAAAAACAAACAAAAAGCTTCTCATTTGCTCACAAAAAGGCATTTATTATCATCTCTGTCTAGATGGATCAACTTAATCCTTAGAAAGACTTTTTAACATTTGCATTTGAAGGAAATGCATTTAACTGATTTAATTCCTAGACTCGGGATGTGTAATAATAATAAAACAACTACCTTCAGTGTGAGAGCATTGATGGAGACCTCCATAGCCTGAGGAGAGGTTGGGGACTGAGTACTTTGGAAGAACACCTGACATGGCTGCAGCACTGTGGTCACATTGTTTCTCCTCTTCTCTGTCAAGAAAGGACACGCCACTACCTACAATAACAACCAAAAAAAAACTTTTATATATTGGTTATTGTTGAGTGCAGGATAACTTTAATTCTTTCAATAATGTGCTTTTTCAGGATTAAATTACAATGACAATACAAACCTTGAGGTCCTTGATAACAGCAGTCATCTGTGATCCCCCTGCACCACTTTTCATCACTAGTTCACACTGCGTGGTCATCACCAGGGCCGGGGCGTCAGCACGCGTCAGGTCAGCCACAAACACAATCTCCGGGTTACGCACTAGAACATTCATCTCTGTCTTTGACATCAGGGCTGGAGCTGCAGAGTGTATCAGAAGAAAACATCAGTTCAGGCCGTATGAGGCAATTTTGTCCAATTAATTAAATTCTTCTGTAACTCTAATCACATTTATAACTTACAGTTATAATGCACAGTATATTACCCATTATGTTGCAATAGACACAAAAAAGATCCAAAAGAAAAACAAAGATGTCTACCACATGCTCTCTACCTGGCTGTGTCTGATTAAGAGAACTTGCTGAATCAAAAATCCCTTTGGAATATACTGCCAGCTAACCACATTAAAACCTATATGGTTAACTCACTGGACTCTTTAGATGTGATGGAGGCGTTAATGTTCTTTTTATCTGCTGCTCCAGTACTGCTCTTGGCTTGTGGCACTTGAGCAAAACCCTGCTGGGTGGCCTTGAGAAAGATATCTGCCACTGTGAGCAGGAACTCCATGCTGGCACATAGGTACACATCCTGCACCACTGTGTCCAAAGTGGTGCCATCACGGCCCTGACGGTAGTTAACCTCCACCATCATGTTCTGTTCTGCACCAGGACGCATTGCCATCATCCTTGAGAAGACGAAGTTTAAAGACATCCATAAGAGTGATGTGGAAGGGGGGAAAGTGAGAGTATAAAGGTCACAGATGGTTAGAGACCAAGAAGGACATAAAAGAGGGACAGGGAGATAATATTGTAATCACTATTCACTCTCTATTAGAGGAACAGAAAAACAAAATGTTAAATGGAAATTGCCCTATATTATATTTTTAGACATGATAATTATGTGTTACAGGGTGGGACAGCTAATCCTATTTTCTTAGTATTTTGCCATTACCAGTTTTCTACATATTACAAAAGCTACAACAGCATCTATATTGTAATTTAAGTTAGCATACTGTATATTTTTGGTGTGTAGAATTTTAACTAAACATTTTTATGTCAGTTTGGAGTGTGGGACTCTTTCATGGTTTAGTAGGCAAGTATACAAAAGTAAACAGTATTAGGCAGCTCTGACTGGATGTGCATAGACAATGTACACTTGAATATGTGTAGAAATTTAGAGCGAGGTGTGTATCTATACCAACAAAAATGTGCATGTGTCTGTGTATGTTTGTGTGTCTGTCCCTGGTACCTTGGGGTGACCATCTTGATTCTGGGTCTCTTGTCATCTAAAAGGCAGGCAGCCAGTCGGACTGAGGCCTTCATAGAATTGTCTGAGAACATGTGGACGGATGTGGAGATGGTGCCCAGAGTAAACTCTGCCAGCTTCAGCTGTTTATCATGGGAATCCAACAGCTGTACCTAGGTAATGACATATACACTGTGTTAGCTAGGCACGTCTCGTAAAATGAAGACATTTTCACACACATCACTTGTGCCTGGCTTAATTTGTGTGAGTGTGTGTCCGCGCGCACGTGTAAGTGCATGCATTACCTCATTCCCATTAGGGCTATACAAGATCAGCGTCATTGAGTCGAACTTGAAGTCTAATTTGAGGGTGCTCTTCAGCTTGCTGTTTATCTGGGTCTCCACAACAGCAGCCGTCACAACTGTGTTACCTACAGAGTTATCACAACACAAACCACATGTTTAAAAGGTGTATTAGTTTTTGGTCACAATGATTTAAAATATTTCCATTTAAAGATAACACATTTTCAGATTTCATGAGCTTTCTAGAATTTTCAGGATCCTGGGAACGATTTACATGCCTCACCTCAACCTGTCAAAGCTAAAATTGTCCATTTTCATTTTGATGACTGACAAAAACATACTCATCTGCCCATTAAGTCCTTATGTGTAAGTTTTAGAACCACTATACACACGAACACAGATAAGCATAACCAAAACCCCTTACTGCTGGCTGGTCCAGAGGTTCCAGAGCCCTGCGACTCTTTGTTAGATACAGAGTCAGAGGAGGGGTCACTCGTGGGTGGATGAGCTGGAGGTGGAACAGAATCAGACTTCTCTGACAGGTTCTCACTCAGAGTCCTCAGGACCACTGTCATGTCATCCTGGCTGAGGATCAGCTGTTGGGAACAGAGACAGGATTTGACAATACTATACTTAGGAAAACATTTTTTGATTTAGATATTCACCATAAGCATCTACCTAATCTTGGGATCAGATATCAGAACAGACAAGAAGGGACACAGAGAGAGATAGAAGCAGAAAAAATAGACTATCACTAATACAATAATAATTTAGCCAATATAGCCTAATCTGTAGGCCTGTTAATTATTAATCCAATAGGAATAATTTAACAAACTTAAAAAATAAATAAATAAATAAAGAGATGGAATGACACAGTCTATAAAAAAAACACTACATTTGCTGCAAATCGTCATTATTTCTCATACTACCATACAACAATACTTACACTTATGGGCTTAAGATGAGCAGTGATCTCTATGTCAGGTATGCTGTGGTACCAGTTGGATGAAAGATTTCTCTGGATTTCCAAGTCCAGGCTGACCGGCTTCAACAGCTGGGTTTCTCCCTGAAAATCTTCATTTATGTATGTGGTCCTGGAAGCCGCAACAACACATGAGTAATGAGAGAAACTATTGAGACATTATACAATTATTGTAATTCTAAAATCACTTTATAAAAAAAAAATAAAAAATAAAAAAAAAATAAAAAAAAAACTTCTTTCAGCAATTTAATCACAGTTCACTGATTAATCATAATTTCTAAAGATGGCTGGTCTCTGACCTGTACATCTTGAGATCAGTCAGTCTCACAGTCATTATATCCACAACAGGTGGGATCTTAGCGTCACTTTTAAAGGGCTGCTTGGCAAAACGGTTCTTGACAGACAGCAGACCAAGGTCAGCTACAATGACATTGGAGGAAGAGGATGACTGGGGCAGGAAGATAACGGGTGCATTGAAGTGGACGTTCAGAGCGATCCGAGTGCTCCGCTCTGCCAGCTCCTTCACACCTGACGCTGCCTTTTCTGCAGCCTGGACTGTTGCCTCAGCCAGGGCCTCTTTAGCCTCCTGGAAGTTATTGATGAATGCCTGGTTGGAAAAAAAGAATGGGGAAACACCCACGCGTGGGAGAGAAATTAATAGGAGTTACGGTCGGAATGCAGACAAAATTGTGAACAAGTAAAAATGTATATGTTGCTTCATTAGAAAAGTAAGGTTTTAAGAGAGTTAGTAAATGTACTTACAAAATTTTGTTTTATGGCACTTTTATCATTACCTCATAGCATGAAATGGTAATACTCATAATAATGAAATGCTAAGCCTGCCTAATAGACTGACACATAAATGTGCATGTGGGGCTCTACCATCATTATCCCTAATGGGTGAACCGAATGGGACCAACTGTTGAATGTGAATGTGATTCATACCAGTATAGAGGAGACAAACTTGTTGAGGAAGATGACCTGGATGCATCCCACAGTCAGTGTGACAGAGGTGTCAACTTTAGACATGTCCAGATAGGCATCTCCATCGGTTGCATTTGTATAGTTTACCATGCGGAAAGCAAACACTTCCTTATCCGCAATAGACACAGCCTAAGAAATGAATGAGAGACAAGACAGCAGAAATAAAATGAACAGATCTGTGCGGGAAACATAAATCAGTCATGAGTTATGCTTAGTGGTCAACATTTATGAAAGCCAGAAACGCAGAAAGAGACTAAATATAAATGTAGAGTTAAATACATAGAATACGATTATTACAAAACAAAGAGACAAGTTAAGAGCACAGATTCAGATTAGCATAGACTTCACATTTTTGTAGGAAGGTGATTGTACCTTCTTGTAAAACGCATCTTTTTCACAGTCTAGGATCACAATGCTCTTCAGGTTGGCCAGAACCTCCATCTCCTTTTTTCTCATCAAAACTTCAGAAACCAGACCTGGATGGTTGAGAATGTGGGACAGTGAGAGAGAAACTACTACTTGCTAAGTGCAAGGCATGGAGGAACAAATCAGAAAGGTTGCATCATAAGAACACTGTAAAAAAAGAACATTAGGTGGCAACAGGCTTGTCACTGGGGGCACCGGAGGGACACCGTGGACATGAAACAGCATTTATGATTGGTGAAACTGTGACAACACAAGCAATATCCACAAACAAATGCAATGGAGAAGGACTGAATTTAATATCTTCTGCGTCATGGAGCAGGAGATGTCACAACACTATCATACCTTCAATACTAATCTCAGAGATCCTGGCTTTCTGTCCCCGAATGAAAACCTTCAGACAGCGGAGATCCGCTCTGATATGCAGATTCACCACGTCTGCAAACTTTGACCTCTTTGAACCTGGAAGAAAAATGTGACAAGAAAGAAAAGGTCAGTAATTAAAGACATATGGTGAAGACAACCACAGAAGAATGATGGCTTTGAAATATGAAACTGAATGAAACTCTGAAAGGGTTTATAAGGATCAGTTACTTTTTTTCCTGGTTACAGTAGCTTCCTCTTTCTTTTCTCCCTCCTTCTCTGCCTCTGCCTCGTCCTCCTCAGGGATGGCCGGGAGCTCCTCCTGCCCTCCCTCCTTCTTAGTGGATGGAGGAAGGAGGTTACTGAGGAAGTTCATGGTGTTGAGTAGAGCCTCTGTATGGAGATGGATATCCAGTGATGAGAAGGTCACCTGATGGGGATTGCAATGTCAAAATGTTAGTGGAGGAGAATAATAAATAACATTGTTGCTTTTTTTGCATCAAAAAAACATTGTTTTTGTTCTTATACTGTCAAGAACATAAAGATACGTGTGGTTTTAAATATGTAATTCCAACACAGCAGGAATAGAATACATTTTAATTACTGGTTCATTAACATTTCCCTCACCTTAATGAGCTGTTCTGTATTGTTGTGTTGAGACTTGAACTCAGGGCCAGTCTTATCAGCCTAGAAAAGACATAAAATCCTCAATGAGAAAGCCATTTACCACCATTTGGAAAATAATCATTGAGGATACTGACAATTTGTGGAACTACTGTCAATAAATGGATCTGAAAAGGATCTATTTTAATGTATGGTATCACATGTACTTTAATATACTCCAGGGTGAGCAGGTCAACCTCTGAGTTGTCTAGAGTGGTGATCAGCTGAACCTGCTTCTCTTCAGAATCTATACAAGGAGGAAACATAAAAACATGACAAAAAAACTGCCGCCAAGACTCGCCTGACTTATTCACAAATGCTAACATTTGAGATATTTAAGTTATGTAAGTTATGTGCCCTGAACTGGCTGAAGTAAAATTGAGGTGACACACAGTCCTGCAAGCAACCACTGACCCATATATTCAGGGCACTTGAGGCAAATCTCTCTTAGGTAGGTGTAAGATGTCATGTCAAACGTTCGTAGTTTCAGTTCAGTGCCCAGACCCTCTATGTCCAAGTGGAGCACTGTGACCTCCCGACCTCCAGACAGACGACACAGCTGAACAGAAAACTAGATGAACAGACGACAAAGAGGGACAAAGAACAAATATTAAAATAATGGGAAAGACAATGAGAGAATTAAAAAGGCTTCACAGACGTTTTTCACCTAGTTCAACAAGACCTCTCCGTACCTCACTGATTTCAAATGTCATGTTGAAGTCAGTCATGTTCTTTTGAGGGTCCTCCTTGACCAGACCTTTTCTTTTGTTTAAGTCTGCGTAGCGCAGTGGCATGGGGTTATCTGAGAAGAAGGCTTGATCACCGATAGGAGAGCTGGGAGCATCATAGAACAAATCTTCCTCTGACCCTTAGGGGTAACAAAAACACACACAATGACCCATCTGTTTTACTATAGGTACACACACACACACACACACACACAGTGTTACAAGGAATTTAGAGCGATGATTATGTATAACATGTGGCTGGCATGAGGGGTACAGAGCAGGGAGGACACAGCTATAGAACGTGCAGTGTATCTTACCCAATGAGGTGATGCTGATGGTCTCACATGACTCGAACATGAGAGAGGAGCGATTGTCAGCTAAGTTCAGAGGTCTTCTGGGAGTGAGCTGTGGGGTGAACGACTGCTTTGGCTGAGGAGGAAAGAACACAAAACATTTTTTACTACAAAACACCAGTAAAAAAAAAAAAAAAAAAAACTTAACTCACTGAATTTGTTCAGATCTGACAGTGTTATTATCAAAGTACACTGTATTCATCAATTGATATTCATCTTATTTTATTTCATTTCTAATAACAGTAACAATTTATTTATTTAGAGGTATGAGTACTGCAGTAAATTGTAGAAGAAACCAGAGAAACAATTTACTTTTCTTCCTGGATTTTGCCAAAAACAGTTTTTTTGTTATTCCCTCTAGGTAACTGATCTGACCCACGCAAAATGTGGATAGGGAAAACATTTTGGACCATCTAGGGACCATCCTGCTCTTCTTACACTGTATTATATTTTTTGCTTAGTACTTCCATTCTTGTGTGCACTGACGTGATAGTGAGCTGCTGTTACAAGAGTTTCCCCTCTCGGATTAATAAAGTATTTCTGATTCTGATTACCTTTGACGTGGAGGATGGAGCACTGCCGTGTGCAGCAGGTCTGCTCTCAGGCAGTGGGATACTTTCTACCAGCCCGAGAACACATCTAAGTTTATCATCAGAAATACGAAGAGACAGCAGTGGAAGCTCTCCAGACATCTTATACCTGGAACACATATGCAAACATGGAAACAGAAAGAAACACACACAAACACATGACCATTAATTTAAGTCTGTCCAGCATCTTTAATCCTTACAATATGGGAAACAAATTAACTGGATGTATGGGGGGGGGGCGCGACTACAAACTTACTTTGCCATGCGGGAGTCTTTGACGACCATCGCCCTGCTGAAAACAACTTTTAGATCCACCGGCTTTAGGATGTGGAGTGGTGACTGTTTCTGCTTACGGGCCATTTTCCAGTCGCCATCTATCATACACAGAAATGTTTCATTTCTTTATATTCCACACACACAAAAACAAACACATAAAAATAGTTTTGTTTGAGCAATGTATATGTATTACCCTTCCCTCAACACCAAACATCTTCAAAGCTCTGAGAAAATATATTCTGATGTCTATTTATTATTCTTGTCTAAGACAAAATACAGCTAACAGGCTTATACGATTTTCCCAACTTTCAAGCAGTAGCTTGAATAAACTCATAAGTGACCTCGCAGTTTCTACAGAGTCCCAGTAAACAACCCTTGGCATGTGACAGGTGCATGCTCTCGTGTATGTACCTGGTTTGCTATACAGGAACTGCAGGCTGCTAAGCTGTACGTCATAGCTGTCATATGCTCTGGACATGATGTCTTCAATGTTACTGGAGGACGCTGACAGCTGAGGCAGATGCTTCTTGCTTTGACTAGACATCTGAAAATACAACAAAATAATGTTTTTTACAAATTAAAAATGTTAACTTTGTAACTCTAAACCCTTCAAATTAAGCCTTTGGAAAACTCAAAAGGCTCGTTCTCTTGTCGTTTTGTTTTTCACTGTATCTTCAGAGAAACTACAATAATAATATATTTGTACTGCATGGTCAAAAGTAAGACCAGTTTAGGATTGTCAGCACGTTGTCAAGCTTTGCACTTTCTAACCTTGAAATGCCCAAGATCCAACAGTAGGATGTTCTGAGTCCCATTGTAAAAGCCAGTCTGTGGAATGATGACATAGGAGGCCATCAGGTTCACCTTCAGGTCGAGAACTTTCTGTGTTTCGATCACATACATTAGACCTAAAAGACAAAATGTCACTCACTTATCAATCATATCCAGAACAGAAAAAAAATTACATCAGCTTTGTAATCAAATACAGTAGACCTTCATGACACCGCAATAATTATTTTTATTTCATTAATGATAATGTAAAAAAACTAATCTCTATTAAATTCAACATCAAGCACTAGATAAGATTAACTTTATCATAGATAAGTATAAGCCAATGATGAAAAGTATTTCAAATGTTCATCCTTAAATTGACATTCATCATCAATATCATAGTCTTGCTGAATGTACCCAAATGTGAATCATGCCATTGTAGAAAAAAAACCATGTTTCAAACTTAAGTAAAATATCTCAGGAAACAATCAGTCTGAAGAAAATAAACAGGAACACCACAATCCAAATTACTCAGCGGCTGAGACATGCAGGCTGTGTGTAAGGAAAGGAAAATGACCCAGTAAAAACGAGGACTGAGGAATGTAAACAATTGCCCATCAGAGAGTTGAGACCAGGCATGAAATCAACCCCTGACATACAGTAGCTGTTGGCGCATGTATGTGCAACTGACCAGTGGCTGTGCGGTCTCTAAATTGCTCCAGTTTCATGCGAGTCGCATTGGTGAGCTCATCTAGCTGCAGGTCGTCAGGAGGCATGAAGAACACTGACATGCTGTTCACGGTTATCTACACAGAAACACAAACAAAGAATACATTTAATATGTACCCCTACCATGTTTATGTCATGGTCATACATACACACTGACAAGACACCACTCACAGCATCATAGATGATTTCCAAGGGTTGTGATTCGACATGAAGCCGTTGGTTAGCACTCTCATCCAGCGGGTTGGTCTCAAACAGGATGCAAAGCAGCGGGGTGCCTACGCCTGTGGCTGCCTTCCTTGATGACAGCAGGGTTGGTGCAGGCCGGTTACTGGCCAAGCCTGTGACTTCAAACAAACTAAGCTGGGCTGTGAATCTAATAAAAAGAGGAAAAGAAACTAAACATTAGTGCCACCCAGGAGCCTAAGGAAGCGATATACTGTAAGTACAGGGAGCAAAAGGGATGAGGTGTGTTGTCCTGTGTCCACCCTGCAGAATAAATAAAAGACCAGCTACAACGTGTCTGTTTGTAGTAGATTCTGCAGTGTGACATGTAAAAACAACATTACCCTGAAGGAATTTCATGTTAAAAACACAAACTGCCTCAAGCAATAATTTGTTAATCCCTTTTTTTTTTTTTTTTTTTTAAAAAGGTAGGTTTTCTATTAAATTGTTAAACAAGTGAAGAAGTGCTTGTGCTGGAGTTTTTTTTTTTTATATATAAATTGAAATCAAATGAAAAACTGGCATTCCAAGAACAGATTATTTAAAACATACAGTGCTAATACTGTTAAAGCCTAGGAGGAACCCCACAAAAAACAAAAAGTTATGACAAACTTGATGGCTTGTGCTCCAGATCTCTGTGTGAGCGTGGACTGGAGCGCTCCCACAGTCAGCTTGATGATCTCATTTTTGTCCTTGTTGTCTTTGATGGACACAGACAGCCTCTCCATGTGGAAATTGACCTTCATGTCTTCAAACTATAAAGAAATGACAACATAGTAGATCATCAAAGTATCTGACACGGTATTGTGCATTGTGATCTTCGTAATGTTTAGGTGGGATTAAGAGCCTAACGGAAGTGTATTATTAGTTGACAGGTGGGTGTCAGGGAGGGAAGTGACTCACATTCTTTGGCAGGTTGGGATTAGCAGTGGTCCCACTGTATCCAATGGCAGTGTAGAGTTTGGCTTTCTCAGCAGGGGTTAACAGCTCATCAAAACCTGAAACAGAGAGACCGGGCAAGAGGGAATAAATGGAATAGAAATAATAGCATGAACTAAAACCATCAACTGTTACTACAAAAATACACTAGAGCACTTTGCTTTGGTCCTGTTTGCTATTATTGATTATTGATAAATGTCTTGCTGTTTTTTCTATATCCTACCTCCAGTCTTGGCCTCTTTTGTTTGGTTTTTGTTTGTTTGTGTATCAGTCTCTCCTCCCCAATTCCACATCCAGCTGAGCCAACCCTGAGACTCCTCTTCCTCCATCTTTATCCCTGGACGGTAAATACACAGGCCTGCCTTGCTCGCCTGGGGAAGTAAAAAAACACAACAACAAAAAAGATAGTTAGGAGCCCTAACTTGTTTACACTATATGAGAAACGCACCATCTTACCCTGACAGAAGACTGATTCAAACATCTAAACTAATTGTAGTTAAAAATGTTATTCATCCGTTGGCAGTAATCATAAGGAGTTTTCTCTATTCAGTTGTGTCAGTACAGAGACGATAAATCAAAGAACCACATATTATGTGTCAACTGAAAAAACGTATATTACTTTGCCTGCCATCAGTATTTAATAGCAAAATATTGTATGAGAAATATTGTGTTTTAAAATTGTAATCCATGACAAAGTGCTGTACAGGAAAGCCAAGCTTATGTAAGAATTTCTAACCAGCTGTGATGTAAAAGGACTTAAGTAAAGTGAGAAACAGCTCATGTATGACACTTCAGCCAAAACCTCAACCACTAGATGCAGCTGCTGATAACCGTTGCAAAACACTGTTTTGTGCTTAGTCGTGAATCACTTTGGTCATATGGGGTATGTTGGTAGAGATATACAGTAGATTCCCAAAAAGAAATTGTACTGTGTATCATTTCTGTGTCTATTTTTTCTCAAATCTATTGGCAATGCTAAAAGTATGAACTCATTTATGTCTGTATCTGTGAGAAGCAGAATTCTGGAGATTTAAGGATTGAATGGATAGGAAACAGTCGAGCACAGAATTTGTTAGACACAATGCTGCAGTCATTACACTTTATGCTACAGATACAGTACAAAGTAAGCACACTAAATGAAGATGCACACTGTACAGTAGGTGAGACAGGGAGCTTACCTCCACCTCAGCCTGCTGTCTGGCCAATGTGATGTTAAAAATATCCAAAGTCTTCTCCGGCCCCTGAGAATAGATTCAAGACAAATTGATTAGAGCTTTACTTAAATGTCCATCATTAACCACATCAGGAAAAGCTTATGCTTACAAAGCAGAGTAGAGAGAGGAAAAGACCTTTAGATTTCATGTTGTATTTCTCAGAAATACATCAATCTGAAATGCAATTCAATCAATCCATTCATAGGGATGAACACTGGATAAGTGGGTAAGTAATTATGGCTAGAGCAAAGATCTAATGCATCACTTGAGAGGGTAATATTTGTTATTAGCTACTTATATAAAATGTAATATAATATGCAAGTATTGAATTACGGTCACTGTAGTCAAGTAGGGATTTGCCAGCGAGTAATCGAGCAGAAACAGCAGGTCTGAACTTTAACTTACACAAGCAACAATGTCCCAAGAGAAACAAATTTAATCAGGCAAAGTCTACCTACTTTGGCCTCTGCAGTCACAAATCCTCATTTAAATTTCATTAAACTCAAATACACCTTATTGGCATGACACATACATGATCTGGCAAAGCATTTGCAAAAAACAAAATCAAATATATAAAGAAAACAATGGATGCTTAGTAAAGAAATTAACAGAATTCCAAATAATAATGGTATATGGAAGCAATTTAATAATTTGATGAATTTGAAAATCAGTGTCATAATACAGGAAGCTAATTCAGATGACAGGACATTGCTTCTAATAATCAAAGACTTACATTTATCCAGAACTTGGCTACAAGGAGTTTTTAACAGGTTATGAAACAGTCTCAATGTAATATTGATGCCTCTATATGACCTACATAAGCAAACAAGACCATCGGTGAGAAGATTGGCTATTTCTATATAGTTATTCTTAATGCCTGCCTGTCACTGGGTCTGATTCCCAGCAAAATCAGAGGATACAATTTACGGCACGCAGACCGGAAGAGCCTATGTTTACATTTTCTCATGCAAAGTTTCTCAGTGAGTACGTTGGCCAGTTAAAAGGAAGCAGGAGGAGATTATTCTATAGAGAATTTAATTTTTGACGTTATATTGTTTGGTTATGGCTTATACTGGGGTAGGATCCACAAAGAGAAAAAGGGACCGTAATAGAGAACGGGCGAAAACACGAGTCAACCTTGGAAAGTCATTCAAGAGATGGAGAGAATTGCAGGATTTGAAAGGATTCAAAACCGATTCTGGCGCTCTGTCTCCTAGACAGGTAAGTAATAGCTCTATTTTATTTGGCTGTGTACAGTCCATGGAGGTATAGGTCACAGTGGACATTACTGTAATACGACTGGCTTATAATGTAACACTTTATGTTGGTTGCTACTGAACTATATCTTGCTGTTGGGATTATTATTATGAAGACATATTATTAGGGAATGTTGATATTTTTAGCTTTCTCACCAAAATTACTATTACTGAGCAACCGAAACTGTTAGTTGTAGACTTATAGGTGTATGAATGGTTCTATAACAAAGTTTACAAATCTTACATAGCCACAAATAGATACATTACCTCATCGCTATGCATCCTGCAAACAGTTGTGGTTAAAAGACACGAGGCGGTGGAAACACTACCGCTTTTGTCCACAGTGGCCACCAGAATCAACACAAAATGAAAGTTCCTTGTAGTTGCTTTAAGAGAAACTAGACATTTCCTTCCCCTCCCACCTGTTAAGTTAATTTCGGCCCTGTCCCACCTCTAGTGCCTTGAGCAGCTCCTCACTGGGTTTCTTGCTGGTGATTTTGGACTTGTAGAGCATTCGGTAGCGTTTTACCATCTGTCGGTGACGGTGAATGTGCTGCCATGACCACATGTGGAGTCGAGGCTTTACGTTCACCTCCAGGATGCCTGTGATCAAGTACTTCCACCTGCAAGGTACAGTCAACTTCATAATCTGCAATATTAAGTATTATATTAAGTCAACACATGCAAGGGAGGTACAGTGCCACACGGCATATGGTCATATGGCATTCAAAAATCAACTATTTTCTGACCATATACAAGCATTCTTATGAACGCGGACCACCGGTCTGTACTTCCTGTACGGCAGGTTCCGTGACATCAAATCCACTGAGCCCAGAAGCTCCAAGATGCTAATGTACTGGAAAGAGAAGAAGTAAGCAGTGACTCATTGGCATAGAGTACTGAAAGAAGTGCATATATCATAACTGAACAACTTCTTTAACTATTTGCCATTTTAATTTATTTCCTTTCAACTTGGTTGTCTTAAACTTCTCTCTATTTCTCTCTCAAAAAACTCAGTTTTAACCTGGATTTTAAAGACACCTACCTGTGGTCTGTTGAGTTCAATGGCCACCTCCCTGAGATTGACCATTAGGTCCACTTTGGGAGAGGAGAAGTCCACATCCGACCTCGGATTCATCCGCAGTTTAGCGTCCGCTGAGATAGGACGAAAAACTGTGGACCACCAACAAGGAATAGATTTAAAGCAAATTGTCAACCTTTGCATAATGATGTTTTTACACATACATTTAACCTTGGTGCTGTACATGGCTTTATGATTGTATGGGGAAAAAATGTGCCTGTATTTTTGTGGAAAACCCAAAACAAAATCTGCTGAAAATCTGTCAAAAATGTGTTGGTGTTGGTGGTGACGAATCAAGCTGTGTTAGTCACACTTTTTTTTTTTTAGGCACTGCAGTGTCAGCGCAAAGCATTACATACCAGTGCCAATTCACATTCTATATACGCAAAATGCGGATTTATGCATGTCAAGTAACATCTGGCTTTAGGTGTCATTAGGTGGTCTAGACAACATTTTAAAGTGAACATATTAAATACTAGTATAAAAATGTGAATAAAGGATGACAGTTAGACACTCACTGAAGTCATGGCTGACAGGAACAGAGTTGTGGATTTCCATGCTGCTCTGGAGACATCGCTATAAAAAGACAGTGGCAGGAGCTTCATTTAGTTTTGACCAATTTTTTTTACTCAATATTTTCTTAACATATTTAATCTCTTTTCGTTAGTGCTTTAACAACATGCAGAACTAAACCATCACAACAGCAAATTTATAAACAGTCAACCCATTGGGCCTATTCTAGAAAGAGTCTTTATGGTTCAAATGAATGGTTAACAAAATCTGCATTGATCTCAGAAGCATTCGCAGAAGCCTTTTGCCAATATTCACCAAGAGAATTATAACAAATACATTTAAAATTTTCATAATGTGACTCTGTGCTCCTGGCCGTAAGTGAAAATGGCATCGAGGCTGGCGGAGACCAAATGCAACACAGTAATAATAGTGTGACTCACCAAGGCCTCGTCTGCATTGTGATTGGAGAAGAGTATTGAGTTGACATTCCAGTAGGCAAACAAGTTGTCTAGTTGAACCAACTAAGAAGACGGAAAACACAAAGCAATTAAAGTTGTGCAGATGTTTACCATTAGGACAAAACATAGCTGACAGGGTACAATGATTTCTAAAGTTTGGCTCTTGGCCCAAAGTTAAGTTAAGAGTTCCTAGAACAACTGTTGACAAACCCATTGCACAGCACTGAACCAACTGGTTCCATTCGCTTAAATTGGAACCAGTTTAGTTTACTTGAAGGGACCAAGTAATCAAATGCAATCACAAAAAAACATGCAGTGTCACACAGGATACAGTTGATATTTATGATAAAACATAAATGTATAGGCTTTAAATACAAGTACAGCTGAGAGAATAAGTGGCTGAATTTTTTACCTTGAAGAAAAGCCTGGAATTGACATCCAAAAGACTGGGATTCCAGTACTTGTCAGCTGTCTGTAAGATCAAACAAGCAGTGAGGTTAGGGGGCCTTGATGAGATAACTTTAACTTTTTACATATACACACACACACACACACACACACACACACACACACAGGTGCATCTCAATCAATTAGAATGTCATGGAAAAGTTAATTTATTTCAGTAATTCAACTCAAATTGTGAAACAAATTGTGAATAAATTCAATGCAGACTGACGTAGTCTTTGGTTCTTTTAATTGTGATTATTATGGCTCACAATTAACAAAGCCCCACCAATTCACTATCGCAACAAATTAGAATACTTCATAAGATCAATAAAAATAAAAAAAGACTCTAGGACCTTAGTTTCCAAATGAAATGCAAAACTTGCTCTCATCTCAAAAGAGGACTTTAGACCACTGGGCAAAAGTCCAGTTCTCTTTCTCCTTAGCCCAGGTAAGACGCCTCTGACGTTGTCTGTGGTTCAGGAGCGGCTTAACAAGAGGAATACGACAACTGTAGCCAAATCCCTTGACACGTCTGTGTGTGGTGGCTCTTGATGCCTTGACCCCAGCCTCAGTCCATTTCTTGTGAAGTTCCCTCAAATTCTTGATTCCATTTTGCTTGACAACCCTCGTAAGGCTGCGGTTCTCTCGGTTGGTTGTGCATCTTTTTCCTTCCACTCAGCTTTCTGTTAACATGCTTGGATACAGCACTCTACACAGCCAGCTTCTTTGGCAATGAATGTTTGTGGCTTACCCTCCTTGTAAATGGTGTAAATGATTGTCTTCTGGACAACTGTCAGATCAGCAGTCTACCCCATGATCGTGTAGCCTAGTGAACCAAACTGAGAGACCATTTTGAAGGCTCAGGAAACCTTTGCAGGTGTTTTGAGTTGATTAGCTGATTGGCATGTCACCATATTCTAATTTGTTGAGATAGATAATTGGTGGGTTTTTCTTAAATTTGAGCCAAGATCATCACAATTAAAATAACCAAACACTTGAACTTGAACTACTTCTGCATGCAGTGAATTTATTTAATACACGAGTTTCACAATTTGAGTTGAATTACTGAAATAAATGAACTTTTCCAAGACATTCTAATTTACTGAGATGCACCTGCATATATAATTATGTTAAAGCTCGATGTATTAATTAATGATTAAAAACACCATAATTGCTTAATGTAATATAGGATATAATCTGACTGGAGGGACATTACAACACATTACCTGAAGGCTGAGGTTTTTAAGTGACACTCCAAATGACAAAGGACAGTTGGGATTTGTGACCTGTGGAAAACACATGTGAAAAATAAGAGCTAAGTCCTTAGATTTGTTAAGATTACATTAAAACTGCATGATCCATTATGTCATTGTTGGGGGGGGGTGTTACCACTTGCTGCTTACTTTACAAAGACAAATTTGAGTTAATTTGAATTTGCATTATGCTGTTCATAAAGATAACTTGAGTACTTACATCATCTTCATAGCGTATGTGGATGTTAGAGATCTTGACTTGCAAGTTTTTGATGACCTGAGTGACAAGCTTCTCCACAAAAGTGTCCTGCTTTTCCGGATTAGGGTTCTCTGTCAAACACAAACAAATATGAGACCTGATCTGGTCCTGCAGCTTTGTTTTAGGAACAAGGACTTGATAACAGCTAACAGTTAGCTCTCATTAAGGCTGATGAAATTCATAGTTAACTTTATTATAAATAAATAAAAATAAAAAAACAACACACCATTTCACAATAAGTTGGCGTTATTTTTAATTAAGTAATATGTTTTTTCATAAGTAGTTATTCATTTTTTGGCTGTTCACTCTTCCTCACTTATTTCCCATAAACACATGCAAGACTTGTTTTTTCATTCTATCTAAAGCTCACTGCTGATAATGAGTGCATATGGTCATTAAGTTAGAATGAGAGCAAGACTAATAATTAGACTAAATTACATCTACACCATTCTTAATCAAGATCATGAAACAGTCAAACCTTGTTTATTTTAAGATGTTATTAAGCAGTAAAAACACTTTAGCTTAAAAGGACTGTGTGAGTACTCCACCTACATGCTACTGCAATGCTAATGCTGAAATATCATTCAGACCTACCTGACAGACTAATTTGAATTTGTTGTTTGAAGGAAGATATATTCTTTATACTTGTAAAGTAAATAAAATGTAAGCGTGTGCATGAGTCCAATATCAAGGAACATAGATATTTTCCATCTTATTGTAAATATCTGTAGTTCTAGTGAAATTAGCTATTCTGATAACAAAGACACAGCCCTGCTGATCACTAGAGGACCTAAAAACTGTTAGCTGGTGTTCTATTCATACAATTCTCCTAGTATTCGGTACAATACACATGTTGGCAACAGGCTCCCACAACACAGCTCGGGTCAGTGTATTTTGGCTCAGCAGTGCTAAACCACAGAAAAGTGTAAAAACTACCGGCTGTTCCAAAAACAACATAGGAACTCACAACCAGACAAACCATGACCACGGGGCTTCAAATCTCAGCCCCTGCTACTTTGCTGCATCTACTTTATACAACCATGTTTTTTTATGCTCTTAGTCTCTGCTACTACTCTTCTGGCTACCCACCCAACTGTGACACTTCTTGCTACTGACCATTCTCTCTTACAGCTTGGCCAAGAATGTCACTGAAACCTGCTGAAAACTTATTGGGAAGCAAAAATGCCAGACTTTACGCAGTTACACACACAATTACTAGAATCTCTCTCTCTCTCTCCCTCACACACACACACACAGTCCCCTTAAAATTAAAGCTGAACCTGACCTTGTTCGGCAGCCTTCAGCTTTGTCTCCTCTATCCGCTGTAGTTCCCTCTGACGAGCCTCCTGTAGCTGCTTCTCCTCCTTTTCTGCATCATACTTTATACCTGGAAAAAGTGGGATCAATAAAATGATTATTTGTCTGCACATCTCTGAAAACAATGAAATATAAATAAGGTTAAGCTTGAGTTTCCAAGTACTTCAGAGTCATGAATAAGTGAGAGACCTCCTTTGTGTGACTACTGTGCTACACTGTGTTGTGTCTGCTAATCATACGGGTTATTCGTTAGACTGAACTTGATATTTAAAATTCTTTAGGCTTTTGTTTTTCACTACAATACTACGGTGGCCAACAAGGACAAACACACTGCAACTTAACATATGCAATTAGACAAAACACAAACAAATTTAAAAAAAAACATCTAGAGAAAAACAATGAATGGGTGATAGAGACCCAACTTCATGAATCACAAACCCTTTTAGTTTCCCCTGGAAATGTTGTGTTGTATGCATTTGCAGCATGTTTTCAAAATGCTGCACGTGTTGTCAAATTAATTTAGTAATTTGCATGTGTTTTGTCTATTTGCATGTGTTAATACCCTTCAAGCACTTCGTGTGTCTACAAATTGTGGAAATCAA
The DNA here is from genome assembly GCA_011952105.1 of Coreoperca whiteheadi. Taxonomy (NCBI): domain Eukaryota; kingdom Metazoa; phylum Chordata; class Actinopteri; order Centrarchiformes; family Sinipercidae; genus Coreoperca; species Coreoperca whiteheadi. Next base: position 15,460,437 of record CM022476.1, read on the forward strand.
CAGTATACACTATATAATGATAAATGATGAGTATTTAACTTATGTCTCATAATTTTTTATGTATTTAGCTGGATAGATGGTGATCTTACTTGCTGTGGGGACTATGAGCAGATAGACACCATCCAGTGTCGCCTCTACTGACTGGGTGTAGAGGTTCTTCCATGGAATCTTTAGCTCCAGCCGTCCTATAACAGATACACAAAGTGAGAAAATCTTCTGTACCAAAGGAAAGATGGCAGATGGGGACAGTAACTACCCTCTCACCTATATGACCGGCTCTCACTTTGAAAGGAATGTCAAGTTGACTCTGCAACAAAAGAACAGTAAATCGTTGTAATACATAGCCACCATGAAGACCAGAATGTAATGACAGACTAATTTTGCTTACTTACGCATTTGTTTGCAACTTACCAAGGCATTTTCCTTTATTTCAAGATTTTTAAGAACAGCATCACCTGTGATGACAGGATTACTTGTTTACTGACTGTTACTAAGTACATTCTGGTAAGCCAAATAGATGAGGCTAATGGAAACACAGTACAATCTAAAGAGGAGGTATGTCAGGCCTTTGTCTTTTGACTTAAAACAACACTCAGGCCAATGGAACACATATATTATTAAAGCCATTCCTGACAGCTTTGGGAAAACGAAGGAATTCACACTGTGATTTAGTTAGTTGTTACAAGTTGGTACTTGTTTAGCAGTGGTTCTGAAACCTCTCCCGGAAAGTGCAAAGAGCTGTGAGGATCAGCTGGTTGAGTTAGTAAAAAAGAAAACGCAGTCGCGAGACATAACCTGGCTGTGTGAAAGGGTGTGACCCTGAACTGTTCGCTTCTCCGACACTCCCATGATTGCACTGAGCAAACAGCCTTGCAGCAACGTTAGCAAATAAGGTTCGTTAACATAAGGTATTTGTAGCAGTCAAACATTAACAATATTGATTGACATATCCGTAAACTAGCTTGTGGCTGCACTGTCTTGCGCACAATAGACAGCTAAACTAGATTTTGGGACAGATAAAATTAAATTGCCAGTTGAGGGAGCCTCTCTCACACGACTGGTGGCTAACGTTAGCATTAGCTAGCTAGCTTGGAGCGAGGTAACGTTACTCCACTACAATGACAAACACAAGTTCAGTTACCTCCCCATATGCCAAGCTTTAGCTGTGAGCTGTCAAGGTTGACAACGTAGTCCCCTAAAAATCGGTTGAGGACATCTACCACCAAGCTTTCGAAGACCATTTTGGCGTTTCTTTCATCTATCTGCCACCATGTTTACATTCTGAGAACTCGCTTGCCTCAACGTCCGATTAGTACGTCCTGCGTTGGGCGGTGATCTGACGTCATGCCGTACCTGTAATACGATTAGTTACGTCAGGCAAATTCATCCACTGGCGCAACACTGTTAAACAGGGGAACTGAGGGTAATTAAATGTGTCCTCATGCGGGCTTTTCATGGAATTAGTTTACGAGATTCATAACTAATGACATAGACACTGTCTTTAATAATTATATTGGCAAAATAACATCAACCAAATTCAAATTCATTTATTTTTTATGACTCATTAATAAAGCCAAAGAGTACATTGACACAATTTACAAACACTATGAAAGCTCTTAAGTTAAATTAAATTTTCTGTCCTCTGATCTCATCAGTGACGTAAGTTTCAGTAATTTAAGAGAGTAAATAGGAAAGGAAGCAATGTAAGTTAACTGTATTTTTATACCACTTTTCAAATCAGTAGGGCTACTTACTCTAAAAGGTGCATTACAGAAGGGAGAAAAGAAAAACAAGAAAGAAAAAAGACATATGTTCTGATTTTGCTTCTCTAGTACATTGCATAAGGCAGGCCACAATAACAGCAAAGTTCTGTGCCAGTTGAGACAAGAGCAGACATGACAAAGTTTGAAGTAAGGCTCTGATTTTTACAATGGGTCCAAGCAGGACAGAACCAGTGATTTCACATTCAGTAGACCTCAAAATTTTGATTAAGATAAAATATATTTCTACAATTGTTTACATTAGATTTAACATGTCTAGCAAGCAAGCCAGTTTAAAATAAGTATTATAAAAGCATTACAAGGTACAGAAGACAGCATGACTTCATCATACACTTTGAGATTTAACATCAAAACAGAATTACAGAGTACAAAGAAAACATTATAATTCCAAAACTCTAAATTCTGTAAATGTGATATACACTTAATTTGAATTATGCCCTGTGAAATAATTAAATGTAATCCCATTTTATCACTTTATTGGTTTGAGGTATTTTTCAACCCATTTTTAAGAGAAAGTAACTGAGACAATGGTTTGCTGATCGCTCCAATCACTGTTCCTCTCCTCAGTGTTCCAGCTGCTGGTTTACCAACCACTTTTAACCTGAGCTGCAGTTCCAGCAGATCTTCTCTACTGAGTTCTGTGAAGAAGAAATCTTCATTAAACATAGGGCTGCAGCAGTTCCTGACGGTTGCGCTTTCCTGTTGTTGAAGCTTCCCCGGCGTCAGACACAGATTCACTGCACTGTTCAGGGTGTGTCGGTCAGCATCATCCCATAGACCTTCCACAGACACCACACGGACTCTGACAGTGGAAAGGGATGAGAATGTGTTGGTGGAGAATGTGGTGTGCTCAGCAAAGAGGCGCACTTTACCACGGCCCTGCAAAGGGAGGACATGCTCACGCTGAAGTCTCTCCTGGCACTGCAGAACATCCAGTGGGAAGAGGACAGGTGGGGCTAAGGTGAGTGAGCTTCCCTCTAAGCTTGAAGGGCTACTGGGAGAGGTTGTTAAACATAAACCCCCCTCCTTCCACCTCCCTCTGTCCTCCCTGCTGTCGATTAACGAAGGACACGATGTTGCTCCTTTAAGACAGCCCCTGCCTGATGGGATGTAGAGGGAGGATTTAGCACTATAAGGGGAACTGAGGGGAGAGGAGTCACTGGAAGAAGGTGTTTCACTTTCTGTGCTTCCTGTCTCTGACTGACTCTTGCATAAAAATGGGGGGAGAAACCCTGTCAAAGTTTTCTTGGGCACTTTTGTCTCCTTTGCCAGCCTGGATGCTGGAGTAGCAATGCTTCTATCAAACATGTAAACAGGGCGCTTTGAGTGGAACAAAGATTCTTTCCTTCGGGTGTTTGGGCTCTCATAGATCCCAGCCAGGCCATAGCCCTCTGCAGAGAATGGCAAAGGTTTCTTCATAGCCTTCCAAGCTGGTAATGCATCACCATTCTTTGTCTTCACATCCTTCGCCTTCATATGTGTAGTGTTTGAATAAGTGCTGCTCTTTATCTGGTTCTGACGGTGCAGGTAAGGTGCCGTTTTTTCAGCTTCCAGCAGCGAGCTTGTCTTGCAAAGCCGCGGAGGGAGGCAGAACTCTGGGATCTTGTCTGGAGTGAGGATGTTCTTGTGTAGATTGTTAGAGAGACTAGCCTTAGAAGAGAGAAAGATATCCTCCTCACTCTTCCCCATGTAACGACTCAGCTCTAGAGGAATGCTCTCCATGCTCTCCCTGATCTTCCCAAGAACCCACATCGTTTTTTTCCTGATGATTTAATATGATGTGAGTGTAAAGTCTTTGCACACAAATCCCAACTTTTTTCCTTTGGCAACAAGGATAAAAAATATGATTTAAGTAGATCAAACAAACAATTCATGAAATAGAACACATTTTTCAGAACTAGACAAAGAGGAATTTAAAGTTTACTTCAAATGATGAAATGACATATTTTCTTCTCACCTGCTGAGGGCTTGATGTGTCCACCTCCAAAGAAAGATCTGTGTGACGGATGTGCCAATGATTTTAAAGGTGAGTGCGAGGCTCTGCATCACTGGTCGGCCACCCCCGCCTGCGTCAGAAAACCGGCTGTACACGTACATACACACAAGAACACGCATAACGGAAGTAGTGTATCGAGTCACTCAGTGTCTGTTGGAGACTGGATGAGTGGTAATCAGAATCACGTGCATCAGTGTGCATTGAGTTGTGCTACGAGGATGTGATGTCAGCTTTTCAGCAAGTTGAAACAATTTATATCAACGCAGAAATGTGCCTTTCTATTATACTCTAAATAAAGGAAGCCATAGTCACAAAGTATTAAATGTCAGTCATTTTCTGCCACTTGTCGTGGGTGACTGGAGCCTATCCCAGTGACTTTGGGAGTATTAAATGTGATGCTCTAAATTTAAATATATACAACTTCATTTTTATATTTGAGATAAAATATTTAAGATATCTTAATTTTTGACATTCATAATAGACCACTATTAGATGATGTATGACCCTGCAACTTTATTTCTAAGGCTAACTCAACTGAATAATAGTAAAGTGTTCAATAGAATGAAATTCAGATTCAAACACATAACAAAACATTGAAGTGTGTGTTGTTGGGGTCATGGTGACATAAGTATAATTTGCTTTTGAGAGAGCTGACCTCTTGTTCAAAGCGATTCAAAGACATGAGCATCCCAGGTCTACAGAGGGCACACACGACCTCAAAGACCCACTGACCTTTAAACAGCTGGCAGTCCAGACACCCAAATGACCTGATGTGTGCTATGCAGCTCTTAGTCAGTATGTATTCTTAAATGCCATTAACTGCTGTTTGAAAGCAATGGAATAGTGGTAATAATAGTCAAAATGTAAACACATTGCTTTTTAAAAATCTTTCATTTAATTGAGAAAACATTTGGTGATTTTGCATTAATCCTTAAAAGGAAAATATCAACGAGACCAATGCTGTTCATAGTTAGTTTAACAAATATCTTTTTTATAGTTTCAGACATGACAGATATACTTGTACATTGCAGACATGACTCCTCTACACTCAGCTGAAGGAAAGGTGACTACGGGGACCTCATGGGGACCTTCTTTTGGTTGTGGTCACTGTACCTTCTGCCAGAATTGTAGGCTTACTTAACATACACCATCTATTAGTTTGACCGCCTTTATTGATTTTAATACACTCGTAACAGTAAATGTCAAGTCAGCGTATGAATTTCTGATCATAGAATGTATTTTCTTATTTGTGTATGTCATTCAATCTCAGACATTTCCAGGGTGCAAATAATCCAGTTTCTATCGTTTTATTGGCGCTAATGGAACTCATCATGGAATCCCACATATTAAAATCAAAGGTTACACTTCATTTGGATAGTCTGCCTACAGTTTATAGAGTATTTGCAACATTTCAACAGCTTATTAGTTGAGATTCAACAATTCAACTTTTTCACAAATAAAGGTTTCATTAGGTTTAGCCACAAAAAACATCTTGGTTAGGGTATGTTCTTTAATTGTCACTTATACTTTATTGATAATCTGTTAAACATCTACAGACCACAGTGAAATAGTTACACTCTATAACCTATCTGTATGCAGACTATCCAAGTAAAGTGTTACGAAATGAAAGATTTTTACATTGAATAACTCACATTTATCTTGTGTCCTCAGCTTCTCTGCCTTCTCCTTGGTTAATGTTCACATTTTGAATGGAATGGAATTATGATCATGTGTTTCTAATAAAAAGTCCCATATTCATTCTGTGGTTTCCATTCTATCCAAGCTTTTGTCTCGATTGTATTCACTTTTTGGACTCTTCATGTCCCTCTGGAAATGTATCAACTATTCCATAAGGCAGTGTCATTTCTATCTAAGAAGGCCAGTCATCTGAAGTTTTTGGTATGATTTTTCATGTTTTCAAACACTGGCATCTTGTACTCTGTACACAGAGGAGGCGGGGTTGCTGAACTGGAAGGCCCTTTGAGCAATGTGAGCTCTTTAACCACAAGAGGGCGTACATGAATCAGATTTACTGTCTGGCAACCTCAAACTACAGTTTGTATTGCTTAAGACATCAGTGGGATATAGTTAATATTTTTCATATAACATTATTACCATTATAACATCTATAAAAATGATTAAAAAAGAAATGAAAATGAAAGGGTTAATCAAATTTGTTTAAAGTCCACACAGACAAGCACACACACAAAAACACATTCAAGACACCTGTCCCTTCGTTAAAATGATCATCTCCTACTGTTAAAATTAAACAATAAGTAAGTGAGAAACAACATCCCTGCCTGTGTGCCTGCCTTCTTGCATGCTGTGTGTGTGTGTGTGTGTGTGTGTGTGTGTGTGTGTGTGTGTGTGTTCGCGTTAATGTGAGCGTGTGACAGAGAGTGAATATGAAGATGATGAATACATTTGGGAGGAGATCAGGGGCCTCTGGAGCACCCACGGGTCAGGAAGCTTTTTGAGGTAGTGAAGATCAACTTTATTACACTAATAAAAACCCAGAGTGCTCTCTGTAATGGAGAGATAAATGATTGGGAGTCAGAGGAGGACCTTGCCTTTAACCGCTGTCACAGCTGCAATTAACGCTAACGAGAGAACAGTGCATTGTTGCCAAATGCTCTACCGCTGTCGAGTGCATTAGTGTTAAAACCGTTTTGTTCTGGAGCTCTCCATTTTTGAAATAATAATTAATTATATTATTTATTGAATATACTCTTTGTATTTTATTCAGCCTAACTTGCATTGTGAATTCTTCACAATCATTTCTTTTATTGAAACATGATTAATTCCATTCCTAGCATTTAAAAAACACCAGTATACTGGTCAAATATCAGCTGAAGTAGAGTGAATCTGTAATTTAACACCTTCTCACTACAGAGCTACACTCAATTTCAAATTTCCCTCTTTTATGCTACTCACATAAATGAAACAAAGCTGGACTTCACAGTGCCTTACCCCAGAACAAGTTTAAGGCCTTGCACAAAGACCTTGATACATCATGAAAACATTTATTCAAACCCAAATTTACAGTCCAAGCCTTATTCCCTTTATTTAGAGCAACCATAAATGAGCAGGCCAACTGACTTGTGGCTGCCGCTTAATGCTGGCTGCTGCAGGGATGAACCAGCAGCTTGTGGTTATCATTGGAGATTTAAACTAATAAGGACCCAAAGCAAAACAGCCACTAAAAACCGCACTTCACCTCTGCATTTTCCTACATTATAATTGATGTCTTACATCTCTCTCTGGCTGTAACTTCATCCCACTAACCATCTGCCCAGAGCTAAAAGTGACCTTTTAGCCTTCCGTTATCACAAAGAAGGTACAATGGAAACTTCAACTGTTGTTATTCAAGTTGACTCTTTCAAACTTGCTTAGTAAGAGGAATTACTCATAAGTGCCCGTGGTAAGTTCGATGTAGTGAATAGGACAGGAAAGACCTCTCTGGTGCCTGATCAAAGATCAGTCAAACAAGTCTTTGTCAATTCTCTGAGGTTAGTCTTTGTTTAAAGCATCTCTAGCTCCAATTTCAAAGTCATAAAATATTCATACATCATGTAAAATAAGCATTCCATTTGCATAGATTCTGTAGTATTCAAAGATATGGTTTACAAAGGCAGATAACAGTACAATTAAGTGATTTTCCATATTAATTAAAGAAATGAGTTTGATGAAAGCCTCGTCGTGTCCGTACAGAGTAAGAAATATGTGGAATAAACTCTCGTGAGTTAGTAGCTAAAACTGACAAGAGTAAGCACACACAACAAGTCTGAAACAAATCAACTTTGTGTCACACACAAAGAAAAATACTTTTAATGTGCCTCCCCAGAGAAAATGTTGTTATCTACTGCAATACAGAGGAAGGACAAGAGGATGACACTGAATAATATAAAGGGTAACATCAAATGTAATTGTTTTCATTACAGTGGATATAATTTGAGACCTGCATTTGTAATGATACAACAGTAACAAACAGCAAGTCAAATTTAAACTAAACTTGTAATTTTTTTATATAATTTTAAGTATTTAAGCTGTTTTAAATGGTTTCAAATGTTTGGGCACATACATTGAAAAAAGAATTAGGTACAATAAAAAATGTTTTACATTCCTAGATTACACAAAGCTTAGATTTTGGTAGCCTAATAGAAAAAGTCTAATTATGTTTTGCACACATTTTCAATCTGCAACTTCATAAAACCAAACAGATCCAAGGCAGTTTTAGTAAGCCAAACCTTTGTTATAAGGTTTTCTCTGTAATACTGTCAATTATTATGTTTTGACATTGTGTGATGAGATTTAAAATTCCAAGTACAAACTGAGCAGGGGAAGAGCTGATGATACACTTTGCTAATTTCCACTTCACTTTAATCTCTATTATTGAGGAGTCAAATGAGCCTCTATGGGCATTCATTTTCTTGCAAAGCACTTAACCTCTTATAAAATTGCTTAAGTTTTTTGGCCAGAGAACGTCTTTGTCTGAACTCTTTAGAGAAAGTGAAAAAGTGGGGAAGTCGGAGAGGACAAACAGTGGGAAGGAAGCCAGAATGGCTGAACCATTGACCTGTTTTGAATCAATGATAAAATGTAATAATCGCTAATAAGGTGTAATAATTTGGGCCAATAAAGATAGATGGCAGATTGAAGATCATATGAGTCGCATCAGAAGACCTTACTGTGAGGACGGTGCAGAGACAATACACTTCAGCCAGAGGGTGCAGATAAAATCTGACCCCAAATCAGTGAATCATTGTCTAATAATTAAGGAGAAAGAGGGAGACTGCCAGAGAGAAATGGGTGAAGGAAGGTAAGGGGAGAGGGGAAACTGTTTTGGAGATTAGGTGAAAAAGAGTGGAACAAAACATGAACGAATAGTGAAAATAGATCATAACGAGACAGTAACATCCGCTATGGCTGGGAGGATCAGGTGAGCTACATTTCTAGACACAACAGACAGAAGAAGACAGTAATAGAGCGTGAGAGAGAGCGAGAGAGAGAGGGAAAATTGTGAAATTGGAGAAAGAGAATAGGATACATTATGGAGAACAGACAGATAAGAAGAGTTATAGTAATGTGCAGTGGTCCAGAGTGACCAGTCGTTAGGACTCTCTCCCCTGACAGCTTCTCTTTATCTCCAGGCTTGATGCCAATATGCTAATTCCCCTCAGATGGCCTTTTCATTCGCTGATGCTGACTCCCGTCGACACGTGCCAGATGACTGTCCCCTCGTCCCACTATTAAAGACCACAGCAGTGAATATGGCAAGGCAACCATTACCAAGATAAGAGCAGATGAAGCCGTATGCCAGCTGCCTGCCTCCAGTGAATCACATACACTGTTAAAATAAGTTATCACATGTACCACAACTGCACCATAGCAGGCATTACAGTAAAACAATTCCTGAGAAAGTGAAAGCAGCAGCAATGGCCCCTCATTACCACCACTGAGGTGTAATTGAGCAAGGCCCTGAACCCCCAACTGCTCCATTGGAGCTGCTCAGTGGTCATCTTATCGACCTGGGCAGATTCCAGGTGTCAATGTCTGTAACTGTGTAAGTGTGATTAGGGTGTTCCTTAAAAAGAGAGCATTGGTTAGATAAAATTATATGGTATCTAAAAAAAATGGAATTGATGAAATTCAATTGTGGGTTTTGGAATTGATGGACTAAATATATAGGAAAACATATTATGACCTGTTTTTAGAGGAACTTAAATTACACAATTACACAATTTAAATGTAGGTTTATTTGTCACCTTGATTGATGACAGCAGTACTGGAATTACATATTTTCTAAGAGAGTAGATTTAAGAAGTAAATTAAGTTAATTAGAGCATTCAGAACTTTCCCCGACCAGCAAAGATTTCCCGTGTTGTGAGCAGAAGAAGTTCTCATTAGCCAACCAATGACAGCTCCCATTACTGCGAATGTGGGTTGTACCTTTAATATTCAGTGTGGCACGTTACACATCTTTAAACTGAACATACTGTAGGTGCGTTAAATAAACTGCGGATTAAACTGAATTTGGTATTTGTTAATGCAACAAACAATGATTTGTGAGATGGAATATTCGTAGACACATCAGCAAATTGATTAACAATCAGTACAATTTCAAAATGCAAATCAATTTAAATTTTGATAACTTGAACTTGATAATTTAAAGACAGAATAATAGGATTAATTCATTATGAATTAACACATTTAATTGTCCTTATGTAGGTCTTTTGCTAATAGTTTTCTTAAGTGCCTTATTTTAATGTCAATTTGATTAATCTCTTAATTACCATAACCTCTCAGTTGTGTTATTATGTATTTCTCTGTATTAACCAAATGATTGCATATAACCAGTGGGAAAAGGCCATAATTATTGCACTGGCACACTTCAGCCTCCATAAATGAGGTCGTTGCAGCAGTAGGTGAAAGAAAGAAATTTATGGGAAAAAAACATATGGATAATTTTACATGTAAACTTATGTAATAGACAAACAAACAACTTCATTTTAACTCTTGTAGAGGTTTTACTCAAAAACAGTACAGTGCATTCTTATGTTTAATGTCATTTGAGTTCCTACATTAAAAAAGAAAAGAACACTTTGTGTTTGTAGCTTCTGTTATTACAGTTTTCTGATTAAAATAAAATTAGAAGGCCAGTCCATAAAAATGTGAATCCCTGGAGTGAGCGGAATGTCATATTGTATTTTTTGTCACTGTCTCTTTCAATTAAATTCAATTTACGTAATTTGGTTATGATTTATTTTTGTATAATTAGGTGGTTAAGCCATTTCTTCTGTTAAGACTGTCTGTCTGTTTCAAGGTCCTCATCTACAGATCTTCTCAGACTGCATTAGCAGGTCAGCAGTCATCCCGTAATCTGACAAATTTGGAGCAGGAAGAAACCTCTTAAGAATATTACAGTTTCATGAGATCTGTAAGAGGGTATGAAACCCTAATGACCTTGTATAGCTGTACATCTCTCTCTCATGCTGTCTCTTCTTCCTTCCTTCTTTCCTCCCTTTCTTTCTCCTCTTGTCAAATTTGTATTCTTTTTCTTTGTCACACTCTCTTTCTTTCCTTTCTCTGCTTCTTTTCATCCCCTTTCATTTTCATTTCTCATAATTGTGGTTAGAAAAGTTAAGAAGCCTGAGCCATTTTCCAGTAGTGAGAGAAACTGTATTCTAATTCTGCATATTATGAAACAATTTGATGCACTTTTAATAATGAGAGTTTTATGAAGTCCATTTGATAGACAGATTTCTGGTCTCTGGTTAAATTGTTTTACAAAGTTAATAGTTGCTGTAATGTAGGCTAGTTTTATGCCCCCATTTATTGTTTAAATGGCTCCACTGATATTTTTAATGATCATTCAAACAAGGAATCCTTGTATAGCAATTATAGTCTTAAAGAAATTACAACACATTTCTCTTATCTGATCTTGCCAATACATTGAATAAAAGGCTGCTGTCTGGAACAAAGAATAATATTTAAGGTTGTTCATGTTCTTGTGTGGATGTGTATGTATGCCAGAGTGCTTGAGTTAGTGCGAATGGCAGATCAGATCAATGAATTAAGCTGCTCATTATGATGGTCTGCTCTTGCTGGTCATTAAGAAAAACGCATGTAGAATTTGCCACCCTGGCCCCTATGAAGTCTGGGTAATTACCACTAATGTATCATCGTCTATTCAAGACGAGTCGTTTTGTTTCTGGGGGCTGACAGTGAAACACCTCTGACCTAAATGTTTAATTCATTCATAATTCTCCTATTAATAATTTTAAACTCATATTTCACATGATGAACAATTGTCCCATGAATACAGAGTTCTCTCACACTAATGCCCAGTACACTTTCATTAGTGCTAACAGTTTGTCATAGGGTGTAATTTGATATTTGTGTTATTTAAATAAACTATCATCATATCACTATCAGCCCTCCTAACCCTAGGGTTGGCGAGTAGGGGTCAGCTTTCCAAACAGACTGTTTTTAGTAATTGTACAGGCTAGTGCACAGACTACTAAGTTACTGCACGTTGTCCTTTTCATAAGTCATTAATGTTTTCAGTATTATTTATTAGCTTCTGTATGTTGAATGCTTGGAAGTCTATAATAATCAAAAATAAGTAGTTTTGAAACAAATGTTAAATTGCCTTTGCATCACTTTCAAAGTACAACGTCTAGTGAAATTTGGTTTCTGCATTTAACCCATCAGGAGCAGTGGACCAACTAAGTGTTAGTGGAGTGGTTATGGGATAATTAACCCAATTCTCCTGTTTTTGATTGGAGGAGAAATCATCCACAGCAATACAGGAAGACACAGAAAGGCCCTGCCCCAGCCAGCATTCAAATCCAGGACCTTCTTGCTGTGAGGCAACAGTGCTAAACACTGAACCAAAGTGCTGCCCACGTGTTAACTCTGACTCTGGGTCTTTGGGAGCACTGTGTTACAATAGAACACCTTCTAATACGCGCTGATGTCTTGATGCCAAGGGTCTAAAAAGGTCTCCAGGCTTCCATTGTTACATGAACAGGTTTTGTAGTAAAGATTCCTATATTCTGTTATTTTGGTTTCTTTTTTTCCTCACATACCTCACTTCCTTTGGTTCACTTTCCTCATCACTGATTGGCCCTGGGTTTCACCCCTCGCTAGTCTGATTAAATCCACCTGGTCAATCCCTATTTAAAGACTGCACTCCCTTTTCCTTACTCATGGGGCAGCAGTTCTGGTAAGAGGAGTTTTTCTTACTCTTTATTCTATGTTAATGTTAGTTTAATCATGACACTTATTTATCTTATGATTGACATCTGGTAACCTAAATTATATTGTTACATTTAATCTTGTATTTGTTCTTTTTGTTTCAGCAGCCCATGTGTGTCTGCCCCCCCTTAATCAGAGTTTGGAGTTTATGGAGTAAATAAACATATGTTCAAACCAGTCGAAGCTTCCTGTTTATGCATTCTGATAGTATGCACTCATGACAATAGTGCTATCTTTCCCTTTCTGAACCTCCTACAAAACAGGTTTTTTAAATAAAGGTCATTTTAAATTAAACATCATTATTTTAAGAAGAAATCAGTTGAGTAAGTAGACAGACAGTGTAACTGCTTAATAACAATCCAACACAGAAGACATGCAGTTTTCTGTGGTTTAAATTTTGGATTGAGACGCTAGACTGAAGCAACCCTCTGTTGCTTTTTTCATTTATTTACCGTAATTACTCAAAGATGTTTTACATCAGTTTGATGATTTCCTGGGTGAAGAGAAGCATGCAGTGAGCTGGCTTCTTTCTTCTGTATAAAGACAGGAAATGTGATTATTTTGTAAATGAATGAATCAATAATGTCAATCAGTCAGTCATTTTCTACCGCTTGTTCCCGTTAGGGGTCGCGGGTGACTGGAGCCTATCCCAGGGACTTTGGGCCTTAGGCGGGCTACACCCTGGACCGTGGCCAACTCGTCGCAGGGCTGACACTTAGACAGACCAATAATATCAGATACCTTTTGAGTTGGGAATTTTTTGTTACAACACAAACTCAAAATGTTGTCCAGACTGTGCATGTCTGGGTGATGGTACAAATAACTTCTAAGTTCCCCTAAGAATTACATTCAATCCACCAAACCTTGTAGAAGCACATTGCTACCTAGATTCAACATATCAAACAAAATGTTTATATTGACACACCACAGAAACACACAACCAGTTATAGGAGATCTAACACACTAATGGAACTCGCATACCTACAAAAATAAGATCTAAAGACTTGCAGTATATCTCTATTTTTCAACTTTCTCGGGAGACGTGTACTGAAAATCATTTAACTATGCTGTTAAGTGCTTTGACACAACCAGCACACTGTCTACCCTTATAAAAATAAACTGCACATATACCTCCTATTAGCCTTTGCATAAACACATGCACATTAGGAGACCTCATGTTATATTATGATTCCAGAGACATCTAACTACGGTATTGTGAGGACAGAGGATCATGGAGGGTAATAATGGCTGCATTATTACTCCCCTTATTGTGTCTTAATTAGTGGCATTTAATTATACACTAATGCAGTGAGGGCTATTAAAGACACTGAGGCCTGCTGATCAGGGAATTAAAGCAACACACGCACACACCTACAGGCAGAGGCACACACTTATTACATAAACACTTTTATCATTGAAATTTCAGTTCTCTTTAACTAGGAATCACAGACACCCTGCAGTGAAAGTGTGTGAAAAATGTGTTTGTAGATGAGAGAAAGTAATAGATAAGAAGAGATAACCTTTGGAAATCTACGTGCAATAGAGAAAAACAAGACTAGACTCAAATGTGTCTCAAAACAAAAAAGTAAATGATGACGATATAGAAAACAGGATAAAATAAGATTAGGATGAGAAAGAAGAAGATAAGAGCAATCACTATTATATGTATTCTGCTCGTTAGCAATGACACCCAAATAGGTTTTAATTCTTCACTCCCACGCCTCTCCTCCACTGGTGCATCTCAATTATTTGTTCAGAGGCTGGTGTGACAATAGTGTCGGCTTTGGGAGCCTTTGGGATGCTAAGCAGGGAATGGGAGGTTGAATATAAGTCATTTTCAGTGGGCTGAACCTGGCGCTTTGTGTTGATGAAGAGGAGAAGCTTCAAAGCTACGTTTAAAGAGGGGAAACAAAAGAGCAAAACTTGATCCAATAGCCCTGCCTGCTTTTGAAGTTGTGAAGCTGCAGCCCAGAGTGTTGACTGCTCATATCCATCTTATGGAGATCATACACACCTCTCCTGGAGACAACATGCAACCAGCGCATATGCCCATTCCAGATGTGATTCATGTCATGGTGCCCACGCTTGCATGAATGTGTGCACATAATGATGATTTATGGGGGATGACAGCATAAGTTCAATCTAAAGATCTCTCTGGGTTAAGTTTGGTGAGGGAAAGTTTGTTTACAATTTTTACAATTATGTTTTTTACAATTCTGTTTGGTTTTCCATATTTAGCCTATTTCTTGGATTTGGGGATCTCGTATTTCAGGTTGAAATGATGAGTTTGATAAAGTACAACATTTGCACCATCCTCCTGCTGAATTGTTTAATATTCATTATACACACCTGTGATCAACCAGTTAGGTGTTCAAGAGGGTTTCTTGAATTTGTTTTGGTGAGTCCAAAGTCCTAAAAGCTCAAATGACTTTGATGTCATTACATTTTGATTCAGTAAAAAATAGCCAAATTACTGGATTATCACAGGTTTCACTCTCATCATTCCTGCGGTATGTCCACTATATAGTTATATAGTTACAGCCTAAATGTAGTTTAAATTAAAAAAATATTTCATTGGGGTCTCAATTAAATGTGGATATGTTGCATCTGAAAAGTACTGGTATTAAATAAGGGAAATAACTTGATAATAACTTTGTCATAAATTATACATTTTATAGAGAAACTGGTGGCAACTAGGCTTACAGTAACCTGTGCTGTTATTATTTCCTGTTGTAGCCGGTATTATGAGAGCTACTTATTACACTATTCAACAATTGTGTGTAGAAAAGTAATTTCAAGCTAAAATCAGCATAGTTGAATTGTAAAAGTCTGAAAACACTTTAAATGGTATGATTTTTTGCCTCAGGTCAACTTAATCTCACGGTAATTGAATATAAAAGGATGCCAGAGTCTATGGAGTGTTTTCCTTCAGTTGTGGTGTGCAAACAGTGATCCCCGAACAACGTGTGGAAATGAAAACGAGTAAAAAACTACAACACCAAAGAAGATGCAGTTTTTAGTTCTTTATAAATATCCTCAGATAAATAGTGTTATAATACAAGCATAACATTTTCAATGCACCGCTAAGTAACACACAAAAAAAGTGCAACAGGCCTAATTAAAAAACATGAAGGCCTATTTGTCTTTAGCCGATAGGCCTGCCATAGATTAAAATAATAGAATAAGAGCAAAAAATATAAACAGAGTTGTTAGTTTGCATTTGGAAAGAATTGTTTGTCTCCTAAATCAAAGCTTTCTTTGGGTTTAGCGTATACTTGTCTGATTGTATTTATCAGTGCCACATTACAGTATGTGGTAAATGCCCTCACAAATTGTGCAAATAAATTATGATTTCAATCAACATGGGTCTAATGAAATATTCATTACACGGCACAATGTTAACCTTAATTTTTACAACTCTCCTACACAGCTGCACTTAACTTAAAGTTTGAGGTTGCTGATACCTATTCTGTCTTATTGTATGCAATCACGATGTCCTTCTTGTTTGCGTTACTTTTCAAAAATGACCCGCAAATTACCCGGTTAGGACAGCAGGAGAGCCGGGTGTAGAATGTTGCCTTTCCCCTCCAGCAGATCGGTTTTCTCCATCACTGAGGCCGGTGAGCAGAGCTGGGCCGGGCCGGACTGCAGCCCCGTCAGACCGGGCACGGGACCCAGGGATGGGGTGGGTTTTATTGGAACGGGAACCGCGGGCAGGGTTTGCCCGTTGGCATTGGGGTACAGGCCCTTTGCTGACATGCTGAAGGGTGCGTACTCGGACGATGAGGGCACGGGAACGCCACCCATGGACTCAGACAGCATCCCGACGTGCGGCCACATGGAGTTGACCACGCTGCTGAGCTGCGGGGGCACCGGGTAACCCAGGTGGTGCATGACCGAGGTGAGGGGGAGCCCGCTGGCCATCACGCCCTTGTAGTCCCGTCCTATAATATTCTCGATGGCGAATGGGTGTTTAAACCCGCCGGGCTGCGTGCAAGTAATGCCCCCGTATCCCTGAAAGTGAGGGAGCCGACCCACGGTGCCTGCCGGTCCGGGTGAGTGGTCGTGGTGGCTGGATGCTGTGCCTATCTTGCTGCCCGGGTGGTGGTGGTGATGGTGAAAGTAATGCATCATCGGGGAGCTCTTGCAGGCCATATGCTCGGCGCGCAGCACCTTGAAGCGCTTCCGTCTCCTCAGGAAGCTGCCGTTCTCAAACATGTCACCGCAGTCCGGGTGCAGAGCCCAGAAGCTGCCTTTCCCTGGCTGATCAGGCCGCCGAGGGATCTTGATGAAGCAGTCGTTAAAGGAGAGGTTGTGGCGCAGGGAATTCTGCCACCGTTGGGTATTCTCTCGATAATAGGGAAACCTGTCCATGATGAACTTATAAATGTCACTCAGAGGCAGCATCTTCTCGGATGAGTTCTGGATAGCCATCGCTGTCAGTGATATGTAGGAGTATGGGGGCTTCTGGTCGCTGTAAGAGTTCTTCCCAGGACGAGGCATGACTGGTTACTAATTTCTGGAAGTTTGAATTGTTAAATAAAACAGCCTTTAAAGTTATTTAAAACGTTATATTTTGAGGAGTTAACTTGAAAGTCTTCATATCAGTCTCCATCTGACGGATCTGTTCCAAAGTTCTGAGCCATCAGAATATAATCTGGTAAATTTTCGTTATATCGATTAATACGGTCTATCCTAAAGGCCCGCTGCTGTCAGGTAAGATCCTTCAGAGGCTCCTGCATCCCAAGAAAGTTTCTTCTGAAGACTTTTCTCTGTCATATAATGCTCTGGTCGTTGTGCGTAAAAGTCAATCTGCGCGTAAAAATGGAGCGGTCCTCTTAGTTTTCCTCTGTTTCCGCGGCGGTTCAAGGGTGTGAGGGGCCAGTTTGCATCGCTGTCTGTGTGTGGCATGTGCTCCTCTCCTCTTGTGCGATGTTTCCACTTGCCGAGCGCCGTTTTTGTAAGACCCCTGCAGGTCGCTGGCTCTATTATCTATTATCCAGACACTTGGGGGACACGTCAGGGACTGTGTGTGTGTGTGTGTGTGTGTGTGTGTGTGTGTGAGAGGGAGAGAGAGCGAGAGAGAGAATAAGAGACAGGCAAAAATGGGGTAAAGAAATGAATAAAAATGTGGGGAGGGGGGTGCGTTTAACACATGCGTTTGCTTCTAATCGCCTGTTTGCCAATCAAAGCTTCCTGCTAGAGTACACAGGGACAGAAAATAACTCGGGTGATTGGTTTTAACCACTAAACTGTGTTTAAAGGGACAATTCTTCTAAATGTCCTTCACCAAGTCGCTAAACCCCCAATAGCTCCATGACTGTTCCTCAATGGCTGACCCTGACCTTTGACCTCTCAGGTAAAACAAGTCAGTCAGTTTGAATGGGAGACACTACGCCCTGCAATGTTATGGTGTTGGAAGGCTCCATTAATTTGCATACAAAGATTACTGTTATACACGTTTATGAAAGCATATTGCCCATTTTTTAAATAAGATGTTGTGCTGAGATAACATGATTGAAATAACCATGACAGAGGATGTGAATTTGAATTGCCGCTTTAGCAAATTTCACTTGAGAAAATAAATACAAAAGAAAGGAATACATAAATACAAGTTCTTTGTTAAATTTGCTCGACTGCACTTTCAGACTTTGCAAACAATAAATCATGCCTTCCTTTGCGCACAATCATCAGTGCGCTACTCTTCTGCTCTCAATTACACAAGTACACACGCACAGAACACGCAGAGAGAGAGAGAGAGAGAGAGAGAGAGAGAGAGAGGGAGAGAGAGAGGGAGGGAGAGGGAGAGAGGGAGAGGCGCTGGTGTTGATTAATTGCTGAGAGGGGAGTCCGGCGGCTGTCTGTCTGTTCAAACACTCTCTGGTGAATCCTACAAGGATGTAAACAAACTTCATCCCCTGCTCTGAATTCTGTTCAGCGGAGAACAACAAAAGCTGCTCCCCTTACAATTTTTTTTTCTCTAGCCAGGTGTCATGACTGGGTCCTTGACGGCTCCTGTCTTCCCCGGTGCCCCGGTGGGCCCCGGAATACATTACAATAATTAAGCCTTCCGTGATTTAGCCTCCTAAGAGAGAAGTCCAACAATGTAATTAAGGGCAAGCTCGCTGTATTAGGTATGAATATTCAAAACGGTGTCAATTAATTAGCCGGTGTATCTCTCCCGTTATGTCTCAGTCCTTTAAACCCACTCAAAAGGTCAACTGTATCGACGGAGAGCATATTTTAAAGACATCATATGATTGCAAGGAAAATCACTTTTTAATGCCACCTCGCTTGAAAAATAGTTACCATTTATATATTCACTGCTAAATAAAGACAGTCGTTGTTGTGCGTGTGTTTTTGTTTTCTTTGCATCGTTGTTTTCCTGGCGCCTGAAAAATGAGTTTTGAAACTCTGAGGCCCGCAGAGGCCGGCGCGGGTAAAAGCATCCTCTTTAAACGCCCGGGAAAGATCAATATTAAATCTGTTTTCACAAAGGGGGCCGTTAAATAGACACTGTGGCTGATCTGCATAACAAAATTAATTAGGTAGTCTACAGCAGTCTTCGCCTGCACCCAACTCCTGGACAAATAACTAGTTGTAAAGCACACCTTCTGGGCATATGGAACATATGCTGGAATTATCCTTAATTGACTAATTACATAAATTACTCATTAAGTTTACAGCACATCAATTATAAAAGATGTATCAATTAATTTTGCATAAATTACAAGCGGCACGCTGCACGAAGAGGGCGGCGAAGGGAATGAGGGTCGCCAGGAGGGGGTCTAGTCTAAGGTGGAGAGTTTGTGTGCGTGTGTGTGCGTGTGTGTGTGTGTGTTCGTGCGTGCGGGCGTGCGTACTTACGTGTAGGCGCGCGTGAGTGACGGGCGTCTGTTTGTTTCCTGTCTCTAATAATTATTTGTTCAGCTTAAGGGCAAAGATATTCTTTCTCTGTCTCCCATTCGCAAAGGGAAAGTGTGGGGGTAATGGCAATTATACTAATAATAATAATCTTAAAGACCTCTCTTAAGTCATAAGGGGCGCATCGTCGCGGAGAGAGCCATTAAAATCAATTAGCGAGTCCTATTGTTTTCAATGGAAAATTAAACCAGTTTAGGACTGTTGTGCAGACGCTGTAAACCTTACTTGCGTAATGGGAAATTATTTAGAGGCAAAATACGACATATCTTTCTGTTTCCCCATAAAAGAGCGAACAGGCAGGAGCATTAATGGATCAAAGCTGCAGTGTGTCTGCCTGTTGCCTTCAAGAGATATCTCAGTCAGCAGGTAAAACTATATCATCATCATTCATCACAGTGGCAAACTTAGTTTTCTGCATATAAAGCTTTCAGTCTTGCATTGTTCCCAAACTCTCTGACCTCAAACTTCCAGAAAAATAACAATAATAATAATTTAAAAAAACACCATAACAAATTGAATAGTTATTGTGCATGAGCTTTCCTTTCTTTTGCCCAGACCTAATGAATAATTTCACATTGCACATGCATGACATACCAATAAATATATGAAATTGCAACATCAGTGCGAGCTATGTCTGGTGATGACATATTGTAAATGTGAAGTTTACGGGGTGGGCAAAATAACAGGAATACCTGTACAATGGAATCTATAGACTTGCAATTATTGTTTTGAGCTTTAATTGTAACTGTTAGAATATAACTCTATACTCATTTTTAGACTGTAGTTTGTGGTGCTGTTGTATCTGCAGTTGGCAATAAAAAAAAACGTAACCCTAGGCTTAAACTGCATTATGAAATTTTTTTTTTATTTTGAGTTATCTAGGCACTCTTTGAAAAAACACACTGATGCCAGATGGATTATGCAGGCAAGACCAGTGACAGTCTGCCTTATATTGTTACACTTCTGTCCTGCTTGCTCATCTGCTTTTTCAACATTACAAACACACAAACAAGCAAGATACTTGACCACACGTTACCTGGCCCTCTAACTTGTGTATGTCTTTCACATTGCTGGTGTTCTCTTATTTATAGATGTGTTATCAGCTAAAACATATTTCAACATTTTAAATTCATCAGCAGCAAAACATTTTCATCAGAGGGGCTTTCTATATGACTCACAGCTTTACATCAACACTGAAGAATTACACAGGAAAAGAAAGCGATGTCTCATTGATACATTTTTATTATAGCACAGGTAAAGGACATTGTGTTTTGCATGAGGAACATGAATTGATGTATCTCTAATAGAAAATGTCTCACTTTGCAATAAGTGTCAATGTCACTGGAGTCTGTCACGGTACGTCAAGCGGAGTAAGGGGGAAGGACCCAAACGCAGACAGCAACAGAGGCAGTTCAACAGTTTATTGCTGGAACACCGAAAGACTGACAAACTTACTGGGGGAGGCAGAGGTCAATATCTAAAGACAGTCCAGGCAGGTAAACATAATCCAAAGAAGGGCAGAGAGAAAATGCAAAAACATAAGCAGGAGTCCAAAGAACCTAGTTGACCTCAAAAAACACAAGAGAGCAGGACACAAGAAGATCTGACAGGGAACAAAGGGAGACACAGACCTAATATTGCCAGTTTTAATTTAGCAAGTTGGAAGTTTGGGCTTATTATTTAGGGGGTTTATGAAAGACATCCTGGGAAATGAATTACAAATTAAAGGAAAATGTAACAAAGCCATGTTTGGGGAAAGAGTGCACACCAAAAGTTGGATTCAGTGTTCTGGTGTGGCCACTGTATTACTTTAAAACAGCTGACATGAGGGTTTTATTTTGAAGATTGTAACAGGAAGTCATATTGATTATGTCTGGCTTGACTCTGGTCTGAGAGTACAAGTCCTTTTGGCTCCCCACATTGATAGTGCACTAAGCCAGTCTCCATTACTGTAAAACCAGAGTATCACTGTCTTCATCACAAATGGAAAACCGCAGCATCTTTTAGAGATGCTCATATTACCAGCTGCAGTTAGAGAGTTAGGCTATGGTAGATTCAAACAATTGTGGTGCTGAACTAAAAGCTATAGACAGTAACAGTGAAAAAGGCACACACACACAAACATGTTACAGTATTACTTTATATGTAATGTATTAATGTGTGTTCCAATTAAAAGTTTGTATTTTGTCCTTTTATGACCTCTTACAAGGAAATAATCTTCATCTATTCTGATCTTGTGATTACAGTTAGGTAATCAGGTAACACGCATTTCTTAATACTCAGTTCACTTTTTCCAAGCTCTTCACAGCACAGCAGTAGTCCACTTGGACTAAACTGTGGATTCCTTTTCTTTGCTTTGACACAGAATGCATTCATTGACCACATCTTTCAAATGTCATGAACTGTTTTCTCACTCAAACTCAACCACCACCAAAACCTTTTTGCACCACACTGAAACTCTGAAACACTGTGTACCCCATTTTGCACGTTTACGTTGTCAAAATATATTTAACATAACACAAAATGACTGTAAATTAGCCAGCAATTTGCCACATTCTGCTAAATCTACAACTTAAAAGAAAAAAAAGTTACATTAACTGCTAATTTGGACATACAACACTGAGCGCCTATTTTCATTCCTCGATGAGGTCTATGAAAGACCAGGTGAGGAAAGGGGGCACATGAGGCCTTAATCTCCATTCCTCAACTCCATAGATGAATTATTTTTCTCATGGAGGTGGAGTGTTTATGAGCACCAGCCACATGATCAGATTATCCTCCTGGACACAATGAATGCTGGATGGCTAGACTTGTCTGCAGAAGATTGCCAGGGATGGATCAGGCATGCAAAAAGATTCTTTGCTATGTATATTGCAAGAGAGGAATTGAGGTGTGATGTGGATGAGAACATGTGGCCAAAGGCAGGAGACAGGGTTGACTAGTTGTGCCAGGGTGTCAGGAAAGAGGACTGTCTGAACAGTTTTCCAAATGTGGACTCAGTATAGAGAAATGTGTGTTTACAAGTGTAAAAAAATTAACATAAACATCCCATTTTGGTTACTCTTTGTAAACTAGGCATCATTCCAAAACTTGTATAATTTCATTTTGATAGTTGGGGCCTACAGTACACACGACAAGGCTGGATTACTATAAGCAGGCAACTGCCCAGGTGTCCCCGACCCCCAGGTCCCCGGAAAGCTCCAGGTTCACCGCATGTCAGTGGGTTTTGGTCATTTGATTTACTGCAAAAAGGCAGGTCCTGCATCACATGTTGTGACCCTGTCTGGACTGTGTGAAAATCTATATTTAATATTTTTAGTCAAATGTTTAGTTATGTCAGCCCTGCGACGAGTTGGCCACTGTCCAGGGTGTACCCCGCCTAAGGCCCAAAGTCACTGGGATAGGCTCCAGTCACCTGAGACCCCTAACGGGAACAAGCGGTAGAAAATGAGATCAGATGAGAATATTTTTAGTTTATATTGTGCCAGCATGGTGCAGTTCCTAAATTAAGTTGTGTTCAATCTAATTATTACAAACTAAATGACTTATGGCAACCTTGGAACCAGGAAGCATTACACCAGTGAGTATTGGTTGGTACATATACTGCATAATATCTATTTTTTATGTCAATGTGTATAAGTCAATTTTATTTATATAGCAAAACCCAACATATATTTTACCTCAAGGGGCTTTACTTGGACAGAGGGGGGTTAGTGGGTGTTCAAAGGGGACACAGCAAAGGTTAAGCCAAAAGGTTTGTGTTTGATAATTTGACCATGTCTGTAATGTCTGTTTGCCAATAAAGCCTTATTGAATCGAACTAAATAGAGAGAGAGAGAGAGAGAGAGAGAGAGAGAAAGCAGTGTCCGATCCTAACCAAGTACAGGATCAGAGACCACAAACTGCCAATTGAAAAAGGAAGACACAAAAATCATGGCAACCAGAAGAAAACAGATTATGTGGTCGCTGTTCAACAGGTGAGGTTGAGATAGAGATGCACTTCCTCCTTCAATGTACAACCTTGATTTGAAATAAGGAATGTTTTCTTTTACAATTTCATCTCTGTAATCTCTGATTTTAAAGCGCTAAATTACCTCTCAAAATTAAAATTACTCCTAGGAGAAGGAGACAGGGTAGATCTCCCAAATGTATATCAACATGCCACAACCTGAGGGACAGTGAATGACCTACACACACACACACACACATTTAAAAACAAATGTTGCCATGTTTATGTAGTTTTCACTTTTTGTATTTGTATTTTAACTGCAAGTCTATCATTTATTATTATTATTATATTCTGATTTTACTTATCTATATATATTTTAATATTACAATTCTTCTGTTTATTTATGTTTTTATTTTGCACATACTTTGGCAATGTTAACATCTATTTCCCATGCCAATAAAGCCCAAATTAATTGAATTGAATTGAGAAAGAAAGAGAGAGAGAGAGACAGAGAAACTAATATATAAAAAGAAAAATCCAGCAGCACCCTGACCCAATGATACATTTACATTTACATTTAATCATTCAGCAGACGCTTTTGTCCAAAGCTACTTACATATGAGGAAGACAATGGAAGCAATTAAGGTAACAAAAAGCATAAGTACATCAAAAAACTAGTCTGATTAAAGCCCAGCCCAGTATACAGTATGATAAATGCCATGTCCATTTTGAATATCAAAGTTTCAGGGCTGGCCAGCTTTCCATTGTATGTGTGTGTGTGTGTGTGTGTGTGTGTGAGAGAGAGAGAGTGTGTGTTTCTGTCATCAGAATCAGAATGAGCGTTATTGCCAAGTAGGTATTCACATACGAGGAATTTGCTTTGGAATTTTGGTGCAAAAACAATAAACATAGTAGAAATATAAAGAATTATAGAGAAGAAAGAAACATAAAACAAGAAGTGCAAGAGTTGAATTATAAAATTAGATAAGATATTCAAGAAGAACAAAAGTATTATAAGAAAATAATAATATAGAATATGTAGGAAGTTCATCTTCTGTAGGGTTTTCTTGGTGACGGATCACCAAGCTCCCACTTGAGGTCCTGGGTGGTGATGGTGCCCAGAAAGCAGAAGGACTCTACAGTGTCGACAGGGGAGTCACACAGGGTGATGAGGGCGTGTGGGGCTGGCTTCTTCTTGTAATCCACAACCATCTCCACTGTTTTAAGAGTGCTGAGCCCCAGGTTGTTCTGGCTGCACCAGGTGGTCAGTCTCCCACCTGTAGGCTGACTCATCCCCATGTGAGATGAGCCCAATCTCAAACTTCAGGAGCTTGACGGACTGCCGACTGGAGGGGCCGCTGTTGGTGTAGCCTACAGGGAGATGAGCGGAGGGGGAAGAACGCAGCCTTGGAGGAAACCGGCGCTGATGGTCGGGGAGTCCGAGGCATGTTTCCCCAGCCTCACGTGCTGCCTCCTGTCGGACAGGAAGTCTTCGGGTGTTCTCTGTTTTCTCTGGTTGTTACTCACATGGTCACCCTTCAGATTAATTCAATTGCTTCCTGTCACACACACTCAAAGCAGAAATGGAAATGCATTGCCGTGCACTTTGAGTCTGGCTGATCATATTTTGACCATATTGCGGCAAAATAGAAACATGTGTGAAAACAGCGGCACACCAAAACGTGTTGTCTTTTTTTCTTCTTTTTGCGCACCAGAAGTGTGAAGGTGCTGAAATAAATACTAAAGCCGCCGGCGATGAAAGGTTGCTGTCCGTGGTGCTGGAGCGCTGCTATTTATCGTTTACTACGTTCACTACGTTTTTTCATTGGTGGACGCTGAGGCTATGTACGGGATAGGTGTGTTTGTGTATATTTGGGGGGGGGGGGGGTACCGCAGGGAGCGCGGTTGAATCACCGAGCGCGCCTCCGTAGGAGCTCCTCTTCCTGCCGTCACACCCACTGCTCGGTGTTGTGGGTTCACCCCGTAGAGGAGGGGAGGACCGACGGCACACACAAGCAGCAGAGAGTGCTGCAGTGCGAGCGCGAGCGCAGCGGGGGACTCGGAAGCGGAGAGGGAAAAAAATACACAAACACACCAGCAGGCTTGTCGTCGAAACTTGGTCTATGGAGAGATCTGCAGCGACACCGTAGCGACGCAGGCCGACATGGAAGAGTATTTGCGGAAGGTCCAGAGCAGACTCGGGGTGAGTTGAGAGCCCTCGGCGGCGTTAAAACCAGGTTGTGGGCGTAATGACTGAGACCATGACGGGAATGCTGATACGGCTGTGCTACAGGCTGCGTTCCTGTTGCTGACAAAGCTCACGGCAGAAGCCTCTCGCGTCCCTTCGGTCCCCCAAGCACCTGTAGATCGACAGTACAGAGGAAAGGAAGGCGTGTTTGGCCCCATACAATACGCTCGTTGTGTTCACCGGGACATCGGTGTGTGAATTTGAATGAGGAGCTGATTTCTAATGAGGGGGAGGCTTGACATCAACAAGTTTAGCCAGAGGCTGTCCTTCCCTGCTATCTGGTTGTTCTGCAGATACTGACTCATAATTTGCATTTGATCCAGGACTGAACATTTTTACGCACATAAAAAAAAAAGCTTCATGCAAATACTAACCAACCTAATATATATAGACTAAATGACTGTGGAGCATTTGGGGCACACATACTTGCATATCGTTTTAGACTATAGATATGTGGTTCTATTCTTTTTACATGTTTGTATCCACTCTTGGCCTGTATACATTCGGTCTGTCAGGAGGCCACTGTAACACTTACACAGATGTTAACATCAGGGAGCCTTTCATGGATGATGCACATGCCTCGAGGCTATAGGGGCTATAGGGCCCCTAAAACTGTGCTTTCCACATATGCTTGTTTAAATGGCATGACCATATTATCAGTTGCAGTGCATGGCCATGACAGCATCTTTAAAAGGCTTTGAGCTGTGAACACACATTCTCACCCCCTCCAAAAAGTATTTGTAATGACTCCGTGCCCAGTTGATATTGGCAATGCTGCATATTTGCATTTATATTTTGGCTGAGCTTATGTTTTTCATTTAATTTCTCTGACGAGAACACACCCAGACACCTGTCATTGTCAGAAATTGCACACACACTATAATTCAGTGACTTTTTAACATGAATGATTTTGCTGTTTTGGTTAACTTTGTCCTGTTTTAGAGGCATCACTCAAACACACCCATACACCCACAATCAGATATATTTATTCACATGTGTTTCTACATTCACACATGTGCACACATGATTTACTAATGTTTTTGTACAACTGGATATAAATAAGTCAGTTTCTTAGGATGTAATTATCAGTCACATTCACTTTATCCCATTTAGACATTTCTACTCTCTGCAGGCAATATTGGCCCCTTTTTTTCAAAATTAACAGGGAAAATGCCATCCTAAACATTATCCATGTGGCCTCAACAGTCTCACCATAAGGTCCATGTAGTATATGTTCTGGAGCTTTTGATCATATCACATGTTCTTCATCAGCAGATGGGGTTTGCCCAGTTGTCATAGAATTGTAGATGTTCACATTTTTCATATCACCTAATCTTCTTCAGCAGATAAAGATTAAGTATATGCAATCTCTATGTACCTTATACTGTTAGTCTCCCGCAGGATATAGGTATGTATATGTCTGAAACTGTACACTTCCTGGCCATTTAGGTAATAACAAATACTGTAGGTGATGGTGGTCATGTGTACAAAAGCTGATTTAGTAGTAAATAATAGTAAAACATGCTTCTGACATTGGGAAATTCTGAAGTAGAACATAATGAAAGTGAACAAAAGGATTTTTAGTGAAAGGGATACTGGAGAAAATGTGTAGATATGTACACCAATATGCTGTGACTGCTTTTCATACATTGTTGATATTTCCCAGTATACATGCTTGTGTTTGCTTTAGTCTCTTAATTAATGATATTTTCAGCCATGCTACAGTATTCTGAAAATTCAGTTTATTCATGTAAACAGGTGTCTGTCAGCACAATACAGACATCATATGAACAGCCTGTCTGGAATGAAATTTAAAGAGGATAATAGCTTTTATCTGGGATGTAAACTCAGGAAACGCTGAGGAGAAGAAAAGATCAAAGAAGCAAATCCGCAGATCAGAGCACAGCGGGGTAATTGAGTGATAAGGGCAACTGATGAGTGTCATGGAGGTTGCAGATAAAGTGTAACACATGTCATGATTATCACTCATTTATTTCTCATGCACACATACCCATGCACACTGACACACTTTATCTCTCTCCCTTATATACTTTAATGCGTCACTCTTTTGCTGACCACTCTTTACTCTGTCATTCTCCCTGTCTCTCTCTTTACTCTCTGGATGGCCACCGTCCAGAACATCCATACCTCTAATTGGCCTGGCTCTTAGTGCTTACTGAAAATGTCTTTCTTTCTCTCTCAGCTTTTCTCGGTATAGCTCCACAGCTCTCCCTTCTTCACTCTCCCATCTTTTGGCATAGAGCTGAAGCAATGTGCTGAGTGGACTTCCACCATCTGTCCTTCTCTGCCTGCACACTAACACACACACACCTAAAAAAGGGTTTTTAGGACCACTTTGATTCTGGCTTTGGCTTTGTGCTTAGTACCAAAATTTGATCATTCCAAAGTCTTTCAAAGAATAGGTAATTTTCAAACCCTATGTGTGTCTAGGGTGCACTAACATTTGTTACTATTCATCCCAATAAATGTTTACTACAACACATAATAGTTGAGACGTAAAACAAATTGCTAGATATAAGGTCCAAATTGGTCCAAATTGCCTTCACTGCTTTTCTAGCCACTCCTGTTGTGAAAAAGAAGCAAAGGTGTATTTCCCAGCTCCAGTTTAATTCATTCTCACATATCATATTTAAGCCTTATGCTTAGAGTGAGTCATGATTGGTTGAACTTGACTTGTGAACTCTCTATTTCTCAAACACTGAAAATGTGTGCCGCATCAAAACAAGGGCAGTTTATCACTGTTAGGGCAGTGATATTTGATATTGTTATCTCTGGGCTGACATGCACTGGTGCTTTCTACAGTAGATGTGATTTTGGCATTGTTCGACTGACATGTTGCAGCTGTGGATGTGATGGATGACTGTTACTTGTGTGGTTGACGTTGTTGTGCGCTTCATGCTGAGTGTTTTTGTATTGTTGACTCTGTAGTAGCCTAGGCTATGTACGTTTGATGTGCCGTTATGCAATTCTTTTGCCGACCTGCCGTAATTATCTACTCTGACCTTATACTGACCCCCCCCCATTCCATTTCCGAAAATCACATATGAAGACAGTTTAAAGAATGTTTTTTCAACTGAGCCCTTATGTCCCTCCCTATTTTCCACACAAAATGATGCTCTTGAAAAGAAGGTTGGCTATGTAAAGTGCAGTCATTTAAAAAGCATTTATTAGCATGACTGACCCAAAAGGTAATGTAAAAAAGATTTTGTGGACTGACATGTTCTTCATCAGTATATTGATACCATATTTCATGAGCTAAAAGAGTCTCCTTTTAAAGTGTCTTTCTTTTTGTTGTACATGGTGATTGCTCCACTAAATATACTTAATTACCAAGTGTTTTCTTCATTTTTTCTAATGCAAATGGTGTAAATTATGCTGCAAGGCATGCATTAGATGTAATGAAAATGAAAAATTCCCCAAAAGTGTAAATCTATGGGTGTTTATTATGTAAATGGTGGTGCTGTGGCTCAGTGGCTGACACAGTCACGGCACAGCAAGAAGAACTTCCTGTGTGGAGTTTTTGTATTCCGTGTGTGTTAAGAGTGTTTCCTCTGGCTGTTTCACGTTTGTCTCACAGTCTAGAGACATGCAGTGCAGGTGTAATTGAGACTCCCATAGACATGATTAGGAAAAATGCCTGTGTGTGATGGACTGGTGACTTGCTCAAAGTTTTTCCTTCAATCTAATGTGCTTAGACAGGTTTCAGTTGCTCCAATGGTGGCAAACACCACAAATCTAAACATTTCCTATTTCAGAATACATTTAAAGGTTGTATTTAACTGACCCACCGCTTTTATACAAGGAGCAATTACTGTAAGCGAGTAAATCTTCTCATTTCGGGGTGATGTTTGGCAAAAAATATACAGTGATGCAGCTGGGCATCTAAAGGAGATTCGTTCAAACATGGCCGGAGAGGAGAGGAGAGGAGAGGAGAGGAGAGGAGAGGAGAGGAGAGGAGAGGAGAGGAGTTGAATGTGGTGAGACAGGGAGATAGAGCTCATAGGGAGAGCACTCAGATTGAAGGATATCAGATAGACAATGCATGCTCGTGCACACGCGCACACACCAATGGTCTCTCGCTGCAGTATAACAGACAGAGTGGCCTTTTCTCCTGCTAATGCATCGCTTCCTTTCTATCTACTATTGATTTATTCTCCCTCTTTCTCCCTGCTATGAAGGAACTGGCTGCAGACCTCTTCCCCCTCTCCTTCTCTCTCTCACACACCTCCTCCTTCTGTTCCTCCCTTTGATTCCCTCTTCATGGAGCTCTCCCTCCCTTTCCACCACTTTGCCTCACATTTTCACTCCCTCTTATCTAATTTCTTCTTTCTTATTTCACTTTCTTCTCCCTATCACATTTTTTCACCTGTCTATCCCCCTTTTTTCCCTGTTAATTTTCGCCCTATCTCTTCTACATGTGACTTATCAGTCCGCAGCCCATACTCCCTAAATTTCATCCCCCTTTTTTCTAAGGCTCTTTGAACTCATTGCCCTCCTTCCTCCAATCTCACTACACTTCCTTTCTCATTCTCAGTCTCATCAACAGCCTCTAACATCTCTCTTCCCCTCCCTCTCTGTACTCTGGCCTCTCATTTCTTCTCTCCTCATTTCATTTATCCACCTGGCCTCGATGGTGAGGCCCTGTTAACAGAAACCAGACACTAACTCCCTTCCGTATACATTATTACCAGTACTTTATTCATCTATCCCTGGCATTAAGCTCCCTTAAATCACCAGACTCATTATATATTTGACAGGTCAACAAATGTGCTAAGTGTTAGCTAAGCTTTCAGTTGATATTTGAGAAAGCAGGATCACCCAATTAAATTAAATCTTAAAATTTTCTACTTTCAAGGCAGTCTTTGACTTCCATCAGTTTCTGTATAGTATGAAATTGACTGGCAGAGACTTGACATTTGTTTAAAAATCACAGTTAACATTTAGTCTCCTTTATTTTTAGATGAAAAGCATCTCATGGAACTGAAGTTTTGCCAGCTACAGATTGTCTACAAGGGAACATTTTTCTGTTACTGGCAAACCAGCTGTACACATGCTAATCTGCATCACCTATAGGACAGGAAAGTTATAGCAGCAGACTAGACCTGCAAATGTGTTAGTATCACCACCTACTGATAAGAAAGTAGCAGTTTTCACAGCGTTACCACGTGCAGACAATGAGTGTTTTTTTTGTTGCAATCTTTGTAATTCCTCTTACAATATTATCCTTTTCATGACTTGTATTTGCTGATTGATTGATTTCCAGGTTTCACATTCCAACAACATTACTTGAATATGAACGAAGCTCTACTGCTCTGCAGGAGCTGACTGTTGTGTTGACAGATGTTGGCACCTCTTTAATGCAACAGCATTTTTCTCAATAATTATGTGCTTTCATTAATTAAAAGAAGTGACCCATCGTTCATTGTGATGGGAGGAAGTCAAATCTAAAAATATATAATCCTTTGAAAAATGAACAGCAGTACTGTAAAGTACAGTATGCAATTTGTAGCAAATGGACTAAAACATACAAAACCATTGGTAACGTATTCTAAGTATTCTACCTGTGTTAAGAGGGTTAACAATGTATGAGTCCTAAAAACACATTTTCAGAATAATTTTAAGAGGAAAGTGTATAGCGTTGTCAATATTATACCACTTCAAAGGAAGATGCTTGGAGGATAAACAGCTGAGCTTGTGACCATAAGGTTGACAATTTGGGCTACCTGTGAGGATCTAGCCAGGAAACATGAATAGTCAAGGTCTCCTACCTGTCTTTGTCTCGATAAACATGCTTCCTCCCCTCCACTGCTCTATCCTCTCCCATCAGAGCATCCTACAAGCCCATTAAGATGAGCTACAGATAGACGGGATATTCATTGTATCCACATTTTGCTTCTTGATTAATGGTCCAGGCTTCAGGGCAGTGAGTCAGCCTATCTGTTTTAGATAAAACAATACAGACTGACACAGAACAATCAAGCTGCTGCAAGCTGGAGATGGTTGAGGGTGATTTTGTTCCCAATTACCAAAACATTTTAATTGCATGTTTCCTTTCCTTCAGTAATTGTTTTTTTAAATATATTTTACAGGCTTTTTCATGCCTTTATAGATAGAGACAGCTTTGAGGATGTTGGAAACGGGAGACAGAGAGAGAGGGGGGTGACTGCGGGTCGGAATCGAACCAGAGTCCGCTGCGGTGAGGACTGTAGCCTTGTACATGGGGACGGTTGCTCTACTGACTGAGCTAACCGCGCCCCTTCCTTCAGTAATTGTAATTAATGAAAATTCATGTAATTTGCTAATTTCTATTATGATGTTTCTATTATGAATTTCTAAAAAAAAAAAAAATACAAATGTTAAATGTCCAGAGACCTGATCTTTGGATGTGTCCCCCCATGTAACTCTACATAAATGGCAATTTTTAAATACCAATGCTGGAATCAGCCTATGAAAGTTAGGAGTGGCTTCATAAAATATCTACAGTATTAAAATCTATTACCAAGGCTCCCAGTCAATAAATGAAGGGAGAAACTTAATTTTCTGCCTTTTTCACCCAGAGATGAACGTTTAATTTCTGTAATGGAGCTGTCATTAATGTCCACTTAACCTAATGAGTTAAATTTGTCAGCATTGTTTAGTGAAATTAATGGAACTCATCACTTCTCTGATAAAGCGTGTTACCCTGAGTTAACAGTGAAAAAGTTGTTTTCGCTAATTAAGACCGTTTCTTCGCTCTTAAAACTGCTTTTGCTTCTAGTGTAGTGGATATTTAATAGTATTCTCTTTCAAGCATGAGCTAAACCTTGCAGCAACATTATTTAATTATTAATGTGTACTGTTGATTTCAAAATGCTGCAGTCATTTAACACAGTCATGGTTGCTCGAGGAGTCTCAAGTGATACAGTTACATTATATCAGCTATCAAATCAAATGTGCAGTACTCTCCCCTGCTTCCATTGTTGGATATTGGAAAACAAAGAGATTAATTATCACTAAAATATGTCATGTCAAACATATTTAGAAATGAAATAGACACCTAGCAATAACCTTGTATGTTTGTTTGTGTGTTTCCAGGCAGATGCATTAAGGGATCCCATCCATGCTGTTTTA
Organism: Coreoperca whiteheadi; assembly: GCA_011952105.1. Lineage (NCBI taxonomy): Eukaryota > Metazoa > Chordata > Actinopteri > Centrarchiformes > Sinipercidae > Coreoperca > Coreoperca whiteheadi. The sequence goes on from CM022476.1 coordinate 15,493,226, forward strand.
GGCGGACCAGAGCCAGATGTTGACACTGTGGCCGCGACACTGTGCTTAGCACTACACCTTGGCCGGGTAACATGAATTCTGTCTGGTTGTGTGCATGTGAAAACCAAACTTTTTCAGGTGGTTAAAGTTGAAGTTTTCAAGTCAAGTCAGTCTTACCAATAATGGCAGAGGTTCTACCAGTGCTTGGCAGCACCTGGAAGTTGAGCCAACTCTTATGAAGTGAATGTATATTGTCAGCCCTCACTTTAGAAACTTGTGCTGTGTCCCAAATCCATACTTTATACTATATATTAATTCTATACAGTATATACTACATACCAAATGTCATAATATACTGTTTAAGCAGTTAGTATACAAAACGCCAATCAAACTGTGACTTTGGGATGTCGCAGCCAATTAAAATTCACAAAGAGACATGAAAATATTTTTTCTAAAATGTAGTAGTAATTTATTTGTTTACCTAGATCTTACTGGAGCTGTTTCACCACCATCCACAATTTTATTTTATTTTTTTCCAGCTGTGAGCAGCCACTCCATTTACTTTGTGCATTGCATTGTTGGAGAATAGTGTCCATCGATTGCACACTCAAAAATGGACCATATTTAGTATGCATACTGTGTGGTTTAAGTATACTTTTTAAGCTCAAACGTGTACCTAGGCTACACATTGTTGTTTGATTTGTGTTAATGTTTCATGTACAGTGGTATCCATTGCGCTAATTTCCATTTCTTGCTTCAGAAGACTGCACTATTTCCCAAAAATTCATCTTTCAGAGTACCAATCATTTGAAAACTGAGATCATTGTTATGGTTTTACCTGGCTGTTTGCCCAATGAACCACTATTTTTATGGAAATACACAAAAATATAAGAAGCAGCTTGCATTCAGTACAAGCTAATATGCTACGTTGGCAATGGCAAATATATCATATGCTAAACGGTGGAGTGGCAGTAGAAAAAACAAAATGCCCCAAAGAAGGTTAAATGTGGTCTAGTATGAAAAATGCCTTTCAGTTCGTTGTAGAGATTCATCGGTTCCACTGAGATGCTCCTAAGTTTGCGCCACTTCCCTTTTGTTTCACTGTACAAACAGAGTTACTTTCACTATAGTGGTAAAACTTATATATTGTAAATTTTTTTATATATTTTATAGCTTTTGGTGCACTTGTATATGCAACAATCTCAACATAGTGCATTTATATTTTACATTTTTATCTAATCCATTAAAACATACTAATTGCTTAACTTTGTGGGAACATCTGATTCCAAGTCTTTGTTTTTTCATGTTTAAATGCAACTGGTTTCATAAACTGTGTGTGTCTGTGTGTTCCAGAAGGAGCCGTCAGGTGCAGTGTGTGTGCCTGTGCTGTGCGGCCAGCGGTGTGATTCTGTGTTGCCCAGGGAGACGGTGAGGTATCTGCGGAGGGCGAAGATTTCTGAGAGCTCGCTGCTGTGGAGGGAGAATATAGACCTCGTGAAGCTTCATCACACCGGAAAACTCTCACTCACTCTGCTGAGAAATGGCCTGCTAGATAGGTAAACACACTCACATATGCAAATCATGCCGAAGCACACACATGAGGTCAGTTTGTAGATAACTTCGGCTAATCCTTAACTTCTGTACAGATGAGACACCAGGGAAGTTGTTAAAATCTTACCTGAAAGTGGGTTCGGTGAATTTAGGATGTTTCACTGGACCAACACTAATTAATGTGTTTACAGGTGATACTGAAGCGCACACACACACACACACACACACACATACACACATGCAGACAACAAACATATGCGGGCACAGTGGGTTCAGGCTGAGAAGACTGTATTTGTTGATGCAAAATGAGATTGAGGGTATGTATGGGTGTGTATTTCAGGCCTGCGTTTGTTCATAACTCATGACCCAAAGGGGAGTTGTATTTATGCAAATGCCTCACAATCATTGGTCCTTGCCCTGCAGCCATCCATATCTCCTTGACCCCCGTCTTCTCACTCTCCTAGCTCTGAGTACCACACATTGGAGTCCAGCATCCTGCGAGTGGTCAATTACGACGGGCAGCAGGATGCAGGGGATGATGGGGCATCATCTGCGGTGACAACAGTCGCCAGGGAGATTCTTCAAGAGGCAGCAGAGCACAACGGAGCAGCGCTGGGGGAGGCTCTCGGAGGTGAGGGAGGCGCAGGCGCCCCCCCAGGGGGAGTAATGGGGCGATGACACACACAAATCCCCTGACATGACTCGCTTAACACCCACCAGGAGAGATGGAGAAAGAGAGAGATGAGGGGTGGTGAGTGTGAGTCAAGGAAGAGCGCAGAAAGACACACAGTCCCATAGTGTGACTCTATTTTATTTAAGTTAGTTTAGTCTGTTAAGTTGTTTCTGTTTTGCAAGGTAGTCATATTTTCCAACTAAAGTAAGAACATTTATTACAAGAAATCAAAGAGAAATCAGTAAATGTTTGAAAAGGGTAAAAGGAAAGCTAATAATAGAGTAAAAAGCAGCGAGGGGCAGAGAACAAAACTGTGTCCAAATGTGTACTATATGTATGAGAGGTAAAACTCTTACTATAGAATGTGTGTATCTGTGTTGGTCTGGGTTAAATCATATTAATGATTAATAACATATATTTTTGTACTGCATTGTAATATGGGCACATTTTAATGTGATCGGGCACCTAACAGATAAAACAGAGATGGAATAGTGAATATGCTGTATGTGCGTGTGTGTGTGTGTGTGTGTATGTGTGTGTGTTGTTAGGTCAGTTAAACAGCCTGCCAAAAAGGTATGCCAGTTGTCAATGTTAAGCAGCTCTGTAAAGGTTGGGCAGGGGACATGACTGATCTCTGTTCAATAACTCTCTGCTCCTTTTCTTCTCTGCCGTCTCTCACTGTGATGTACAGATAGAGGAAAAGTGAATTAAGGTGGATAGAGTGAGAGGAAACGAGCAAAGTAAAGTCCAGAGACACGGGCAGAAAAAAGAGAGATGATTAGAGCAGGAGAGGGATATAGCTTACTGTGCGTAGTCCAGCCCTCTTATTTGTTAGAGTTCATTGGACAATGCATTTTCAGGTTCATTGATTACTAAAGAGGCCAATATCTCAAGTCAATTCCTGATCCTCATAAGCTCCCTTTGAAGGAAAATGTTATAAGAGGATATATAGAACTTTTATGGGTGTATATACTGAACTGACCATTTGCTGTTTATGGCTATTTTAACAAAATTTCAGCTTTTGTACAGATGTACTGTACACTCTCTAAAAACTGCATATTTATATGTTGTCTTAATTAAAATGAGACCAATATTTGATGGAGCATGGATAGCACACAATTTTAAACATTTGAACCAGTAGTAGCTCACATGATAAATGTTCTATTGCCTTTCATTAAATGTGAATGATTGACTAATTACTGTGGTACAGCAGCAGTGGCACTGTGTACAAAGAGTTTAAAGTTTAACCTTACTAACTGAGTTTCTCCACACAGTTTCACCAAAAGGGACAACATTTTTGGCCTGTAGTTTTTTTTTTTATTGTTCTTCCCTGTCCTCTGACTGCAACTTTGCCTTCAATAACTAAATTAAAAGTGTTGTAAAAGAGGACATTATCAATCTACATCCTTATTTATTGAGTCCAGCTAAACACAAGAGGTTAAAAGAGCAGTCATGAATTATTTTTACTGATAATTATTTATTGTTATTATTGATTGATCATAAATTTGTGTGGCCTGAAATGTACATAAATATAGACTCAAAACAAAATCTAACGAAGAGATAATATATCATTGTGAAATTCTGTCTCTTCTTGCTTTAACACCAAACTGTGTTGCAGTGATAGTTACTTGCCCTACACCAGAAGTTCAGGCTTGTAGATTAGGAGAAATTCATCAATGACCCGATAAACTATATTGTCAAGTTGTGCTTGATTATCGAACCTACATTGAAATTGCATAAATATATGAACAAAAGCGAGAGTGTGCATGCTGGATGCATCCATATGTGTTGGTCTGTTTATGTGTCTACAGAGGCCTTGTGGCTGGAAAGTGAAGCTTTGTGGATCAAACATGGCCGTCGGTCAGCACAACTGGAGGATCTCATGAGATCCTTGGAGCAATGGAGTGATGTCACTGCGGGTCAGCATGATGAGGCGAAGCTACAAGGTGCATATTTGAACATACAGAGCAGCTGGGCTTTAATTGATCACAGTAGAGTTTATATGTAGGAGAGAGAGAGAGAGAGAGATGCAACCCATCTTTTCAGGATTACATGTATTGTGTCTTAACCTATGATGTAGAACCTGTGCGTTCATGCAAGTTTGTTTTATTTACAGTATATAACCATATGTGTATCAGAATTAGTAGTATGCCTACAGTTTAGAAATAGAGTTAGAAATATCTGATTACGCTTACCTAACCAATGTTATTTGGTCAATAAGTCTATTGTTATTGGCATAACCTTTGTAATTTGATGTGTATTGTGTTATGTTGTGAAAGTTAATTTAAAATCTTCCAAGTTTACATCATAATAAACAGCATTACAACAGTTAGGGGCTTTAAACAAAAAAGCCGACACGTTCACCATATTTGGAGGCTCTTGCCGTACCTTGCTGTCGACACAATGGTCAGGTCACATGTTTTCCTGAAAGTGCAGTACAATCCCTGTACTTTCACATTTTCTTCACTGGCACATTTTCCAAGTATTGCAACACCCTTTCAATTACCTCTCCTGGAGAGGGCATTAATGCTTGCGTTTATTTCTGTCTGTTGTGAAAATGTTTTGTATTCTTTTTGTGTGTGTTTTATATAACTGTTAGTCTGTTTGTGTGTGCTGACTGGATGTAGACTTGGAGCAGCTGCTGACTATGGAGCTGAAGGAGTTTTCTGATGGAGAGATGACCATAGCGCTCACTTCAGTGACCACAGATGAGGAGGTAAGTTTTTATTATAAAAAAACTTAAAATGCCTGATTCCATTTATTTATTTCTGTTGAGTCAATTACAACATAAATATAAACTAATTTACCACTGAAATATGACCAGATCTTTCTGAATGTTTGAATGTTGAAGAAAGTTTAATACTAACATCGTTTAATTAATGGTAAATTGAACTAGCTGTTAAAGGCAGAAAACCCAATAAAGATTAAGTTAATTTATCAGTTGATGAATCATGTTAACTGGGAGAGAGTTTCAGGTTTAAAGATCATTTTCATGTCAATAACATTTAAAGACAATTTATAACTTCATTAATACATTTTAAATGTGTCCATTTTACACCATGATTAAATGGAAACTGTATGTATGTGTGTGATATTTCTAACTACATGAAAACAATTAAAACTATGTAAATTCTTAAGCTTTAATAATCCACTGTTCATATTAATTCTACATGTTATATATAAAAATGTGTGCTGACTAATTAATTCACTTATTACTTCAGTATATCATGGTGATTATATTCGGATATAATGCAGTCCACTTCTTTTTGGTAGTTGTTTTCAAAGAAGCATAAGATAATTTGCATAGTTTTTTGAAAAAGAAAAAAACTTGGACATGTTCTTAACAAAACAGAATAAAACACTGTGTCTTTTTAAAAAAAGTTACTTTTGATGGCTTTGACGTTTTGGATACATCACACCTGCACTGATTCATTTTGGGGAGGTGTTGTTATGCAAGTAGAGGAGCCCCTCTGATGTTGTGATGTTCTGCATTTGGATGAGATGCAGATGGAGACATAAGAGCCTCACACACAGCCCGGTATCGCCTCCCTCCCCACTTATATCCTAAAATCCAACACACACTCTGAAACATACACACATTTTCACACACATTCGTGGAATGTTTGTGTTGACTTTTCTATCTTTCAATCTCTGTCGCTCTCTTGTTCTTCCTCTTCACATTTGCAATCTCACACACACACACACAGAGGGTGCTTTAAGCCTTTAAGCCTACCCCTTGCTTTTCTCCCTGCTGCAACTTCTAATGTGTTCACCTCCCTCCCACCAGCACCACTACCCCCCTCAAAAAATCATTCATTATTTCTTTTATATCTCCTTCTCACTTCCAAAGCCCATTTTTCTCAGTGGCTGCCTAGTGTGCAGTATTAGGCTATGTGTAAAATAAATGATGTCTGTAGCCGTAGGGGTATGGCTCTGCCTCCCCCAGAAAACTACCTAACGTCCAAGGAACATTAAACACCCAGATCCTCGTTTAGCGAATAAATAACCATTCATTTGAATGGCTTTGTCTGTGTGTGCGCACCGGACTTTCTGTGCATATTTTACCAGCGCTGTGCCTACATGCTGTGTGTCAGGAGCGAGCGAGAGAGAAAGAAAGAGAGAGAGAGATAGAGGGCCCATTAGAGACTTAATATAGAATAAATGGCCAGGGGCCTCTGTGTCGCCAGCGGACCCTCCAACTCCACAGCGTCATGGTGGGTTACTAATGACCTGAGATCGGGCTCCAAAATGAACTCCTTATATGCATGTCATTTGCAGTGTGTATATATTTATTTATTATATTTTAATTGTGTTTGAAAAGAGAGTAAAACGGTATGAGAGTGTCATTTATTGAGGGGTCTTAGGGAAGTTCTGCCTTAAATGATTCTTTCCAGAAAACTAAATAAATTAGATTCAATTAGTCTTTAATGGTTTATGTGTTTGTCAAAGTGTGTTTTTTGTCTGTCTGTGTGTGTGTGTTTGATAGCAGTTAAAGAGGACAGAGTTAGATTTTGGGGTAAAAAAATATCTGGCTGTGATTGCCTAGTTAGCACAAGAAAAAGCTTCAGTGTGTTTGGTGTAACGATATGGACACATCGTATAGACTGACTAATGTATTTTTGTAAACTGTACAAACATACATTAGTCAGTCAGTGTGCTCCTCTATTATGGAAGAGAAAAGTAGGAATGAATGGAGTTTCATTCTTTCAAAATCACAGTGCCTGTCTGGATGTGTTTGTATGTCATTTGTATCTGTTCATAAACGTGCGCTACATTTGAAACCATAAAGGCAAATGTTTCAGGTCCTCAAACAATATATCCATCCATTTGGCTGCAATGGCAGAAAATACTGCTCAATAACTATCATTAAAAAAAAAAGTCCCTTGATGCTGCACATGAGCAACAATTATATACATTTTTCTGTGGGGCTTTATGAGGCTTTTTTGTAATTCAGCATATACTCAGCTGTATAGAAGTTGTCACGCTGCATATAAATGGCACAGTGAAGATAAATCTGTGAAAGAAGTAAGTTACATATTTGCCATGCAACCTCGGGCTTTGCTTTATTGCAAATTGTAAATATTGTTCTATTAAGTGTGCCAATTCTCTGTCTGTATCATAAGAATGAGTATATGACTAAGACTTTTCTGGCTGTCAGCTATAGCGATTTCTTGTTTGTTGTTTAGTTCATCCTGCACATACGTCAATTTGTTGGTATTTTTCAGTTATATTCATTCTACCCGTGCTACAACTGCAACTGTACTGAGCACGTTCCCTTATTGCTGCAGTCCGTACATGTTGTAACAGCTTCTTCTTAAGGTTCTGTGTGCAGTATTTCTGTGTATATGTTTCACAATTACCAGCTAAAGTTACTCAATCTTATTGAGTGACATAAAGTAAACAACTCACGGTTCAAAGCACAGGTTGTGTTTTATTGTTGTTGCCTGAACACTTGAAGCCGAGATCTGTAATTTCTATTGTAGCCTCACCAACAGGTTTGGCTTTTTGTCACAGTCCTGTGAAAACTACGAGCTTGAGTTGACATTTGGTAACTAAGTAAATAAATAACACAAGCCGTACTTTACAATTAACACTACAAGAAGTCCTTATGACTGCAGTGATCCATTAAGACTTGCTGTTCTGTATAAGGGGGAACTTAAGAGAAGAATAAAGGTAAATACATACTCCTTTTTAAATCAATCCATATTGTTATCATTATTAACAATGTATTGTACAAAATCCCTGATAGATTAGATATGTGTTTAGATTTCTTTGGGCTAGGCATTTAACGTTTCTTACAGCAAGTAACTTAAATACAACAAATAAAATTACTAAAATTCTGTATTAGAAATTGTCAGTAGCGTTTCTAATCATTTCTTGTTATTATGTGTCATTTATTTCTATTTTTGTGTGGCAGGTTTTTATGTTATGACAGAAATGCATTGTGTCTTATGCATCATAACATTTTCTATATTTGCTGTCATTTCTCTGTATATCTTACCGTAGACAAAGTATTCAACCCACACGGTGTGGTATTTACATTTATGTGGTCAAACCAACTGGAACCATATATTTTTTTGAAAAGTCACCAATTTTGTCTGTGGACAGAATGCACTGGAACACTACATTTTCTAATGGACTGGTAGTTGCACTGTGTCAGCTAGCAGAAGAGGCTCCACAGGAGCAAATAGGGGTCACATACCTTGCTCAAGGGCACACAGTCATTGTGCTGCACCACCTGTAGATGTGAAAGATATGACTGCTAGTAGCTAAGTTGGAACACGGTAATAGAGAAGTTAATAAACACACAAGCACACTAAAAACACATTATTCACATATTCATGCCAATGAGTGTGTGTTTGTGTATCAGAGGTTTTTCATGGCTCACTAATTAGCGCTGGCAGATGAAGCAATGGTCGGATAAAGAGTTGTCATGCTGTGGAGTTGATGAACTGTGGGAAGGACAGGAGCCCACAGCCACACACATATATATACACACACACACACACACAGTCATGAATACGTGAATAATGTGGTTTTTTGCGTGTGTTAATATGGATATCTAAATAAAACAATATGTTTTAGAGTTTTCTATCTTTTGCAAGCTATTCCCACACTTGAGACTGTAGAGAGATGAAAGGTGGGAAAGTAATATAAGTTTGCATTTTGGTTTAGCTTGAAATCTTCTATGAACACAAGCTGGTCTGTTCCACCATTATATCCGAATAATTGTTATGATGTTTGTTTTCTCTGTGTGGTAAACAAAATCAGTCGTCTTTTTGTTCTGCGTGAGTGTGGCTATTGTAACTGTGTGTGTGTTTGTGGATGTGTACGTCTGAGTATCTGTTTATAAGATAATGCATCTGCATACGACTAAACATTATTTTGGACGTTGATTACTTTTTTTTTGTTTTCATTGTTATAATGTTTTATGTTGCTGATTTGTTTGTTCTTTTCTTTCTGTGCACATGTGTATGTGTCCATCTCTCCATCTGAGGTATGCTTTAGGTTTCATTTTGGCGACGTTTATTGTCTCTAATGTGTTATTTGTTCACAGTCCTCCGGCCCTTCTGTTTGTTTATGCAGGGCCAGTTTTGCCCTACGCCACTTGCACAAATAATTATGCTCGCTAATGAAGGGGCCCGCAGCCACGGCACTCGGTAAATGCCTTTCTGATGAGAGGCACTAGGAGACAGCAGGTGCAGGGTGGGCCTCCCAGGGACTAAGATTAAAGACCAGGAAGTCAGGGTGCCCCTCCCCTCCATCGGTCTATCTTTCTATTCCTCTCTGACTTCCTGGGTCTTTCCTTCTTGCTCCTCAGTGATTTTCTTGCCAAGAGAATGCATAAAGTACATTCTTCTATAGCCACTTCAGTTTTAGGGACATTCAAATCTTCCGATTCTAAATCTACATGCATAAACACTTTTATATGGGAATACATTCAGGGTAATATACACTCATAAGGATTATACAAATTTTGTTGCTATAATTTTGTTAGGCTGTAACATATATGAATTGTTTAATATACAAAAATATGCTGTTTATTTAAACAAGTTCGGAAAACTGCTGCTCAAGACAGTCATCATACTATATCTTTATCATCTCTTCTGAAACTCTCATTCTTTCTCTTCCCCCATTTTCATTCTTCCCCTGTGGCTTCCTTGGGCTTTGAGGGCAAACAAATAAACAAAACAAAACATTTATAGACTCAGTGCTTACATCTTGGCCCCCAAATCCCTGCACTTAGAGCTGAGTGAATGAAGCATGCGGAGAAGGCCCATATGAGAAAGACAGACAGAACGACATTTGGGCTTCTTTCACTGTAAACTTTTACCCCCCTCCCTTTTTCCCTCTGTGTCTCCAAAAACTTCATAAGCAGTCATACTCTTGTGTACGTGTTTGTGCGCATGAGTGTGAACAAGAGCGTATGACTGTTGGTTTGTGAGCACATGCATGTGTGAGTTTGGTTGTGCATGTGTGTGTGGTAAGTGGTATATGTTGTGCATGTGTGTGTTTGAGCAGGGTGGTGTCAGCTCGCTCCTTGCCACCCCATTTGCTGTAGCTGTACCGCTGTGATCACAGACAGATGTATAAATCAAACCTCGCTTGATGGATTCATCAGGGTGGCGAAACGATCGCCTGAGAAGAACTCGCAACTCTCTTAGCGTTCTGTGTTCTGACGGAAAGGGTATGCAAAGAGCCTAAATGGATGAACGCTTGATTAATTCTTTGCCGAAGATGTTGGCGACAGCAGGAAATGTGTTTTTGCTTTGACTGTGTTTGCACGGGAATTTACGCGCGCAGGGCGTGAGTTATGAGGCCTGAGTTTTGTACCTAAGGCTATTGTGCATAATGATGGCAGGTTGGGAGAACTGCAAGCAGCCGCTAAAGACTTGCTACCTGTGGAGTAAAGACAACCAAAGAGAGAGGGAGTGTGTGTGTGTGTGTGTGTGTGTGTGTGTGGATTGGGGCCTAGTGTGGGAGAATGGGAGAAAGATGAAGCTGCAAAGTGTGACAGGGAAACAGAGAGACACAGGTGAGGGAGGGAACAAATTAGATAAATGGAGAAGATTTGGGTAAAGAAAACATAAAGGAAAGGATGCCATTAGAACAAAAAACAACAGATGGAAAACAGAAAGTTAAATTAAAAGGACAAAAATTCCCCTTGCACAAATTCTCTGTATCACATGAGATACTGAACATGGGTTCAACCTGCTTTTGACCATTCACACTATCAGTCACTGGTAAATACCTGGTCCTCAAAGATCTGGCAGCAACTTTAATACTACAAAGTTTTGTTAGATTTTTCTGTCATTAGAATTGGTCAGTGAAAAGTTGTCCTATCTTGGGAGATGCTGGACACAGAAGTGTCAGCATCTTCAATGATTTTGATCCGAATTCCATCACTTTAAAGTTAATGCAATACGTATGCTCTAATGAAGCATCTTGGTGATCAAGAGGATCAGAAATCTTATCTGAAAGGGTTAGACGAATGTCTCAGAGGAGTAGAGCTTTTCTTTGTTGTCATATTACCACAGGACAAACAAGGGTCCTTAATTGAAACCCATAACTATTTTAAAAAAAACCTTTCATACCAAAACAAAGCCAGGTCAGATAGCTAATGGTGACACTATCATCATCACAAGTAGTAAACAGATTATTCTCAATCAGCTGAGGGTGTAAATGTTTTTGGAAAACCTTGATAAACTACAAGTTTATAGCTAGAGGTTTTTACATTTACATTTACATTTAGTCATTTAGCAGACGCTTTTATCCAAAGCGACTTACATATGAGGAACACAATGGAAGCAATTATAACAACACAAGGTAACAAAATGCATACGTGCATCAAAAAAACTAGTCTGTTGAAGCCCAGCAAAGTATACAAAGCTAAGGATAGGAAGTTTGTTTGTTTGTTTTTTTATGAAGAGATAGAAAGGAAGTAGAAGTTAGTGATTGTCATAGGTGTTGACGGAACAGATGCGTTTTCAGGTGCTTTTTAAAGGTGGCTAAAGAATCTGCTGATCTTGTAGGAGCAGTCAGATCGTTCCACCAATGTGGAACGGATCCAGAGAAGGTGCGCGAGAGGGATTCTTTTTCCTTTCTTTTTCAAGTGTTGCTTTCCCCATACTTGTATTACTATCTTATTGTTGTGTTGTACATTTTATTTGTTTCTTGTTATTATTTTGATATTTCCTTCATTTTGCTTTTGTTGCTGTTTTTTTATGTTATTTATGTGGAAAACTGAACATTTGAGAAAGATTACTTATGTTTCAAAGTTTGTCTTTTTGAGTACGAATAATGATTAAATGAACTAAGCATAGATAAAATTAACTTGTGTATCAGAGAAACATCACTACCCAAAAATATTACCTGCAACTACCCTGCTCCTGACTACTTACTTTTAACATACTCATCATTTATGAACACCATTTCAAAACTAAAAACAAGTATACTTACTGATACTGAGCGATAACAGTCCTCACTTTTTGATTTGCTGTACCTCATCTGTAGTACTTTCATGATGAAACTGTCATGTTGTTAATATCATGCTTTGATGAAATTTAAAGAAGTAAAACGATTTGAAATATCTGCAGTAGCAGAATATTGTTTTCAGTGACTGTCTGCTCTAAAATAAAAATGAAAGTTAATAAAAGTACAGTGAAGGGTTTAAAGGGAAAACACTTTGTTTGTCTCAGCTTACCAAAGGCTCAACAAATGTGTCCGGGTCCTAAGGTTCTTGGAGACAGTTAGCAAGTGGATTTTTATAGCTAATATGTTGGTAATTTATAAGAAAAGGCTATCTGTGTATCTGGGGGTGGCAGAAAGAGGGAGAAAGAGGAGGGGCAGGCAATATGAGTAGTAATTTACTCAGTTAAGAGCCAAATGGCAGACAGACTGTCGCCCTGCGTGTTGTCTCAGAGATCTGCACTCTCCTCGTTTTCTGACTATATTTCCCTGCCTGTGTGTGTGAGTATGTGTGTGTTCAGTTTTGTGTGCATATGCGCGCAGTTTGGTAGTAGCTTTAGAGTATCAGCATCACTTGAGCATTTCTTTGTATATTGTACTGTTATTGCTTTACCAGAGCTCATATGTGTGCATACTGGTACATGTTTGTTCACTGAGATTACAGTAGACGACTGCAGGCAGATTTATGTGTTAGGGTTACATGTGCCTTTACGTGTGTTTGTACTTATGTGAGTGAATATGTGTGTTTTAACGAATCTTGGGAGGCTTCATTGCACTCATCAGGATATCAGTGTTGAGAAATGGCAATGTCAGTGATGTGACAGTTGGGTGTGTGTGTGAGGATTGATGGGCCTGAGTCTGACAGCAGCCATATTGTGGAGAGAGAGAAGGATGGGATAGAGGGAGGAACAGGAGGAGGAGTATTGTAGCCCCCTCATCCTCACAGGTTAATATTGACACAGCCTGGGCAGATACAGTGCCTGCAGCGCTCATCAGTCACTTTCAGTAGACCCATACAAATACACTCACACACATACAGGCTCAAGCAGAGTGAAGGACCACACACACTGTAAGACACTGCGCACACAAAAAAATACAAACACACTTTCGAAGTCAGCCAGAAACACGGACTATTTGGACAAAGCCAGGCAACATGAACAGAAATATGTTTTCAAGAACACCAGACACACACATGAATGTCAATCTTGGGATTCCTCTGTTAGCTTTACTAAAACTACAGTATCTCTTTTGTTTAAAAGTTCTACTTAAATAAGCACAACAACAATTTTGACAACTTCACAAAACAAACAATTGTACAATAAATCTAGATTAATCAAGCAAATATGTTTTCAAAAGTATCACTTTACACACTTTATGCATAACCCTGCGTTGCAAATTATGGTTTCCATAACATTGTTGTTAATCATTTCAGAAAGAAAGGAATAGCAAGTTCCCATGACAAACAAAACAATTAATTAATGCAACTTTCCATCCATCAATCATTGTGCGTGTCACTGAATTACCATAATCTGTGCATGGTGGCTGTTTTAAGAGCAAACAGTAAATTTCCAAACAATAAATCACAAAGTGTCTCTCTACCCCTCTGTGCGCTTTGACAGCTTCGTCTCTCATTTCTACAGATGAAGGCTTACTTGAAACCACTACAGATTTGCAAAAAAATGTAATCATATGCGCAATAAAGGCAGGGGTCTAACAAAGTTTCCCATACAGTTGTAACAAAAATGTTAGGAAATGTTTATTAATCATTTTGAGACTATTATAATGTAATGTAATAATTGCTTTTTTAATTGTTAGTTCATTAATAATATAATTTCCAAAAAGTTGGAACTGTGGGCATCTGTCAAGCATCTTGCCATGATCTTGATACTTTATCCCTTTTTCTTATTTTATGTCTTTCTTTTTGCTTGTCTCTTTTAACCTCTCTTCCAGGACTGGCATGGTCATGTGGAGGGGTTGAAATTATTCAGTCATCGCCATGGCTATGATGGTCTGGTGGGTCTCTTGTCCATCAATGATACACTTCATCATACCCGCCAGCAGGTGGCTGTCTACTCAAACAACACAGATATCTTAAACCAGGTAAATAAATGTAAGACCACCAAGAAAGCCACCTACAGTTTTTCAAGAGTGAAACACAAGTGCTACTTTGATAGACACAACTCTGTGAATAACTCTGGTAACTGGAAATAGCCATTTTAATGTCTTTATTTGTCAATTTTTCCAAAATTATCAAGGATTCCAACAGCAACTGCCAGCTGCCAGTTAACTTCGCTTAGCAGCTCCCAAGAAATAGTTATAAGTCTGTTGTATAACCCCCATAAAATTGCAACTTGTTAATGCACTGTTCTGTTTTTTCACAAATTAAATTAACAAGACATATTGTGTTCATTAGTGTACTTTTCGAGGTACTAGTAGGCAGATTTTGTTGCCTTTGGACAGAGTCAAGCCAGCTGTTTCCTCCTCTTTGTTCTAAGCTAAGCTCACCTGCTGCTGGCTGTAGCCTTATATACTGGACAGACATGAGAGTGGTATCGACCTTCTCATCTCACTCTCTATTACAACTTGGTGGCTTTCATTGCAGATCTGCCATGAGTTGGAAGAGACTCCCAGCTGGTCTCTTTCTAGTGAACTGGAGGCTAGGGAGAGTCTCCAGGTATACCATATCCCTATAAACACCTCCTTATCTTCTGGTACTCCTTCTTTGCTGGTTGAAGAAATACAGGGCATCCTCAAAGACTTTGTTGACAGGCGGAGCTCTGTGTTAGCCTGTCACCCCAGCAGTAGGACCTCTTCCACGGAGGGAGTTGCTGGCAGCGTGGAGTTCTCCCAGGGTTCATCTGGTATCAATGACATGGATGGTTCTGACATAGAGAGAGCTGAGGGAGGCAGTGGAGATGTGGTGGCAATAGCAAGGTAAATAGATGCATCTCTTTGATTTGTTTCATCCAGTTTCGGTGAAAGTCTTTTAAAACATTTTGAGTTTGAATATTATTTATTCATAGACTTTAGGCAAACATTGATATTCAATGACAGTGTTGTTTTATCTTTTCATATAGGGTGATGGCAGATGGTGAAGAGGACACAGGAGGTGTAGGAGTCAGTGCTGGTGGGGAGCTTGTGAGCCCTGACAGCGGTATGACCACCATCCGCAGCAGCCGCTCCTCCAAGGAGAGTTCAGTGTTCCTCAGTGATGACAGCCCAGTCGGTGAGGTTATAGCAGGAGGAGGGCCAGCAGCAGGGCCAGGAGGACTCTTCCTTAGAAACCCCTCTCCCCTGGGGTTGTCATCCCTCTCCCCTCCTGTCCCACCTGAAAGAAGGAAGCAACGCCCTAGCAGAAATAAGACTGATAACTTTGACCTGTTTATTTTTGACCCACTACATAGCAGTGACCACTCTATGCCAACGGGAGGGGAATTGGCAAATTCTGGAGTAAAAGGAGATGAAGAACAAAGAAGAGCAGGAAGCTCCAGCTTTTCAGAACTTGAAGAGCTGAGTTTGCTGGATTTCTCTGCACCCAGTTCACTGGGCGGGCTTGAAAGTAGAAATTCTTCAATTGACCACCATGGTCAAATCCATGGGAATGACATGATCGACACTGTGGTTCCTCCCACCCCAGTCAACAGCGTGGTAGGTAGCCGCCCACCCAGCAGTTGCGGGGTCAGGTTCTTTCCAGAAGATGTAGTTGAAAGGATCAATGGCCTGCAGCACAAGGACAGTGTGTCATCATCGTTGTCAGAGACCTGGGATGAACTTGGATTTGACACACAAGGAGCATTGTCCTCAAGTGATAATAATGCCTGGAATAGGTACAAGGAACGTGAGAGCCCACAGAATATTATTGTGGAGGACGTTACAGGGAAAGAATCAGTCGATAATATGAAAGAACAAGAAAGCAGAGAAGAGATCTTAAAGTCAGAGAACACCCACCTGAAGGGAAAGAGCCCTGAACCCCAGCTTAGTCTGATCACTGAGCAGACTGACTCTTACAACTGGAACCCAGATACTGTTCTTAAGGATCAGTGGAACCCTGTTACTTTGGCTTATCTGCAATTGACACCACCAGAGGAGGAAGTAACTGGAAAATGCAGGGCGGGTATCATTGGGGTGAAAGAAAAAACATCCTCATTGTCAAGGAAGAAAGCAATCCTAAACACTTTAACACCAGACACATCTAAAGAAGAGGATGAAGGTGTACAAGGAAAAAAAGGAGACAGACAGATGGAGCTCCTAGACTTCTGGACATATTCAGCTCAGAAGGGATTTCTCAAATCAGATAGCGGAACCACCACGTCTTACCCTGAATCACTAGATATGTGGAATATGACAATCCGGGATGACAGTCTATCACCTCTCACAACCCCTGACAACTTGTCTGAAAACTCAGGTTCTTTCTGTGGGAGGAACCCCAATATTGGGGCTGGCACATCCGTTGAAAGTTCACTAGGATTATCTGATGGTGGAATGGTGATGTGGAACACCACCATACATGAAGAAAGCTCTTCCACAATAACAAGCCCAGAAGGACCTGAAAATGGAAAGGACCTTCCACACATGGGATCACTGGATGACATTGATTCTCCCGAAACAGTTGCAAGCAAACAGGTTGAAGAAGAAAACGCTATAGAGGAGGAGAGAGGTATAAATAAAGTACTTATTCAGACCCCTGAAGAAGATGCATGGGGAGGTAATGAACACAATGTGAAAATAGTCATAGAGGTGGCAGAAAGTAGAACACAGGGTGAGGAAACAGGTAACGATGACATTGACAGTCTTCAGAGCCAACAGTCTGTCTTGCAGAACTTGGCATCTGAACATTCAGAACATGGGACTTCCCCCTACCAAGCTACTGACATGTGGGACCTACCTGTCCCTTTTATGGTCACTTCCACTTCAGAATATGACAATGTAGGAGCTGGCATTTGGAGCCTGACATCCTCCCCTGACATCTGTGCTAGCCCCATAGTCGACATGATACAGGTACAGGGGCAGTCTAGCCCTTTTGTAGCTGTGACAAAACCTACTCAGATAGATGAGAGGCATGATCAATACCAGATGGCTGAACCTCTGGGAAAGACTGAATACAGAGCAGTAATTTCAGACAAAGAACAGCCAGCCAACCAAGTGTTCCTATTTGAGGGAACTAGTGAGTTGGGTCACATCAGGGGTGGGAAAAGTTCAATTAAGAGTAAGTACGACAACAAATGTAGAGAAGGATCAGAGGAAGCTGATTGGATAGAGCAACCCAGTGATCATTCCCCATTTGTTCTGGTAGATTGCTCCACTATCACTCAGGCCACTTCAACCAATTGTCATTCAAGTACAGGAGAAGCTACTGGGACTCAAATCCACACTAACCAATCATTGTCCCCAAGCTTTGTTAATTGGGATAATCTATGTTCCAAGAAACACAATGGCACCGAATCAGCTTCGTCATCACATGATCAGCCAATCACAATGGGCCACAATGAAGATGGGCCTGCCACTGAAAGCCAAGGTGGCCCTAACAATGAGAGCATTGGAAATGTGAAGGGTAAAAAAACAGAAACCCTGTCTCTGAGCTTCAGCTCTGGGGGGGAAAGAGATACACTGAGGTACAGCCCCGACAGCCTTCACCCAGGTAGTCGAGACGAACTCAGGTCCAATTCTGATGGAGATTCATCTTCAGGCCTAGAAATGGAATACATCATTGTGTCTGGCACAGTCAAAGAAGCTGAGAGAGAGTGGTATGATAGGCCTAAACGGGATGACAGGCAATCAAAAGGAACAAGAAAGTCCATGGAGACATTTAGCATGCTTTCCTATGCTGCCACAGTACTGCAAACCCAGGCCCAAGCTGCAGATAGAGAGCACCAGGAGAACACAGAACAAAGTAGGCAAAACCAAATCATCAAAGGGACCGACAGTGTACTTGGTGCAGATACAGAGCAAAATCAAGCTCTCTTATCCACTGATTATCAAGCAAGTCTTGATAATGCAACTGAGCATCATATGGTGCCAGAAATGATCAGCCCCACCCAATCAAAAAATAACTCTGAAGCTTTTCTTCAGTCAGATTCAAGACCAACAGGTTGCAGTCAAACACAGGTAGAAGAAGGACACTTTGACGATAAATCAAGCATTGTGGCCAGAAGTGTGTCTCCATCATTAAGATATCCATCAGATCACTTCCTGAAAACCAGAGAGGAAGTTTATGTCCATTCCCAGATATCAATGGAAGATTCAGATGAGGGTGGGCAGTCACCCTCTGCACCTCCACCATGTCCTACTTCATTGGGTGACTTTCAAGCTTGGAGGGGACAGTTAGCGAGACCGGACACACCTGAAACCACATCTGAACCACAAACCCCTGTATTTACCAACAGTTCAGTCTCCCACACCAGCTCTTTGATTGGCACCCCATTAAGTGAATCAGGTATTTCTACTGACAGACGACTTGGATTACCATTTTCTGGAGATTTAATGGAAGAGGAGAATGATGAGGAAGAGCAGGAGGAGGAAACTGATATAGAGCACACTACCCTGCCAAAAGTACAAAGTGAGAGGGAAGAAAGACAACAGTTAGGAACTTCTGATCTGCTAAGTTTCACTGAGGAGCTGATTGGAATTTCTTCATTTCAACAAGCAGATTTACAATCATTCGAGCCAAAAATAGACAGTTTTGTACAGAATACGGAGGATTACTATGATGAACAACCTATAAGGACTGTTGATCGTGATAAATGGTCGACTGAACAACAGATCGGAGACCATGAAGCTTCTCAAGATAGCTATTCACCTGTTTTAAGGTAAGATATGCACCTCAAATCATATGCTTATCTCTTGAGCTCTGTGCTTTTCTAATTCTGTCACATTTAAAGTGACTGTCGAAATTGAGCTAGATTGCCCTCCTATGTAATTGAGTCCAGTGATGTGTGTGTGTCTGTGTTTCTGTATGTCTGTCTGTGTGTGTCTTTGTTGTACGGGTGAGTGACAGACTGAGACTGACAGAGAGGATGTGAGAATGAATATTAGTGGTGTGACCAAACAGATGAATGGAGGTTCTCCTTTCTCAACAATAAACATCTTCACTGCTGTGATAGACTGCTTGGAATACTATGTGATTCAAAACATTCTTCTTCCATCCCTGT
>CM022476.1:15512638-15600559 GCA_011952105.1 Coreoperca whiteheadi
GGGGTACGGGGGTGGGGCAAGCTTTAATCTGCAGCTCTGAGTGTGTGTTTATAAATCTGTTTACGCCTCATTAAATATGCATTACCTGCCTCATTACAGCTGGAGTCCCACCACAGCTAATGGAAACAGCTCCCCTAGTGCTCTTACAAGGTGTGTTTGTGAGTGTATGCATCTAAGCCTGTGTTTGAATGTGTGCATAGGTAATAACCAATGTGTCAGACAATGAAAGTTTGTCCATGTAGCTTCAATTTTACATTAGTGAAGAGTATACAACATATTTATGTCTGTGTTGTTTGTTTTTTTGTAATTGTTTTCAACATATTGTATGTGAAGCAGACTGTTTGCTACTCTATTATTGTAGAGTATTACATGGTATGGTTATATATGAATGAATGGCATTTGAGGTTAATTTGTGTCTTTTGTGGATTTAAACATTGTTAAAAGTAATCCTAACAAAGGTGTTGAATGCATCTCCTTCCTCAGAAAAGATTTACAAAGCAAAGTTGTATGTAACTTATGAATTCTGCATTGTTTACATCCATGTCTTCTTTGCCAACAGTCAAAAGCCAACTCTTTTCCCTGATTTTGCTGGGGAAGTGCTGTTTTTCCTGGCACAAAATCTGATTTTGCAAGCCACTAATGAGTGTATGCTGGGCAGTTTGAATGTGTTTTTTGATATATTGATTTAAGTAGAACCCTAAAATGTTGTACATTGCAAAAATACATAGCCCAGATGCAGATGGTTGAGGTTCCTTGCATACCATTTGTATTTCAAATTCTTTCTGAATTTCTCCTTCTCTCTGCACTGATCTCCCATCCTCTATTCCCCCAAAAGAAGACACCAAGATGTGACATCACAACTTTCCTTCCAGCAAACCAAAGAGAATGCTGCCTACCAGTGGACAGGAAGTCAGAATGTAACGCAGGGTCAAGCCCAATATGGTTACAACTACCACCACATTGACCAAAGAACTGAAAATCAGAGCCCCCATTCAGCCTGCGTAGATACTAAATCCAACACCACAGAAGTCTATGCTGAGTTTACAACTGATGCCACAGCTATACAGTGCAGATCTGAGCAGGCTGAGAGCTATTATGAACCTGGAGTTAATGCTGAGTGCAGCTTGGATAATCCAGGTTCCAAGTTTCAATATATGGCTGAAAGCCAGTATGGAGATGACAACTCTTTGTGCACTTCTGAACTCCAGTGCTCTCCATATCAAGCTGATGGCCAGAGTCAGTATAAGTCAGACCACGCTCATTACCAGTTTGACGGACAACCATTCTACCAATCAGATGTCCACCCTGAGAGGGAGGATCATGCGCGGTATGTGCCGGAGGAATATGTTCACTTTCTCCTGGAAAGGTGAGCTTTACATTTTGCCCCTCAGTAAGAGGCAACTTTGTAAAACTTTAACTTTAGTGCACTTTGGAATCTAATAATATACTACTGGCAGGCCCATCCCTTTTGCAAGCTAGCCTCGGCAAGACAATGTAATTTCAGATATTTTATTTTTTCATCAGTCATTCTTAAAAGCTGAAACATGATTATACAGGTTTTCCTTGTGGGTATGTGTATACTGTATTTAAATTATTGACCCGCCCCCTCTTTGGAATACATGACCCTCCCCAGTCTTTTATTATGCGTGAATGTGTGTTTGCATACACACACAGCAGACATTTCCATAATCAAGTGGCCATGTGACTTGATTGTGGAAAGAGTGGTTCAGTTGCTCGTGGTGGGAGAAGACCGAGCGAGGGAAAGGTAGGTGTCCTAAAACAGAGATGTTTATGTGTGTGTCTTTGTATCTATAATCATGTGTAGTCTAGTTTCTCTGTTCTGCTTCTCTCTATTGTTAGGCCTTATGTTAATCAGAGTCTGTTAGAGGGGCTTTGGTTGGGGGGAGGTGGCAACACTGCTCAGTATTGTTTCCTCAGCCCACACGTGCAGCCTGGGAATGAAGTAGTGAGTCGCTTTCTCTCTGTCTGCTTTGTCACTTCTGTAATCTTTTATGTTCAGAGTCAAATCAACAGATTTTAAACTCTTCCACATTCTATGTCATGGGAAAAGTTTGATAATTTTTCTTTGTAGATGATTGTCTTTGGCTTGTTTGGCCCAATACTATGCGTAGCTGTGCCTATGCTTGCAGTGTTGATAGCAATGATAATTTATGTTGTGGCCCATTATTGTATTTCTGTGCCTCTGAGCAGACACTCCCAACAGGGAGACATTGCAGTAGGGATGATGATGAAGACAGCCTCCAGTGAGGAAGCTGCTGAGGAGATGGATAACAGAGAAGGTAAATAACCGCAAGACAAACTAAACTTACATTGATCATGTTATTTGAAATCTTTGGATATGTTAGTGCTGATGATTTGTGTTGCACCTTACAGGTAAAAGGTTAGAGGTATAGGCTTAAATGTGTATTATAAGATAGATATCAATGATGTTTTGTTGAGATTTAAGAAACTTTTGAAAGTTTTTACTGACAATTCAGCAGTCGAAAGGATTGATTAAGGAGGCTTTAGTTGGATTTATTGACAGATTCTTAGCAGAAGTTGAAATGTATTGTTTTTTTCAACTTAAATTCTCTACTTCTGTCGTCTGTTGCCATAAAATCATATCCTCACCTGATATGCTATAGAAATGTCAAATTTTAACACCCTAGAAATTAGTGATCATCTTTCATCATTATTTTTCCAAACTTACCCTTATTAGTTAGGGGGTCCAAAACTTTTTTAGAAAAAGAACTAAATGTACCGTAACCTACAGCAATAAGACCAAGGCTTCTTAAAACATAGTCACATGAGGGGAACTTACAGTCGATCTACAACCTTTCTCTAAAAAAGAAACAAATTAAGAAACAAAGAAATAAGTTCAACCATCTCTCTTTGACCAGATCCACCCTCTTCTGCGGATCTGTCAGGCGGGTCCAATCAAAGGAGAAAGTTGGCAGCTCCACCAATTAATGTGTCACTGGATCACAGTGAGGGGTCTCTTCTCTCAGAAGATGCCTTGGATACAGAAGATGAGGCCTTGGATACTGGTGATGACCTGGATGTCAACATAGATGAGCTGGACACACCCGATGAGGCCGACTTACTGGAATTCAACCAACATGGTCAGATATACACCTGAAGATAAATAGATGTCTAAATGTGCACACACCGAGCATGCAGAGAGACAAACACATAAACACAGTCACAATGTATATGGTATATTTTTTAAAAAAAGTACAATAAAAATATAGATTTGCTGTTATGTTTACTTGTAAAACTTAATTTTGTCTTTAATTCTGTCTTTATGTCACAAACAGGGGACTCAGAACAGTCTAATCTGGGTGCAGGAGCAGCATCAAGTGATGCTACCGCAGTAAAGAGAGCTGCCGAGGAGAGCAGGGATAGCAGGCTCTGGAGGAGTGTGGTGATTGGTGAGCAGGAGCATCGCATTGACATGAAGTGCATTGAGCCATACAAGAGAGTCATTTCTCATGGAGGTACGCAAACACAGATGCTAAAAATTTTAACTTACCAGTTTCTCCTATATTTTTCATAGTTTTTGATCAATTTAATGCTCACCATTCAGTTGTATCCTGTTGTTTTTTCCTTGTTTGGTAGAATCATGTATTTACTTTATGATTTTATGCTTTGAACCATATTCTTTAAAGGTATGCACTCTATTAGCGTTGGAAAATGCCCAATTGTTTTTGTCTGATTTAACATATGAGTATTTCTTATTAATATAACTATATGCCAGGCAATTCGTAACATTGTTGAACCATGTCTGCCAGACTCCAACTGTGCCCTGTCACATTTAGATTCCACAGAGTTGAATCCCCATCAACTCTCTTGATAACCTGAAATACTATAGCCTTAAGCACACAGTGAAAGGGGGAAGAGTGGTTTACAGAGGTATGATCAGAACAGTTCTCATCTTATCATGCATTGAGTCACTGAAATCACTTAAAGTAAATCAATTCCAGCTAAAAATTCGAAAACTACTACAATGAAAGGTTCAGTGTTTTATTTCAAAATGTCCTTTTTGGAAAGTTAAGGTAAGCCCCTTTTGCAATTAATGTGGAGAGGTGGAGGGTTGTAAACTCTCACGCCAACACCTAACCATGACTCATATGTAGACTACCAAATCAGCATCTCCCATGTTAAAAGTGGTACTGATGGGCCAGCCGAAACAGTTTCATACAGGATGAAAGCAAGGGTTGTGCATGTGTACATATGTAAGTGAGACCCACTTTGAATGTCTTTTTTGTGTTTATGTTTTCAGGTTATTACGCTGAACAGAATGCCATCATCGTGTTTGCAGCATGCTTTCTGCCAGACAGCAACTGTGACAATTACAATTACGTAATGGAAAACCTTTTTCTGTAAGTAAGGATCAAACATATGAGGACATGTTAATAAGTCATGTGGAAACTTGAACATTACATCCATTTGTGAAAGTTAAACATCTCATTCCAAAACCATGGGCATTAATATGTTGCAATAACAACCTTCACTCTTCTGGGAAGGCTTTGAACGAGGTTGTAAATCCAGGCTGGTGGGAATTTTTCCCATTCTTGTGGCTACAAGAGCACAAGTAATGTTAGCCACTGGTATTGGGCAATAAGGTCTGGCTTGCAGTCGGTAGTCCTATTCATCCCAAAGGTGTCAGATGGGCTTGATGTCAAGCCAGTTGATTGATAGAGTTCCTCCAGACCAAACAATGAAAACCATTTCTTTATGGACCTTATTTTTGTGTGCAAGCATTGTCATGTTGAAACAGGAAAAGGCTTTCCCCAAACTGTTGCCACAAAGTTCGAGGCACTCAAGTATCAAGACGTGCTGCATTTAGATTTTCCTTATTTAAAATTGCTTGTTTTGCTTTTGTTACAGTCCTTATGTGTTAAATATGCCCGTCTTACACAGTGTTTTCCATTGTCTCTGTGTGTAGGTATGTAATAAGTACCTTGGAACTAATGGTGGCAGAAGATTACATGATTGTTTACCTGAATGGCGCCACACCTCGCAGAAGGATGCCTGGCTTTACCTGGATGAAAAAGTGCTACCAAATGATAGACAGAAGGTAATATTCGCACAAAACTGTATTGTATAATATTGTATAAGTGTTAAATGTTTAACACACACAAACATTCATGTTCCCCCACCACATTAAACCACACAAATGGCACGCACTCTCTTGCACACACCTTTTTTCACTAAACACTTTTGACCTTAAAATTTGTCTCTAATCATCATATTAGTGTTCTTTTATTCTCTTTACTGTTGTTGTTTCTCTGACCGGGATCTTGGTTTTGATTACATATCACATAGATATTATGTAGAATGTCTAAAGCAGACTGTAATTAAAAAATTCAAATACATGTGATTGAGTAAAAAAAATTCTAAAGCAAAGTTGAATGGGGAAAGTGAATAATAAATCATCTTCCTCTTTGCAATATCTTTTATTTAAGTGCTCTTTAGAAAAGATAGACTTTAGAAAGATTACTTGCTCAATATCACTTATAAAAAGTTTATGTGAATAAAATCTTGCATGCTCTGCCAAACTTACATTAACTTGCTGATTTTCTTGTATCATTAATTTTTTCTCACTGTGATGCAAGAAATAACTATAAGTCAGCCCATGATTCATAATTGTTTTTCTAATTTAGATGTTAGTCCTATTAACAGTTTCATAGGTAGGCCAGTAGGGGGCATACCTATCATACCTAATGCTCAACAATTGTTGAACTGAGTTGTACCTTTTGACTGTAATGATGTTACTGAATATAGACTGTGTCAGAAACCACTCCCTCGTTCACTTATTCCCTACCCCCTATATAATAGACAGTCAGCAGTTTACTCCATAGTGAGTAAATTGAGATTTATGACACTTATGAATCATCATTTTGAGTCATCTCTGATGACAAAATCCAACACATAGACACCACGGACAAAACTTTTCTCTCTCTGCTGTGGGAATACTTAATGACACTTTATGTAGGATAGAAATTTCACTCTCAAATAAAATGGCAGACAATAAATGTCAGTGATACAATAAAATCAGTGGACCTCAGTGGCCATCTTCTTTTACATATTTCATTGTCATGACTAGCATCTAATTTATGATGTGCATTCACCATGCTTTTTTAATCTTATAAAACTGAACAACATCAGTGTGAAAAAACATGAGCTTCACCTATCATTGTCATACCACTCCTATTCTAAAGTGTACTTTATACCTGCCAGCAGGAATAGTTAATAATTAAAACTTAACAATAAGTGAATATGTTATAGTTATTGATGAACGCTTTTACTAATCTTTTACACCACTTCTGCCTCTCCTCTTGTCCCACAGACTGAAAAAAAACCTTAAGATGTTCATCATTGTCCATCCTTCCTGGTTTATACGGACTTTGTTGGGGATCACCAGACCTTTCATAAGGTCTCATTGTTGTACTTTACATTTAGATGACACTCTCAACTGTAGAACACACATCAGACAGGACAAGATGTACATCACAGGTCTTAATGATTTCAGAAACTGTACACATTTCACTCTTAACGCTACCAATAACTATGTCCATGCCACCAGTACATGTTGGAAAAAGAATTCTCACAACACTATCGCAGTTTGCAGGATACAGTAATTCACTATCGCCATTTATGGGCATACTTAGTAATCTATTGGCACTTGACACCTCTACAAATAAAAATACAACACCCCGTCCTGGCTATTTCCAAGAATACAATTTGATTACATTGGAAATCCAGGAGCCATCTTATCCCATCAAAATGCTTGAATCAACTCATTTAGATGCACATTACTTATAGCATTACTTAGACAAACCTTTATGATTTCTACTTTCTACAGCTCAAAGTTCAGCAGTAAGATCCAGTATGTGAATAGTCTGCAGGGGCTTGGAGAAATCATCCCAATGGAGTATGTCCACATTCCACCCAGCATTGTCAAGTGAGTCTGTATCAATATTTAATATATGAATCCGCAATTTAGTTTTTGGTGGCCACACAAGGTAGAAACAATACGATCTTCACAGTGAAATGTTACCCTTATGTGAACAGTTTGTTTGCCATTAAGAGGTATTGTAAGCCTTCAAAATAATCAAATTAATACAGTCTGTCAGGAAACCTTTATTATTACTTTTCGGTGACAGCCTGCCATTATGGTCTGCATAGAGTGACAGGTGAACCATGCTACCAAATGAACTAACTTGCCTCTCCTCCGCCGCTGCAGTTTTGTTAGATTACACTCCAGTTTTGCCAGTGACAATTAAAACCTGTTTGTCAAGTCTGTAGAAGCTAAGACAATCTTTGTTTCCATGGACTAATTCATGGACTAAAAAATCCTCAACATATTCCAAATAAATACAGTATATGGTATTTTGTGCATCTGCAGGCATGCTTGATGTTATATCTGGATCTGCAAGTATCTTTAGATATTTTGGGGTCTTTTTTCCAGCCTTTCATAGGTGTTAAAGCTAGACTGCAGGACCTTTACATATAAATGAACGTCCGTTACGTCCGAGCTCTTGCCAAACGAGTTCACGCAGTGCTAATTGAGCCAATAATCGCCAGGGAGATCCCTCTACCAGTGCACCGGTAATGATGCATTTTACGCCAACAAGCAATGATTAATTTGGTTTTGATTTGATTTGGCAACTCTCTCTCTACATGGCTCTGGAACAACTGTACACAGTAGGCTACAGCAACTAGGAGTAGCCTAAATCCTAAGAAGTATCAAAGAAAAGTTTCTGATGCTCCAGATAAAAAAGAAACTCTGCGTTCAAACGAAGGAGCTTTTCTTTGTTGGATGGCGCTGACAGAAGGGACTGAGGGCAGTTACAGATGCCATGTTACTGCTCTTGGACAGGTTGGTAAAATATCTGTAGTAGGCTATGTAGCTATAACATTATTGCACACTCTACCTAAATAATAGATTTTTGTCTTGGAACTGTGGAAATGTCTCTGTATTTCTGTAACTATTTCTGAACACGAGCCTGGTGGTGATAGTCTTAATCAGCATTGTGTGAACTCATTTGGCTTGAATGTAAGGCTTGTTCATTTATATATAAAAATCCCTCACTCTAGCTTTAAAGGCCATGGTGAATGACAATTTCTGCTGTGTAATCATGCCACAGAGCTAAATACTTTTTTTTTTTTTAAATAAAAGACTTACTCAAGAAACAAACTGGAATTTTCCTTCAAAAAGGGAAACAAACACGGTGCAAACTTTTATTCCAAGTTCCTAAATTAGGCATGCTTACACATTTCTCACTCTGCCCCAAGGTATGACGAGGAGAGGGGTATACACAAATTTGCATGCATGAGGTAACTCACCTAACCCGCCTGTATTGATCAGATGGTTGTGTAGAAGTCTCCCTGAAAAATCCTTTAACGCTACGCTACAATGAATTTTCCCATGCTGGGACTAACCTTTGACTGACCTTTGGCTGTCTCCTTATCCAACATAAAATTAGCCAGATATTGATTTTCCTACTTCTCTCAGTTTGTGATGTGGCTTTCCCTGTAAATTGGTTCATTTCCCCGCTCATCTGTGACATTTTATTGGAAATCTAATGAACTTATATACCCTGAGGCAGCTTGCACTAACACCCAGTAACACAGTCACTCCCAAAACAAAGCTGGTCTGATGGTTTGCTATTGAGGAGTTTGCATGCAATGCCTGTTGTTACAGACACCAAACTGGAAAACACCAATTTAACTGTCAGTATGAATGATTGCAAAGGGTTTAGAGTTTCAGTGGACTGTACAGACCAGACCAAGATGGCGAAAAGAAAACAACATTGACAGCTGGTACAAGATGGAACCCGGACTCTGAGACATTTTTGCAGTGCTACAACACATCACACTACTGAGAGGACAGTCATGTACATGACTACTGGTCACTCGTCAGGAAAATGTAAACATGTACCATGTAAAATATGTTAGATGTAATTTTATGTATGATTACTTCCTATTCAGCTCTTTCTATCCAGATCTACAGTTTAAGGGGAAAAGGGTCTGTTTGCAGCTCACAGACTCCCTAAAACACACACAGACACACACTTGCTGATCCTTTGGTGGAAATAGAGTAGAGATGAGAAGAAAGCTATCTAATTCTAACGTTAACCCTATCCATTATCCAAGGGGCCATTTCTTGTACCTTTGTGTTGTCATGCCTTGTGCCACTGAGCATGTATTGAAGCTAAAAACGACAGACTGAAGTAGACCCAATGCTTGTAGAAAAAAAAGGTGTTTAACCGTTTATGCATTGCATTGCATCTGTGCCTCACTCCTTGGACCTTGAACACTCCCACTTTAGCGCACTGATGCTTGTTTTCCTTTCCTCCAATTCACCCTCCTATGTCAATATGGATTCAGGCTACTAATCCCCAGCAACTGCATGTGTACTGACAATATGGTCGCCCCCTGTCATTTGTTTACCTCTCTCACTAACCTTTGCTTTCTGCTCTCCAACAAAATGCTAAACCAGACTGGATACAGAATTGCAAGACACGGCAGTTAAGTAAGTAGTAGGACACTGTTCTTTGTCAGTAAGTGAATTACAGAGACAAAGAAGGAAATGATTGCTGAATATTTCCCCAGTATTAAATGACTGCTGTGCCAAATTTCTTTAGTAATACTATAAGTTTGTCCAGCGGTAATGTGTCATGTTATAGGTCCCTGTGAATTGTATATCTCTCTTTAGCTCCGCAGTCTTTTGACCACCGAAAAACCTGACTAACCTTATCCTGCAGGTCTCAATGATAAAGTACTGATTAGCCAAGACATGGATACATACAGGCACAGAACAATAGGAAATCATCTCACATTTAGTGTATATTTCACATTACATTGACAGAAAAAGGCTGTAACTTTACATATTTCCAGGCTAATATCCATGTAGTGGAACAATAAACTATTGTGACCGTTAAGCCTCACTGAACTCTCCATGCTAGTCTGCCTTTCTCACATTTTCCAAACATTTCGATGCTACCATTTCATTGGACACTGGCAATGCTTTGCATGACTAATAATATCTGTGGTAGTAATTAAATGCTTGGCTGATTTCTGAGTGTACATTTCTACAAAGCCATAATGCCTGCTGTAGTGAGTGAATCTATGAATGAGGAATAAAAGATACTTGGTAAAGAATGAGAATGAGAATGCATACATCTGAAACTGGCCTAGTTTAGCAGGTATGCACTTTATGACTGCCGTTTACTTTATGATCTGACTACGGATTTTATTTCTCTCATATCATATCGTTTTCATTGGCAAATTTAAATGTTAAACTCTATTTTCTCAATTACAAAGATTTACTCCAATTCTTTCTCTCTCATCTTCTCTCTCGCGTAGAGCCGACAAGAAGGGGAACTCTGCTGTTTGACGATTACAAGATACCTGGCTGCTGCCTATCTTCTCCCTGCATTATGCTGAACTCTACTGCAGCATATCTGAATATAAGCTAGCCTGCAGCATGATGTATACGGCACGTAGTTGTTACAAAAACAGCTAGCAATGGGGTTAGAAAGGAAAATGCTGTGGTACAAAACATCAGGCAGTTTCCTGTTCATTGACAAAAGTACCAATCTGAGTGTGCTGAACATAACGCTGTATTAACAGTGCAGAGACTATCACTGTGCTTAAGGGAAGATGCTTTATCCTGCACTACTGTACATTACACATCCATCTTTAATTTGAACAATGCTTTGATTTTTATGTATTTCACTTTCGGGGGATTACTAACTGACTTTGTTACATTCATGTATTAATCTACTCTGTCAGTTGCCATCTGTACCTTTTGTAACCCATGGTACAAAAATAATAAGTGTGGATTCTCTGAAGCCATAGCGAGGCTCACGACTCTTTACTTAGTAACCAAATACAAGCAAACAGAAGTTTTATTATAGCCCATGTGCTCATAAAGAAACAATTGTGTATCCTGAACAATTGGGATGTTACTGTACTGTAGCTCTGTCAATAGACTGTAATGTTAAGGGATACTCCTTTTAGTCAGTTTTTGTAGTCGAGGTTGAGGAAAAATATGCTCCACACAAAAAAATCATTGTAGTGTAGGCTACAAGCCTGTTCAGTTTGTAATTGCATGAAACAGAATGATCGGTTTTTGAATAGTTTACGATGGTGTAGGCGGCTCCTGTCACAGTGGGTTTTTACACTATGTCACCATCTCACTCAACACCTCATTCAATCTTTAAAAGGCTGTCAGCAGGCTGTTCTATTAACACTATATATCACTGTGAAAATACTTGCGACGTCATATCGTAAAGGTTGAAAAATAGCAGGTATCACTAGCTCCAGTAATGTGTTGCATGCGTTCTGTTCCAAAAGTTTCAGATTGCTCTGATCTGATACTGTACTCACCCAAGAGCAGAATCGTAATTTTAGTCATGTTTTTTCTGGGTTGTATGTCTGGGTGTGTGTGGTTGAGAAAGAGAGGGAGAGATTGTTGGGGAGTGATGAAGAAATTCTATCTATTCACTGATGGTTAGAGAGTTACAGTATAGAGAGTGCCTACTGTGCAGGTTGGGTTGTGTCTACTTTTTATTAGATTTTTCATATATTTGTATACAGTTGTTTGTGGCTTGCACGGTATTAATTTGTTGTAAAATGTTTTACTTCATTAAAGACGTGTTCCTCCTCAGCAGTCTTTTCAAAAAGCATTCCATATACCACAATGTACACGTTGCACAATGCATAATAATCAAACTACCCCACCTGCACTGCCTTTTTGTTTTTTATAACATTGAATCACAGTGAATTAATTCATCTTGATCAGTAAAAAAACACTTTCATGCCAAAGGGAATACAAATTAATTGCATATAAAAGCACAGCATATAAAGCCTTTTGCAGCAGAAATTAGCCTTCAGACTTTGGAATGGTTTGTATTAGTTACACATTTGGACACTAAACATTTTCTTGTTCTTTGCCCAACTGCTCAAGCTCTGTTAGGTATCATGGAGACTGTGCGTTGAGAGAAATTTTGGCCACTCACATTAACATTGTTGTAATTCCTGTGTAGGTTTGGCTTTATGTTTGGGGTCATTGCTGTACTGCAAAATGGATCTTCTCCCAAGTCGCTGTTCTCTTGCACATTGCAATGGGTTTACTGTAGAGTTTTTGCTGTATTTTGCACATATGCACATCCAAAAACATAACTAGCATCTGATAAGATGGCGTTTTCACATGAAATGCTCAAGGGCGTTATCTTCTGGGCTTTTTAGCAGACTGATGTAATTGACCGACAACTATGAAATTACCAAATGTACTGCTAGATTAGCAGCAATAGGACTGAATAATGTATTGCCACTAATTTAACAGATTTATTTTTTTCAGGTTATTGTATTTGTTATTCTTATCACTTTGGTTTTTGTTACACTGCGAATATAAATAATTTTAAATGTACCTTGAAAATTGTAATGTTAACAATTCTAGGACAAGAGAATGTTGCGTTGACTCATTCTTGGACCCAGAAGAATTTTCAGTGCAGCTAATGTATTTCAGCCAGTGCCTTGTGTCTCAGATACTTCTCCAATTAGTAGACAGCAATGGGAACTGTGTCAAACTTATTGGCACAGAGGTGATGCTGCGCAAGCATCCACTGTAGGTCTCCAACACCATACACACATATTTCCCTGACATGCTTGCCTTGACACTCTGGGTACACCGCCTCCAGTGAACCCTGTGACCCCTCATGCAACTGCCACTTCACCGGCCATGCAATCGCATGTTATGTCATATTTGGGATTGGGCCACGCTGAGCCAGGAACACCAGGGATTCGTTGAATGGTTGCCCAGAGAAACTCATCAGGACTGTAGGTATCTTTGGAGCACTTGATCACTTGATTTAAGGAGTTTCTGGGAGTTATCCCTTAATTTTTGGTTTAATTGGACTTGTTCAGGGAAGTCTGGGCGCTATCTCTTGAGAGGAGGGGGGGGTTCTCTCACGGTTGGGTTTGATCTCCTGTTTTTATATTGGTATTCTCTCTGTCCCTCATGTGTCTGGTAGTTTTGCTTCCCTTCCTTGATTGCTTTGAATGTTTTCACCTGTGTCTTGTTGTCTCCCCTTCCTGAGTGTATATATATATATATATATATTATATGTGTTTCCATGTCTCTTTCTCAGATCGTTTTCGCTCATGTGTCCATTCGTCCAGACCGTTCCTAGTGTTCCTCATGTTTTAGACTTCCCCAGTGTTTCTTGGACTTTATATTTCTGCCTGCTCCTTGTCAGATTTGTTTCCCTATGTTGGACTGCGCTCATGGTTTCGATCCCTGCCTGCCTCTCCAAGCTGTAAGCCTTTATCACTGTTTGTTGCTCATTTAAAAAACTGAACTGTACTCTGCTGCCCCTGGTGTTTTCATTCTGGGTCCTACTTCCATGTTCCTGGTTCCCCTGCTTGAATAGTGATAAATATAAATTCAAAATACACTGCTTGAATTAAACATGCAGTATGTAATAAGAGAACAGAATTTATTGTTGAAAATAAAACTAAAGTCAAGACCAATCTGAGGGGGTTTTAATGAATAACATTATTTAGTGAAACCATGAAATAAAAGTAATTGAAAACTTTTGTTCACCTCAACAACAGCACATGTAAATGCTTCCTACCTGTTGCTTCCTCTCCATCTCTTTCTGTGTTTCTCCCCTTATTGTCTGATGTTTATAAAACTGTTCGGTGTACTTGTTCTGGTCTTCCAGGTTGTAAACATGAGGCACAGTTCGCTTTGAAAGTAAGACTTCCTGTCAGCACTTTTCAAAGTGAAAACATTAATCATGTACCTAAGCCTGGTAAAGATTAACAAGGGTTTGTTGAACAGAGTGAAAGGTTTATTTCAGTGTAGAAATCTATGCATAAATGTTCTTTAAAGTTACGTTGATCTGTGTGCAATAGTATGCAATAATTCTTCTAAAAATACATGACCAATGCCTTCAGCACAAGTACACACCACACTTGGAAAGATACCCTTAAAGCTCAATTATCCAATGGCTTTGGCACAGTTGTTCCTAATACTATTATTTAGTGTTGGGTCACCAGTTAAAGGGTATTTGTATTGTATTGCCCCATATTGTAATCTTCAGAAACAGTGAAAGCTGTCCAATATTTTTTTTGAAATAGTTAATTTATTCCCAACCCTCGTGCATTCCCACAGGCTACATAACAGTAGTCTGGTTATAGCGTGAAATTATCATCACTAATGCTCAACTCCCACACATGTAATAAACCTCCTGAGAGGTGGCGCTCATTTCAAATCATGTCTATTAATATTTAAAATACGAAAATTTAATGGGGGGGGGGTCCTAAGTTTAAGTTCTGTATTTGACATATTTACAACAATTACATTGAAGCAGTTGTTGGCAATGAAATTCTTGTTCTTAGGCTCACACCATCAATGCTCATATATAAAAGTGTACAAATGAAAATCACACAAGGAAATGAGAGACCAAAGAACAAACATAAATAGTGGAACAGTTAAAATATATAAAATAAACTATACTATGAAATACAACACTGAGGTAGCTTAAATGTATTAATGACATTTAATTATTAAGAATTAATTATTGTGCTTAGTGAGATCAGTTATATACAGAATGTACATGGGTATAGTTTAGATTAGTTTAGCCTTTATGGGGAAATTGCATTTAGCAACAGCAGGGGTAGAGTGGTAAAGCAGCAGTATCACACACGCTATGAGAAAACAGAAAACCTAAAATAAACTAAAACAGACCATACATAAGTGGGTTAAAAACTATGACAAAAGTGAATGACTGTTTCAAAGTGCATAGATAGATAAAGACTAGTCTGGGTCATGGTTTGGGTGCTTGGGAAAGGATAGTCATCATGTCGCCCTCTTGTGGTTCTATTCAAATGCCAAAGGAAGCTACCAACAGACCTGACAGTTAAGACGGACATTGTATTGTATGCCATTATAATTAGCCAAATTGTGGGCTGATAAATGATGACATCACATTTAATAAAAAAAATGAAATACAGTAAATGTATGTGTAAATGTACTTTAGATGAACTAATAGCTAATCATTGTATTAATTTAAAACTTGCTGATATGATACTTCGTCTTTTCTAACCCTTAACCATGGGTTCACACTGTGCAAGGACGACGTTTCGGGATTTTCGAGTATCAAAACATTCAGCTGAAAATGTCGTATTTCCCTGGATGGGTCAGTGAATGCTTCATTGTAATCGCTATATTTCCTACAACACCTGAAGGCAACACGTGGCTCTCTCGGCCCTCTTTGGTCACGCGGTCAATGACATCGGCAGAGGCACTGCGGACGCAGATGTGTACAACACATGTAACAGCCGGCTCCTTGTGAACGCCAGGGCTTCTTTTTTTACCACCCTACTGCAACTGGACCTACGTGAAACCGGGACTGTCATCTTTCGAGTACTGTGCAACCAACGCCTTTGAATAAACCCGGTTTAGGAAGAGGGTGCCCCTCATTAAGCTAACAGTAGTTAGCTTAGCTGGCGAACTTTTACCATCGCTGCTCAGTGAGTAACGCTCAACTTTAACCAACTCGTGCAAGCTAGCCAGGCAGGTGAAGCTATAGCTAAATACAAGGGCGGACTTTGAACTCTGCAAGGGTAAGATTTCAATTTTGCTAGCCGTCAAAACGCTGCTAGCCAGCGGAGTAACGTTAGTGCTGGCTGATGAGTCAGTCCGACTTCCTTGGGTTGTTCTAGGTCATTCTGTAGCGTCCATCGAAGATTGCCAGCTGCTTTCGGGAAACGTAACGTTAGTCATGAAGAGCCTTCCGTACTTCTGTCGGGGAGAGGTCATTCGAGGCTTCGGGAGAGGCAGCAAAGAACTGGGAATCCCCACAGGTGAGTTAATAAACTGCCATTAATCTGTTTTTTCAGGAAGCTATGACGTTATGTGAGGCTCGCTGCGGTTAACGCGGAACCAGAGTAACGTTGGATGGTCGTCATAGGCAGTCTGTGGTTAGGAACTAAATGTCCGTCAGCCTTTCATGGGTGGTTGGACAGATAACGATATAACGTTACCTAGCTCCTGCTCATTCATACTCGTCGCTGGCCACCAGACGTTTAGTTGCCGACTCACTCTGAACAGCAGCGATGACGACATCTTTTTTTGACTGCGGTACATGTGAGCAGAGTAACGGGACTTGACTGATGATGAAAGCGCTGCTATTTACCGAAATAATAGCTATTATGTAGTGATGGCTGTTTCCAGAAATGTATAGTAACATCACATTTTATATCAATTAATGCTAATCACCTGACGTTTGTCGCCTATCGTCCGGTGTCCAATCTATTGAAACGCAAATCTTAACCTTGATAGTGATAAATGTTATATTCTCTTTACCATGACCTTTACTATCAAAAGGACATACAGTAACGTTATTAAACGGCATTTTGTTTTTTGATTTTCAGAAAACTGTCAAACCATATAGTAAGTTGCCAAAACTCCTTTTTTGCAATTACTCAAATCACAGGGTTATAAGAGACACTGGTAGCTGTATTCATCCCAAAACAAAGACGTTCATTGAATATATAAGTCAATTCTTAAGCAAATGTCAGCTTTTACAGAGGAGGTTTGTGTCTAACCATGCAGAGCTTCTAAACACTTAAGACATTTGCCTGAACTGTTACAAAGTCAGTTCTAACTATATATGATAGAGCATTTTGTGGATTATTTTCTAGCATTGGTTATCTCAGCAGCCAGTTCAAATATTTCTCTAAAAAGTGTTCTCCCGTTAAAGACTGGCTGACCTTACATGCTAACCGAGATCTTTCCTTCTTCTGACTCTTGCTCCCTTTATCTCGCCCATCTCCAGCCAACTTCCCCGACTCAGTGGTGGACAATCTTCCAGCAGATGTCAGCACAGGCATCTACTATGGCTGGGCCTGCGTCGGTAATGGTGATGTCTACAAAATGGTGATGAGCATTGGCTGGAACCCTTACTACAAAAATACCAAGAAGTCCATGGTCAGTACAAGAAAAGTGGCATTCACCGCAAACTACTTTGTGTTTTAGTATGAAAGAAAGCGTGCACGTTTTAGAACGTCATTCAAACTGGACTCATGTTTAAACAATCATTTGATTATATTTATTGCCTTTACTGACTTTAAGACATGTTTTGGTGCACAGAGAAAGATTTTGGAACAAATTCAATTAGTTTTAATTTGTTATGACTCTTGGGAACAACTCAACAGCGTTTAAGCTTTGCAACATGAGGCGAAAGACTTTATTCATCGGAGCAATGCTGCGGGGAAAAACCCCTCAAAATATAGAGACTAGAATTTTTTGTGTCCGATGAAAACTGTTTGGGGATCAGAGAGTGTAGTAAATCTGGAATGTCCTCACTGTTAAACTGAAATTGGCATCAAGCATAGCAATGGGACAATAATTGGTGAAAAATACCAATGTTTTTTTTTTTTTCCCCCTACGGTTAGACAGGGTTAAGTGAGGTTTGGAGAGTGGTTATTTTTCACTAATGTATTACTATTATTAATTAATCCCCTTTGTGTTGAGAATGTTATGAGAATGGTGGCTAAAGTCTGCAATGTAACACACTTAGAGACACATTTCTTAAGTAAACTGAAAGCACTTATTGGGAGTGAAGTTATGAATTATATGTTTTGATTTTTTTTTTTGCAAAGTTTTTAGTCCTTAAAATATGTGTTAATGCTGTTTTCAACATGGTCACCTTTTCAAATTATTAAAACAGTATTGTATACTTCAACTCCATAATTTCTAATGTCAGATGCAGAAGCAGGGCTCAATGTAAGCCATTCTAATACATTCTGGTTTGATAAAACAGCAAGAGAAATGCAGTAAGTTACTTTAGAAAGTTGCAGTATGCTTGTAAAAAATGACTATTTTTGTGGTTCTAGGAGTCCCATGTGATTCACACATTCAAAGAGGACTTTTATGGGGAGGTTCTCAGTGTTGTCATGGTGGGCTACATTCGTCCAGAAAGAAGCTTCGACTCACTTGGTACGACACCTTTCTCACGCACGCGTGCGTGCGCGCGCGCACACACACACACACACACACACACACACACACACACAAGCTCCTATCTTTGTATGTCTGCTCTCAAACATCCGAGTTTTACCGCGACTCCAGATCTGATCTTACTATTTTTTCTATTAACCTACTCCCCCTTTCTTATACACTCATCATTCTTCTTTTTGCACCTCTATCATACACTCACTGTGTCTGTCCCTAACAGAAGCTCTCATTACGGCCATCAACAACGACATTGAGGAGGCCAAGGTCAAACTGGAGCTCCCAGAGCATCTCAAACTGAGGGATGACAACTTCTTCACCAGCGCTCCCAGCTCGTCTTCACCCCTGCCCTCCACCACCGCATCCACGTCACAGACTATCATGAACGGTCACTGACAGCTGGCTGTGACTGCAGCACTTTGTTGCAGACAGCCAAGCACTTAATACACAGTGTTTACTTGTACATATTTGTACCATATTGCCTCATCTAAGAGCATAACTGTGTATGAAGCTCATAGGTCTCACTCGTCTTGCTTGATATTTGGAATATTTTATGAAGGTACCTAAAAAGAAAAGCTGATTTTGGGATGAGAATGACCACAAAATACAAATAGTTTTGTAACAACCTGAATTTAAAGAATGACACAAATGGACTGTAAACTCAACTCTCTGAAAGCTATGTAGTCAAGGTCGAAAACAATTATTTTGTCCTTTTCTGTTGCAATTTGTTTCTGTGTTAGATGGTTAGACGGAAAGTCAGGGCATTATTATCTGTAACAAAAACACTGGTCACACGGAGTTGACTTTATGCAACAATGTGGCTAAATGCAAGCCATCTGTGTGAAGACAAGGAGATTAATTTATGTAAATATAATGGTATTAAAGTATCCTTGCTCTCACTTTTCTCTTGAAACAATGTCTTTCTCCTTGTCTTTTGAGACGTAAGCCCTCTACTGTTTATCACTGCCCTAAAAGTTAATGACCATGTTGCATTGAACCAGAGATCGGATTTGGGGGGTTTTATGTGTATATGCAGAACAAATCTTAGTGCTTGTAGACAGGAATTATGTGAAAGTAATCAGCATGGTTATTTATTTAATGAAATGTGTTCAGAAACATGTTTTAAGGATAGGCTTTTAAAATGATTACATATTCACCATCTCGATTTGAGTGGTTCTGCCTTTCCGTTATCAGCCCATTTGCTCGATAGAGAATTGTAGGTGAATGGTAAACAATCTGAGGAACACTTAGGCTGAATAAGCAAGTTTTTAGGCACATCGGTTAAGTAATAGGTTTTTCGTTTTTTTTACTGCAGCTTGCCTGATGGTCAGACCTACAGTCTGCCAGTCTCTGTGAGCTTTTTACAGATTGTAAAACATTGATGAGTTGAAGTGTAAGGTCCACAGCTCCTATTCCCTGCTCTGATATTTATAAAGGGCAACAGTCTTTGAAGTGTATATACCATATATATATATACGCACACACACACATTTATACCATAAAAAGGTGAAAAGATGATCATGCAGAAGTCTGAACAGGAAAACCTACAATACACATTATATTCTTTATCTATATATATATTAGTTTCTTTTTGTATTTCATGGGGTCTTTCAAAATTTTAACAATATAAGTTATTGACTAAACCCTATAAGAGAAGTAACTCTTAACTATGTGTGTTTTAGGTCTGTGTGTGTGTCTGCACCTTTTGAGCTTTTACAAAAACGTTCTAACATAGAACTACTAAGTGTGTGAAGTTCTTTGGACCTGTGTAAATAATTGTTTAAATGAATGAAATATGAGTCTAGCTACGTGATTTTGGGTTTTAAGTCGGTATTGCATTTTAGTTTATTGAAGTGTTATTTAGGGAGTAAAATATGTGTCTGCATTGTATGAATGTTGACACGTATCATGCAACATTAGCTATGATTCGGATTCATGAAGCTGTTTTTCCAGGTACCTTCTCAGTCTATTAGTTTTTGCATATGTTCTTTTTATCGGTTTAGTTTCTTTACTGACGAGGAAATAGGGTTAAAGTTTCTAAAAGCTTGAAAATGGTATGCATTAAGGCCATCTAATGGAATGAAAGAATACAGGAAGCAGTACTTCACTGTGATTATGTTGACAAATCCACTGCTATATGCAGCTTTTCTTTCATGATGAATGCTACTTTATCTATTATAGTCACTCTGTAATGCACTTAATGTACAAAGGAAATCTCACTGTAACTTTGAATTGTAATGTGCTGCTTCTTTAGACCTGTCAAAGAGGGAAGTTTTCATTACTAATACTTTTGCCCCCACTGCATTGCTGTATATGGGTCATATGTTTTCCAGGCCAATTTCTTATAATTATTTTTTCTAGTTTACACAGGGACCAGGGTTACTGCATGTATAGATAAAGGTTCTACATGTCTTTTTTCATTTTTGTGTTATTAGTTATATCTAAGGTAATCAAATAAAACATTTGATCAAGCCTTTTTGAATTTTTTGGGAGGCAAGAAATCCTTATGGAACTCTGATATCTGCCTGAATGTTGTAATTGTCCTAATATCTGTGTGCACATGTAAACGTGCACAGATACAAACATTACTTAGTTATATTTCAATGACCATGTCATCAAATACTAAAGGGTAAGCAAACCCCTGTAAAATTGCTTTACATGCGGGCGCATGAATCCTGGACTCCTAAGGGTCACATTTCCTGTAAATATCATATTTATGCACAAGCAGAGAGGAAGTGGGTGTTTGAGAATAAACCAGATTTTCCTTTAATTTCATTACGCATCTAGTCTGACAATCATGTTACTTTATACATTTTAAATTAAAAGTCATACGGTCACACCGGGTATGTGAATGTGTTTGTAGGTTAAGTGTCACCGCAAGAACAAAAACTCCAGTCTGAAGCGTTTTAGAGGTTGTACATGTTAAGGCTCAGGAAGGGAAAGCCAATATGTGTGAAGGAGGTACAGTGGCTGATGCCCCTGAGCCAATGTTGTGTCTATTTGTTGAGTGTAGCATGAGATAAGACACTGGACTCAATCTGTTCTGCTGGAGACTCACGGTAAAGGTTATATTACCAAAGGCCAAATTAACATTGATGTTGCATGCGCTTGATA
Source organism: Coreoperca whiteheadi (assembly GCA_011952105.1). Lineage (NCBI taxonomy): Eukaryota > Metazoa > Chordata > Actinopteri > Centrarchiformes > Sinipercidae > Coreoperca > Coreoperca whiteheadi. The sequence continues at coordinate 15,533,790 of CM022476.1, forward strand.
CATCATGAAAATAATTTAACATAACAGTGCTTGAGCAGCTCAGTAATTAGAACAACTGATTTATCTCTAGAGGGTCTTCATTTTCAATTTGTGTGAGAATACTGAATATTAATTCGGCTGGTATGTTTGTTGCCCTTTTATGCAGCATGGACAACAATAGAAGTGTGATCTTATAATAACCCCTTGTGATAAAGTGAAATTAAGACCACACTTGCAAAGGTCAACATAAGCTCAAAAATGAATTGTATTAATTTAAATTTAGTAGACACTATTTCAGCTTTCTTAACACAATCACACATCAAATGCAATATGAACATGTTACTAAGCTCAACAATTACAGGGAACAGATAACAGCAGCTTGTGCATTGATTTGCATGCAATTCTTCCCCAAATCTCCTTCAGCTCTCTTCTGTACAACAGCACATCTACAGGTTACACTTCAAGAAATGTAGTCTTGAAGTGTCTGTGTTTTATGTGGTATTTTGGCTCTGAAAAATTAAAGTTCTTTTGATATTAAGTCTACCCCTGCAAATTGAAAGTAGTCTGAATGTATACTGTGTAAGATTGTCCTTTCTCTAAGCGATATCATTCTAGAATAACTTTTATATCATTTCGCGCTGTAAACATACAGTAATCTTTAAAAAAAATCATTTATTCTAGAAAATGTAAACAAACACAAGAAAATGAAATATGATCGTAAACTCAGTCACAGCTTCCTCCGAGGTTTGTAACTCGAAAAAGAAATTTAACTCTTCTTGCAATGTCTCTTAGACATGCACAGTCAAAGAAATAGGTTGCACAATCCAATAGTAAACCAATTTATTGCTGTTGAGGCAAAAGACTAGACTGGAAGTAAGTCAACATCTAACTTGACCCAGCAGCCATATCTAATGTCTCGGGTGACATTTGCAGTGACTTAATAATCAAACTGAATTTAATTTAAGTTAAGTTTACTGACTCACTTTAATTAATACAAACATAATTAATTGTATATTTATTGGAAAAGATATTCTCAGTGTTGTGCAAACATTAGATAGTTTTGTTTTCAGATTTGTATGTATCTCAGATATGTAGCTGAATATGCCACGTGCATGTGAGTTTTGATACCACTTTTTTCCGCCTTAGCAGGATAAAGCTGGGGGAAAAATAGTTTAAGTAGATTTAACTCTCTAGTGTTCCCTTTTGTTGCAGCCAAACACTGCCACTCACACCAAATTAATAATAACATTAAAATAACATATTGATTGATAACTAGCTGGTATGACTAAACTGTAATTCCTAATAATGTCATTGAAAAACATTTGGGGCGAACGGAATTGTGTGCTTGTCACACTCCTTCACCCACGACTGCTTCACCTGTTGAGATCCCCCCCCCCACCCCACCCCCTTTCCAAACAACAAACAAATTTAACATTTTTAGACTGAAATGATGCATATGGAAGAGCTACAGCCTCCCAGTCAGGTCTTTTGTGCTTTCTTTTCATCTGTATGAGTAGCTCTCATCATCGTACTCTAGCTCAATCTCATCTTCATCTAAGAGTCCGTACTTGAACTTACGATACACCGTCCCATCTTGTCCCATGTACACAATATCGTCATCATCATCATCATCATTGTCTTCCTCATCACCCTCACATTCAATGATTCGGTCGCTGTACTCCCCAAATGAAGAGGTGGTGGGTTGTGAGGCAATGTCTCCACTGGTGTCCAGTTTCTCATAGCCTCCAGCTTTGGTTTTGGGTGCAATGGCAAGTGATTTAGATCGAGCATTGAGGAAGAGGCAGACCCCTCCGCCCACAGAGAGGATAAGTAGAACACAGGCAGTGACAAAGAGTTTGACGGTGCTGCCTTGAGTCTCTAAATCCTCAGCTTCCTTCATCACAAAGTTGACACCCAGGATGCACTCCTCTGAGAAGAAGGACATGGAGCAGACCATTCGGTTACATTAGACAACGGTAATCTGTATACTGGGTCTGTTTCTGCTGAATCCCTGTCTAGCATTGGTGCATTTTACAATACTTTTGTTTCAATGAAATGCAGTCTTGTCTGTGAGGGCCAGAGGCCAAGAAAGCATGGAAAATGTCTTGAAATAGGTACATATACCATCATTCTAAAATACTGGAAACGCCTGTTTGGCAATAAGATGAAACTCATGTCTACAAGGTGGGAAAGCTAGCAATTAGATGAATTATACAGGGCAACCATTACAAATGACAGATGCCCTGAAAGAATGTGACTGTTCACTCACTTACATAAACACTATTTTCCAGGAAGACGTCTAAATATAGTATTTACAGAACAAGAATTTGAATTGACAAGATGACACAAGAGGCCTCAGTGATCTGTGTGTGTTTTGCTGGAAGGCTGTGTTGCAGTGTGGGTTCTTGTTTACCTCGCGTGGCCTTGCAGTCACAGCACTCCCTGGGTATTGGTTTATCATCGTGGCGTGTCTCATTTCCACAGCAGGACAAGCAGCGGCCATCATCAGACAGGATCTGGAGTGTGGGGCACACTGTGCAGTTCCACATGCTGGGACCTCGGCAGTCAATGCAGGACGGGTCACAAGCCTTGCAGTCTGGCTCATCGCTATCAGACTCAGAGCCCTGGAGCAACAGAACAGACCGACTCAGTGTCACAAAATGTATCATGTATCACTATACCGTGACTTGCCTTGCCAGCTCTAATATGTTATTCATTTTTTCATGAGGCAACAACACTCTTTGTAAAGGAAGCTGTCTGTCACCTGTGAAGCAGCGTAGAAGCTTAGGAGACACTGGGAGTTACAGATACCACCCATAAACTTGTAGCCTTCATAACAGGACTGACAGGCCAGAGCGCCCTTATCTGGAAAGAGAGAGAGAGATATCACACAAAAGGAAATAGTGTCATCACATGGCTGAACTGGACTTTCCAAATGAAAAACATATCTAAAGACACATCAGAATTATGTCATGGCTCTCAATTGTACTCTCCAACAAAACGATAAAAATACTTCTTTTACTTAATTTTTGTTTACTCTTTACCCTTGTACAGTGTTCCCAAAATGTATCACCACAAACAATTATTATAATGGGCATTCATTCTTGCTGCAATTTAAGAAGAAGCCTAATGAAATATGATTCCTCCTCATATTATTTGGCGTCCTGGGCTACGATGTTCACTTGTGACAAAAAATCTGTTGTTTTGATTTAAAGGTCCAGTATGAAGGATTTAGTGGCATCTAGCGGTGAAGTTGCAGTTTGCAATACCACTTGTCTCACGCTCCTGCTCCAATCGTGTAGGAGAACACAGCCCTAAAAATAGAACAGCACATGGCAGAAGACAGGCTTCCTTTACCGCTGCAGGTCTTGCAGGTGGGGTGACACTTGTGACAGGTCTTGGACCGGCTGTCTTGGTAGTAGCTTGGAGGACAGCTCTGCAGGCACTGCCCCGACTGCCTCAGGTAGACGTAGCCCTTCCGACAGCTCAGACAGTTTGTGTTACCGCGACCCCAACACTGGCTGCAGGAGGGGTCACATCGCTCGCAAACCATGGCGGTGGTGTTGCCAAAGTGACTGAAAAGGACAATTCTATATGTTTAGTATATGATGTTCTTTGATGAGGGGACTTTGCGTGTCTGTGTGTTCTTCTAACCTCTCTGAACAGATTTCGACGCAGCTGCTTCCCTGCTTGAAGAATCCAGGTTTGCAGGTGACACACTGCACACTGTGGCGACCAGTGCACGACTTACAGCTGAAGTGACAGCGCTCACACACACGTTCGTCTCTGTCCTCGGCATAGTAGCCCACAGAACACTCCTGCACGCATGTGCTGTCTGATGAACACAGACACAAAGTCACTTTCTTAAAAGGAGAGGTTTCCTTTTGGTGGATAAGAAGTAGAACATTTACTATGGGGTAATCAAAAATATATTCTGCTAATTATTTCAGTAACTTACTCAGTAGGAAGTGGGGCTCCTTGCAGCTGAGGCAGTGGTCTTTTCCTGGCCCAGAACAGCGATGGCAGAAATTGTGACACTGTTGGCATTCCCCATTCTGGTCCATGTATAAGCGCAGAGAGCACTGACTGAACCACACACAGTGTCCGCTGGCATCTTTACGCCTGTTGGAATCACAGCTGAGGCAGGATGAGGGCTCATGGCCTGAGCAGGTCAGACATGATCTGTCACAATCTGGGAAAATGAGAAGCCATGAGTCAACTAATACATTCTGTAATGATGGAGTGGATTTTTTTATTGATCTTATTTTATTTTGCATGATCAAAATAAACTTCCACCATCCCTACCTCTACATTCATTGGTAGTCTCATCATAGTAAGTGTTGGTGGGACACTGAGGCAGACACTCTCCGTTGTAACGTACAGCTTTCGGGTTGCGACACACATCACAGTCATCAAAGTCCGGTCCGTCACACGAGGCACAATCAGCATGGCAATGCACACACTCCTGTTGTTTCTCACTGGCAAAGTAGCCATTAGGACAATCATCCACACACTTATCATCATGGAGGAAGTAGTACTGGGCACACTCTGGGAGAGAGAGAAAGAAAGAGTATTCCAATTACTGTACCTATTAGGAGTAGCTCTTATAAACTGTTTGATAGGAATTGATATTCAACAGACTTGTGTAAGACATGTATAAGTATTTAAAGGATCCTTTTTGTGCTTCAATTTCTTTTGCACTAAGGACCATATTTTTCACTCATGCAGCCCAATCACATGACTAGTTTCCATAAATGTCCTAAACAAAAGCAAGGATGGGTTTATACAAACACATACAAAAGAATGCAACTCCTAACTCTTTGTGGTGTGCACATGCCTTTTTTTCAAATCTCTTCTTCGTTCCCTCAGTCAGCCCTCACTTCCTATCCCTCATAGTGACTTGTATGTTTATCCTCAATGATAATCATAAAACTACCCATAACATAATCATAGAAAACTTGGTACATCATCTTTCTCCTCCTCCTTTATTATGAACTACTTCAACACTAAACTAAGTCACCTTTCAAAACAACATCTTTCTTAATTCCTCCTCTCCATGGCTTCCATTTATTTACCCTTCACTGCTCCACCCAGCATACTTACTCTTACACAGGCCATCTTGATTGCACTCTCTACAGTGAGCTGGACAGTGAAGGCATTCAGTCTCGGTGGTGTAATAGCCCTCTAGACAGTGTGACCTGCAGGAGTGGTCCAGCAGCAAGTACGGTGTCTCACAGCTCAGACAGTGAGACGAATTCCCCTGGCAAGATGTACACTCTGGGACACAAGGCTGGCATACACCACCTTGAGGAAACCCTCTGGGAAAGAGGCAGAGACAGGAGAGAATGAGGCATCATTGATGTATTATGATGGCGCGTGTTCATGTGCAAGTTAAGAGATTAGAAAACAAGACAAGCACCTCTGACACTCCACCACACACATGCTATTGTGCAGGTAAAGCCCACTGCGACAGCGCTGGCACTGCTGGATGTCGTGACACATGACACAACCTTTCGAGCACTCTTCACACTGGCTGGACGCCTTGTCGGCAAACGTACCAGATGGACAACGAGAAGTGCAGGTCTGTCGAGCAGTCAAAAAATGACCTAAAGACAGACAAATCACACCACTGATACGAGAAAAATAATAAATGACACAAGGGTTGTCAGTGGTCAACAACTTCATAAAAGTTACAGTAGATTCTTTGTCATCTTTTCTTATACTGCCTGCTACCTGAGTAACAGCTGCTGCAGTCCTCCCTCCCTGCGGCAGAGCAAGTCTTACAGGAGGAGTCGCACAGCTCACATTCGCCCTGACCTGATGGTAAACAGCAAACAGAAACCACGACAAAATTTGTAGACATGAATGACATGGAAGAGGGGAAGATTGAGACGAGACGACCCTCATAAAATGTCATATGACTGGAAGCATACGAGATGGGATAAAAAATAGACTAAAGGATTTGTTATTGAGTACCTACTGATAGATAGAAAAATATATTTCACTGCAACATGCTTCAGTAGCAATAGTTGACAGAGGGACTTCCCGTTTAATTTTGGGTTGACGGTCAAGAGAGGAAACCTGTCAGCCTCACATTTTACAAGTACAAAGAGAGTAATTAGAAGATTAGAGGTGGGTAATGTTAACAACATTTAGTACTGACGTCAAATTAACATTTGCCGTACTGTTTCTGAAGTGTTTGTCAGAGCAGGAAGCAAGCTGTCTGCCATCTAAACACTCCCCGTTGTTCAGCGTGAATCCGTCCTCGCAGGAGTCACAGTCGTCATATCGAGGCCCTCCGCAGGAGCGACAGGTGCGGTGACAAGCCTCACAGTCCTGGCTCTCCTCATCCACAAAGAAACCTTCCTTACAGTGATCCACACACCTTCCATCTGGACACATAAATATACTTTTTTTTTTACTTCCTCTATATACCATTAAACGTATCATTCTTTGGATGAAAGAAATTATTTGCCGTCTCTGACACTTTTTTGTACTTGGATGCTTGAGATCATAGAGGCCAACAGAGGGACCTTTACTTTGATATAAATTGCAGTATTTTACATCAAAATCAGATGCAGATCACAGTTTCCCCAGAAATGTCTCTAAGTAGAAGGGTCAAAGATTCTGAAAACAGTACAGCGACATTGAAACTGCTATTACTGTCATCATGTCTCCTCAGGGGATAGTGCTCCATCCGGTCTACCATATCTAAAGGGTACCAAGTCACTTGTTCTGGCCCCAGGAGTCCATCAGCTGATATTCACACCATAAATTATAATGATAAATGGTTAAAATGTTACCAAAGACGTAGAATCCATCTTTACACCAGTAGCACTGGGACTGGTCACAGATTTCACATTGTTTGTCTTCACACGGCAAACACACCATTTTGTCGTTCACATTGTAGGTCCGATCTGGACAGGACTGATGACAGTCTGTGCCTAACCTGACAGACACAAAGACAGATGGTGTCAATATGATGACATATGAATATGGGGGTGAATCTTAATGAAACTCTCAAAGGAAGAGACTTACTGGTAGTAACCATCTTCACATTTGAGGCAAACAGTTTTCTGCGCCTGATCTCCTGAATTCTCTGTGGTGAAGAGCAGAATTTAAAATGAATCGCTGAAAAAAGATCAGGCATATTGCAAATTCTGGAATTAGCGAAATGACTCTTTATGCAATCTCAAAGCAAGACAAAAAAGAGACACTACTAGTTCAGACTTATTATTAATTGTTGCAGCAGTCCTTGTTTTACTGTTTTCATCACCAGGGTTCAGGGATTTGCCCCCCTATCTCTCCATATTGAAAAAGGTAAAAATAACACAACAATGCAAAGATAATATCACTTTGGTGGCAAGTGTTAGTGAATGGCTGTTTATGTAATTGAAATGTGGAAAAAGCCCATCTTATATCCCCTCTCATCTACTGTGCACCCAAAGGCAGCGCTGTGATTTCTTTGAACCCAGTTTCCATTATCACCAGCAGGAGGCACTCTGAATACATACATAACAATGTGCTCAGTTCACTGTAGAATTGAATGGCACTCTCAGAGTGTGATCAGTGGAGAACTAGCAAACAAATCTAACCCAGAACCTTTCAAACAAGTGTAAAAGTCAAAGACTTTGTACAGGCATTTCAGTTCACATCTACAATGCCTGTTAGTTTGTCCCATCTTCAAGACATCAGAAGTCAGATGCTGTTGCTCTGTCTACTACTGTGTAGTAGGTGTTGTGCGCGTGTGTATGTGTGTGTGATTATGTACTGTCTGTTCAGCTTGCATTACAGGTGTACTTTTGCTGAACGATAAAAAAAACAAGCATAATGTGTGACAGGTTATGTAAAACATTCAGCATTTTGCTGTTTATGTGGGGTTTTTGTTTTTGGAGACAAAGGAACATATGCAGGGGATAATAATAAGTAATTCAGGTACATGTGAGAGAAAGTTAATTTTTCTTCCAAACTAATGAATTCCTGCTTTCAATCAAAACTATCCAACTAGTAACTGAGGAAGAGCAATGCTGTCATCCCGCAGTCCAATGGTGTCAAAACATCTCCAAAGACAGAGGGAGCGAGAAGGGGGCTAGACAAAGAGACAGAAAGTATCAGACAGGAAGCAGAGAGAGAGAGAGAGAGAGAGAGAGGGTAAAGGAGAGACAGAAGGAGGGAGAGAAAGAGATGGAAATAACTACTAAAAAAGCCTCTTCTGCAGATTTTCCCTTGGGACATTCACCCTCTCCAGAAAAGCCTCCATTGACCCCCACTCCCCATTCCTCTCTCCATCTCCTTCCAGCACCCACAACTTAACACTGCATTGGTTAACACTTCAATGCAGTCGACAAGCCACTACCTGTGAAAGCAATTACTCATACAGAGAGACTGGGGAAAAGGAAAGGTGGGAGGGACAGAGGAGCCGGAAATCATGCCTTCAGGCTGTGTCTATGTGAAGAAAGAAAATAGCGCCCGCATAAATATTAATCATGCAAGCCAGGGGAGGAGAGATTTCAACAGAATTTAAACTGGCATACACATCCTGAAGTATGCACTTGTGGAATGTGCAAGCACTCACACACATTTACAGTCTACATGCACTCGCAAGCTACATGATACACGAACACTCACACACATATGATATACATGCACACAATCACACATTAAAGTGCACTCAGTCTCAGTAAAAAGAGGTGATGTGTAGTCAGGAGTGGGGACAAATTAACTTACTATCAACTAAAGTCATCACTTCAGTGGGAGAAAGTGACGTAGCGTGTTTATCAAGAGGTGTTTGAGAAATGAATTGCTGATAGAGAAGAAGAGAATATAATGAAGCAAAACTTTCATGAGAAAGACAGCTTTTTTCAAGCACAGAAATGAGCTGCACAGAATCAAAACAATAGAGGTGAGTTGAGCAGGAGTCCATCTTAACAGTAAAGGAGCTGTAGGATTTCTGCTTTACTGAACCCTAGTATGACGAGTAAAGATCAATAGTATTGAAACAATGTCAATCATGGTGCATTGCGCAGTCTGTGTAAATCATCTTGTCTTGAACAATGAGGGTCAAAAAAGCCAATTAGCAACCCTCATCAACAAAACAAAAACCGTCACGAGAAGTTGAAAGCAAAGGAATGAAAGAAGTAAGAGATCAACACCCACGGAGTAGGACTGGTGATGTTCAGAGAAAAACCACACAGACTGATTAGAGATGTGTCAGCAGCAGTGCCCCGTAACTGAGGAAGCCATGTGTCAAGAAGGGCCAAGATAATGAAAGTTTTTAATCTCAGGTAAAAGACATCTTTTGCAGATTTCGCCAGCCTGAGCTTATCATTGGGTTACACAAGACATGTGCATCACTGCCATTCCATAAGATACACAGAGCCAATACAGATTCAAACCATGACTAATCCCATTATAAAATATCTTCGAATCCTTATTCCATAATTAAGGAGTATAGTATGCAGAAAGGATTTATGGGTATGATACTGATGATGAGTTAAAAAGAAGTACTGAAGTAATCTGATGGGGGAGATAGGAGTGAGCTGCTGCATCTTATCACACACTGTCAGACTGCCGAGCTTATCGATAGATCTCACGCAACAGCACATTACAAGCTAACACATACATAAACACACACACACACAGCTCATTTACTAGCTTGTAAGACTAATCTTAAATGTGTAGTTCACCCAAAATGAAACTGAAACCCAAACCTCAGGTGCAAACGTTTGACTTGAGAAAAAATGTAGAAATTTTGGGGTGTTTTGTTGCCTTTTTCGAATCAGTAACTAGCTGGTGCAGTGTTTTCATAAACATGCTTTAATAAATAATGATAACATTTTGGGGTGAAATTTTCCTTTTAATATATAATACTGCATGACTTAATCCTAACCTATATCTACAATCCTAATTTTGATTTAATAACGCCACCCAAATCCTAACCCCAAAGTATTCCCACAAAAAAGTGGGGGACATCCAAAACTGCCTCAGATCCCAGAAATGTCTTCACATTACTGTAAATGTCTCAAACTGGCAGTCATATGCATAGAAATACAGGATGACACATAGTGTAAGCATGCACACACACATATTAGATGCCAGTCACAGACACTACACGTTCTGTTTCATCTTCACTTCAGCATGTAGCATCACATCTCAGGGCCAATCATCTCAAATCTCTAATCTGCTGACTGACTTGTTTAGCTTGCAGAATTGTGATTACTAAGAGCGGCTGGGTGGCAGGGAGGCTGTGGTGGGGTTGAGAGTGAAGAAAGATATTCCACCCAGAATGCATAATGACATAATAACAGCCCGTCTCCACCTCAGCACAATAACAACTTTCTCTGGTATGTCGGTAACCATCGCTGGAAGAAGGAAGTGCTCTCATCTTTATGTGGCTTGTACTGACAGGGTGAGGTGTAAGAATTTAGGGAGGACTCATACTGCATGGTTTACTTAAGTTTTCACATTTCAGAGCATTGCAAAAAAAAACAAAAAAAAAAAACAAATCTTATTCAAAACACCATTCAGAAAAATAGGGTTTTAGCATCCTGTTTTGCTGTAGACAAAGGTATGTTGATTTTACTAACAGCACAGATGGAAACAGTGGATGGACAAATAGTTACCGGCAGCATTCACCCAGGAGTGGAAAATCAAATTTTTTGTAACCCTTTGCGGGATATATCATGTCTGCCTCTGACATAAATTAGATTTCAGGCAGTTTTCATTGTGGAGAAGATAATCAACATCTGTCCTGCAAAAAGGTACAATAACTGTCAATGGCAGCATCATTAGTAAATGCCAAACACATTTAGTACAATAAAGTCCTCCTTAGGTGTAATGTTTTGTTTACAAGCATCCCAGACATCTCACTGTATCTTGCTCCTTAAAACTGAAATGATAAGTCTTCAACTGTGAAAACGTAAAAGTGTAGGAAGTTTTCTTCACCCACAGTCCCTTCGGCCAGATATTGTGGTGTCCCACGTAGCTATAGAATATAGCTGCTGCTGAAGCTATAGTGCACTTGGTTTTATACCAACAATCTGATCGATGAAGAAGGTGGAAGAGGTAGGAAGAGAGAAAGTGAGGAGTGAGAAAAAGATGTGGTCTACTTACTGCGTTCACATTGCTTGCAGCCCTCGTCACAGGGGAGACACTCCTCATTCTCTGCATCCGTAACGTCACCTGATGAAAACAGCAGATACAGTAGTGGATTCAAATATACAGTACATGAGACATAGGAAAATGATTATGAAAAGACTCCAACAACAGTCATTCGGATTTAAATTCAAAATGGTATGTGTCCATTTTGTGTAAAGTATTTGAGTTTTTTAATGATAATTGCTCAATACTGGACGACACATTTATTTAAAATAAGGTTCAGTAGTGGAGAAAAAGAAACTATATTTAAAGCTACTTTCAAGCCTGTAAATTTTTTTGTTTTTCACAGCAAATGGCATGTTTTAAGTGGAGTGCAGTATATCTTACAGACATAACAATCAAATTACTTCCTTTACCAGTCAGTCAGTCAGTCATTTTCTATCGCTTGTTCCCATTAGGGGTCGCGGGTGACTGGAGCCTATCCCAGTGACTTTGGGCCTTAGGCGGGGTACACCCTGGAAAGTGGCCAACTCGTCGCAGGGCTGACACTTAGACAGACAACCATTCACACTCACATTCATCCACTAGGGGCAATTTTGGAGTTATCAATTAACCTACACATGCATGTCTTTAGACGGTGGGAGGAAGCCGGAGAACCCGGAGAGAACCCACGGTAACACGGGGAGGACATGCAGACTCCACCCAGAGAGATCGTGTGACGTTGGTCTGGGCCAACCCACGATCTCCTTGCTCTGCCACCGTGCACCCCCTTCCTGTACCACTGTAATGTTATTTTTTGTCATGACTCAATAAGAAGGTGCTGCTTTATCGGTGCTTGTCTTATTTTAGAATTACACACTTTACCATCTTTGTAAAATTTTATCAAAATTATAGCTTCATTTTGCAATGTTTATTTGTGAATTCTTTATTTATGTCACATCAACCAACATGGAGTCATTGCTCTGTCACTGCACAATTGTCAGTTGTGTCAAACATGCACAATTGACATATTTCGCCTACTCCAGAGTTCAAGCTGTCTGTGGGGCCAGTTGAGACCTGCCTAGCACATATGGTAAGAATTTTGTCTCATCCTCCCACTCATACACTTTATATTCTCACATACAAACTCTCATAATTACTCTTCACCTCTCTCTCACATTCAGTGTAGTGAAGTTGTAACTCCCCACCTCCACCTCTGTCTTTTCACAAATATCTCAAAAAACATCCCACCTCACTCAAAACATTTCAGCTCTTTCTCAATCCTCCTTTGGCTGGCATTCACATTTGATCAAATACGACGCCATAAAGTGCAATGTGTTCATCTTTCCCAATCTCTCAGAGGATAAAAATAAATCTGCAGATGTTCTTTAGTTGAATAGATTAAGAACAGAAATTAGAAGCAAGAACACATCGGCACCAGGCAGGCCTAGATACATGAACTTAGTAAAGACAAATGATTGACTGTATTTGTCTGGTGGGACATTTTCATTTGAATATTTTCAGTTTCATACATTATTTATCTAAAGCAACTGACATCGTGTAATATCAGTACACAGTGTTTTTGTATTTCTGTTATTGTGTTTATGCTTTGTTGAGTTTCGTAGCAATGTTTTTCTTCTGCTGATAGTATGCAGCTTCCTTCATTGCTAGACTTAAATATCAAAAGCACAACAGAAAATTACTTGAATCAGCTCATTGACATGTAGCATCATTAATGAAACTTCCTGAACCTTCAAAAGCCCCTTGATTAATTTATGAAATATTACTGTTATCTTCAGAATCTCAAATTCCTCCTCTGAACTGCACATTATTCACACCTAACACTGAAATCTAAAAGCTTTTAGTACTATAGTGTACTCATCTGAAGAAGCCAGTCCAAATAATAGTTTCCTTTTCTTTTTAAATTAAATTTAAATAAATCTTTAAAATCTATAAAATAGTGGCTCAGATCCCTGTGTGTTGCCATATTTTCTTTTGGCATATTTTGTATTTGAATTTTAATACTTGCTTTAAAATGAGGTCACTGTGCTACATGTGTTCCCTGAGGTGACGTTTGACAAATTCAGCCCAGCTCTGTGACAGTGGTGCTGAGCAACAGTGGCAGCTATTAAAATCCTTCCCAAACTCTTCATTTATTCAACAATAGTGAGATGTAGATGACATATTTTTTTATTCATGCTTATTTTTTAAAGTGGTCACCTTTGTAGAATTCACCAACCTATTCAGCATTTCTACTTCAGATTTAACAGAGTGCTTTTCATAGTGACATCCGTAAATGAGCATGTAGCAAAGTCTTACAAGTGGCTCTATCAGCAACTCTCACCTGCACTGCACTCCAGCAGGACACACTGGCCATTTCTGAGCTTGTGTCCTGGGCTGCAGCGGAGGCAGTGATATGCTGCTGTGCAGATGATGCAGTTGGCAGGACAGGGTTCACACCGTCTCGACACAGAGTGGAAGAACCCCTCTGGACAGACATCCCGACACTGACCCTGAAAGAGGTATCTGACCACCTCAAACGTATCTAGATGGAGCAAGAAAAGAAAAGGAAATCTGCACTGGAAATGCTCTAAGGGACATACCTGTTGTGTATGCAGACATACTCAGACATGGAGTCATCAAAACACAGGTTGGTTAGTCTCTAATTCATCATATTTGAACATTGAATGGTAACGCATTTACATCAGATGCCCAGATGTTCAAGTTTGAATTTTTCATCATGAATTTTGGGGTTTGAATTTTATCAGTCCAATTTAAACTACCTGATTTTTGGACTTGACTTGAATTTTTAGATACAAAAATATCCACTTACATTTGAGCAACTTCAATATACTTTTCTAAATATTGTCTTTGTCTGTGTGTTTTCTTTCTGAATTTGTGAATCCTAAAAGCTTTTTATATTGCACATATCGAATGAATGAAACAAAAAACTCTGTACTAGTGTGTGTAACTGTAATTTCATACAGGTGTGGGCGTGCGTGTGTGTGTGTGTGTCAGTGTTTTGAAATGGACACTTTCATATTTTTGATTAGCCATCTGTTTTCTTGTCTTGATCTCTTCCCCTGTTCCCTGTTACGCTCAGTTCTCCATCTCTTTCATTTTTTCCCCCGTCTAGAGACAGCAGGGGTGTAAAACTCCACATTACTCAAAGGTCAGTATCATGAAATTTCTGCTCAGTATGCATCAGTATAAATGTGTGTGTGTGTGGGTGACTGGCCAAGATAAGAGAGATTGTTTTGAGAGAGAAATGACATGGCGAGAGACAGATGGAGGGTCTCTTTATGTTATTATTGTTATGTCTCATTGAGCCTCTGACAGACCTGCAATTAAATGGAAACACATTTGCAAACACAAGTCTGACAAACTTGCTGGCTAATTGATAGTGTGTGTGTGTGTGTGTGTGTGTGTGTGTGTGTGTGTGTGTGTGTGTGAAGGGGAAATCTGGTGTTAATCTTCTCCTTGGCTGTCTGGTATCTTAAAGTGTGTGTGTAGGTGGGTGTGTGAGTAACAGAATCTCCCCAGTGTAAATACGTTCATCCTGACAGCCATAATACTGTCTGTGACACTGTGATAAACACAGTTATTACTACCACCTTCGAGTTGATATTTCTTCAGCTGGGAGCCTGTAATGACGTCCTGGTTTTATCATAACGATTGTTTTCGCTCTGTTGAAAAAGTTTTTTTTAACAAACTTTGGATAGGCTGCATGGGATCCTAGAATCATAAAACTTATCCAAAGTTAAGATTTGGAAGCAAACATAGACAAACGTAGGAAGCAAATAGACATCAAATTCAGACAGAGCTTGTCCTTTAACTGAGCTAAAACATGAGAGATGTGCAGTGACCTCTGCATGAGGATACAATGAACAAATGACTGATTCCCCCCCTTTAACTAATCTATCAGTAGGCCTTGGCTGAATTACTGCTTTAATTAGATTAATTTAGTTTTAGGAGATTGATTGGTGGAGTCTGGCACAAATGAGCCTTGGCTTGATTCACATGATGCTACGAAAAAGCATGCTTTCACTTACATTCCAGTCCCAACTAGATAGATGTGTTTTTAAGTAAACAACACTGTAGCTCTACAAAATGCTACCTGTGACACTTCAAAGGCTAAGAGCATGCAGGTTTTATATGATGGGAAAGAGAGTATTATGTATTTATGGTTTTATCTGCACTAACTGGTGCAGCTTCTGCCTGTCAGTTAAAGTAATACAAATTTGATTTATACTATGAGAAATATACAAATGTGTATTTCATTATCAAACAAGGTATAAAAAAAAACAATCATCACTGTGGTTTTCAAATCTTAAACTGGGTTAGTGTACCTCTGTCACAGCTGGTGCAGTTGTCAGGTCCCTCATCATTGCACTCGTGGCAGGTGTGGTGACAGAAATGGCACTGCCTCCCCATGGCATAACGCCCCTTCTGACAGCGGATGTCGCAGCGTCCATCATCAAAGAACCTGGAGGTGGTTCCCAATGAACATGTGAAATCAGCGTCAGCCACTGTAAATAATATTCATATTCAAAGTGCGACAAAGTGTTGCACTTTGTTTTGAAAAAAGAAGCAAAACAAACTGACCAAAAAACAAAAAGAAACATGAGTTATTTAGTTTGCTGAATACAACTTCTCATCTCAAAAAACTTCTTTTGTTAAAGCAGAATCACTAATTTTAGAATAGACTTGAAAAAGCCATTCAATTGCAGTAACAAGATTTCTGGTAATAAGCTTGAAAAGCTGTTAAATTGCAGTAGCAAGACTTCTTATAATAAGCTACAGTACTTTCTACATTTGTATTTATTGTCGTTTGAACTGTCTATAAGTGTAACATCACTAGAGACTAACACAGTGTCTGTAGTGCTTCTAAATATGATACACTGTACATATAAGATAAATTAGACTAAAGTCGTACGGATTTCACAACTGAAACAGTTTGATCTGAACCCATTTGGATCCAAGGGCTACCATATTTAGACCAGCTTTTAGTTCATCAGTTTTTGACAGTATGTGGGTTGGTTGGATTGGAATACAGCAAGTGTACCTTCTCAGCAGTATTACTTAGCATCTTTTGAATACAAATGTTTGTCTGTCAGTGGTTCTCACCTTGCTGTAGGGCAGCTGGTGCAGTCCTCTCTCTCCGGACCTGTGCACTGCAGACAGGTAGCATCACACAGGTGGCACTTTCCATGTCCACTCAAGTACTCTCCTGCAGACGGAGAGCAACAGTGAACAATATGACCTCACACCGGCCTCATGCTGTTTGTAGAACAATTTTTCCAAGGAAAAACAACACTTTTAATTTAATTTCATAATTATGTACTTTAGTTACTTCATGCTTTGTTTTTATTTTTTCACCAGGTTTGTTATGTTTTTTCTCAATTCTTTTTTTATTTGAGTGTCTTGAGTGGATGGTGGGATGTGTCCTAGTTGCACCAATTATAACCAACAATTAACAATTATTGTTTTCATTCCATTGAAGCTCATGATCCTCTGCCTTCTGAAATCTTCTGCACAATAACAGTTATATCGCTTTTTGTTGTCTTCTTCTCTTTGTCTTGTTTTTGCATTATGTGCAAATATACATTTTCACATAACTCACAACTTTTTAAACAAACACTATTTTTATCACAAGATAGCAGATATCGGCATATATCTACTTTGAAAAGTAAACTGATATAGCCACAACAAAAATTGTCCTAAGTTTTTAGCGCTGCTGCCTCACAGCAGAAAAAGCTCCTGCATGAGTTCAAACCATAGGTGTCATTTACACTGGGGACGCTGGGGACATGTCTCGAACAGAATTTGTTAAAAATGTTGTTGGACCAATACATTTCAGCTAACAAATGGGAACAACAATTTGAGAAAGGTTTATTTGCACAATAATAAAATATGATGTAATGTAATATAGAAGAAACAAATGTGCATTGTCCGAAAAAGGTAACGTATGCTAAATAAATAGTCCACAACCCTTTTGCCTGTGACTGGAATAAAGGTTATGGACTGTCAAACACTGAAACTATCCTTTTGTGCTTGCCTCTTAATGTTTGCATTAGCTGCCAGACTAACATTATGAAGCTAGCATTAGCTGGTTAGTGTGGTTGCTAACAATGAAAATAAACTCCTCAGAAAGATCTGCAACAATAAAAAAATGTTTTACTTTCTACTGTTGTCCTTCATGAGAATATCTAAGTTTCTAAAACTTTGTGAAACACGACAACATGTTGCTGAAGCATTGTCTGTTCTTTAAAATGTGTTATATTTTTATAAATATTAAGCCTTAAAGGTCATTAAAAAGTCTACATTTGATTGGGTCTTGATTACAGTAAAAACTAATTTTACTCATCCATTTTTTTCCCCTTTCCTTTTCCCACAAAATAAGACATATGTTGGTGCATAAGAATCCAAATTTTTGATATAAAACAAAAACTTAATACTGCCTTAATACTGACCCTCTACACTTACTTGCTGGGACAATTTCTATAATAGATGAACCCAACACACATTTTATTGACCTGCCATACTGAACCTACAGAGAGAATATCAAGAAAATCTTTACTTGTCCCATTTTCTGTGGAATAAAGTCCTGGGTAAATTTTCTTCCGCCCACCCACCGTAATTACTCTGACCTCATACCAATACCCCCATTACACTACCTGAAATTGCATATGTTGAAAACTGAGCCCTTATGTGCCCACCACTTTTACACAAAGCTACGCCCTAAGGTTCAAACCCTTTGTTTGTGAAGTTTGTATGCTCTTCACCTGTGTGCGGATTCCTGCCACAGTGCAAATACATGCAGTTTAGGTAAATTGGAAACTAAGGTATTCATGAATGCATTTTTCTGGTGCACTCTGCCTTTTTTTTTTTTTTTTTTTTTTTTTTTTTTTTTTTTTTTTTTTATGTTTTTCACCCTTTTTTTTCTTTGTTTTTTTTTTTTTTTTTTTTTTTTTTTTTTTTTTTTTTTTTTTTTTTTTTTTTAGATTTTACTGCAGATTTGACACCAGCTTGGTCATACTGCCATATTCTCCTTCCTGATCAGATCTATACTTATATACCAATAGCTATACCTCCATTTTAAATCACTGAACACAAGGATAGGAACCTCCTGCATAGGCAAAACACCAGAAAGGCAGCAGGCCTTGACTTAATCTCAGCCTCCAGGCTGAAAAGTCCATTCTAACTCTGCTGTTATTGTTCCACTGCCTAAAAAAATCTAACCCAAACTGCCTTAATGATTACAGACCTGTCGCCTTAACATCTGTTGTTGAAGGTCTTGAGTGCCTCTTTGCAGTCACTTTACCAGTGTTGCCCTTGAACCTTATCAGTTTGTATAAAGGTCTGTCGATGATGCAGTGTCATTATGTTTGCACTCAGTTCTTCAACACCTTGAGGCACCTGCCACTTATGCAAGGGTTCTGTTCTGCATTTAAAATACAATCCACTACCCAGGCTGTATGATGAACTTCCCCAACTGGGAGTCCAAGCCTCCCTGCGTCAGTGTATGCTGGAAGCAGGTGGTCAGAGTTAATAACAAGTTCTCCAAGTCTCAAGGCTATTAACACTGGTGGCTCACAGGGATACATTTTGCCTCCACTGTTATATTCGCTTTCTACAAATGACTGTATTTCCCACTCCCAGTCTGTTAAGCTGTTTACGTTTGCAGATGATACCACATTGGTAGGACTAGACAACTGAAAAGGTATTCCATATCACTGGAAGGTTTGATGCAATTTTATCCTGCTGGGATTGAGAACATCCTCACCTTTGCAATAACTGATGGTATTTGGTATGGCAAGACAGGAAACGCCTGGACAAAGTGCTACGCACTGCATCAAAAATCGTAGGCCAGGAGCTACCGTCCCTTGGTGAAATCTACACCATTAGACTACGGAAAAAGGGACAATATTCTTCATGACTTCTCTCACCCTGCTAACCATCCTTTTAACTTCCTCCCTTCTTTTAAAAGACTGAAAGTATCTGAACTAGGACAGCCAGGTTCTGCAACAGCACCTACCCAGAGGTCGTTTGTGCACTCATCTCTTAAATCATTTATGCGCTGCTATTATTCCTGTCTGTAAGACACATTGGTATACAACATAGCTGGTTGTGGTACTGATAGGATCCCCATGGGAATGTTTGTAGTAATTTTTTACTATACACTATTATCATTATTATTACTGAATTTTTTTATTTTATTTCCTAAGGTGGTCAACTGAATGTGAGGTGGAGTTCTTGTTGTTTTTGTTTTGTTTTGTGTGAGCTAACCAAAAATTCCTATCAACTATGCTGAAATGGCAATAAAGTACTGAAGAAACGTTGTGTAATAATACCAACTTGTTTGTTTTTTTTTTACTTGAGAATAAAATGCCTTCCTACATGGCCATCCTCCACTGTTGAAAATGTTGAAAATGTGTGTAGGTTTTGGGAGGTCGGAAAGTATTTTTTGCTAAATGGAGTACAGGCTGGAAATTGAGTTTTGGTTGCCAGAAATCTCAACACCTGGCAAAGCAATTGTTGAGTGACTGAAATTTATCAAAACATTATCACACTCCAGGTAGATATATATTATTGTCATATGCAGCAGTAGAAATCGTTCTTACTGCACTTGTAACACCCGGGACACTCACATCCACCCATACATACATAATATGTATGTATACAAGCTATTGTGTCTAAAGTTTCTAGAGGATTGAGAAAGAAGTTCCAAAAAATCCATCAACCCTCAGCTTCACACTTGGCAGCATTGAAAAGAGCCATTACAAAAGACGCATAAACATTGTCTCCTATCCCACCTTTGTATTAGACAAAGGTGACAGACACTGGCTCAGGCATAAGGATGGAGCTGTGTGTTTGTGTGTGTTTGAGCATCCTTCAAGGCAGCAGCGAGGTTGTCTGTGCTCTCTGGCTTCCTGTGAAAAGCTCAATTGTTCCTTACAAAACAAAAGAGCTCCTTTGTGTACAAACACAACAGGCGGTGGCTTCCCATTCAGTAGAGCTCTGCTGAAACCATTCAAACAGCCCCCGAATAAACGCCGTCACTCTCCCTCACACACACACACGTACAAATTGTCTCCCTGTCTTTCTGTTTGTCTCCCCCTCACTCACGCACACAAACAAACAGGGAGCCAAGTTCTCAAGGGACGGAAAGCCGCACAACTCCACTCAGCAAAAGCAGACACTTTGGACTCCCACTGCCAGACAGAAGAAGAATGGAGCGGAGAAGAAAGAGAGCCTGTCACTCAGGGGAGTAAAACTTTTCCTCTGTTATGGACTCGGCTGACCTTGTGAGGACATTGACAGTCTACTCTGTCAGGAGAGAGAGCTCCGTTGGCAGATATCACACTGACATCCACCACACCTGGTCCTGAATCCCAATTCCCTGGCCCTTCCACCTCCTGATACCTGCACATACTTGTTCCAAGAAAGTAGGAAAAAATGATATATTCACTACACCCGGCAGGTGGTCAAGAAAATATTAACCACATTGTTTATCTAATATTGTGTATTTATTACCACAGTTCCTTCTTCCTAAGTCATACATTATGAATCTATGTAGGGAAATGTGTCCTCAGTATCTCAACTATCCTAACTATTTCAAGGGAAATGTCAGGATTATCCCTAACATGCATGTCTTTTGGGGTGGAAAGCACCTGAGCAACAGTGCTGCCCGCCCATGTGTCACAGCAGGATAAACTTAGATTTCTCATGGCTTCCCACATGATTTGAGTGCCAGTAAATGCCAAAAATTGGAGGGGTAATGTTAATTATGGCCAGAATCAACACTGGAGAGATCTCAAGCCACGACAAGAGGTGCACTTAACAGAAACAATATTTGTTTGGAGTTTGGTGAGGGCTGACATCAGCATTTACGTGCAAGATGATGACTTATTGTATTCTTAAATTAATGAGCCTGTAATGACTGTAGGAACACGTTTGACTTTGATAGTCTTGTAGGAATCCCAGAAAATTGTGCTGGATTCATTTAAGTAAAAAAAAACTTGTCAGGAAGGCTGTTGGATGAACATTCAATATAATATACTACTAATACTATTATTATTACTTAGGAATAAATAAATTATGGGTTAAAATGCAACTACTCACAATCCGGACATTTGTTCATCTGTTCCCTCATGAATGTAAAATCACTCCACATAAGACAATTAAGTTTGCACCTATAATAAAGCAGCAAAACCCTGCATTGCTGACCTGTTTTTAACTCACATCTAATTGTCATTGAGTGCACATGTCTCCCTTTAAGTGCTCTGCCTGGGGCATGTGGAACTTACATTTAATCAATCTGATCGAGTGCTGAAAAACTAAGTTTCCGAAAGCAATGATCTGAATTTCAATAATGTTATTCCCTTTCATGAATTTGTAAAAAAATAACTCAACAGAGTGAAAACCCTTAATGTTTTGGAAAGAAAGTCAGATAACAGAAAATTGTGAACGGATGAAATAATACTGATTAATACACTGTGACCATAATTAATGAGAACTGAAAAGAAAACAAAAACATGAACAGATTAAACATTTTAATAAGAACACTTAAGAAAAAAAAAAGATTTTCAAAACTAGGACTTTGAGTAACATTAATAATGCATTGTCACAGATAGGTCACAGGTACACATTAACAACAGCTTTTATACAAGGGGTGTGTGTGTGCGTGCGAGTGCACGTGCATGTCTACAACCACACGATCTAAAGTCAATTCAAGTCATCTTAAACAATGACCGAGAATAAGTTTTTGTTAACCAAACAGGGGAGTCAATCTTTATTACAAATCATCAAGAACCATAACCAGTTGACAGTACAACAATTCATCTAATACTGTAAATGCTCAATCTGCAGGTGTGAAAACCCACACAAATAGAATAAGAATCTTAAACATTATATTTGCTCTTCTTTATTAGAAACCAGCACCACCAGAATTACCTTTGAGTTTCATCAGGTAAGGTTCGGAGACTCCGAGAGAGTCGGTCAGCCTTAGCACAAGTACAGATTTAACATTTCTGACGCATTCCTGGTTCTGCAGTGAAGCTGTCAGTTTTCTTCCAGTTCCAACAATGATAATGTAAATAGAAAAAATAATTGATTGCCTCATTGTGTTTGTTTTCCTATTTTTCTTGGGTTGACTGAACACAAAGTTCTACTACCAAATGTGTTTCTATATCTAAATTTTGAACGTATTCCCTTTTCTGAAATAACTGAAAGCAAAACCGTCACAGCTCTGATTTGCACCACAGCCGTTAGCTGTCTGTCTGCCTGTCAGAGACCTTTACCTGCAGATGAAACATGATAACGACAGAATATTTTCTGTGACATTATAATGGAATGACGAAGAGTAGAAACTTCTAAAACTCTATTTTATTTGAGAACAGTAACATGTAGGGATGCACCGATACAGATGAGACATAATTATTGGACGATTCCCTTTATCAGGGTTACATATGGCATGTGGAAAACAAAACCAACACATCGCAGAAATGCAGTTCCCTGTAACAAAAATGTGTTATATTTCAATTGTTTTATCCAGTGACAACAAAATAATGGTGGAGCTTTAAATTGTTCAGTCACAGTAATGGATGGAATCAATACTCAGTTTTGGGCAAAAGTTTTGAATCCAGAATCTGCATCATGAGTGAAAAATGAGCATCGGTGCATCCCTTGTACCATCAATTCATTATAACTCACTGCAGTGTTTCCTTCCCTGCAGAAAGCTCCAGAAGGAATGACTATTGACTCGTCTTGTAGTACCTCTGGAATGAATCAATGCTGTCTGGGCTTACATTAATAATTAATGGAATTCTCCTACACACACACACACCAATAAAGACAAACACACACACTATTCAGAGGGCAGGTCTATGTTTTTAAATAAATGTAATGAGGTGATTCTGGTCAGTAACTTGCATCAGTCTTGGGATACGGTGACGCTGTAGCATCTAACTTCAAGTGGTGGCTGATTTATGTGTCTGAGCGGATGTTTATAAGTGCATGTGTGTGGTACATATGTATCTTTGTCTGTCTGAGTGTGTGTGTATAGAACTGTGTGTGTGTGTGTGAGTGTGTGTGAATTTGTCTTCCCTCCCCTGAACAGCCAAAGTCAGCCCAGACAGACATTATTTTCACATTACTGCGTGAGCTTTTTTTTTTTTTTCCTTTGACGTATATTTACAGGCAGAAAACCAAGGCCTTTCCTACTGTATGTTCACTTTCCATCTGTTTATCGTTAAAACTGGAAAGAGAGGAGGAAGAGGAGCCAAAATAAAAATGCACACAGACGTATTCAGAGATTCACAGGCTGAGTGGCTCCTGTTTTAAGCTATGCTTACTACACTGGCAACAAAAAAGAAGGTTCAATTATTTTGGCATCGATGCTTTGGTCACAAAATACCGACACTTTTATTCTTTTGTTTGTTTTCACTTTTGTTTTCATTTGCACGTTTATTCTTGAAATAAGTCCCAGTCATTTTACACCCCGACCACGTGTGTGTCCCAGTACAGAAAAAAGGTAGGTTTGTTGTAGTCCTGTCATCGCACCTCCGATGCAGTCCCTTTAAGAGGCACAGATTCTCTTATAAATTATGTGACTGTGAATGAGTGGGCAGGGGGGTTTGAGAAGGAGGGGTGCCCTCTGTGCCCCCACATTCCCCCCGCATTCCCTTTATGCCCAGTGAGTATGTCCCGTCACCCCTTTTGCGAGCACGTTCTGCAGCACAGTTGCTGCAGCACTTTCCTCTGGCAAAGATTGTTCTTTTTAACGAGCACGCAGAAACTGCCTTCCGCCCAAGATTCTTCATTTGCTTTCCACAGACCAGGAAGAAGAGAAACAGGGGGAGTTTGGAAGGAGAGGAGGGGAAAAACATGCACACACACACACAAATACATATGGAAACACACACAGGGCAGAACCATTAGAAATGGTTGAATGGCAGGCAGAGCCGTGTGATTTGTCAGGAGAGGGTTCAGGTGACAGGAAGAGTTTTTTTTGATCCAATCACAGGTGATGTTCATCGAGGTGGAAAATGATTGTAGTCCAGTGGATTGATTGGATCCATGTCAGGAGAGGGAAAACAGATTCAGGCGAAAAAACAGAGAGAGAGAGAAAAAACAAACGTCACACAATTAGCAAATTGTCGATTTTCACAGCTTGGTTTCATTTTGCATCTCAGAAAACTTGAAGTGGACCACCAGTCTGTAGAAACCAAGCCAATGCTTTCATTTACCAACAATAATTAAATGGACCGGTCACTTTTGAGCTGCCAATCAAGATTTCACCAATATCAAACCAGTTTGGTTTAGGAGGTTTGGAAACAGACTGAGTGTGCACTTTAAGCAAAGTACACATCATCACAGTAAAGACAATTTTCTCCTCAGAGCTTTTAACTAAAAGGTCATGGCTAGAGCAACAAATCGTAGGCTGCAGTTGAAGCCTCATAATCAGACCGCTACCTCAGCCAATCAGTGAGAAACTGGAATATTTACGCTAAAAGATCCATAAGCCAAACATGCACAGTTCTGAAAAGACTACACTCCACAGCAACAGAAAATCGAGAGTGCAAGTAAAGACGCAAGAGAAATCAGGAGATTATTGTTGAGGAGCAGATTATATGAAACACTTGAAAAATAAGAAAAGTGAAAAGAGTAACTGGATGCTTTAAGAAACCTTTCAGCCTATACAGTGTGACAAAGTAGAGTAAAAACAACCAGGAAAAGAGTGAGTTTACGTTAAAATAAAACTAAAAGAATGTGTGAGTGTGTAATTCAAGAAGGAGTTCTATTAATAATATGCAGAACATGAGTGAGACTTTTAGATAAAGAGCACAAAAGGCAAAAGCAAGGACAGACTGCCCTCCTGCTTTGAAGCTACAAGATTGAGCAGTTTGATTCAAGAAGTTAGTACAAAGCTTAAAAATAAAAAGAAGGCCACAGATGAATCCTTAGCTTTTACTTAATTTGCATTAATTTTTTATAGTCCGTGGGCTATAACACAATTTAATTTATCTGAAGATGAAGACCAGTCTCAGAGAGAGTTGGGATGTAAGTCTGCACCTCTGGGGCCTTTGGCTCTTTGATTAGCTGGGATTGTTTAGACTGTACATTGGTATTTGCCATTTTGCCAAAGTACGGTTGTGAATCAGATACATTATAAAGCATGTTTTTTCCCTGCTGTGTCTCTGTCCAATTCAGTGTTCTTGCTAGTCTTTACAGAAATTTCGCTGCAGACCATACTAGTATGCATTATGACTTCACATTGCCTGTGAGGCAAGTATAAAATATACACACTGAGGCCAACTTGTAGATAAGAAAGCTGACAACTCACCATCTCTGCAGATGGTGCTGACCACACAGGCTCCTGTCTCCAGATTGTAACCACTGACACAGCTGCTGCAGTTTCTTTCACCGGGTCCCAAGCACTCGTAGCAGCTATGGTCACACCTGTCGATGGTTGTATCATGAATTAGATACTAAGCTATGCAGCACTACACTGTGTTCACATATACGCTTGTAAGTTGGACTAGTTCTTTAAGGATATTTCAGCTATCTTTCACTGGCTGGGCTTAATTTTCCTAGTTTTTGCCTTTATAGTGATTGATTTTGTTAAAAACCTTGTCACTGTAGCGTTTTCACATTTACAATTGGCTGCTGCCCAATATACACTCAAACCAATGAACTATAAGCAAACTGACCGATGCAGTCTCCAATAATGAAGCCCCGAAAAAAACAAATTAAAACCTTTCCATGCAGTAACACAAACCTATAAGAGACTTCAACTATACTTTTTGCTGCAGTATTTGGCGAGTTATTTACGCAAGTGTGAGCTAGTTGGTTACACTGTAGTTCATTGCTTTGGTCCTTTTGGTGTGTGTTGGTGAGCAGCATTTGCAAAGAACTGGAAGCTTTAAAGTGGTGTAAGAGATAAAATTTTGAATACAGTTATTATCTCAACAAAAACCAGATTAGAAAATATCTGAAATAATCCTTTAGGAAGAAATTAGGCAACAAGAAAACAAAGTTATCACATTCACTATCCTGCTAGTGTGAAAATGGGGCAAAACTTTATTGGAAATGATCTAACCAGGAGGGAGCGGACAGAGAATTAAGAAATCAAGTAAGGTAAAGGGTTAAGTGAGCAATAGATAATACAAGGTTGGAGAGAAAAACAGCAGGGAGGCAAGTCCAATTCAAGGAACGATAAGAAAAGCTGACAAGATGTAGGACTCTGTGGAGGAGTTCAACTGCGGGTGTGATACAAGGCAAAGTAGTCATCAAACTGTCATCAGACAAAGGAATATAAATATGTTTACATGTTCTTTCCCTCCTTTTTCTCCTCATCCAGGTTAACATTAGTGATGAGTGAGGCACAGCTTTAAGATTAAAAAAATTCTAAAAAGATTATTCAATCAAAGTAATTTAAGTTGAAACAGTAAAGAGTACCAGTCTCCCGCTTTTACAGAAAACTCTAAATGACAACAAAGTCCTCTATTGTAGGCTTTCTGCTTACATTTCCCCTTATTGTAATTTATTTGACCCAAAGCAAAATAACATCATTCATGTTTGAGTTCCAGTTTTAAATATAGGTATAGTGCAACAAAATTTCAGTTTTATAGGAAATATCGGTGTCTGAATCATCTGCTGGCCACTTTCTCAGAATGTTACATGAAATACTTTCCTGCGTGCATGGCACTGCAGAGAGAACAAGTGGTGCTAGGAAAGGCCATACTGGTTTTAAAGTTAGAAAGCTAGATTTCTTTGTTTATCTCTGTAGACGGGACTGAAGATTTTCACTTTTTCACTGTGGTGTAGAGGTGTTGGCAGGTGTGCTGACTCACTTCTTACAGGACCTTTGCACCAGCCCGTTGTCTGAGGTCTGCTCTGACAGGTAGTAGCCGGTGCTGCATGTTGACACACACCGCCAGTCCTCAAGTAAATAGCCATCTGCACACCTAGTGCATGCCTCTATACCTGTGCCTGAAAAACATACAGAATCACACTTCAGGGGTGTTGTTAGGGCATTATAAAATAAGATGATAAACAAAAAATGTTCTTTTGAATATTCATCATGTCTGCTAAACAACTGACCTACATAATAAATGTAAATTTAAAAGTGTTACATTAAGTGGTCGCACGAGTTTGTTGTTAATAAATCATATGACTTCCTACCTGCGCAGGTGGCACAGGCCCGATGACAGGGCTCACAATTCCTTCTGTGGCCATTGTAATAAGTCCCTGGGTCACAGGTCATCTGACACTTGTTCACTTGAAGACTAAAAGGAGATATAGAAAAAGATACACATTCATACCTTCATAGTAAATACCAGGGGGGGAATTATGTAAAATAAAAAATAAAAAACAACCTTATAATTTTCTTTAATCAGCAACATAAAGTTCGTACTGGCAGCAGCACAGGGGAGTTTAAGAAAATAATAATGTTTATAATCAAGTCAAGTCAAATGGGATTTGTTGTTTTGACCAATATTTACAAGTTAACTGATAGATCTAGGGAAAGAGGTCAGTAGGAAGTAGGTTTGGAGGTTATAAAGTCAGTTCTGTGAAGTCGCTGTGAGGACAGGTTGGTTTGCTTGCTGCGCTAAGCTGAAAAACAGCTGGTCTGTGTTAGCTAACGTTTCCCAGAAGCAATCTCGTCTGGTCCTCTCTTCCTCCTCGGCTCCTAACCGACCACGGATGGTGGACTGAATGGGAGTGGGGAGACTGTGTGTGTGCTAGTGTGTGTGTGTGTGCATGTGTCTTACTGTGGTCTCGCTGGAGTTCAGAGGAAATTATGGCTTACAAGTGTCCCCACCTCCACCTCTGGCTACACCGAACACTTAAAGCCGGGTTCAAGACCGCAATATGTTTTAAACGCTTCACAAGTGTTTCCTTCATGACCTATCAGGAATTTCAGCACTGTGAAACGCCCTATCCTCTGTCAGGTCAAGTGTAGTTGTGGTGCTTTGAAGAGGCTGCTCTGGAAGTGGCCAGAAAGTGAACTGGAACATGTCTGCCTGGATAACTAAATGGTTTAGATCAGAGGTTCTTCAAAGTAAGGATTACAACCCAAAATGGGAAACAGCTCCACTTCTTTTGGGTCTCCGCATGACACGAGTATATGTTGGCTTTAATAAGCCTGGGTCACAGGGTGAAACTCTGTTTACTCAATTTGGGTCCCAAGTGGAACCCAAACCACAGTGTAACACAATGTGCTGGTCTAAATTAGCAACACTGTCTTTCTGCAGTGTTAGAGTGGGTGAACACAAAGGGTTTTATCCTGAAACCACAAGGATGACATTCAAGCCAAACCGATACAAAAAGACAAAACCTGAGCCATTTGTCCTAGCATAACAGAGGATGGACTGTAATGGTAGACCTACGAAAAAGCTGTGATAAATACCAGCAGGTCTGGTAGCAGCAGGCTCACAATTATATTAAATGTTAAAGGCTTTTCCAAGCACAGAGCCCCACAGTCACATGGACACCATGTTGCTAACATTTTTCTAATATGATTAATCAATGGTTGAGCTGAGTTGTTAAGAACTGTTCATACACATGGGAACAAAACCCCAAGTTGCTCCTGTTTGTTAGGCCAGCACCTTGCATGGTAGCTTGCTGCCATCGGTGTGTGTGCGTAAATGAGAGGCAAATTGTAAAGACCTTTGGAAAAATGCACATTTACCATTAAGGCGGGGGTATGCCTGAAACAAGCGAGCGAGTACGATTTGTCGTGTGACCATGTTTAATAGACAAACGTGTTTTTAGCTGTTCCGAACAGCCACACTTGAAGCTGGAGCCAAAAGCCTGGCATCATAGAGAGGGGTGAAATGCAAACACTTTCTGACAATCTTTCCTTGAAGTGCTGCATTTGTTTGTACATACAAAAAGTGACTAGTTGTGGGAAGAATGAATAAAGACAGCTTGAGAAGTTCAAACCCTGCTTACTTTCTCACCCCCATTTAGAACGTCAGAAAGGTTAAAGGGAGGGGGTTTTAGACACTATGCGATCATCGAACAAGCCCTTCCTTTTAAGCACACTCATGCCTTTAGAGTTACAGTGGTAAAGTAGCTGAAATGGAACCACCATGCAACTTTGATGCAAAATAGCATTGAGATAAATTCTCCAAACTGTTTATGTAGCAGTTATTAAGGGAATGCAGATTTGAATGTGTTCGCAGCAATTCCAACTATACCATTACTATGGCAAAACATTTTAACATTGCAAGTTATAAGGTGTATAATAAGTCATGTAGAAACAGACACCGCCAGATAAGATCACTTGCTGTCAAGACACTAA
Source organism: Coreoperca whiteheadi (assembly GCA_011952105.1). Lineage (NCBI taxonomy): Eukaryota > Metazoa > Chordata > Actinopteri > Centrarchiformes > Sinipercidae > Coreoperca > Coreoperca whiteheadi. The sequence goes on from CM022476.1 coordinate 15,563,158, forward strand.
AATTCTCAATGCTTGAAACTCTGGTGGCTCTGGTTATGCAGTGCTCAGCGTTGCTTCCAGCTTACCTCATCCCAGGTTTGCATTCTGTGCAGATATTGGAGGTGGTGCACTTCTTACAGTTCTCTGGACATCTCCTGCAAATGTTGGAATCTGAAAGACACAGGGTGAGCCAGTCATACACAGGGGCTAATGGGAACCAGAAGTCTGGTTGCATTTGAAATGTAGAAAGGGAGCAAAGGAGGAAGACGATGACAAAGAAGAGGGGACAGGGTAACGTGAGTGAGGAAGACCAGTTAGAAAAGTGGGGGAGAAAAGAAGAGAGAATAAGTAGAAGAAGGGGCAGATGAACAAAACAGGAGGACAAAAGGCAGGGGGAAGTGATGGCAAGAGAGGGGGAAGAACAGAAATGTCAAAAGGCTAAAGCTGCAGGGATGAAAAAGCAGATTGTAGTGTTTGGTGAGGGAGGATAGGAATGTAGATGAATATTTCAAAAGGCAGACTAAAGGCAATGACACGCTTTGACACAATGCACATGGACACTTCTGCTTTCAGCAGCAATGAGCAAAAAGATACGGGAATAGCATGTTTTATTTTTCCTGGAAAACCATAGAGTAGACTATGACTATTAATCAAAACTGTTATTTCTACATTTCCGAAAAACGTTGCTTGTGTATGACACAACCTTATGGTTTTGTTTGGGAAGTCATATGGTCAGAGCTAAGAGGAGGAGACTAAGAGTAAGTGAGGATTGTTGGTTAGCTTTTCAGGAATCTGTAAATCATTAAAGATTGGATGCAGGATATGGACATGTCACGGACAGATTTCCATGAAAAGAAAATGCACATTTACATTGCCTCTTGGGTGTTACTTTCCCATTTTAGTTGAGAACCGGACATGAAAATAAGTGTCCAAATGATTTGTTAATGAATCAATTAGTTAATCAAAAGAACATTCATCAACAACATTGATGATCAATTATTTGTTTAAGTCATTTTCCAAGCAGAAAAACAAAAGATTTCATGGTCCCAGCTCCTAAAATATGAAGATTTGCGGCTTGTCTCTGTTTTATATCATAGTATATTGAATCTCTTTGGAGAGCTGCTTACACAAAACAAGCAAACTGAAGACGCCACCTTTGGCTCTGGGAAATTGTGATGGGCATTTTTACAATTTTCTGCTATTTTATACACTGGATGATAAATCAGTTAATCAACAAATTATACAAAGACTAATCAATAGAAGAAATGTCCATTAGTTGCAATCCTGGTCAAAATGTATTTTATGGGTCTGTGAGATTGTCAGACACTGTCTACATCCTGTGCTTACATGGATTTTAACTTTTTGACACAATAGTCAAATATCACACTTAATTCAGTTGATACCACACATAACATATTTTACATTACTTTGTCCATAATTAGAGATGGCATCCCTAAAAACAAAAGTTATCTTGACCAGTAATGAAATCATTACATGAAGTGTTGATAAAGGCAGGAATTCACCCCGGCTTGCTGTCAGAGTAACAAAGACTAAATAAACTCTAGATAGCTCATTTAACACAACACAGGGCAGTGCCAACATTCAAAGAGAAAAAAGTATCCACTACATTTTGGCCTGCTGAAATGTTATGATTGAACTTGGATCAGATCACATCAGATCTGGTGCCAGAGACTCTCAGAGCTGCCAGGACTTACACGGTCTTGGCTGCAAACCAATATATAGACATAATTATAAAGATATACAGTACATAGTTTCATTCTCTCATTCCTGCTTTACTTTCATCCTGGCTGGCATACATCTTGAGAATAAGACAAACCAGTAAGCATAAACATACAGTGCATACTGTATTTTAACACCCCTGCACTATTCTGTTTATTATAAACCGGTGATCAACACAGAGAAAACAGGCTGACTTCTCATAAACATCATCCATAGATAATCCTCCTGCAGATCTGTTCTATTTCATAATTTATTCCACTTTAAACTGGTAAGAACATCTGCTTACTAGCACAAACATTTCAGTCCTGTTCACTTCAGCATATGCATAAAAATAAACAGCTGGCTAGACGTTACATCAAGGATACGATGGCATCATTCTGAGGTTGTGAACGAAACAGATGTGTCTAGAAGTCGTGTTTGTTTCCAGCATCGATGGTGGTATTTGTGGATTACTTACCCCCCGACGGCAATAAATGCAGCTATTCTTTAATCTTAGGAAACTCACACTTTGAGAACGGGTGCAAAGCAATTAAAGACTTGGAAAGACAAATCATTGAGTGGGCATGTAGCAATCACTGCTGAACCTGGTTTTGGCATTTTGCACCCAAGAACTGTTAAGTTTAAATATGTCAGTCAGAATGAAGTCAGAAAAAGCTCATAAAACCCCCAAGCTGGGACCAAGGAACAATCAAATGAAAACCAAGAGTCTGGAAACAAATTCTTGACTGCATGGTGTGCTATCATAAATGTACTCATTAGTTTGTACAGTTTAGAGCCAGTTTGGCCAGACGAGGAACGTACCATGGTCAAGGTAGAAGCCGTCGCCACAGTTGGCACCACACGTGTTGGAGCCCTCGTTGAGGTGGAAGCCAGTCCTACAGGTGGTGCACTGGTCGCTACGGCTACCAACACAGGTCTCACACAACGTGGAGCACTTCTTGCAGCGCTTCCTATCGTCACGGAAAAATCCACTGGGGCACTCCGACACACACATCCTGGAGGGGGTGGTGGTTGAAGGGAGAGAAAAGAGGAACACGAGGAAAAAGAGAGCGTCACAAAAGGCAAAAGTGGAACATAAAGAAGGCACCATTTGTATTTCCCACAGATTTATTCAGGTTGTAGTGGAACCTCATTGTTCCACGATTAACAACCTCTATCACACAGCTGAGTATAGTGGCTCAAAATTTTAAAACATATTGTATTTCTGACAAAAAACATTTGCCTCTTGCGTACGAGTATTATGGGCATAATATATTGTGTGCAATAATAAATATAAGCTCAAGTAAAACAAAGTTTTATAGGACTAAATGAGAAATATTTTTCATGATTACCTATTGTAAATGTAAGCATATTTTCCATGTATCAATAGCACATAATGAGTTGGGACAAAGAGAAGTAGAGGGACCGACGGTGTGCTATACGGTGAACAGGTGCAACATCTGCTGGATAACTTCACAGCCCTCCATCACCCCCTCATTTCACCCTGAGGCTCCCGTCTTAAGGTGAGAAAGATCTCCAAAAACCTCGAGAGCACAAAATACACACACACCCACTCCTTAAGGCTTATTCACACACTACAGACTTTTCTGCCAGAAAACGCACATTGCACGTGTGAAACACATAATCCACGTGTGCACATACACACTGCCATGCATTTGTCCTCCAACTTCAATACCATTTCCTTGCTATACTGAAATGGCTATTTGATCAATAAAGATGATAAAAAACACTATAATGTAACCCCAAGGGCATCAGTGAATGTGAGAAAAACTTTAAACAGCTACACAGCATTAGCCTGACCACACTGTCAGTGCAAGCAGATGTCAGTGATTGAAATCTTATAGACATGAAATTGAGCTAAAAGCAATTTAAATGAAATGTTGTTTTAACATGACGCTTACTTTTGGCCATGAGTCCCATTAGTTATGATTATGTTTTAGACATAACGACAGGGGTTGTAAAGAAACCCGAATTTTAGCCACGTTATCGAAATCACTAATGGTCGGGGTGAAACCAAAGGTGAGCACACCCAAAATGTCAATAAAGCCTGTATATTGCATTTTTGCTACATCAAATGCATGAAACAATTACTCTGCTTTTGAGAATTCTCATCTTTCTTGGTGTGCGTTCAGGGCTGTAGCCACCATTGAGGACAAAGAGGGTCATGTCCTCAGTAATTTTTCTGGGAACATGAGGTGCAGTTTAAATATTTATATTTAAGAAGGTTAATACTAATATTTTTTTACTGGGTGTTAACTTTGACAACAAGAAAAACTAAGAGATACAAAATTGCATAAATACAACAAATATTTTTTCCCCCACTAGATTTATTCCAGGTGAAGCAGAAAACACTCTTCTAAAACAGCATTTAGACGATCACGAAGAGAAACTCTTGAAAACAAAATTTGTTGAAAATAAAATCAATTAAAATACATCTGGTAACTCATAGCACTTGAGTATTCCTAAAACTCTGGCTACAGCCGGGCAAAAATAAACTTTCAAAGTTCCAAAGACCCACACACACTTTTTGGTGAGTCTAGGCCATCAAACACATATGTAGGGATGTAATTATCTGACCCCCCCACCCCCAACGACCCCAATCTTCATTCATCAATTGCTCCCTGTGGTGGCAGAAAAGGGCAGTACACCTCTAAAGTGGGCTAATGACAAGGCAGCTTCTAAGCTTGCACATTCTCATGCACCTGCATAGGTTTGCCTTTTATTAGTGCAGAGACCCACCGACACAAAGGCAATTACAACAGACTTTGATCCTAATGGGTTCCTAAGGGCACACACAAATGTGCACACACACACAGACGTACTCACACTTTTAACAGGGGGAGGGGACAGACGGAACATGATAAGACCAACAGGAAACAGCATCTATGTTATCAGACTGACAAGGTGAGATTAATCAGGACACCACCTGCATTGTTTCTCAACCTTATTCACGTTCAGCTCACAAAATGACAGGGGCAAGCATTGATCTGCGACCTTAAATGGTAGCAAAAGGGAAATGCTTGGTACATGAGTACATCAAAGCTGTTGACTTTCTGAAATTCAGAACAAAAATTACAACTAAGACATGACATGAAATTATGTCATGTAGTCATGACACTGAAAAGACAACATAACAGCAACAAGGTACATTAACTTGGTGCTTATGAAGCCGTGGCTCCTACTGTGGAAACCTTTAAAAAGCAGCTCAAGGCCCTCCTGGTTACACTCTGTTTTATTTATCACTTTTATATTGTGTCTCTAATTTAAGTCTGGCTATTGTCTTTTGGTGTGAGGCACTTTGTGATGTCTGATCTACAACGGTGCTACAGTATAAACTGCAAATAAATTCGAGCCTTTGTCACCTTCACATAAGAAACATAACATGAGGAACGTACTGTACCTAGAACACATCACACTTAGCTTTCTGTAACCATAGTTAGCCATGTGAATCTTAATGTTCATGCATGCTTTTTAAAAACAAGATAAAGTAAGAAAATTGTTAAACAGCCTCTGAAAGATTAATTGCTTGTTCCCTCTCTCCACCCTGGACAGTGTTTCCTACTCTTCTAAGATCCATCTACTGTATAACCAAATTCTGAACAGTGAAGCCCAGTTTTACAAGGTTTTGTTTAAAATAAATGTTCACTGAGTCGATCCACATAAATACTTTAGTCAGATTTCTTCCTCTTCATTTTTTAAATTCACATCAAAAAAGTCACCAGATGTAATTATTTGGTTGTTGCTTTTACATAGCAAAAAAACTTGGGCAGTACATTTCTGCTTGAATGCGGAGTGTAAATTCTAAATTAATTCATGCAAACTGGGCTGTTACACAAAAGCTTCTTTGAAGCCTGTAAACACAATCGAAATATTGCCTTAAGCTGATTAAATCGTGGATTGGTATGCACCAAGATTCACTTTCTGATTGAGACCCCCTCAGCTAATATTGATCCCTCTCTTTATTTGGCTGTCTCTGGACTCCCAGAGGACTTCACACTCTTTAACACAATCAGATGTTGTTGAAATCACATACGAGCCCGACGTATCGTCTATATGTAGCTTTGTAGCTCAGACGCACTTATTAAATTAAGAGAAAAAAAAATAATTGACTCAGTGGGCTTGGTGGAGTCCACAGTGCAATTACTTTTACATCTTTATGTATAATTTGAGAATCTATGAAAGTCATAAAAGTCAGTGAGATTTTGAGGAATTAATAACAATTAAATTCCCAAATTTAATTCTACCACCTATGTTTTGCTATCCATAAGCTAAAATATGTACAATAGGTGAAAAGTAAAATGTTTTTATTCACTCTCTCCCTTATTACATGAATCATCTTTGTATGTCTTAATTCACCTTATGTTGATATTCATGTATGACTAAGTTGTTTGACTGAATCTTTTTTTTTTTTTTTTTTTTTTTAGAATTCCCAGGATAAAAACGTGGGAGGGGAGACACAAAAAACGATTCTGTAAATGAAAACCGATTCGGAGTAGTTCAAGTAGTTCAGGTTAGCGGAGGGATATGTGCTATCAAAATGTACTCTGTAAAGGATAGACATAACCTTTGCCTTTTTGATCTGTGTAAAAACAATTTTGGAGAACAAAATCCTTTCCCACCATTCCCAAGTACAGTCAATAGAGCTTTATATTTACACAAGACACTTTAAAATGGGGGTTAGCAGAAATTCTTTGATGTTCTCCAACACAAGAACAATATACTTAATACTGATATATTAGGCAGTCTGACCTGGTGTTGTTCTTGAACTTGAGGAAGTAGTGAAGGCAGTTGATGCAGTGATGGGGTCCAGGACCTTCACAGCCATTTTCATTGCATTCAGAGTCACATGGGCCTGGAGACACACAGATGTAACAGTGCAAAGTGGTGATGAATAGGAATAGGTTTTCTAGTCTAATAACCTTGTCAATATTACTTGAATGTAGGGAATTATTAATTTATTGGACCCTTTAATATTACCCTTATACCTAACGAGACAGCACAACTTACTGTCAGTGTGAGAGGACAGTAAAAATAGCAGCTGCCAAAGAATTATGTTACTTTGCAATGTTGCCACTGTGGCTAACCTGTCGGTGTACAGCTCTGGATTTATTACTTACCATTGTACTCCTCTGTGAACTCCTCATCGGTGGGCGTCAGCATGTCTGTGGAGCGGGGCTTATCGCTGCGCAGAGACGAGTACGGGTGCACAGAGGTGCCATAGAGCACCAGTGACCACTCCTTCAGCTTGCCTGAGGAAACAGAAGCATTGTAAAAGTCATCTTAGCCACAGATCCACTTCAAGCAGCTGAATATCCTTTGATATTTATTTAATTTGTAAATTTGATATATAGAGTTGCCATTATGGTCCAAAAAACAGATATGTAATGACAGGCAGGCTTTCTTCTTTTTACAGTTCATTTGTAACATGTTAAGTGGGAGAGCAGTTCAACCATCTTTCCCCGCTAAAACGCAGAGGGAGCAAGGACTTCATAATCTAAATTATTCCATATTTTCAGGGTATTTTCAGCTACCTTAAGTAGATTATATTACATTAAACTCTGAATGATACACATGAGAAAAATATGCACAAGTTACTTGGAATTATAGTGATCAACATAACAGCTTTTTAGAAACTGCTAATCTCCATTTGCGACTTTATTATGTTGTTAAATTAGTGGATCATTTGAGCTCACGGAGTTCACTGCCTCCAGAGCAACATGTGTGCTCATGCTGGTCCTACACTCAATCCAGAAAAAAAATGTCTCCTATGTCTTCTATTTCTACTGACTCTGTAAATTAAAGCAAATAAAAAAACAAAAAACAAATGGGTATGTAGACTGATGATTCTTTTTTTTAATTAAAGAAATTAGTAACACTGTCATACCAGGTACTTTCTGGCTGCGGAGTTGAGAAGGTGAATCATAGATCTCTAGGACCCAGTCGCCTGCTGCCTTCTCTCCCCAGCAGTGGGTGGTCATAAACTCCCAGTTCTTAAAACCCTCCATGGAGTGATCAAACAACCTGCACATTAAGAACACACGCACGCACACACACACACACACACACACACACACACACACACACACACACACACACACCCATAAAATCACACAAAGATATCAGATGAGGAAACAACTCAAGTATTGCAAATACCAGTACAGACAATCTCAACCACTCAACCAAGTACAATCACAGTCTCTAATGAACTGTGAACAAACGTTGTACAGGACTGTGGTTTACTTGAGGTGAATGTAGCCGAGGTACACACAGCGCTTACACAACATTCAGTATCCAAACCCCCGGAGATTGCTACATTCTATGATGTTTTAGCCCAAATTAATAATTATTGTTGTTAACAAAGCAAGCATGTGAATCCACATTTATAGAGAATAATGCAAATGCATGTAAATGTAATACAGGAACATCTCCTTTAGCTAATGCAAGTATTTAGCCAAATGAGCCACAATACTTCTAATTTAGAATTGCCTCACCTTATTCGAACTTACAGCAAAAAAAGCTTAATTTTTAGTCACCTTACAGATTTCCCCCCCAGCTTTTGCTTTGAAATTAATTTAACATCTCACAACTTGTTCTTCACCTGTTGGCAAGCAGCTGAGACTTGGTCCCTGAGGGTGAGGTCAGGTTGATTGACAGGTCCCCACGGCGAGGATGTGTGATTGTAATACGTACGACCACATGCTCGAGGTAGATCACATGGTGGTTGGGGTTGTCAGTACATCCTGTCGCCTTGTACACCGACCGAACCACATGCTCTGGACGGATAGTTCTGGAGGACAGGATGGGAACCAATTACAAAAGGTAGACATGAGCAGAAAACACACATTAAATAAATACCCACAGCTTGTTATTTCCGGGAGCACTGATAACTTGACGCATGGATTAAAGACAATTCTGATCACATTTTTAAAAGTCAAAGCTTCACAGAGGGAAAAACTGCATTCACAGGCCAAGGTTTCCTTTACAGTAACACACAATAATCCCTCCTGTCCACTGATGGAAACAAGAAATCCACTCACAACCAGCTCCACTGACAAAAAGTGGGGAAACCTAATTTATGGACATTGTGACATTACTCAAGGAGATTTGCTGGGTGTACCATTTCCTTGCAGATATTACAATGATAAACAAAACGACAAAAAAGCAAACAAAAATAAGATATCAGATATTAGAGCAGAGCAGATGCCCAATCAGGTTAAAACTATGTTACACAGATAAGTTACATTTCACTCCAGATAAAACGTGGATTCTGATTAGCATCAGGAAATATGCAAATTGAGATATATTTCATGTTTCTCAATGTCACTCTGTGTGTGCTTGGCCATAAAGTACCTGTAGTCTGTTCGCTCTTTCGAGGAGTGAGGTTGGGGACTATGGCTGTCTCTCTACACTGAGACATTCTGCTCAGTCAACTCTCGCCAAAAAATTGTGTTTGTGACTGATGTAACACTCAATATCATGTTTCAATACCCTGAGGTTTCCCCTTAAAGCACTTCTTTTGAGTTAACCTCCTCCAAAAACAAAAGAGCATGTGCAAAAGTCCATATTACGGGTTTCCATTTCCTAAACCTCAACCAGCCAAAGAAACCATGAGCATGATAAGACAGACAAAGAACATTGTTTGTTCTGTCTGCTGTGCACAGCTCAGCAGCAGAAAGATCACCAAACAGCCAACGCAAACATCTAATGACCCCTTGAATAACATCTGTGGTATGATCTAATAAAATAGCGATACAATAAGAAAACCATGGACCGGTCCCATACAGGGGACAATGAATACCATCTTGACAGAGCAAGACTTTGGGGAAAGAGTCATAAGTTGCTGCTGCACAACAGTTGCACGTGGAGCAGCCAACTTGACACATTAAATGACTGCAGTACTGGATTACATGCAGGGTTTATTCACTGGAAACTAAAACAGAGCTCGTGAATTACATTTGCTGGCAGAATATCATAAAAATGGATTACTACAATTAGTTTTTTGCAGGGTGGAGGGTTGAAAGACAGTTTTTGCCAGTGACTTAAGCTGTTTCATCCTGTATTGGAAACCATTTTATTAGATTCCCTGTTGTCAGGGTTACAAACATGACAATGACATTTTAAAGGGCCTAAATGATACAGGACAGATGTTTATCATTAAGAGGAAAATTACCATAAGGCAGTTATCAGCTGGTAAAGATTGTCTTTAGCTACACAACAAAAATGAATCCTTTTTCTTGGAACAAGTATTCGTCAAAATTTCTCAGTCCATTGATTTATAATTACTGCTAAAGACTACCAATTTTTTTGTGAAAGGCCAAAATTAGCTATCAAGATTAATTTAATGATTACCATTGAAAATGTATTTTAAACTAATCAAATCAATCAATTAGATCAACAAATTACTATGAAAGGAGTGAAAGGGGTTTATTATTATTTGAAGCAGCACACTATGAATAGTTTTTCCAGAATAACACAGGTAAGCAATCCATAAACATTTCTCCATTTGTCCTTTGACTCCATCTCTGATCATTCATATAATTCTTGAAGGGCTAATAGTCAATATAAAGAATTTACATTAAAACCACTGATAACAGAGAAACAGTATGGCCTCAAGCAGACATGATGGAATGAATAACAGAGAAACAGGCCGCTTTACAGTCAAAACCTGACTGTAAAGCGGACAGCAGTAATGGCTGGAGAGTCTAGGGCTGATATCACAGCTCTGGCTTCTCTATGACACACCACAGATAACTGAACCATAGGCACGGGGCCGAGCAGAGCAGATGCACAGCTGATTACCACCAGCCTGATTGCACACAGATCAGGCAGTTTTCCTGGTGCGTGCTCCAAGTGTGAGGCGAGCGATAGCAGACAGACATTACCAAACACAGTCAGAGGGGCCAGCCAGAGGGTGTGTGGGAACACAGCAGTGAGGTGACGGCTGCACTCATGTAGCAAGTTAGAAGCACAGAACAACACACACGTGTAGTAGACGTACCAACAAAGCAAGATACACATATTGACCTGCTTCCAAAAGACATCAACACAATCTATGAAAAAACATAGGCACAGTCACCCGTTCATGATACAAATGAGCACAGAGCCATTTATACATAAATTTATACTCTACAAAGTGGTTCGTTAAGGGAAAAGAATGTTTCAGACTTTTTGGGGCAGTCTCAAAATTCAGTTTTGAACTGTGTTACACATAAAACTTTCATGACCTGTTTGCCTTTGTTCCAAAAACAGAAGAAAAAAAACAAAGCCTTTTGTTTACTGGTGATTGCCTACTTTTACTTCTTTGCAAGCCTGTCATTTGGCTGGATGGACGAAGGGTAATTTATTTTATGAACAAGGCTTAAGCTCCCAGTAAGTGGACAAATGGGTGACTGGCCATTTCACCTATATGGCTACTCCTACATACACTGACTACACATGGAAAAAGGAGGCTAAAATGACTTAATTTAAATTTCTTTCACGCAACATCGGTGGAAATCACTCCATAAGCCAACACACATTAAATGAGTATGGGGGCCGGAGCACGACTGACTCTGACTCAGGCTGGACTTTACATAAGCCTCATATGGGCTGACTTGTGCACTGGAGCAGAACAGACAGAATGACACTGATAATGCTGCAGTCGCTGGCCACCGAGCCTTCGACTGAAAGCAAACCAGTTCAGGGCCCAAGTTCAGCCAGCCACCCTAACACAGAACAGTGCTCAGGCTTCCAGCTGCATCAAGAATAACAGGCTGTGAAGCCCTGGCTCTCTCTCCCTTGTGTGTGTCTGTGTGTGAGTGTGTGTGTGTGTGTGTGTGTGTGCGCGCGTAGTAAAGGTCTTATGTGAGAACCACCCTGCCAGAACTAATGCTTGGCCCCTATCAAGGTACAGCTTGCACAACGTGCTCTCAAACACATGCTGGTGCATAAAACACCAGGGAGTGAAAAAATGAGATAGAAGTTTTGCCACATATGTTAGTCTCTCTCATCTGGCAATTCATTTTAAACTTGAACTGTATGTGGACACAAGACAGTATCCAATTTCTTAATGTCAATCAGAGCGTCAGAGAGTCTACTACAATTAATATACTGTACATGTTTAACTGTAGAATGGCCAACCATTGTAATAGTAGATTTTCAGAATTATTTTATGTGAGGACAATGAAGAAATGGTTTCCGAGTTTTGTTTTCAAGATCTTGATTTGCCTGAACAGAGCCCTGACCTCAGCTCCATTGAACATTTTTGGAATGAATTGGTTCATCAACTACAAGCCAGGTCCTATCGCCCAACATCAGCGGTGGACCTCACTAATGCTCTTTGTGGCTGAATGGGAGCAAATCCCTGCAGCCTGGTTCCAAAATGTTGTGGAAAGCCTTCCCAGAAGTGTGGAGGCTGTTAAGCGGTATATTAATTCCAGTGGTTTTGGAATCAGACGTTTAATAATGATATTTCTGTGTAATGTCCATGTGTCCACATACTTGTGTTTATTAAAATGCTAAAACAGACTGATGGTTTAATACATTTTCAGGTTAAGATGATATATTTCCTGTTCATTAGTATGCTCAACAAGTGGTTTGGTCACCTCGAGGGGCAGCTTGTCAGCACTTAAAATTCAATACTTGTTATTTGCAAGCTGGTATGTCAGCATATGTTTGTCTGTCTGTCTGTGTGTGTGTGTGTGTGTGTGTGTGTGTGTGTGTGTATGTGTTCTACCTGATTTGTCGGTCTGCGCTCTCCACACAGACGTGCTGAGTAGGGACTTGCTTCCATCGCTCTGCCTCCTTCACCATTGCCTCAGCGTCCATCAGACCAAAGCCGTACAGGTGGCTGACTGTAGGAAACAGAGAAAAGTCACCGCTGATCAGACCATTCCCATGTTGACTCTACTGTTTCTTATACCAATGATGGTTTATCAAAAAAAAGGACTGTTTAAAATTAAAACTCCTGAGGGAGATTATGTGTTACCCCTCCCCCCATCTTGAAACCAAATGAAAGAGGGAGTCAGATTAAGTATCATTGAACAAGTTCTGGACATGTTTGTAGCCATTAGCAAAGACTGTTCTATAGGTTATTACATAGTCAAACTGTGTCGAAAAAAACATTGCAAGCATTCTGAGCATCACCCATTGTTTTAACAACTATTCTCTACTGACTGATGAAAATACTGAAGACATATAAAGGTAGTTGTCTAAAAATTAAAAAGAAAGTTTGGAAACCACTCAACTTATGGGTACAGCAACTTAAATACAAATTCCTTCCATACTTTACTCCCCCTCTTCCCCGTTCTGTTTCTCTTTAGTTCCTCTTTGAAAAAACAGCCACTTGGAAAATCTCCAGGCACACTGGGCCTGCAGCCTGGCTGACCCCCAGATCTCACTCACTTGGTTTCTCTTCCTCACACACACACACACACACACACACACACACACACACACACACACACACAGGTATGCATACACACTTCAGGAACGCACTCACAAAGTTTCAAATCAGCAAAACAGCAACCACCACATGAACCCTGACAGATGGCAGCTGGCGGAGCAGTAGTTAAGCAAGAAGGAAACATTTTTGGAAACTGCTCATCACCCCTCATCTGACTGGAGAAAACTAATTCAGGAGTCAATATCATGCATACTGATTTCTCTGTGACTGTTTTGTATTTTTCACTCACTATATCCCACCCTGAATCGTACATGGTACTCTTGTTTAATTGATATGTTGAGACAATATCTGCTGGAAAAAAATTGACAACCGAGCGCATCATCCACAATGTGGCCCTACATTTAAACTGAAGTTATCAAACACAAAGATTTAGCTTTTCTTTTATCATTGCTCATAACAGTTACTATGAGCTGAACCAATTACAGAAACACAACCCAAAACTGAGATATTTTGGGGAACTTTATTATAAAGCCGTATTAGCCCTGTCCTGCGTCTTGGTTTGTTTGTTTGCTTTTTTGTTGTAATGAAAAGAAGATGTACAGATTTACAGCAGTGAACCAAAAGCCACAAAAAATATCAATGAAAAGTAACTTTCCATTACCTCTATACCTCTAATTAAGTGGCTGGAAAATGCTGATCAGAATGAGAATATTTATTGATTACCATTAGTACAAACCACAGTCAAAAAAAACGAAACTGAAAAACTCTGCAGCGCTCTTCATGGAAGTCAACGTTGGACTGATTCAAAGGAGTGTGTTGTTGTGTAGAATTGCTAATAAGATATTGAGATTCATTCCAAAGCAATCTGATCCTTGGTTGAGAATGCGTGCGCGCATGTGTGTGTGTGTGTGTGTGTGTGTGTGTGTGTGTATACCGTTGTAACCAGCAGCATTGGTCTTCCAGTCAGGAGCGCTAAGATGTCCGGCTCTAGAAGTCTTAACAATGATGTGCTGAACATCTCTCCATGTTAGAAGAGGACTGGTGGAAAAAAAAAAAAACACACACAAATACATTAACTTATTTATCGTAATGAAAAAAATATAAACATTTAAGGACTTTTAATTAACATTTTTTGAATAATTTATTTAGTTGAAATATTTAGGAAGAGCAGAAAAATGGAGAGACAAATCAAATGACTAAAAAGGGGGAGAATGGACAGTGAGACATGGACACGTATCTTTCTTATGGGAGTAAATTTAGACAGCACCATGGGGGAGGATAGGTGGATGAAAGAGGAACATAAAGAGTTTAGGATAAAAGGGGAAGAAGGTTAAAAAAAACTAAGCAAAGGAGGAAGAAAGAGGATGAAATGTAAAACAAGGTAATGGAAACATAATAAGATACAGTAGGTGGAAGATTACTGAGAGAGATAATTACAGAGAGGCATAGATGGAGAGCATAGATGCCCGTTCATCCGTCCCTAGTTTCTCAGATCTCACGTGAGATCCATTATGAGATGGCAGCCATGTGTCTCAACTCCTTTGATGTCCAAACACTACATTAAAGGGAAAAACCAGGGAGAAGTGGGTCACTAAGTTTCCTGGGATTCCCTTCCATCTCATATGCCGGCCAGATGCTCCATTCCCTCCCCGCATGTCACTCCCTCGCCATCTGAGACCTCCAGAATCTGCACTACTCTGAATCAGTTGACCTAAAACTAATATTTAAGATTTGCAACCCAACATTCGGATTTTAAAATTTAAGAAGTTGCACGGGTATGATGGGAGAGGGAGACAGAGAGCAACCGAAAGCAAAATGAGTCTGACCTGAACACACTGTTCCTCTTTCTGTTGAGCCGCTTGCATAAGAGCAGGTTCTTTCACAGCTTCCTGTGATCTCTTAAACCAAAAACACACTTGAAGACTTTTAAAATCCGTAACATCTGGGAGAAGTCTCAGCATCACGCATTTAGCCGCTGACTTTCACAGATTACAGTCAAAAGCCTCCTTCACATATGCACTTTATTCTGTAAATGTTCCTGCAATTTTATCTGTATCGGCGGTAGTCCTACTGGGCTGGGTATTGGGTTTATCAATGGTGTGTTTGGTTTTCTAGGTGGTTATGTTTTCTTGTATTTTCTATCTTGTCTTTATTTTACGGTTCTTTGCATATATAACCTTATATGTTTTATGCCTTTAATGTACAGCATATTGCATTTACTTGTAATGAAATGTGCTATACAAAAACAATGTCTTCTTCCTTGATGTTACATTTGTTCTTTAGGTTTGTACATGGTGAAGATAAATAATCTAGAAAGAAAATCCAGACCATATGACTGGTCTGGATTTTTATTCCCGATTATTTGTGTGCGTTAAAGAGTACGATCTCTCCCATATGGAATATTGGGTAAGTGAGGATGCTGAGTATCATTGCCTTACAAGGATATTTAAAGTCAGTAATATTTTGAGGTTTGGTGTGATTTTATTCATTAACCAGGTCAAGCGACAGGATCACATTCAGATTAGTCAATCAAACATGTTTGATAAAATCCAGAAGGCTTTGACCTTTAGGACACAATATGTTTGATTCCTAAACTTTTGCACAAACAAGACAATGTGTGCACTGTCTTTGCTAACCTGCCCTATTTGTCGAAGAGAAGTCCTCCATGATTTTGAAAATCAGAATCATATTCAGTATTTTAATTGTGTATTACTGGTTTTACTTACAGTAAGACCACAAAAATTGCACTATGCTGGAAGCTGGCCATCAATCTCTTGTAGAACTAAGAGCCTGGAAAGGAGCTCAACTTTTCACATTAACTGTCCATAGCTTGACAGCCTTTGAAAGGAAAGTAATCAAATTGA
Source organism: Coreoperca whiteheadi (assembly GCA_011952105.1). Lineage (NCBI taxonomy): Eukaryota > Metazoa > Chordata > Actinopteri > Centrarchiformes > Sinipercidae > Coreoperca > Coreoperca whiteheadi. The sequence continues at coordinate 15,579,124 of CM022476.1, forward strand.
CTTAATGGAGTGTTGGGTCAGCCTTTTTGCATTTATCCTGGTGATATTCAAGACAAACTGCTTATGTTCTGATGTTAGGATGACATCAGGATTAGACAAAAAAGTACATTTTAGATGAAAAGAAGCTTTGCATGCAGTGAACTCGAAATCATCACATCCCCATGACGGCCATAATACAACAGTTGCTAAGACATTAACACATGTTCAAAATCCACTAATGCCCTCACTAAGTCCACACTTAACTGAAGAACATAGACTAAATAGCTGAAAATAAAATATCAAGTAAAAAATAATTAAAGGATGATAGCACAGATAAGTGCTATGAAAAGTCAGAATAATTAATGTTCAGATCAATATTAATAGGCTTAGCTGCCACTGTGTAATTATGGTTCTATAAATGTTTTATGGTCATTAATTAAAAGTGACTTTGGCATCGTTATCTAGGCCACGACAGCCTCCCCATAAACAAGCCAATACTAATTAATGGAGTAGCTCACATACTGGGGAAAACCAGCAACAAATCAGTATGTCTAATATAGGTTTCTTGGTGCTTCTCTCAAGTGTAATTATGAACGAAAACACACACAACACACAGGTACTCTGCAGGGAGAAAGCAAAGTGGGAAGAGAAGGAGGAAAATGAAGATGCAAAAAGTCAAAAATTTCACCAGTCCATCTCCATCTCACCTTGGTTTAGTCTAGTGGCGGAAGATTATCCACTATACTATAATCAGCATTTTTCACACTAACATCTGCCTCTCTAGCTTGAATTTTAAAGCAGACACACAGAAATGAAAGTTTTCTTTACACCCATCTGTCCCTGTTTTGGATTCTTAAAACCTCCCAGTAGATGAGGTACTTATGGTAGGTTATCCTTGCTTATTTCTTGTTTATCCCTTTTAATGTCTTCACTGAAGTCGCCTGTCTCCACGTTCACTCACTTTTCCATTTCTTCACTACCAAGGACAAAAGGAAAGGGGAAAGGAATAAAAGTTTCTGAAGCTCTGAAATGTTGCTGCCTGCCATGCAAGCTCATAAAGAGATAAATCATGTGCAGACTTAAAACATCTTAAACTTGACAAAATTTACAGAGAACAGAGCATGAGACAGTTTTATGAAGTAACATGTTCCAATCCACTCTCATACCAAGGGAAAATACCTCACAACAGAGAGCTTAGTGAAGTCTAGCGTAATGGCGTCTTGTTTATCACAGAAAGTTTGCTTGCTTTCATTCACCAGATAAGAGCAGATACGATCAGTATTGCACAGAGTTTGTCTAAACTTTTTCCCTCTCCCTCTTTCATCCTTTCCTCTTTGCCTGCGTGAGCCTGCATGCAAGTTTATCCATGTGAGAAACTGAATGAATAGAATAGAAGGAAAGAAAGCATTTGCCTTGGAGGAAGGAAAAAAAGACCATCGTGACAGTTGTGGAGGCACAGCAAGCACGACAGAGAGGAGGTGAGAGCTAATAGAAGAAAGCAGGCAGGCAAGAAGCAGTGTGTGATAATCTTGTTGAGGAAACAGGCTTATGTGCCCAGCACTGCCTGGAAACTGAGAATATTTTTTACTGGGAGGATTTGGATTGGATTATCCAGGTTAAATGAAGTGACCTCAGCTAACTGAGCCGCTCAACATGTGATGATGGGGTAAAGTCCAATTCAGAGTCTCTACACCTGCACTGCGCTCTAATTCAATTGGAATCTATCTCAAATAAAGCACATCAACAGGTTTCAAAGAGGGGCAGGGCAGTTACCAAAGTAACCAGAGCATCTTGAAGCATAAGGGCAAGAGGGGACATTGAAACTAATTGAAAATGAAATGCTTTCAAAATCTTTCTTTCTTACTTTTCTTTTCTTTGAAAGTGCCAACTTTGAAATTGGCCGTCCAGTTCCTTTTAGCAGAAATGTTTGGCATGAAAGCACTTGGCCACAAAATGTCTGTGGTTAGCTCTACTTGTTGCAGACCGCATGACATTCTGCCACAAAGGACATCTTGAAACCAATATCAAAATTGTTTATATGTTTAAAGGCAACATAAAAGGGGCAAGGATTGGGTTGGTTTGGAATCAATACCCCAATATTTCACCATTTAGGTGATTCTGTAATATGAGATATATATAATAGACATTTAGTCCTTTGAGACAACCCTCTGCAACACATCACACTTTGTGTACATGAATATGAAAATATACCCTTAAATTAAAAATGTTGTTTTATATCATGCAGTAATCAGTCATATTCTATATCTATTCACTATTTTATAAAGAGCCTTCAGTTTTATAGACAGCTGAGATGAAACACTGTGTACCAAAGTGCGGAAAATATCCTTTTCTCAGCACACACAGCACATGTGCCCTCAGTTGAAAAACCATAAACTGTCAGAAAGGAGAACAGTACAGAGTTCAAATGTCTGTTGTAAAGGAGGAAAACATCCCTGTCTCAGGATCCCAAGAAAATATTGTGATGTTTGTGTATCAGAGAAGAGATGGAACTGCAATATTCTGTGATATCAAATGAAACGTTCCAGCCCAGGTAAGACAGGCTACAGTATTAACACACCGCAGCTATACAGAATATGGTTGTCTCTACTCAATGGAGTGGTCTGTTAAAGTTCAAGCTCAGTTCACTATTGAAGGAAAGTGATAATCCACAAGCAGGTGAGTGCCTGAAAAACACAAGTACTGACTACCAGTGTAGAGTGCACATACACTTTATCTATCATTTACGGAAAAAGATCTCAGCATAGTGCATCTCTATACCCAAACTCATCTAAAACCCTCTCAGAAGGTGCACTGGAGACCAGGATTCATCAAACAAAGTTTGTTTGCCTAGGAGTCAGAACAATGGTTTGTCTGTCAACATCAACACACTGTCCACTATTGATGTTGGACTAGCAACCAGAATAACAGTTACATATATAAAACTTCTTTCAACTGTACTGGCATTCAGCTATTCAAATTATATATGTGACACTCAAACTTGCTTTGGATGAACCAGAAGAAGTCCGGTATTTATACAGACCTTTAAGACAAGGCATCCCTGCTACCTGCACTGAGCTGCAGATGTAGAAACAGTAAATAAGAATACACCGCTACATAGAAGCAAGTTAATTGCATGCAATTGCTGAAACTCTGAACTGACCAGATGCAAGTGTTAAATGTACGTACTATACGGACACCTGTTCCAACCATTACACTCTCCAGCCCACCATCCAGCAGCATTTACACCTGTTGTCCTGATCTATCTAAAAGCAAGGGCTGATCTGTGAGCACGTATGTCCTGCAGGAGTGTCTATGTATAGTCCAGTTGTCCTGAATAGCAGTAGAATCCTCTGAAACCCTGTATGTCGTTGGTATGTCTCTGCACAAATGTTGCTAGGATAAAAGGAAGATAGCTTTTCCAAGTATTTTTAAATGCATCTCCACGGCTGACTTGACAATGATGTATTTAGTAAATGGTTCACGTGTTCACCTTATAGATCAATGAGGCCAGATGACAAGAGGGCATTAGAAGGTAAGCAAGGGGCAAAGGGATGAAGTGAAGGGATGAGGTTAAGTGGATCTTACTTTGCCTCCAGGGCCAGGGCAATAATGGCAGCAGCCATGGGAGCCGAGGCCGATGTCCCTGTGTGATTGTCTGTACACCGATGTCTCAGGTCTGTTGTGATCTGCAGATAGAGTAGAGGAGAAGGAGAGTAAAGACAGAGTCAGACGGGGAGGAAAGAGAGATGAAGAGGAATTACAGGAATGAAGAAAGAGAAGAAGGGCAGGGAAGATACCAGATAGGAGAGTCAAAGACGAAAGGGGAGAAATTTCACAAATAAGAACGCCAGAAGAAAACAGATGGAGAAGAAGATAAGACGATTACAGAGATGGAGTTAGAAGAAGAGATGAGAAAATAGTGACAGTGATGGCAAGGATGGAAAACAGATAGACAGACAGAGAGGGATTGAAGTCGTGAGGATCAGGCGGATTTAGACACACCTGAAACGCACAATCCACCATTGATACACTGCTTCACTACAGATAGCACACACAGACGCTCACACACAAGTACACAAATCACCAGTTTCTCCAAGAATTCAAAGAATCAATTGAATGCCCAAGGACAAACAAAGGACAAGGAATAGGAAGGAATAAGGAGTAGTAAAATGTGTTGTTAAGCATTTTGTGTTCGCTTTGATTATATGGACTTTCGACAGCCAACTAGTCAGACAGCTTGACAGTCAGTCAGCCAAAATAAGCTTGGCTAACTTCCAGTCTGAGCCCTCATCAAAGGACCTTTCCTGGACCAAAAAGTTAGAGAGATTATCTGAAATACACACACACACACACACAGAGAATCTGAAATGTTTTTGTAAGAAGTGAAAGTGGTCCAATAACATTTGAGTAGACAGGACATTATGTGCTCAAGTAGATTAGACTGACATTCAGATATACGAGGTTCTACTGTAAGTGTACAAACCCGGAGGGAAACTATAAAGAGTGTGTGTGTGTGTGTGTGTGTGTGTGTGTGTGTCTGACTGTAGCATCAGTATGAGGAATGTAGCAAGACACTGCCAGACAAGATAGCTCACAGTGGACAACTGTCACGGTCCATCCCAGTGGATCATGGGAGTTATTTGGTCGATTTGGGCCCACAACACTGGACCCACAAGCACAAACACACGAGGCCAGGTTAATGCCAAATTGCATCATGCTGTATTCTTAATACTACCTGAAATTCTATATTGCATGTGCTATTTATGCTCCAAATCAAAACGTGGTCGGTATCGAATGTGAATTAATGTCTAATCTAGTACAGGGAACCTCCTTTTGGTTCATGTCACACATTTAAAGCTGAAAAACAGAAATATTGTCCAAATTTCAATTAAGCGCACAAAACACCACAGATAAATTTGGACATCAGTGAGGAAGGAATAAGCATTCTGGCCCTGCAGTAAAATTAAGCCATTGGTAGTTCTGCTCCTTTCAAGAACTAATGCGCTTATGTGTGTGTGCGTTCAGCAGCAGTACTTAAAATCTACCGCACACACTTCAATCCTTACAATCTTTCGGTCATAGTTCTCCCCACTGCTGTAGGTGGTGGTCAGTGTGGACGAGCATTCCTCCAGGTACCATGGCTTTCGTCCGCTCTCAGCTGTGCTAGAGATGGAGATGGTGTAGATGGAGTTGGTGTAGCCATCGCAGGAGCAGTGGTCTCTGCTGCGTCCACCGTTGCCTGAAGCCCACACAAAGATGGAGCCGCGGCCCTTCCTCCCCTGACAAGAAAAGATGGAGAGAGGATACAGTAAGAAGCTGCAGATTTGTCTTAGTATATAAAACATAATTACAGCTCACCAGACTTTGTTTTGGCTTAATTTTTAAATGGTCTTTTAATGTCTGTCAGGAGGGGAGTAACAAGCTCTGTGTTTAGTTATGCAGAAATCGCTGTATAAAGAAGAAAAGATCAGCAACAGTGAAAGAGCCGGAAAAGATCAGTAGGCAGCAAAGACAATGTAAGTCCTCAGCAGTCCTGTGTCAGTTTCTGGCAACAGATCTGATGTGATTTGATCCAAGTTCAGTAATCACCTGGGCAAAATATAGTGGAGACTTTTATCCGTTGAGAGGTTGCTGAGCGCCATGCTGTGCTATTGAGTTTTCTTCCATGTCGGACTGAAGGGAATTTCAGTCTCTCCTCACATCAGTGACATGGCACCAGAGGAGACAAGTACATTTAATGTATTACTAGAACCAATACTGTCATAATAGTTAGTAATAAGTGAGGTACAGGACATTGCTTAAAAAGATATTTGTTTTGTGAATAGAACATTTCATTGCATCACATTTGATGCTTGAATTTAGCTTACATTTATCCATTGGTTCTCAGAAGAAAGACTGTTTGTACACTTTACTGAAATACTGAAAATGATTAAAGAATCTCTACGTTTTATTTTTTATTCTAGCTGGATCATCTTTAACTGAATTCTTAAACGTATTCTTACCGTGCGGCCATTTTCTAATCTTTGACTCCTATTTATTTGTTTATCTTTATTCATGTTGTTCTATTTGCGCTGTCTAGCTGCCTGGTCAATTGTTTCTTTTTCATTCAATATTTTCATGTTGTTACAACCTTGTGGTTGGGACTTTGTGTTTACTCTGTTGTATATTGTTTCATTATTTTTGTTTATCAATTCTGTACAAATCTGTCTGGCTGTTTCGCTCAATCTATCAAGTTTGTAACTTTATTTTGAAAATGTAAACAATGGTTTATCTGTATTTGAAAAATGACAGTACAGCATCAAAATGTACTTGATTGTACGCAAATATAAAAGGAAGCAAAGCAATGAAGCCATAAAAAGGCATGTAAAGATTTTGTTTTCCACAAAATATAACTCACAGACCATATGTGGATGCTGATGCTATATGTATATAGAACATGCTGAAGGGGACTGAATTTCAGACAGTAGCGAAATGGTTGAGTCCCACAGGGAAACATAGGTGGCGTGAAAGCTGTAGTATCACTTACATGTAGCTCCAACAATGACTTACATTTTATATATAAGAGTTTTTACAATGATTTTATGTGCATGTTTTACATTCTAGCAAGTTTTGGCTGAACACTGCAAGCATATGGACATTTATTATAACTGAGGCCCATTACATGTGCAGCCAAGCAGCTGTTAAATATTCAAATCTAGATTTCCAGATGAGGTTACACAATGCATTTTAAAAAAAACCAGATGCTAATTGAGAGGCCATGGCCAGCTCAGAGTGAGCTTCACACCAACTCAAAGAGTGAATAAAGGCATCACTTAATTTACTAATAAAGTATTCAGTCTCAATTGTTTTTCATTGGAAACCTTCTAAAGCCAAATGCCTTTTACAATTCAATTAGACATTGAGTTGAAAATGATCTAAACCCACTCGTGGTGGAGACACAGTGAGGGAGTTACTGTGCTGCTGATGACCAACTGAGTTGTGAAGGCAAAGTTCAGCGAGGAGTCAGCGAAAAAGTCATCTGACAAACTGACTGACACTGCGATTCACACATTCAAATAACACTTGTGCACACACACAAACACACGCACACACAGGTGCACACAGGTGCGCGCACGCACACACGCACACGCGTGCACAAACACACGCACACGCGTGCACACACACACACACACACACACACACACACACACACACAGATTTAGGGAATAAAAGGTGGAATGGATATCTTCAAAAGGGGGCTTCTGTCAGGCAGCGATAAGCGAGTGGAGCCCCTCTGAGTGAGAGGGGGATCAGACAGGAGCAAACGCTGACAGATCAGAGCAATGGAGAGCGCTTTGAAGAGGAGTTGGCAAAAGAAAGGAAGGGACAAAGACTGAGAGGGAGAGGGAGAGGAAATAGTGAGTAGAGAGGGTGAGGGGGAGAGGAGAGAGGTGAAACGCAATGTGAAACTGATGGGAAGCAATCATCATCAAGACATCAAATGAAAGCAAAGAAAAAAGGATAACTGATTTACTGTTCAAATTAATTGCCAATTAATGAATTTGTTGATTGTCAGAAAATGTATCTATAATAATTTCAATGATTGATTAATTTATCTACAATCAGTAAATAAAACACGTCATTAATCAATGATGAAAATAATTCTTAGTTGTAGTACTAAAATGCCATGTTAAGAAACATAACTATACATAATATGTATAGCGCCAGGGAACACAAAACATGTCACACATTAAAAAAAAAAACAACAACTCCTGTTTGAGTCTTTCATACATACAGCAACACAAGCCGGAGTACAACCCTCTCCACAGCTGTCAGCGGTATTTCTAACACCTCAGCTCTCTGTGATAAACTGTCTCTTCACGGTGTCATATAGCTACATGTTACACTCACAAGCGTGCCATCTCCACTCAGATTCACAAACAGCAGGAGGGCAAGCAAGCACATACACGTGACCAACTCGTACCAGTTGGACAGATATCTCCCTCACCTCTGTCATCTTAAAAGGCCAGCCTGTCAGGAGCGATTGGGACTCTCTTCTACTCACACTTCCTACCTGTCCATCCCTTTTTTTCTTCTCTCTCTTTTCTCTTTTTTGTAACATGTCACAGGCTCTCAATCTTCCAGTCAGTGTTTTCAGTTTCTGTCTTACCTCCTCAAAGCTCTACATCTGCTTAACCAAATGGCAGAAAGCCAGTTATAGCAAACTTTTTGAATGTGTAGACGTATGTGTGAGTGAGACATGGCCGGTAAATGATGTCACCTAGTAGGCGATGTGAAGGGGGATGAGGGTGGATGCCATCCCCCTTGTTAGGTCGTCGTAGTGGCGCTTCACAATGTCGCTTTTAATGATTGCCACAGTCTGGGAACATATGAGACATACAGGTTTTGAACTGGCTGTGGGAAGACTGAACATGTAAGAGTCTGTCCATTCTAGATTAAAAGCTCTGTTTCTGCTTTTCTCTTTTTAGAGCACACCATGTGAAATTATTTCTCCAGCTCTTCTGTGTCCCTGTATGTCTCTCACTCACTGGTTGCAATACTTATCGGAGTGCAGAGATTAGATTGTCTGAGTAGCATCACGTGAGATGATTTACAACGCATGCGATTGGTCTGTGAGTTTCCTGCTAAACCAGTGCCGTAAAGGCTAGAAAAGCTGTGCCAGTTAAAATAGAAATGCTCTGTCAAAATGTAATAATTCTCAACAATTTATCCATATTCTCTACAGCAGCCGGGGGGTGGGGGGTCAGAAAGTGTGACAGCAGTATGACTCTCATTGGGCCACCCCCCCCCCCTGTTAAAAATCAACAAATCGCCTACTGACTTAACCCCTCTTAACCTCTGTTATAGCTTTTCCATTCCACTCAGCCAACAACACAGCGCCAACTTGTTGTTATGCAAAATAAGCTATAAATATGTAAATGTATATATATGCTAATAGACCCTGGCTGCTCTCTAATGTCTGGAAGAGCTTCACAGGTAGAGATAGCCAGGGAGGACTTTGGGATATGAGTATATAAGCGTGAAACACACACATCTGTTTGTAGTGTGTGTTTATATCTTTTCTCACATTCTGAATACCAATTCCAAAGTCTTGGCTCAGCAATGATGCACATGTTCATTCGTGCATGTTTCTCTATGTAAATGTGTATGCATGCGTGCATGTGCCCACCATGCGGATGCCATTCTCGAAGGCCTGCCTGGCCAGAGACGCTGGTCCATCCACAGTCTTTCCATCATCATCAGGTCCCCAGCTGGCGCTGTAGATGTCGATGTGCTGCGGTTGGAGGCTCAGAGACTTGGCCTCCACCATATCTGTTACATCTCCATCCAGCATTCGCACACCTGTCACACAAACAGAAATAATACATGGCATGAACCAAAGTTTAATCTATCTCCTATATATTTCTACAGAACTGGCTGAAAAAGTTTAACGATTTACATTAAGCAGCCAGCTATAATAACCATTACAAATGGTACAAACACAGTCAGGCAAATCAAGTAATTAATTAAGCTAATCAATACATTTATTAGCAAGTACTTCCATGTCAGTGTGCTTGTCCCCCATAACGCCTCATTGTATTAAGATAAACTCTTCAACCATTAGAAATTACACTTTCGCTCCTCTTTAATATGCACATTTTTGCAACAAGGTCCAGCAAAATCCAATCAGGTCAACTGCTTTAGTAATTATGAAGTTTCTATAATTAAAGCTCCTATCACATTGGTTTTTAGTTGTCGCATTCATAGAAATTCAAGCGTGCAGAGGCAGTCAGAAGTCACCATGACCACACGTCAATCACGTCACGATTGTTAAAACACAGAGTTCATTTAGTTAAGCCAGTTTGGTGGAAAGATTCTACATATGGTGGTGAAAATCAGAATTGCGTTAACACTAGGAACAGAGGAAATGCTCAGCAATGGTAGTTGGCAGTCTTTTCAGCATCTTTCAGGCTATGTCAGTGGTATCATTTCAAATGTCATACATTATTGGTTATCAAGCCTTAATTACACTAACACACACATACTTATGACACAAGTCATAACATACCTCTGCTGAATAACATGTCAAATAATGTTAAGTGTGGTTTCAAATATAAATACAAGATAACCAATCGTTCACCTCCTATTCTGGCATTGTAGGCAATTCCCACAATGCAGTGGGAGTTGTTCGCGGCTGCAGCAACTTCGCCCGCACACCGTGTCCCGTGTCTGAGGAAAGAGCAGGAATGAACTGCTTATTACACAAATCTAGAATCCACGTCGTGTATACACAAGCAGGAGAGCACACAAATGCTACCAGATAAACATGTAGCTTTTGAAGTGGAAAGCAAGGACACTTACATGTAAACACACATTTTCACAGATAAACTGGTACATACCTGTTGAAGCAACCCTAAACAAAACGGTCAGTGTCATAAGTGTTACAAATGTATAAAACACTATAAATATTTCTACAATTCTTGCTTTTTCCACACAGGCCTGACAGAGAACGGAAGAAGAAGCAGTTAAACATTTGTAGTGCTGTTCACACAAATATGTTTGGAGTTCCTCAATGTCAATGGTCCCCAAAATGTACAAACACACAAACAGAGGCACAGCTTGGACCTGTTTTGACATTTTGTACATTTAGTACAGCATGCAAGTGGTGTGCTCCCCAAGCATACACAGCCATAGACACACACAAAAACAATGATAGCTGAAACAATGTCAGTGATAACTTAGACTGCACACACTACTATCAACTAAACTAAACAAAACACACACACACACACACGCACAACAGGGTAACATTCCACCAGTAACTGTAGTGGTGACAATCGGCCCCGGTCAGCAACCAGCGGACACAAACATTGTGTCCACCGCCTCCTCAAAAACACCACTTTCTGGATCGGCACAAACACACTCACACACACGCACCCCCTGCAGAGAACATCTGCCTCACCACCAATACCACCCCCCCCCGGAAACAGCTCTGACCGCTGCCATAGAAACCCAGCATCAAGCTATTGAAACCCCCAGGGAAGACACAGGGAAGTTTCAATGTCCAGGGAAGCACTCAGACTGAGGAAAATCTGTTTTACAGTAACTTAATGATTTCAGGTTATCATTTATTTAACAACATGATCAAAGGTTTAAAAAAATATTAAGGCATCACTGTCCTCACTTAGCTAAGGTGCATACGGCAACATCCATGCCTGGCAACTTCATCAATAAAAAGATCCTCTATTTAATTTATTACTATTAAATTAAATAAAAAATGCTCATACAAACACTTAATTTTTTCACCCACAATCTGTCCCAGAAATTCACACCATACAGCCCTCAACTGTCCTCTATATTGGTACAATACAAAAGCAGAGTAAAATGCACAACATACACCTATTGGTTTTTAGCACTTTCCTGAAGCTTATCGTGGCATTTGGAGTGATTTTCAACCTTTTGTCCCACCTGACAAGATGAAAATGTTTGACCTTCTTCCTATGACGTTGTCATCAAAATTGTATGTACTATGATTATCTGCTGTGAATCTATCTGTACATATGACATCTATTGCATGTCTGTCCGTCCTGGAAGAGGGATCCCTCCTCTGTTGCTCTTCCTGAGGTTTCTATCATGTTTTCCCGGTTAAAGGGGTTTTTTGGGTAGTTTTTCCTTAGTCGAATCGAGGGTCTAAGGACAGAGGGTGTTGTATGTTACAGATTGTTAAATCCTGTTAAATACAGAATTGATTATACATTTTTTGTTATAACTTCTAGAGAGCTACATGGTCAGACCCCCAATATATCACAGACCTGCTGTCACCGTACTCTTCCTCTCGTACTCTTCGTTCCTCAGGCCAAAATTTGTCCCCAAAACTCGTCTTAAAACCTGGGGAGACCGGTCCTTTCAGGCAATTGCCCCTAAATTATGTAACACCCTCCCCCCGCGTTGCGTGTGGCAGAATCTGTTGATTCTTTTAAGAAGCAGCTGAAGACACTTTTATTTAGACAAGCTTTTAGTTAATTTTGGGCTTTATGTTTTAGGTTTCGTTTTTGGTGGTGTTTTAATCGGTTAAATTGTATATACTTTATAAAGCACTTTGTGATTGTATCTGTGATAGGTGCTATATAAATAAAGTTTACTTACTTACCTATTGTAAAGCCTTTGAGGCAAAACTGTGATCTGTGATATTGGGCTATACAAACAAAAATTTTATTGAAAAAGGAAGTCAATATCCACAAACTTTAGAAAGTTGAAAATTCCCCGATTGCTAAGCTATGCTAACCAGCTGCTGGTTCACATTTAACAGACAGATATGAGAGTGGTATGAATATTCTAACCTACTCTTAGTAAGAAAGTGAATGTGTTTTTCCCAAAATGACGAAATATTCCCTTACGTCAACAACACCTCAGCTCACTTGTGTAGATCTCACTTTTCATTTTAGCATTCCTCATTTCACAGATATCAGAGTACCATTTCTACCACATAAACACACATTTCAAACTGAAAATACATTATTGCATTAGATGCATGGTCACCATTTGTATATGTAGATGTGGAAATCTTCCTTCTGTCCTTTGTAAAGTTGGAATGACCTAACACGCTTACAGAAAAGTTAAAACAAATTAAACTGTTTGGGTTAAAGTATAACATATTAAACGGCTGCAGATCAGTGATAGGCCTCTTTGTCACAGTTAATGAGCCAAACTGCTGGCTCCCTCTTTCCAAACGCTTCAACAGTCTTCACTCAGTTCACTTCACTCCACTAATCCATAAAATTGTCTGTCTGGCCATCTTTCCAGTCTTTGTGTTTGCCTGTATTTTCCATTTTCTACACATCTGTGTCACAGTCCTTCAGGGACCACTCTGTTTCAACCAGAACCATATAACATTTGTGCAGTGAATACTCTCACACACACAGTAATTATTCAAATGCAAACACATACTTTATAACTTAATATAAAGTTTCAAAGGGTACAGACACTTAAACTCACTTTTAACTTTCTGTGGTACACGTCTGATTTCTTTTTGTTTAGCTGTGTGTGTACATACCCCTACCTGTTTCATTAAGCAAAATAAAAATCTTATATTTGTTGGTGTTTGTGAATAAGGCTTTACAAAGTTACTTTATATTACAGAGCGGTAACAACAACAGTCAAGAGAAGGTTATAGTGAAATTCAATTTGCAAGAAGATGAAAAGCTTTGACTATTTTCTTTCCTAGTTTCATAGAACACACTCAAGCGCACGCACACACAAACACACACTTATACTCATCTACATCTGTAGACAGATAGCAGGTAGAGAAACATCTCAAAGCACAAACACTATATTACAAAACTGTCAGAAGGATCTGTGACAACTTTCTGTCTTTTTGATTAGACAACTGACTCTGACATAACAGAATTTCCACAATTTGTCCTTAATCTAAAATCTGAGGTGGTAGGAAAGATGATCGGTGGACAATATTTATAGCAGACACTAGGGGCTTCACTGGTAAAGCAATAGAGAGAGCTGTATGGGAGATTTATGCAGTGATAACGTACTTGCTTTTTACGTCCTGCTTACATTCAAAGCACAGCTGTTAGCGCCGTTTGTACACATAGACGTCAGCAGTGGACTAAAATCCACAAGCATTACGTCACTCTTGTTGCTATAGAACGCAAAGTTTGACAACAATCCACTGTTTGCCAGATGTTTGCTAAAGTTAGCGTTATGCCTTAGAAATCTTACAAACTGTGTGCTTCTTGCCTTTCAGGCATAATGACCAGTTTTAACTTACCGGCCAACTCACACCAGCCTTTCACATCTATTCAGCTCCCACAGGAGACGTGACCGCCATGTTTTGATTAAACTAAAATGATCTCCAGTTTGTAAATCCCATAAGAGAATTTGTTGTAGAAAGAATAGTATTATAAAAGTCAAAGAGGGTGAACCAGATTTCTGTCCACACACATAACATCATATTCAACTATGATGTCAGCCTTAAAAGGAAACCAGCTCATTAAGCTGCATCCGTAGGCCTCATGTCTCTTTAAGACAATGCATTACCAGCAGGGACTGAGCCACTGCCAAGGCACTTGGGCTGCTGCAGCCAAACACACATACACACACCAAAAATCACTCACTGAGCCAAACTGGCACAAGACAAGCAAGTCTCTCTTTTTTCCCTCTTACACACACAAACACACACACACACACACACACAAATTCGTCCAAACAGAAAAACCACAACCCACCCACAATGTCACAATCAAATACACTAATGTAACTGATCGTACCCACAACAAGGTCAGGACTCAGCAAATACAAACATACTGAGACCCAGAGCTTCTGGTAAAAATCAATCAGAAAAACACTGACACACAAAACAGCATTTGGCTGATAAACACTAAAACCTGAACCCTATTGTAACTGTTAAAATAACATTTCTCTCTCTCATTAGATCTGGGATAGGTTTTTACTTGTTCTCGTTGGTTGCGTCGTATCGAGGCATGGGATCCATATCGTTGCCATTGACGTCAAAGCTGGCTTGAGGGTCCTGGAGGAGACACGGAGGTCCATACAAGTACATCAAACACCCAAGTGACATTTGTAATAATAAGCAGGGGAGAGAAAACATAAAGCTAAATTCATTAGCAAAGCAGGTTCAACACTACCCGTGTGTGTGTGCATGTGTGTGTGTAATAGACCTGTGGAATGCCAAGAAGCTTCTCTAACCCAATCAAACCGTTCACATTAGCATCACTCACAACAGTTTTGTAAATCGAATGCAATCAGAGCTAACTCAGTCTGCTGAAATGCTCGCCCTTCGGCATAAACAAATCCAGGCATTAAGAGTAGCTAATAACAGCAGTGCAGGCGCTGTCAAAGGGTGTGAATCATTTTATCTGCACAGTTGATTGATGGCCTTACCTGCTGCCTCAAGCCAAGAAGTTGCTCTAACTATCGGGCCTTGGTCTGAGGTAGACATACCTCGGCATGCACATATAGTATGTAACCACAGATTATAAGCATGTACACACAGCATACCTGCACACACCTACAGGTTTGAGGAAGCTTTCCTTCGAAATGTAATCCATTGTGCATGATTATCTGATCCAAATTACAGTTTCACAATCTAGTTGATTATTTGACTTCTGTAACATAAATGTCTTGCTTTCTGTAATGTGACTTGGTTACGCACTAAAAAAAAGACACTTATTTCCTATTTACATAAACAAAGATTAACAGTAAAATTTCACTGATGACTAAAGACTCCAACACCGAACATGCACACACACTGTCGCTCATTGCCGCCCTACACGCGCATACATACACACTCACGTAGTTCTGAAAAAGATCTGGGTGGTTCCTCTCGATGCCGTCATCTAGTATGGTCACCACTACGTCTTTACCCGTGTAGCCCCTCTTCCACGCCCCCATGATATTCATGTCTGACTGGCAGTTATGGACATCGTCGTTACAATGCTGGACCGATGGTGACAGGAGGTGAGGGGAGAGAAGGTGATGAAGGAGAGAGGAGGAAGAAAACAAATCAAACATGAAAGGGGGTGTGGGGAGTTAAAAAATTCATCATTGCCTTGCAGATGCACAATTTAAATTTTATGGGTCCCCACATAATGAAATTTTTCACTAAACTTACAGCCAGTGTGAGCATTACCATTTTTCATATAGAGGCACAGTCACACATAAACCAGTCCAAACAAGTTAAAGTTAAGTTTCAATCTGTTTGAAAAAGTCTAAGTGAAATCTCAGACAACTTGGTTAAACCGTAACACCTTATGTCTTATATCACTATTCAAATATAGAGCCCGTGTTTTAAAAAAAAATTATAAATGAATAGTAAGAGATGGAATCCACAAGTGTGTATAATTCTTTAACACATTGAACAATCCAAATGGTCTTGATGAGATATTTATTTTACACCCTTTCCTTTCGCCCTCCTAGCTTCCCCTTCACTGGTCCATAAGCAAAGGTTCTAACTCTCACTCAGCTGGCTCGCAATCAGTCGCTACCATAGAATGTATATAAAGACAGACGACATGACAGCACCCTAAAAGTGAAGCCAAAACATCTCGATCGCCCCCTGATGGCTGGCTGCGGTATAGGTCATGAACCCCGCCCCCTCCATGCTAGTGGATGGGACATGGGCCAAACTAAAAAGTACATGCCAAATAAATTTTTCGCTAAAGATGGTTTCTGTCGGTTTAGGTAGTTCTTATAATGCTGATGTATGTACTTGGTTATTTGATGCTATAAAAACGGGGTTTCATGTCACGATTGACAGCTGAGCTTTGCTCAAGATTGAGTGGGCCGGGTGTATTGGCAGGACCTCGATAACGCGGCTCCAACTCCAATCACTACTGCACAGACTCTGGCTTCAAATGACGTCAAAAGCACAAGATGGCTGGCTTCATTTTTCTACAGTGGGAGGAAGTGGACCCGCATTCCCAATACAGACTATGGTTACAACACATGTAAACTTTGCTTGCATATTGTGCTACAGCTGAGCTATCTTTATGTGTTATGTTATCAGGAATGTGATTAAGCTTGATGCTGGCAAGCCAATATTCTTCACTGCAAATATTTTTCAAATGCACTGCACGTGTCACAAGCTGTCTGCATGCCAAATGGACAATTAGATGTGCAATTGTCAACCTAAAATAAATTTGATTTGACTTTTGAGTTGAGTAAAAGTCTTTTTACTACAGAATCAAACTTCTCATAAATCCCTAAAAATCCAAGTTCAAACTCATGTCTAAGTCACTGATACTGGTTAATCTCATGTGTTTTTTCATGAATCAAATAAAAAAAAAAAATTGTGCTTTTAAATCTCTTGATTTATTTTCAATTTGATACAAAAATATACAGATGGACAAACTGACCCCATAGGCTACATCAGGTACTTTGTTAGAAATGACCGGAGGAAGCTTTCATTTCTATGTGAACCTGAAAACACACATCAAGTTCAGGGAGTTCTGTCCAACAGCTAGAAAAATATGTTTAAATCCTCTGGTCAAAGTATTAGAAGTTATCTATACGAAGTTAACAATTGACAGATCTGAGGACACTCGACCACACACACACACAAAGACATAACTAAAAGAGCAATCATCTGAGAGTGTATGCAAACACTTGTGATAAGCCTGTAGATCTCTGCAATTTGAATGTATTGTGTGCATGTGCACGTGCATGTGTGTGCTTGTATGTGAGCGTGCGCACATGAACGAGTACATGCACAACACTGCTAATCTCAGAGAAACGGTTTAGAAATGCAGGAACACAAAGACATGTATATTTCTACATCTGTGGACTTTCTTGTGACAAATACTGAATAAACACAATGTCTTACCTTGACCCAAAATTGTCTCTTTTCAAATTGAGGAAAGGCAACAATTTCGTCACTATGGCTCTTCTATTCTTTCATTCAGTAAAACATACACACAAATCCCTCAGATCCACTGACCCTGCAGTAATCAGAATTATACCATGACCTCGGCTGACCTTCGACCCACAAACAGAAGATTGTGTGCTGTTCTCCAAAGAAGAATAGATGAACATATCATTGACGAGACTAAATTTGACTGGGCTCTATTTCTGTCAGAACTTGCGATATTCTTGTTTTGGTGCAGTAAACATGCAAACAGAGAAAGAGAGATTCCCTGGTGTGAGTATACAGTGTACTCACAATGTACCACATACTGCTCCACTTGGCATCATTATAGAATATGTTGTTCTGGGCTGGGTTACTATGGACGGGGCTTGTCAGAGAAAGGGGCGGGGCTGCCTTGTAATCCCTCTTGATCCTCCTCTTCACCACCTGCTGCTGTATCCACTCCACCTGAAACACACAAACACAAAGATATCCGAAACTGAGTAGGCTTCAAGTAATACCACACAGTAGTAGAATTACTTCACACATAGTACAATCAGTCAGCAGGTTGAAGTTCCTTTGAAATGTTGTGTTCAAGATAACACAATATAAAGTTCTTGAAAACCTAGGATCTTCTTAATAAAATCGGTGCTACATCTTTAATAAGAAAGTGAAAATGCAGTGGCGATATTTCGTACACAAGGATATAGACCATCTCCAGAGAATTAAATTTGGCAAACTTGAACAAATAAAGACTACTGAATAAAAACAACCAGAGAGAAAATATAGCACATGTTTAAGAAGCATCACCAGAATTTTGATATATTATTTTTAAAAGGTATCCTTTAGGCCATCTGAAAGTTACACTCCCCATTCATTTCAGTGTTAGTCTACAAGAGTTTTTCAATGGACACATTTTTTTTCTCTTCACCAGTTCATTTCTCCCTGTCTGCAAAATGGACAGACTAATACACACACATGCACCAAAAACATAAATGTCTCTCAGGTAACATCAATCGCTCAAATGTTATGGGCTCGCTTGAAGGCGCAAGGTATTCCTTGGCAGGAATCTCACTGCACTTTCAGACGGAATTTTCCGATTTCTAAATCAGCATTGTTGGATCTGAACAAGAGGGAGTGGACCCACTTGCTTGGCCCTGGTCACCTCTTTTTAAAACCCTGAAATCTTGTGTTTAGTCTACTTGAAGTCCTGCAGATTTCATCTGTCTAAAAAGAATCCATGAGACGTTTACATTACGTCTATGTACGAGCAACGATGACAACACAAAAAATGTTATATTAGCAGGCAAAATACAGGCAAAACACATAGAGGCTTGTGTAAAGTTCGATGATGAATGATTTCTGTAATAAATGATTCATGTATTCTTCAGACAGAAGTTTGCATACAAACATGATTGTGTGACAGCTTACACAGACTACATTATGGTCCTTTCAATTTACAGTACCAGTCAAGTTTGGACACAAACCTTCCCATTAAGTTGAATGAGAAAGTGTGTCGAAACATTTGACTGGTACTGTACTTCAGGAATAGAGTATGTTCAGATGAAATGTTGTGGACCCTCCTGAAATGATCGCCACGCCATCTACTGTGAACTAATAGTGTCTAGCTGCACACATGATGTACAGACAAAGAAACTCCACTCATAACAGATAATCAATAGAATCATTTTCACACTCTCCAGAGAGTTTTTGTTTTTTTGCTCAGTTTGCCAGACCCAGAAGTCTGAGGCTTTAGTGAACAATGTCCGACTGCAAAGACGTATCATTTCTCCACATCAATACAGCTCCAGCAGACAGAGAGGAGAGGTGAAGAGAGAAAAGCTGACAAACTGACTGCAGAGTGATTATCTGGTCTCATGCACTGAAACAATCTACCAGGCTCTCCGGAGAGTTGGAGAGGGAGGCAACGAGACAAGATAAGACGAGAGAAAGAGAGGTGATAAAGAGCTAAAGAAAACAAGTCCCAGGAGAGTCTATAAAAAAAAAGCTGAGAGCGAAGAGAAAACAAATAGCAAGTGAGACCAAAAGACAGCGAGTGAAGAGCGTAAGATTGATTTTATAAATAACATTGATTTAATAACTCAAGTATGTAGTTCTTTATGGACTGTGAAGGAGGGAGAGGGAAAAAACGATTCTGTAGGTGACGTAATTTAATAACTCAAGAGTGTAGACCTCCCTTTTAAGAGAGCGAGATATGGGAGAAAAAGAAGTGGCAAATGAAAACAAAACCAGGGCAGAGACCGAGACAAAGAGTAAAAAGCCCAGGGAGATATTTTGTTTTAGCCTGGTGCTCCTCCGTCTGCCAAGGTCTCAGCTCATTTCACACCAAGTTCTGTCAGGACCATCAGCTTCAAAGCAACCGTTTACACACGACATTAGCCTCAAAACAACACTGTCATCAGGAATTGGCCGTGTGTGTGTGTCTGTGCAAAACCACTGGTGTATCATTACAATTTGCATATATTTGCATAGCATCAGTCGCAATATTTCAATCAGAAGACACAAGTGAATGAAGTAAAGATAGTATTTATTGAAATAGATGTGAGATGTTAATCTTGACAGAGTCTTTGGTGCTTGGACTCCGCGGGGAGATTTTGGTGATGGAGGGCATCTGCCCTGAGCAGCAGCAGAATAAATCCTCCCCATGGAGTCCAGACACTGGTGGTGGTGGCTGATGACTCTGCTGAGGCTGATGGCTGAAGAGGTCGATGGAATGACGAGCTGATGGATCTGCGAAGACTGGGCAGCGATGGGGAGGTGCAGGGGCGCATGAACGTACTGAAGGCAGAGAATCATATTTAAACTGATGGTAGTAAGATGATTGGTTGACAATGAAGATGTGTCGCTGCGTTATTGGATAGATGAGACCAGCTGGTGGAACAGCTGATGTCCCGATTTGACAGCCTGGATAGTGACAGCAGGAGATATAGGTGAGCATACATGAGAGGAGTGAATGGCAGGGTGCTATGAGTATTAACTACGCCAAGTATTTCTGACTAAACTGTCGCTAGAGCTTCATGAGATCAGCAGTTTAACTCTTAACTGCTCTTGTCCGTAACATGGTGATTCGAGGACGGTCTGATGATGAATGCGTCACTGCCTCTCATCTCTCCGCCATTAATTCTTCTACAGACTGACGAGATAGAGCAAAAACTTTACAGATGGCGGGGAAAAAAAGAAATAATTTTGCTGAAGTTGGATCCCAATTAGTGTGTCGTTCACCTCAGATGTCAAGACGCAAGAATTGAAAAAGGATTTCAGAAACACTTTGCTGAACTTGCCTAATGAACAATGACATCAACCAAACAACCTCAAGTTTCATGCATCTTACTGAAGTGTCTTCAGAGCAAGACACTGAATCCCTACCACCTCTGGCGCTACTCTGTAGCTTACGATGACCTCCATCCTCCCTAAGATTTAGGATCATTGAAGTATCAGGTATTATTATAGCCATATAATAATATCCTACGTACTGACTTAGTGTAGTGAATGAAAAAGGGTCATGAAGCACTTCTAATGCACGGTTTCATCTGCAGCAGCAGCAGATGATGATACTGGTTTGCTGTCTGAGATTTCCTCAGCTTTAGTGACACTTTCTGAAAAATGAACAGTTCAACCAAAAAATGATTCTCTTTTGAGGTTTTTCATCTGATTACTTTCAAAAAGGTATGTAGGCTGAAAAGTATTTTGAATTTCAATATGAAAAAAACAGAAGATAAATTAAAAAAGTTGGATATTACATTTGTGAAGAAGAAATATGTTGTTGTCAGTTTACATCTAAAGCAGTTTGAAAGAGATTCAGCAGTTGCTGTGAGAATCTTGCATTGATCATCAATGTCCTCAGTTTCACACCTGATTCTCCCAACTGCACATTTTTTGTTTCAGAAGCATAAGAAGAGATGTGGTCTCCACATCTAAAGCCAAAAGACAATTATTCAAGCAAACTGTGACCAATAATATCAATGAGTACAAAGGCAGAGGAAAAATAAATATGTCAAGAGGTTTCAATGGAAATGTGGGCGATACTGACATTAATATCAACCCTGCTGGTGTTATATATATATATATATATATATATAT
>CM022476.1:15600584-15624434 GCA_011952105.1 Coreoperca whiteheadi
TATATATATATATAAAAATATGCATAAACAAACAACCCAGCCCCTACTCTCGAGGGGCTAATCATTTACTTTAAGTGATTTTTTAAGCAACAGATCTTCTTCAAAAAGAGCAGTTTCATTTTAGTCTAATGACCAAACAGGAAACATTGTATGGCTATAATGTATAGATACATACCTGAAGTATCTGCCAACTGAGGAAGAGTGTATGCACTGAAAATACAGGATAAAATGTCCATATGTTTTACCGTTCCATGTCCTATGATGATGATGTGAAATGTTTCATCTCTCTTAGTCTAAAAAAAAAAAAAATTTCTTTTTGCATTTAAAGTAGTTTGCTTTCCTTTTTATCCTTTCCTATTCCTTAAAAAAGGGCGGCTTTGCATTTCTTTACTTGGATTTATTTCAATACACTTTTGTCATCTATTTGCAGGATGACTCGAGGCAGATAAATGGCATTCAACTGTTTTTTCTAAAGCTTTTCAAGGGCAATGCCATCCTTTGTTGTTCCTGCTAAAATCACTCACTGGTAACAGCCCTCAATTGTGTCACGTTGGTCAATCCCTGTCCAAACAAAGACAATATTGCCCTCTATTATTGCCTCTAAAACTTGCCTATGTATTGCTACCTTTGTTTCAGTGCCAATTCGCTGGCATGCTTTGAGGCATCACGATTGGATCCGCTCTATTCTTTCAACTCCAGCTTGGTGGATCTGCTAGCACCTGTACCTCTCCATCACCCCCCCTTTTTCCTTTTCTCCCCATTCCCTCTCCTATCTCACTCTTCTACTTTTCTCATCTCTCTCCCTCATCTGCTTCTTCTTTGCTGTCTCTCCTTCGTTGCATTTCAGGTCTTCTTCTCCGCAGATGCCCATTTTTCTCTGAGAGTCTTTTTCTCTCTCGTTCCCACTCCAACCCCCTTCCTCCCTCCCGCTCTCTAATTCGCTCTCTGTGTAAGGGTTTGCAGGTGGCTCTTGCTGGCTGGGTCAGTAACCAGGGGAAACTGGGGAAGAGTTCACTTCAATAGAACAAATGGGAACAAATTGATCCACTTTCACTGCTGTTTTTGACACGCCGTTTGAGTTGAAGGCAAAAGAACTGAAAGCTGTGAGTTTTAAAAAAGGTTTGAGTAGCAGAACAGCCATAACAACTTTGGACTGACACGAGAAGCCAATTCTTCTACTCTCTTAAGTGCAAAGCCTCAGCCCAAACACAGCACACAGTCACAAAACTTTTCACAGACAGTTTGAGCCCCATAGTGCTATGCGGGCCAGCTGTAGGTGCTCATCTCAGGGTGTCGACTAATGTTTCATCTGTTAAACAAATTCAAGGTAAAATGGATTCTGTGGCAGAATGTCACACTCTCACAATCTGTACCTGGGACCGCGTGGAGTCTCATACCTGTGCATATGTAAATTACCCCCAGGGTCCTGACAGGTACACAAGCTCGGTCTGTGTTGTCTCCTTGATGCTTTGAGTGTCCTTGTCTTTCACACATGTTCATGAATACAGTGAGCTCTAAAGGCAGTCGGATGAGCCATAGTGGATAAATATTGAGCAGATTTAATAATTTGAGCTCATTCGCGTAGTATTTCTTTGTGAGAAAATATGTTCCTTATTATTATTATGTGGCATGACTTCTAGAAGCCTGCAATTCATAAATATCACAAAACGCTGAAATTAAATTTTGTCGTCACAGCCATTTTGCATTTCAGTGTATCCCGGTGAGGGTTCAGCTGCGGACCACACCTGGGTCTCAGTTTTCCTGCACATGTCTGGAAAAATGACTTCAAGTAAACAAGCACCTCGCTAAGTGAAACCGGCTGGAAACACCATGCTCCTGCGACAGAACGCTGTGGACAGACAGCCACAGAGGTGTTCAGCAGTTGTTTCTCTCTACTAATCTCTGCACAGACTTCAAAAAAGGACATTATAAAAAGGAGAAACAACCACTAGCAGTACTCTAATTGTTGTTTACAGTAAACCTGAAATTGCTGGAAATAGATTTCAAACAAAAGGAGATTGAGTATACTTGAACTCATTTTACACCAAAAACTAATAACAGTGCAGAGCTACAACAAAACCAAGTCTGTGGCTATCCAAATTCTCTTGGGGCTCCCAGTATGAATGAGTCATGGGCGTACGTCAGCATAGCTGTGCAAGGTGCAAACTGAGTGCTGCTTAAGACACATATTTCATCACCTTTTCTCTATCAAACTGATTTACAGGCATTATGATAGAGGGAACGCTAAACATGAACTTCAAATGTACATTTAAGACGTAACTGTCTTTAAAGTTCAGTTACAGAAACATTACCTAAAGAGTACAAACTTTTGTCCTATAATTTCTTCTTGATGGAATGTGAAGATTGAGAAATTAAAACCTAATTTAATTGTTTTGAGATTATAAAGGGGCTAAAACAGGCTAAAAATCTTGTATTTAATCTTTGAAAACTTTAAAAAAAAAAAAAAAAAAAAAAAAAAAGGAACAGTAAGAGACGTGCAGCTGTCAAAGCGAAGATACACACTCTGTCCAGGCCAATGGTCTTGGCAGTCATTCACCAGCCTGGAAAAATAAGTGGTCTTTGACCTGAGAGGCAAGTGCCACTGCAGTTAGGCGAATGCCATAAAGTGGTAATCTGTGCTGTGCTGCATCACCATGGTAACGTGTGTGCCAGTGAGTACTGTGGATGGCAGGGTGCGCCTTTCATGGCACCGCTACACCCATCTGACTCACTCACACACAAACACACACGGCTGTCATTATTACAAAACCTGATTGCAAAACATCATTAGCAGTATGCCAGACTGCGCCGGTGCCAAACTAGCCGTCATGTGGATCCCAAACCCACAGACAGGTCCGCAGACCACACTGTTAGCATAGCCAGTCGGGGGAAAACAGTGACAGCTCCATTCCTCTCAACTCCACTTGTCCTTTCTTTTGTTTCTCTAATCCATCTTCCCTTCTCTCTTCAGCTCCTCTTCACTCTCCTGTTGTAATAGCTCCTTTTCCCTTTTCTCTCTCCTTTAACCTCTCCTCTCTGATCTAGTCTTCTAAAATCTCAGTCTCTCAGCCAGCTGGCATCAGGACACAAACCTTCCTCCACCATGGCACAGAGTCAGGCCCGAGAGAGCAAGAGAACCGAAGACGGAGGGAGGGACGAGTACGCTGAACGCAACAGCGATTAAAGGAGGTAGGAGAGGGAGTCCGAGGAAGAGAAATGGGATGACAGGTAAGGACAGCAGGTGGATAAAACAAGCTGAGTGGACAAAATAAAGTACAGAAAGGAAAGAAAATTGAAAAGAAACAAGGAGATAGAGGACACTAATGGATAGTGGATAACAGAAGGTGACAGGCACTGTCATCTTTTCTTTCTTTCTGTTCTCTTCTTCCTTTCTTTTTATAAATCACACTCACACTGATACATCATTATCATTCCTCGGCAGTATTGGGCAGTCGTGGCACTACAAGTAGCATCATTTATTCACTTTCTGTCAACAGAAAGTGAATAAAATGAAGCATGGTTGGTTTTGGAGTAGTGAGAGCAGAGAGCACAGCTTATTGACAGCTTTATTGATCACTGAGATAGCAAGCAATCAATCAATAAATAAATAAAATGGTCATACGTAGTTACGCTACTTTTGCCATGTTTCTGTAGCTTAGCTTGCTACATTTCTCTGGGGGGTAGCTTGTGAAGCTTCATTTACGTTAATATAGAATAACTGGTAGCTTAGCTCACTACAATTTCCAAGTAACTTGCCCAACACAGGCAGTCAGCATGCATGCACAGATGAACACAAAATTACATGCGCTCGAATCCACTGTTCAAAACATACACACACGCAAAGCTTTTGCTGCTGGATGAAAACACCTGAATCTCCAGAAAGTCAATATTTTTCATGACATAATTGGGATATTCGAAGTTTCACTGTAATGGATCTGAGGAGATTCATCTTGTTTCCTCAAGTCAAGTCAAGTAAAGCCTGTGCCACATACAAATATGACAAAAACTATTCTAGGAGCATGAGGTTTTCACATGTCCAGAATGAGACACTTCTTGTCTTTGAAAACCATTTGAAACTATATATTTTAGCGTTCTATACACACAAATCACAAAAAACACCGCCCCAGTTTGATTTTGTAACTCGTCCTGTGTATTTTGATGACGTTCAGAGTGCTGTGAGGTTCAGGCTTCGTTAATAATGCAGCCAGGGTTTGATGCCCTGGTGCAGTAATGAGAGGGACACTGATGGGACAAGAGGAAGGGTTTACCTCAGGTCAAACTCTTTTTTGAAGAGCCAGTTATAGTATAGTACGGTGAACGGCAAAATTTTAGGTCCAACACTGTTTCATTCTGGTTGTAAAGGTTGTAAAAGTTTTGCCCTTGATTCTGGTTTAGGTCTGAAACCCAGCCTGGTACCTCTGGTTAAGATCAAGTTAATCTGCCATATAGCAGGTTAGTTTCAGGGAATCAGCGGTCATGGTAGGGGTAGGGCTTTTCTGTGAGCCACGTACCTGGAATGGAAAATCTAAGATTTCCTGAATTTTGATTTAACAGATCTTATTAACTGGCTAGTCCTTCTTTCTGGGACACCACCCTGTACACCACATCTAGAACTCTCTGCAGCCTTAAGCCTGAATATTTGCTTTCTGAACATATTTCACACAAATATGGTTACAAAGGAAACATAAGGTGTAGAATTCGTTATATATTTTAATAAAATTCTGTTTTCAATTGCACCCATTAGCCAGTAATGAGTGTCCCCTTAATAATTTGTTTTGTGTAACTCTTTCGGATTGTGGGGTATACTGAAGAAGCATTTAGAAGCCATTGGCAAGGCTTTTCACTGTTTGCCTTTTTTTTCCTTTTCAAGGAAAATTATATTTCAATAACATTTTATCTGCCACCTCTACACCTATCCATCAAACCTGAAATGTAGCAGAAATAGTCCTCATTTATGAGAATTCATTTTTCAGGACTGCAATCAGTAAAGCGTAAAATGTCAGGAAAACTGGGAATTTCCTGCAATGTAATAGTTCCTGTCCTCATAAACACTTTGTCCCTGCAATAACCCATTTGTGTGCATGTCTTGCAACAAGGACAAGAACGCAGAGTCAACTGAGTTGGTGTAATATATTGCACACATTCTTCAGGTCTGTGCATCAAATACAGCAGGGATCTGATTGTAAAATTTAGGACATCAGCACAACTTTTTAAATGAATTTACTTGCAAAGTGGAAATTCTGAGTATATTGTAATGGAATATCTCATAAACATATATACCATTATTAAACAACTGAAGACACATATGAAGAACTCAACAAATGGTCAAAGGAAAATAACTGTCAAAATTGCCTGTCTTAAAGTCTGCCAAAAACAGACATTTGGTAAAATGCCATAAGATTGTCTCCTGTATGAGTGTAAAAGTTAATTTTATACCCTGGAAATAGTAGTTTGACAAAATAATCATAACTCAAGGTCCACTTTTTCCAGGGCTTTCAACTGCACCACAGGGTATTCATCAGCAGCTGGAGTTCCATTCTAAGTCACGTAATGACAACTGAGTCATCTCCATGACAACTGAGCAAACTTTATCCACTGGTGAATAACATATGGTATCCAGGAAAAGCTAGTATGTGGACCTTGAGTTATGATTATTTTGTCAAACTATCTCCAGTGTCATCGGAAACTCAAGTTCTGTGATCTATTTTGATTTTAAACCTGTAATTCACAAAACAGTACAACAGGCTTACCTTGGGCTCCATGGAGATGAAACTATGGCGACCACGGCTGGACAAAGTCGACCTCTTGATGGTCCGGCTATGGAAAAAGTGATAGTGGTCTTTGAGATCCCCAATCTGCAAAACACATAGACAGACTTAATTCCATAACCCTTTCTACCTCACCATAACTCTTTAGTGTAACTATAAAAATTAGATTTTTTTTCCACAAAAATGATCATGAGTAACTGCTCTGTCATTTTTATTCATGTTGAGAGGTTTGCATTCCACAGTTGAAACAGATATCAGACGCATACTGATTACACATCACACACGACATTAGTGTTCTGAGTGAAAACCACCACAGCTAAAACACTCGAAAAGTTCCTTAAAGTACTTTTAGAGAAGTTCTTTCTCTTAAAGTAGTAAAGGGACTTTTTTTTCCTGTGATGTTATACATTAATGTTTTTTTTCTTTGTATTATACGTTGTGTTTTTTTGAGCTCTTAAAAACTGTCAGAGAAAAAGACAAAGGGCTGTGGCCTCAAAGGTGAGACAGCAGAAAGGGCAGAAAAGTCAAACAAAAACAGAAAAAGAGACATACAAATGTACAGACACTCACAAACAGTCAAAAGACATTGAGTGACAGTGAGATGAGGAGGACAGAGGATTGACAGACAGCGAGCTGCTGGATGGTGATTAGTTTTAATAATTGATAAAGTCCAAACAGTCCCTCAGATGATCAAACTGTCATGGCTGCCAAGGGTCCTGTGGCGCGTCACTGATCCATGGCTGAGCTCCACTGCCGCAGAGCCCATTAGATCAGCTTCAGCTCAATGCTCATGCACAAACACACATTCTCCAACTTCCAGACTGATAAAATGAGAAACAAGAAAGTGCCAATAAGCCTAGCTGGGTCACCTTTCAGCAAACACCAAACATGTTTAGCTCACGCAGCCCACATCAGAGGTCTTGGGTAATCAGAGTAAAAATTATTCTACATACTAACAAAATGTTCTTCCATAATAGGCAGCTACCACTTTGGATGCTTCTCATAGTGTAAACAGGTCTCAACATATCGTGCTTCCACTGCCTATTTAATCTACTCAACATCTGCACTGCCAGTAGCAGGCCACCCTTCCCTCTAGGAGTGTCTGCAAATGGGGAGCTGCTGGAAAAATCTACACAGAATTCAAAAGCCCAGGTTCTAAACTTCTGCTGCACTGCTCTTTTTAAAGCCATCTACAGTCTTTCTTTATCAAAACTCACCCATTAATTCCAATAACAGTGTCAGTTTATCATCGTTTCAACGCCTCTTCAGATTGTACTATATCTCAAATTCAGTTTCTTAACCTTTTCTTTATCCTAAACTCTAGTCTACAAGTATGGCTTGAGTTGTTACGGTTATAGTTCTGACTACATGTGATCAGATGAAAACGCAGGGGTTATACGGCCAACTGAATTTTCATTCTGATGCAATAACCCACAGTGAATCCCAGCTTCAGCATAACCTTTGGTTTCTGGGAATTATGTCATAAGAAACTTATGATGCTAAACCACTTGCACTTCAGTGATTCATGATGTTTTGCATTCACTGGATGCATTAAACTTCCATGTCACTTGACACTAAAAGGTGATAAGACTTTTCCCATATAAATTATTCTGAGTGTGCTACGTTTTGCCTGAATCAGTGTGGTGCTGGTACATGCTTGCTGTCCACATTAAAACAACAGGACAAAAACGGGCATGACACAAAAAAATGAGAGCTCTCTCACACACTGCAGGATTCTGCCATTGCAAACAAAAATCTCAGGTTTCCACAGAAGAGTGAACGGAATTACAAAATACATGTTTCTTGCTTCTTGCCACATGGTGCAGATGCTGCAGTCATATTACAGCGACTTTGTTGAATTGATAATAAGGATAATACTGACAAAATATGTATTTCACTTATTTGTATTTGCATACAAATGTGGATAGATAGGGGCAAGAGGATACTGAGAGTTTCTATATTCTGTTCTACAATGTTCAGCCGTGTTACACCACATTATAAAACGGCACCAACTTTAATTGGTTTTCCCAATATCCTGTTGGCCTGGTGCCTTTAAGAAGTGATTGATTCATGAGTACTCTGCCTAAATCATCTCACAACTTGTTATTGATGCAGCCACCTCCTGTGCATGTCTGGATACAGATCATCACCCTCCCTCTCGATGGCTCCAAGTCCTCTCCCATCTCTTCAAAACACCAGTTTTAACAGATACCACATCTAGGGCCTTGTCAGCTGATTTAGACTCAATTTTGGCCAGTGTCTTAGTCTGGGAAGGGGGCTCCATGGTTAAGAGGATTACCCAGAATTCCCCAACGAGATGCTCTCTCACTCCATGCCAACTCTTTTCATCCATCCATCCATCCATCTATCGTCCCTTCTTTCGCTCCCTCCTCCTTCCATCTCCCAGTGTGTGGTTATCTTTGTCTGTACTTCTCTTTCCACCCCTGTCAAGAAGACTATATTGTCCCTCTGTCACGTGGTTTCCTACCCATCCCCCTTTTTCTCTCTAACTACTTTGCTTCCCCTCACAACTTAAAACCTCTTCCCATTTAGCAGTCATACCCCAAATCATTGATCACAAAACGGTCCAATCCTTATGAATAGTCCAAGCAAGTTTAACTGAGAAACATTTGTAGTGTAGGCTTTTTGCAATCTACAGCCGCATAAAAGTGCAAAAAAATGTGCAATAGGTCATCTCACTTGATAAATGTAATTTCATACTCTATCAGTGCTGCATTGATATAATAGGGAGGGGGTTGATGATGAGGATATCAAAATGTATATTCGGAAACCAGAGTGTGCTGCTATCGCTCCCATGGGAGCGGCGTTCAGCTGACCCCAAAACCAGGAAGTGGACTAAAACTCTTGTCTATTAGGTGTCAAAGTCCAAAGAACGCTCCATATTGAGATGGAAATTAGGGCGAATGGTGGGGGTTGGGGGCAACACTGCACTCCACAGGGGAATTCCTATGGGGGGCTGGTATGGAAGGGGGGGGGGACTCCACACATTAGTTCCCATCAAAGAGAGGGGATAAACGAGGCCATTAAGGCCTGCTCTCTGGGGAGTATAGTGGGTGGGCGGGCTGGATAAGGCGAGGGGAGGGGGGTTCAATAGCTGTTGACTAGGCTACCCCACAACAACCTGTCAGAATGCCCCCCTCTGTTCCACGCTGTCTTCATGTCGAGCGCTGGCAAGTGCAGGCTTGAACTACCCACGTATTTTGGTCACGATACTCTGGAGTATGTGTGGGGTCCATGTTTGTGTGGCGTATTTCTTTTGTCCACAGAAGGACAGAGGATTTCTCTTTAAACTTTGTCAAAACACATTTTCAAGTGACCAATTAAACCCCTCCTCCTTCTGTGCTTACTTCTGTTGATTAATAAAATTACATAATGTGAAGAGAGAAAAAACAAAAGTGTTGCCCTTCTCTGTATATGTATCATTTTTACAGCTGTGGTTGGGATTTATTCTAGACATCGCTAACCAATGAAGTGTCAGATCTAATGACAACTGTAGGGTATTGCACTGTAGAGGTATGCATATGCTTGGTGATTTAAAAAAGCAAGCTGTAAAATACTGGCTCAGATTTTTTTGTGAAATATGACATGCTTATTTCAACATATTCTCTTGTTGTGGCGCTTCATCAATAATCAAAAAGCCCAGAATAAAGACAATTTCACCCTATCAATTTGTGAATACTATAAAATAATTAATCCTAAATGGAAGCAGAGCTCAATGATGCTTTTTACTAGCAGCTGACCCAGTGGGCCTAGTTATCCACTGGGTCGAGTCGAGATTACATTCCCAGGGAGAATGCCGGGGAACATAACCAGAGAAGTGCAACACCCAAATCTCCATGTAATATTTAAAAAAAAAACATTGCCAAGTTTTTCAATTAAAAAGTCAAGTTGCCAAGTATAGCAGGACTGGTCAGGGGAGGTTTTTGAGTCAAACAGTCCTATAAGATACAGCACAAATACAATACTACAGCATTAAGAAGGAACAACACGAGAATCTGTTTGACTGGGAACCTTTTGAAGTCAATTCCAAGACCATAAATCAACCAGCACTAGCTGTCTCAAATGTATGTGTGTCAAAAGGACCAGGCTCGTGAGGCTGACAGTGAGCTCCCTGTGTCTCCAGCCCGCAAACTGAACATGATCCGCGGAAACACAGCAAGGAGGCACCTGTTGTGCCATCCTGCTCTTGGTCTTCTTTATTTTTTCCCTGCTGCTTCTCTCTCCTTGTCTAAGAGACAGAGGGCTACAGAAATAAGGACTGAGTTAGAAAACCACGGAGAAGGTTCATTGCTGAGGTTTGGCTTCAGACCTTTGACCCCGTATGGTTTGTCTACGGATAAAGGAATAATAACCAGTGACATGCCCCCTTTTTAAGAGCTGACAAAAACCAAAAGACACACAAATAAGATGCGTGGATTGCACTTTGAATGGAGCAATAGGCGACCTACCTGTCCCATGTTCCTATAGCCATATTTGTCCGCAATCCGCTCGGCCACCTCAGGTCCACCGGCTATCCGGACTGCCCAGTGGTTGGTGTAAATCCGAGCTTTGCACGGCGGGGACGCAAAGCTGAGACTGAGCGCCAGGACGCACAGCAAGCTTCTTCTCCAAGCGGCGTTGCGGACCATCTTCCTCCACTTTTAACCCGACTCTTCTCCTCCTCCTCCTCAGCCGACCAGGCAAACAACCAAACTTCTCTTCTTGCCGAGCAAGACTCTCATAGAACACAACTATCCGGGCAAAAACACTAAGAGAGGGAGAGAGGGGGGGGGAGGAACGGAGCCCCGAAGAGGAAAAAAATATACCCTATCCTCAAACCTCTGCTTTCCACATGGGAGTTGGAAGTTTGCGTTTCGTGTGCCCTCTCTCTGTTCCTCTCTCTCTCTTTTCCACCTCGGAGGAGGGGGAAGTGTTCGTGTCTGTGCGCCGTGCGTCTTTGCGCGCGAGTTCGTGTACGTCTGTGTGCGCGCGGAGCTCCTCAAAGCTGATTTCTCTTCTCCACGAACAACTCGGATGTTGGTCGTTCAGCTCATCGGGCTTTCATGTGGCGAAATGGCTACAGCGCCTCCCCACAAATAACTAGCTGACACTCTGGAGAGTAGAAACAACTAAAGCCGCGGGGTTTCCCTGCCGAGCTCCGCTGGGTCTTAAAGACACTCTACTTGGATCCACCTCTGACCGCCTGTCCAGCAGACACAGCACAGGGGGGTCAAAGTGTGTGCCAGGGAGCCACTTGGGGGCCAACTTCAAGGGCTTCCTCCAGGACGGACCCCTGGTAAAATAAAGAATTATTTACTTAAAACCAAACTGACTGGAAGTTATCCTAGTTAGACTATATTAAAGAATGGTTCTTTAGTTTGATTCTCATAATGCTCAGTTGAACTTACAAAAGGGACAATGCTCCAAAACAATTTCTATATTCTGCAGTTAACATGTTCATGTCTGAGTAACCATAAACATGACCCCACGTTTAACCCTAACCCTGACCATGCTCTGACCCTATTTAGCCCAAGTCCAACAGTGTTCATAATCCCAGATATATAGATGAAGAAAGTTCAAGGACCAGAACAGAGTCATGTTAAAACTTTTTGGCCCCACTATTAATCCGAAATAATCGTACTTATGTAAAAGCATTAAAATATGTAGAAAAGCTGTTTATTTATCAAACATGTTGAATTTATTATAATTGGTTTGGCATCATGTAATGTGCTACACTTTTTAAGAATGTGTATATTTTGCTACAAAAACATCTTGAAAATATGTATTATTATAACATCTTTCACATTGTTGGGCTTTGTTTGTAGACAACGAGACAATACCAGTGAGAACTGTATTGCTTTCAAGACTTGTTTTGTGTTAGTAGCCTACGGAAGAGTCCATATTTTTTTATTGCGACAGCAGAGCTGTTTTCTAACCATCAACAACTGTGCAAGTTTTCAGTGAGTGACTGAGATGTTCATATGTTT
Source organism: Coreoperca whiteheadi (assembly GCA_011952105.1). NCBI lineage: Eukaryota > Metazoa > Chordata > Actinopteri > Centrarchiformes > Sinipercidae > Coreoperca > Coreoperca whiteheadi. The sequence goes on from CM022476.1 coordinate 15,612,340, forward strand.
GCTAGTGTGTCACATTTTAATAGCTAGCTGACGCAAACAGCTGCACGTGAATGGCAGTGGTGCCCCCCCCCCCTTAAAATTTCCCTTTAAAACGTCCACCAGTTAACAAGTGGATGCATTACATTTTGGATACTGCTCCCCCTTCCGACACCTTGAAATCTGCTGTTGAATGCAAGCCTTGTCAGTCTCCTGGGCAATATTTACATAGACATACCAATGTAAAGTTGGGTAAACTATGACCTCCTTCTCAGTCATCATCCAATAGGAAACCGTGACAGACATAAAAAACTATTATATATTTAGAAAAAACATGAATTATTCTTTTCTCACCTAAATCCTCCAGCTCCCTCTCAACGTTTATTAGATTGATGATTCTTTTGTGTTGTTGTGACTGTCATAATTTATGGTTCATAGGTCAGATTGCCCAAAATATATCTTTCAAAAAAGTGGATTAGTTAGACTGAGTGGGTTTCCCCTCTGCTAAATCCCTGGACATGAGCTGAACTCAGGCGTGTTTAACACTGCCATACCGTAGTCAACATTACAGATAACCTTACTGTATCCCTGGGTCACACGTCCACTACTGTCATGAAAGACCTTCTGCCCTTGGCTTTACTGCATATTTCCACTTGATCAGTGAAGCTCTAGATGTCATGTCCCCCATCGCAACACAGGTCACAGCTGACTAAACGCTGTCATTATGGAATGCGCCTGGTATTATCTGCAGTTGAGCCTTTCATTCAAGGCCTTTGTTGATTGATGGGTTTTTGTTTTGCAGCAGTTTCCCGGGGATGTCTCTGTGCACAGCGAAAACACTGTTCTGCATGGGACACAAGTGAAAATCAGCATAATTGCACTAATTGCAGCCAATTTCTCACTGAATGGACCCTGCTGTCGCATCTCACAACAAGCAGGGGGACAAGAACATCTCATGGTCCCCCATCTCCTCATGGAGATGAAAGGCAGTAAAGAAAAAAAAAAACAGCCAGTGATCGTTCTTGATCCAGCCGGATAGAAGGGCTTGTAATTTAAAGAAAAAAGGAGAGGGGACGAAACACAGCAGAAATTGATTTGAGTATCCAAATCAAGTACCCAGGTCACGAGGCCATTTTGAGCACCAGGGCCCCCAATTTCCATTCAGGTCTAAAATGTCGCGATATCCTGCGTGACAGCTTCACAGCTTCACAGCTCCCCAAGTTTCTCCAGGGAGTGAACCGAGTAAACCCCAACAAAATGTCTTTTTTCAACATCTGAGAGTGGAGCGGTCATGAGTGTCAACAAACACTCTGAGGGGCATTGCTGTGTGCATTCCTGTGCCTCTTCAATGAAATAACAGGGTGCATCGTGTGTTTAGGCCAAACACAACTTTCAAAAAACTCCACACAACCCCCGTGATACAACATGATGGTAGGCCCCAATAGGAAACTGTGGCCAACTACCTTTATTCACCAAGGACACAGCTAATTTGTTCATTCAGTATCAAGCCCGACATTTCTAGGAGGGATCCTCCCACATGATTTTCTTGTCCCATCAAGACAGGGACATTATCAAACGTGTGCCCCTCTTGCATTCAAATGCATCTTGCAATTACCCATCTACCACTGCTTCTCCACACCTTTCTCCATGTTTACCCATCATTGACCTTCCTTCCTATTCTATCATTTGCTTTCCTTTCCAGATGTTCTTTTTTGTCTGCATCTTCTTTGTCTAATGAATCTGGATCCATTCTTTTATTTAGAGCCTCCCGCTTGTTGACATGAATGTTTTTTTTTATCCATTTGACCTATGCTACATCTTCTCTTTGCTCCTCTTTCTTTCCTTCATGTACCTTTCTGTTCCTTCAGTTATTTCCTAGGGCCAATCGCTCTCTCTGACCCCCCCCCCCCCTTATCTGTATCTCTCACTGGGTGGGCTTCCTGGGAGTTAAGGTTGACCTTTCAACTTCACTTTGACCCTTGACCTTGTTGCTGTAGGTTCCTGCACTCAGGCCACAATAGCGCATGCCACTCACTGACTTTCCATCCACTCTGCTCTGCATCCCACCCTCCCATTACCATCCTTCCCTTCTTCGCTTCACCCTCTCCTTTGTCAGCATTATACCAGGGTTATGGGCTATTCTGGGGGCACACACACTCTACAGTCATTGCCAAGAGATGGAAGACAGGGGAGACAAGTCAACCATTGGTCTCCTGCATCTGTGAGAAATGTGAACTCTCTGTGGTACTCATTCAGTATGGCAATGGGTTATCGCTTAAAACACAGAGTTCAAAACAGCTAAAATAATGTAACAGTGTGTCAGGTTTTACTCTCTGAGCTTTATGTATTCTCACACATACTTGTTTGACTGGTCTGCATGACTTCTTTTAATTTATGAATTAATTGCCTGTGTTTACTAGATTCTTTCAATCTTATTGTGTCCCAAATATGACTCACAACAGTGCATTTCATGAGTGCCCGGGTCAATGTTATGGAGCATTAATATGGAAGGATATATTCTAAATAAGAGGATTTATTTTCTATGGTCTGTTGAGCTGTGAACCATCTGGTCTGGCCTCTTGTGTCAAAAATGTAGTATGCATGGAATGGACCCAGTAATTGACGTCAATTGATATAGCTATATATTGCCATCTAGTGGTGATTGAAAAGATTACACATAGGAGTTGAATTCTGTCAATATGTTCACATTAATGTCCATTTACACTTTTATAGGTGGAGAAGAACTACTCTGGGAGCCATGATCCAAGCAGATTTATTGTTCCACTTGTCAACAGATTCTATGGAATTTAATGGTGGCCTTTTTAATAATAAAACTAGTAAACTACTAGTAAACTAATTCAATTACAACAATAAATTGTATTACAATAACCAAAAAACAACAACTATTCAACAACTAAATTCAAAGGAACTGTTGCTGCAGTTTAACCAACAATCAGAAATAGAAATTATTGTGGGTAAGCTGGTTAACATCAGTCCTCACATGAGCAGGGTCTGATTATAAAGTTACATTTCTGAATATAAATGATTTGATAAAATATAAATGATTATTGCCATAATGTACTGTCAGTCTTGGCTCTGTCTAGATGACTGAGGTGCAGACAAACAAGGCAAACGGTTTCCCTCCTGTTACCCCCCTCCCTCCTGCATTAATTACTACTTCTTTCAAATGGCAAATGGGGCTATGACAATCCAAAACAGAGGGTGACAGAGTTTGACTTACATACCATTGTCTTTCCACATCTATTCACCCTCATTCTGCATGACTGCATACTTGTCCCATCTTAATGAATCTGATTGTGCTGAATTACTGTAGGAATTCAGTACAATCACACTCTTGGTTTCTTCTTTTCATATTTAAACTAAATGTGTGTGCTGTGATGAGTCATGAGCCAAGGAATAAATGTGTTCATAATATTAAGTTACTTAAAAAATAAATAAAAACACCTTAATCTTCTTTACTTTGATTTTGTAGTAAGTTGTTTTATTAATAGCATCATATAATATGCATTTCATGGGAAAAGGAGGTGCCTTATAATGGATTCACTGTCATCAGAAAGCCACTTGTGTCTCACTCAAGCTGGGCCACCATATGGCCAACTGGCTTACAAGACAGAGAACACAATTATGGCAGCCAGATTACACAAAATGTTAATTTCAGTTTCAGAGAACTATTCTTTATTTTATATTTTTGAAAATAGGTTTTTAATTTCACAAAACTTTGCAAATTTACAGCATAAGGTCAGACAAGTTTATAATTTGAAATAAAACAGTTTTTCCATGGATTCTCAGGACAAAGCAACAAGGATACTTCAGTCAATGAGTTGTAATGATACAAAGTAAATCAAATTGCTGAATTACAATCCTATTGGCTTGCATTGATCACCATATCCTAGAAACCACAGTCAACATGTCAAAACAACAACCCCACTACTATGAGATTTCCTTATGAACAGAGCTGCACCGACTATATAAAATAATAGATCATGGCCTTTATCAGAATAAGAGCACAAACACAGGGAAGGGCCCATCATCTGCCACTTGTCAGCCTTAAGTATGTGCTGGTGATTGGTAATTTATCATCGCAGAAGGTACAGAACGCAAGTTAGTTGCAGATTTGGTTTGAGTGCCCTTTATATTTTTACTAGATCATTAGAAATTATAAAATAAATATAACTTTTAGGTGTTTTGTCATATGAGTCTGCTTAAAGATTTTCATGATCTTGAGTAACAAATAACAAGTATGTATGTATAAAAAATAATTGTGCTTAAGTTGAAGAAATGAAAAGTTTTATTATCCTGCGTTGATAGCTTCCATATAACCTAATGCATGCAATACAGTAATTTGGATAAAATATTTACATCTTTCTTTATTTTAACAGGGTCTTTTGTTTCAAACTGTTCTATATGCATGAGTGAGTGTGAAAGCGTTAGGCATGGAACTTCCTGATACAGAATTTCCTGTAAATTTCTGTATAATTTGCCATCTCTGACACTGCATTATTAAAATCAGAAGACTTAAATGTGAACTTCTAACAGTCTAGAAAAACCCATGTGAAAAATTGGCACATGTACACACAAATGCAAAAAGACACAGATAACGCAGAGTTCCAACTGCTCAGAACTTTTATTTCAAGGGGAAAAAAAAAAATTGAGGTTAAAATTAAATTAAAATATAAAATTTAGATGGGCAAGTCTGTCTTTAAAGGGAAGGTGTTGACACAAGGAGTAGGCAGCCCTCTAGAAGAAGGGAGGGAGAGAGGTGGGAGGGGAAAGACCTGAAGCTACAAAATGAAGTTTTGGGTATGAGCCTGGTCATTCAGGATGTGTGTGTATATATATATATATATATATATATAAAAATTAAAAAAAAAGACAAGACAGATGTTGTTAGTTATAATAAACCCCACCCCAATCTGAAATGTCCTCATATGCAATCAGTGCTATAGCTCTCTCCTTTTCCTGGTTTCTTGCGGGGAAGTTTTAGATCATTTATCTTCTTCACTCACTCACTACCATCATTATATTCTGTCTTAATGTAACATCTTTTCCTGCAGTTTTGAAAAAGTAAACAAAAAGTCCTTCAAAAATAAAATGCAGCAACCACATTTCATGTTCTACTATTACATATACAGTATATATATATAAATACATACATAAATATCTTACATGTACAACCAATTTTGAAAAGGGGGGGGAAGAGAGAACCCAAAAGACTTATGAGGACTTGTGGAGGTGGGGGGAAATGGGGCAAGGATGCCCATGGTTGCTCATTGTGAGGGTAGTGTGTCTGTTTTAGCTTTACACACACAGGCGCACAAGCAGCCTTATTGAGGAGGGGGAAGAATTTCCTCAGTTGGTCCAGTAGGGGGAGCTGCCGTAACTGGACTTGCTGCCTTGGGTTTTCTGCTGCATGCTGCTGGACTGACTTCGCTGACCAGGACCACCCTGCAGAGAACAAGAAGTTAATTTAGTCAGTCAATCATGTTGAAGCTCAAGTAGCGACCTAACAGGTTTGTTTAATTTTACGTTAAGTTTATTAGTCCGTTCTAGCTGTAGGATCTTTTTTTTTTTTTTTTTTTTAAGGGAGTCAACTTACTAGGATAACCCACAGGAAAACTACAGATCCAAATTTGGTTCTCGCTCCCTGAAAATATCAGTTCCCGAGGTAGTTCTCTGAGGGCCCAGGAACCATCAGGGTGAAGTTTGCAGTGAAACCCTGGGCAGGCAGAATGCAACGTATGCATAGACACTTCAGTTTACCTGTCCGTCCTGTGTGAGGTGATGGTGCAGTAGCTGCGAGTGGGGCTGTTGGTGCGGTGGCAGGATGTGCAGGAAGGGAGCAGGGGCGTAGCCAGGAGCACCCCCAGGGTTCAGAGGCCCTGTTCCCCCCAGTGCTGAAGGCAGGCTGAAGGGAGGTGGTGTCCCCGTGTGGAAGCCCTGCTTGTCAAACGACTGAGAAGAACAGAGAGAAGACAAGAGGTTAAAATACAGGCCTATTTCGCAAATGCATGTCAACTTGGTCAAGTAGTTGTACAGTACTTTAATTAAATGCAAGTCATGCACATTTCAATTAGCATTCCATAAAAATAAACAATCTTAAGATTAGTATTATTTTACAAGGAGACCCATCAAACCTTGATGTAAACAGACATACAACAGGAGAGCAAATCACTCACCTGAGTTTTGCTGTAGATTGAACCTCCCATGTCAGGTACTCCTCCACTGGTTCCTGACCCTGACAGTCCTGGTGCTGAGACGAGAATGAATAGAGGGAGGAGGAAAGAAATATAGAAGAAGATTGGAATTGAAGAGGGAAGGGAGGAAAACAAAAAGGGAAGATGAAAACAATAGAGAAGAGAAGAAAACCAAGGGGTTAAAGGCGAAGGACAACGGTCACTGCACTGAAAAATTATTAAGCACTGAATGTGCATTTCCACGGTTAGTAGGAGGGGGACAGCCAGTAGGAAGAAGCATATTAAGTGAGGAGGCGCAGAGGCATGTTTCTCACTTTTTTACCCCTTTGCATGTATCCATTTATGTGCACATCAAAGGGAAATCACACGTGCATTTACACACCTGTCTCCAGAACACTCTTGACTGTAGAATCATCTGCAATTGTGAGTACATCCGTTTTTCCCCACAGGAAAATGCCCACTGACTGTGTGTGTTAAGAGTGTGCGCACATTTGTGTGTACCTTTCCCTGGACCGCTGCCCGCTGACTTGGCCTGTGACTGGGCAGAGCCTCCGTACCCTCCCTTACTGTACTCCCCACCGTGGGCTTGAGACAGGTCATCAAAGGCTGAAGGAGGAGGAGCACAGAAGAAGAGAGGAGGCAGAGCGAGCAGATGAGAGAGACGGGGTTGGAAGAGAAAGGAGATGGAGAACAGTTGAGGTGAAGAGAAGTAAAGGAAGAGGATGGGAAGAGTAGAGAGAGGGGGGCAGGGGAGAGAGAGGCAGTAAGGTAACCTGACTAAAATGGCTGCGGTGTCTATATTGAGCGGTGTCCAACTTCAGCAGGGGGTTTGAGCTATGCATGCAGCACAAGCAAAAACAAACAAAAATAAATAAATAAAAACACAGGCCCAATTCCACACACACATGCAGCATTTGGTGTACATGTATTGAAGGGTTGGAAGTTGAGTTTTCTTTACCTCCTTCACACCTAATTTATGCCATCGTCTTTGTACACATCCTGTCTCTCTCGCAATAGCCAATACCAAAGTGTTGCTATACGTGAGACACCATAAATTGTCTGACAGTAATACAGTGTTGTAAGAGAAGACAGTAGCTTGTGTGTTTTTGAGCATCAAAACGCATAAGTAGTAACTGGCCAGATAACCCACTAACGTCACCATAACTAGTCCAACTGCTGAAGTCAATCAAGTAACCTTCTCGACTACTTTTCATGGTAAGTTGCTATGACAATTTGTGGTACTGTGAAGTATTTAGGATGAACCTGTGCTGCCATAGTTCAAATAGACATGCACAGGCTCATGTTAAAGTGGTCATATTATATTATTTTCAGGTTCCTGATTTTATTTGGGGTTTTTACCAGAATAGGTTTACATGGTTGAATTTTAAAAAACAAAACAAAAAAACATACATTTTTTTCCCCTCAAACTGCATATTCCTGCAGCAACTCTTTTCACCCTGTGCCTTGAACACCGTCTTAGCTCAAATGAGGCTTCTCACTTCTATTCAATGGTTGTTGGGAGTTACACCTGAACAATACCTAGATAAGGACTACTAGCCAATCAGAAGCAGAGTAGGGCGGGTCCTGATGAGCAAGCTAATGTGATCTAAAACAAAGCCGCTTCAGGGTAACAATGGCTTTGGTTCAGCCAAGTTAGATACTGAAACACAGGCAGAACAACTCGAACCAGCTTCACAACTGTGACTGGAGCAAGCTGTTTCAGAGTGGTAAGTTATTCAATTTTAACTAATTTATCGTTCACGTATTAACTGTGCCCTTTCTCTAACTTTATTTTAATTTCATATTTATACTGGTGGAAACTCCCAGTTTGTGAATTATGACACGGTTATATAGTGAAGGACATACGTTATGAAGTAAAGGCTGGACTACAATTGTGCTGTTTTCAGTCAGTTCAGGAGCAGTGTTTTCTTTGGGGTGGACTTAGGTTTGCAAAGTCAAAAAGCCCAACTACATGCACAAAAAGGGAAAAGTCCATACGGCATAATATGACCACTTTAAAATTCAAGATACAAGAAAACTTTACCATTACTTGACTCAGGAAAAAAAAAGTACTGTTTTAATTCTCTTAAAACAACATCTGTCAGAGCAGTGGCTGATAGAGCCTTATTGTTTTGTCCTGGTCTTACCTGCGCCATATGCATGCTGTCCATAACTGGGCTGATGTTGTTGGTGGTACTGATTGGAGGGGTTTGCCAGGCCCATTGTAGGTTGCTTGGCCGAAGCAGGTGGTACAAAGACAGTGGGGCCGTACTGGAAGGCGGAGGGAACCCCCGGCACACCAGCATAGTAAGGCAGACCTGTAAAATGGCGAGTTAGAAAAATAACGCAAGTGCAATGAAAGCAGATTGCTATGCAACTGTCTGAAAGCAGCAACGATCAAAAGAGCTCTTGTTAATTGGCAGCATTATATTAATACAATCTGAAATTTACTTTGCATCTACAGTTGTGTAAAAATCACTTCACTTTTGGTAAAATTGAAATTTCCTAAATAAGCCTTGGACTTTACTGGCAGAAACCTTTTCAAACTTCAAGTACTCTGACATCTCAACAAACAAGAAGCTAAAAATAACAAGACAGAAGATGGTAACTAAACCTGGAAATTGAGTTTACTAGAATACATTTGGCCGACATAGTCATCATTAAACAGAATTTCTCTTTTCTTTACCAGTGTATCCATAGCCAGGGGGCAGAGGGGGGTTGAGGAAGGCCTGGTTCTGGGTTTGCTGACCCTGGCTCTGCCCCTGTCCCTGCGTTCCTGCCTGGGGAGCCTGCTGAGGCTGAGACTGCACCCCAGCTGTGGACAGGCTGGTTGGGGGAGCTGGAGATGAAGAATCATTCCTGCCAAACTTTGTCGCCTCGCCTGGACAGAAAATGATAGGAAAGAAAACTGCAGTTGAAAAAAAAAAAAACAAATCTAAAATTCCATTTCCGGTGTATTGAACAGCTAACGTGCTTATCAAAGAAGCAACTGAATTAAGAAAAAACTAAGTACTTCACCACAGTTGCTGATAAATCAAATTCACTATATTGTTGTAATAATCTACTTAATATGCTCAAGTGAAAAAATTAAAAAATGACTGCTATAAATGTGGAAAGGCTGATCAAAAACATTGTCAGACCCCAACCATGTCCTGAACAGTGAATGCAAATTGTTAGATTGTTGAGATACAGGGTTCCACGATTAAATAAGGTAAATTAAATTAATTAAATTTGACTTACCAGAATACGGATTATTGGCCAGGCCATCTCTTCCAGCCATTGTAGCCGTAGTACCAGGGAATGTTACACCATAATAGTCCTTTGTAGAAAGAAAAAAATATATATATTAAAATGCCAATAAATAAATAATACTAGAACCAAAGTTATATGCAGTAGGGGTACATGAAAAAAAAAAAACCCACAACAGACTCACCATAGGAAGGCGAGACTGCAACATTTGCAAGTCCTCATATCCATAGATCTGCTGTTGAAATAAAAGTAATAGAGGGAATAACTAGTACCATGTCGCAGTATCTACTAAATCTGTTGTCTGCAAACTCCATTTTAGTTTTATTTTCTACCCATTTTAGCTTCTACTCAGCTTTAGTCAGTGTCTCAGTGCATTCCATAGACGTCATGTTTGATCAGAACCTACTAAAACACAGTCATCATCAACACTGAAAAGCTCTTTAAAATAAGGAATTGCTCAATTCAATGTACACACTCATGGTAAATGCAGGGCTCTTTGAGTCAAGGTGTGCAGACACGAACAATAGAATGATGAAAGAACGATGATACGAAACAGTTCTGTGTAGGTTAGTCCCCTGAGAAAGACACAAATACGCATCTATTCTTAGTAATACAATATTTTCCATAAAAAAAAGAAACAAAATAAAAAAACCCAGGGGTCTAATTAATACACAAACAAGTAAATATTAGGATAGCGTATAGCTACCGGGTAAGCAGGGAGCAAGCCACCAGGGCCCATAATGTACTGGTTGGCCAGGAGAGGTGGCACTCCTTGGGCCAAGTTGGGAGGAGCTTTACCTGGCAAAAAGGAGAAATGGAGGATTTTTTTAGTTGACTTAAAGGGGGTGAGAATCACTCAATATTTAATGAAGTAATCAATTATCTTGTGATTTATATTTACATAATCTAGATACATTTGTAGGGATCCATATAGTCTTGAGTATCAAAACAGCCTGATTACATTTACTGTGAATTTAAGTTGTAAACAACAAAACAAGAGGAATTGTATTTGAAGAACATGTTTATTTTAAACAATCCTTTGTAAATTTGCTCCTATGTTATAGTGATGGGATTCCTGTGTGGAACTATGAGCCTACCGGAGGTGGTGAGCAGGGGTGCTGTGCGGCTGCCTGCAGCTGAGAGTGTGGCGTTGGTGCCATTAGGAATTAGTCCCGGTGCTCCAGATGGGTGCAGACCATTGGTGGTTGAGCTGCTGACAGCCATGGGAGCGGAGGGACTGGGATTGACAGCTTGGCTGGGCGACGATGAAAAGGTATGGAGGCTGCCGCTACTGCTGCTCTCCTCATTTATCTGATGGAACAGGACAAGAGCAGAGAGGGCGTGGGAGAAGAGAACCAGCAACTGTTTTGTAGGTCAAGGCATGGATGTTTCCTCAAAGCACAGCAGAAAAGAAAATCCTGCACTCAAATAACCCAACTGGACAACAACTAAGTGTCCTTTTAATACCACAACTGCAGAGTGATGTTAAAGTAATCTTGTGTCTGTGCGCAAGCGTGTACACACACTTACAGTGAGGGAGGAGGTTGTGGCGAGGGCCGATCCAGAGGAGTGAGTACTGGTAACATGACTAGAAAGAGAGTAAAGTGATTCGGTCATCCTGCTGAAAACTGATGAAGCAACAAAAGTAATTTGCCCAAGAGGCATGAGCGCGATGATGGAGATTCAGTGAAAGATATCTCCACATAAAGGATTAAGATATGTGCTTGTAACCATCATTATCTCCAGACAAAAAAAATGAATCAATCTGCAATATAAAATGTCAGTGTGTCTGAACCATCCCTTACCTGCTGAGCGAGGGCATGGGTGTTGAGTGGGAAGGTGTAACTGCAGGAGAGGGGATGTGGTGGCCGGGGCCACTGTCACTCGTCATGATGGGAGACTCTGTTTTCACTGTTCTAGATGCTGATGAAGTAGCTGGTTTAAATGAAAAATGAGAGATATTCATTTGGTGTCCTTTTTGATGTTACAAACTGATTGTGGGAGGAGGAATAAAATAATGATACGAAACCAATAAAGCAAAGTTGCATTTACAATCAATATTCATTATATTGGATTTTATTGGCCACTCCAGTGCAATTCTCTAGAACCGACAATGCTGAGTACTTACTGTTGTCCTGTGTGTTCTGCGTCTTTATGCCACTGTAGCCATTCTATGAGAAGAAGAAATTATCCACGGCTTAGTTTCATCATTCGGATTTTAGCCAGGGTTTAAGCAGACATTGAGTTTAAGAATAACCATGAAGTCAGCAGTGGTCTACATCGTTTTGTCATTTCGGTCCCTTATGCGTACTGAAGGAAAAAGGTTTATCCTCACCGTGAGAGCAGCAGCTGTGGGGACATCTTTGTTTTGAGAGAAGCCCAGATGAGGGGGCAGGGACCTTGGGCCACTGCTCTCGACACGGCTAGATGCAGTAGGGGCTGCTGCACTGGGAAGACCCAGGGAGGGGGAGGGCGTGGCACTGGGTAAGCCCAACGATGGTGAGGGAAAGCTGGGATCTGATACTGCTGAGGGTAAGCTGCTCATGTGTTCACTGTTCACAGAAAGATGGGGGGGGGGGGGGGGGGAAAAATTAATAATAAAAAAAAAATAAAATAAACACGAAGTAAGGAAAAAAAAGAGGGAAAGAATGATTC
>CM022476.1:15624517-15751579 GCA_011952105.1 Coreoperca whiteheadi
GGCGGTGTGGGGGAAATAAGAGAAAGGGGGGGGGGGGGGGGTGGGGGGGAATAATAATTTCGATAAATATACAATATACATACTGAGAATGTGACAGAAGTAGAGGCAGAATGCATCATTACTGATTTAATAAAAATAAAAAAAATACAAGCTGGTTCTAGCTGTAACTGAGCTAAAATCAAGACAGACATTCTCCAAACCCTTTTAGCTCATTGATAAATGCTGTGCCCATGGCTGCAGTGCTATGCTTTTTGCATGGCAAGAGTTCATGCTAAACAGATACACACATACAAAATAAAAATATGTAAGAAAGTACAATTTCTTCAGACAAACCTGTGCCTCACACACCAGTTCAAAACAACTCATACACACCTCACAGGTCCTGGCTTGGAGAACAGGCTGCTCTGTGGCTGCTGTGTGGGAATAGAGGTAGGGCCAGGCATGGATGCTGGAGCTGCTGGACCAGGGGCCTGAGCCGGGGCTTGCTCCCTGGCCGACTCTGTCTGTGCCATGTCTACCGTTCCACTACCAGCCTCAGACCCAAAGTCAAGAGCTCCAAACTGAACATTCAGGCCAGATATATCTGCTGAGCCTGGCATCTCCACTGCTGACGACGGGATCTGAGTAGAAAAAGAGGGAATTAAGTAGAACTGGGACAATATATTTAATCCATTTGATTATTTTGAATTTGTTTTTGTACTGTGTAACATTTTTAAGTTATGGAAATCAAGTTGTTAAAATGTGCACAAATAAGTTTATTGTATTTGAGGAGCTATTTGAAAAGTGAATGTAGATGATAACTGGCTAGTAGCCACGTTCAGTCAAAACAGTTCTATAAACTGCTACTTGAATGTGTTACAGTACAAACTGCCATTACTCAAGCAGCAGACAAGCAGGCTCTGGTAGCAAACATATGTATGCGTTGGATAAAAAGGACTGTATACTTATCTGCACCCTCTGTGTTTGTTGCCAAATATTATCTCTGAATAAAGTAGTTTCCGCAAGCTGTAAACTCCACTCCCATCTCTTTACCTCTCTGTCCCTACTACATAGCCAATCAGCTAGCTGGCTTGTCTCATCAAGCAGATGAGAACAGATACATTATTGAGAAGACTTCCAGTTTCTATCCTGTCTTGCAAGTAATACTGATCGTTTGCATGGAGGTTACTACACGTTTTTTGTCTGATAAAAGGTTCAGATATCAGAAAAGCTTACCTTCGAGGGAGGAGGCACTCTGCGTCTCTGTGTCTTTAGCTGCCGCTGAGGGGGTTCTGTGATGGGAGGCTCCATGCCTTGCAGCTTCACTCCTGGAGAAGCTCCATCTCTTAAAAGAGGGATAGAGGACTCATGACCTGAAGGAAAAGGAAGCCAGCAGAACCATTTTACAATGTGATTAAAAACACAGCACTAGGATAAAAACGTTTTTTGGCAGAGCAAGAGATAATGAACATGATAATACTGCCATGATCTTACAGTACAGATCCACAAACAAGGCAGAAGTGTTTGCGCTCATTTAAACTATTGTGGTTACTAAACAGCTCAGTGGTCATGTACCACAATCTGAGGCTGTTGGTATTCCTATCTAATGGATCCAATTTTTAATTATGAAAATAATTGAAATAGTTGCAGCTCTAATGTCATGTGGCATGATAGGATACGTTTCACACCTTTAATGGCATAGTGTGATACTGTTCTGCAGTCCTACCTGGCGGGGTGGGGACCTGTGGAGCATGCTCTGTGGTGGGAAGGATGGACAACTGTTGCTGCCTCTGAGCCAGCTGGCTGAGCACCGCTGATGGCTCTGGCTGATGAGTCATCTCCACTGAAGAGATTGGGGATAAATGTATATATTCATTTAACTATTGTACTGCCATGCAGTGCACCTCTTTCAATGTTTTCATCGAGAACAATTAGTTAAGATTTAATAGACATGTCTTATATTTCTATGTTGGGAGTTCTTATTTACTTTCAGATGAACTTACATTGTTGGGCAGTAACAGGATCGTTCTCAACTCTGTGAGCCTTGACTTCTAGAGAGGGAGAGGAGGCAGGAGCAGGGTTCTGTATTGGAGGTGGCCCTGCATCTTTGGAAACACTACTGTTGCTGGTGGCAGCCAACGTCTGACTGGTTCTCTGACCAAGCCGAGGACCGTTGAGCTGTTCCAACGCCCTGATGTCAGAGGCAGGTGCCGGCTTAGGTGCATTCAGGCACCCAAAACCAGAACCCAGGACTGAAGACTGGGAGGAGAGAATCACAAAAAGAACTGAATACAATGATACCATATATCAGTGTGTAAGCACATAGAGATGCATGTAATGTGGTTGCTGGTGCTTCCACATGTGTAGGTGTGTGAATGTGTGGCTATCTGTACCAGTGCAGCATGTGCGTAGGCGGTACCAGCAGAGGCGGCATGGGCATAGCTGTTGGCTGTGGCGTGTGCGTAGCTGTGTGTTGCAGTGCGTCCATTGTGGTGGGAATTGGTAAACACAAGGCTTTGGCCCAAATCCTCGGCTGAGGGGCCATCGACTATCGCCCCTAAGTCAGAGTCTATTGAAGCCCCGACAGCCACTCCAGCCTTAGGCAGTAGGCTAGCCAGGTCCACACTGAGGAGAAGCAAGAGACAAGAGAGCAGGAAGGGAGGTGGGTGTGAAGAGGGGGAGAAAGAGGTTTGGGAAGGGTCGACAAGGAAGAAGATAAAAGCACAGATTAAATACATTTTTATTGTCCAAAAAAAAGCCTGTTTTCTCTGCAGTGTTTTAAATTGACTGGACTTTGGGCAGGATGGCTCACTTGTGTCCAGGGGTGATGTGGTTTGCTGGAGCAGAAGAGGCAGTGAATACTTTGGTCTCAGACAACTGTAAGAAAGGACAGGAAGTACAAACAGTCGTCCATCAGATTAATATGGGCATATGTGCTGTACTGTATTTTAACCATTTAGAGCGACACTGATGGTTAAGGCCACATAAAATCACTGACTTTTAAATATTATTTAATAAGTTATCAGTAGCCAATAAAAATAGACATTAGGCAGACCAGTGCAAATTTAAAGCAATGCAACTATAGACAAACTTTGTGTAAACCCTCAAACTGAAGCATTGCAAATCCCTTTCGGATCGTTAGAAAGTGCAGCCTTACATCCTCAGTCCAGTCTTCTGAAATCCAGTCTTCCATATTGCCTCCCCATGCTCCTATAAAAAAATAAATAAACAGCAGCCAAGTTAGCATGTTCTTGGCAACCATCAGTCGCCCCAAAGCAGTGATAACAAAATATAGCATCATGACTACTTATTGTAACGCTAAAGTTATAAGCCCTTGAATCCAGTATGTAAATTCATTTGCTTTTATTTGGCACCTAGATTCTGGAAATTCACGCCAAGTTGACAATAAAGCCTTAGCACAGCTTAAGTAGGAAAGGGCATCAAAAAGTGACATCCTATGTAATTTTCCTTACTGGTTCCCTCAGCAGGTTCATTGCCATCCCCTTCCCATGTCTCCTGGCGAGCTCCAGAGTTAGCCGTGTAGTCAGCAGGATTGAAGGTGCTGAAAGAAGAGAGTGGAAAGAAGAGACAAAAAGAACGGTTAAGCAACAGTTTGGGAAGGTGAGCCAACATAATGGAAACTGAAGACAATACTATGTGGTCGGTTGTTCCTACTGCTATGCAAGTGAATGAGGAGATTCAGAAACTTAGTTTTCCACACTTTTTTTAAAAAATTTTTTATAAGATATGTGCTTGTAATCACCATCACCACCTCCTCATCCTACTTCAGGTTTAATATTTACAATAAGCTTATGCGCTTACCCCATTCCCTGGGAGGAGAACCTGTTGCCAGCAGCTGCTCTTCCTCTACCGCGACCCCCTGCCCCTGAGGGGACACACAAAACAACCAGAACCTCTGGTGACTGGTCCCTTTCGACCTCAATCCTTCATTAAGCACTTTTGTTTTTTTAAAAGACAGCATCAGACTTCCATATACAATAAGTTCACTGAAAAAAGCAATGTTTGTCATTGACCTTGACCTTTGTCAGGCATTAGACAATATTTCAATTGTTTACCTGAACCATACCTGCACACACATGTCTAGGTTTCTTTTTTCATGTTTTATACTGGAGTTTTTCTAAAAAGTGGCATTTGGGCTAAAAAAAACCCCAACTAATATAACAGTGCATTGTCACAAATCATATCACTCAAATTGTGCTGTCAAAACATACAAACATGGGCCAGGGAGGTAACAGTTAGACTAAAGAGAACCTGTCTAAGATCTGTTTTAGGCCAAAGAATATTGTTAAGTTTTAGTTTTGGTTCAAGGTATTAATTTAAGACATTTAATAGTTATTCATAAAAGACCGGGAGAAGCAGCCAGGAGAATACATGCATTTCTCTGGCCATCTGACATTTGTTCTCAATCACGCCCTGATTTACCCAACCATTCTTACACCAGATCTTATTACAAAAGAAAAGCTACAAATCAAGTCAGACTCTACTACTTTTCACCTTCTCAATCTTTTTATCTATTAGCTAGCTATCGATATTTAAAATCTCTTTACATTAATGGAACAAGAGCCCTTGAAAAATATAAGTAACTGGTAGCTATAGATACCACTTTCCCCTTATTTTAGTACATTTCAATTTAGCACTTGGACTCATTGTTACCAAAATGCCAATGTATTCAAACTTTGAAGAGGTTTTATTTTCTGTTTCACTCACCTCTGCCCCGTCCCCTGCGTCCACGGTCTCCCCCTCTCTCTCCAGGAGCCACATCAAACCCATTCTCCTCTAACCGACCTGGAATCCCAACAAGAAACAAATGGACAAGGAAATTAGGACATTAAAAATACATTAATACTGAACTGGTAGAAAGACCTCCGAGACTTTTTAATTACACCTGCAGGGAAATCAAAGTTGAACAGCATCCCATAAATGCATGTTACTAACTCAACATCTTCTCTCTCTCATAGTTTTGTGCTTTCTCATCCCTCTCTTACTGTCACTGTCAGCAGGTATTTCTGCCTCCAGAGATGTGGAATCTGGATCTGTGATTGCAGCCACCTGCTGGAGCAGTCCTGCTGCGTCTATGGAGGAGCAGAGGTAGTGTGGCTTGGGTCCTGCTTGGTGGGCTTCACCTGCAGCTGCTCAGTTGTCCTTCTGGATCCATCCTCTACCCTTCTGTTTTACATTCTACACTTTATTATAATTCTATAGACTACAAATTCATCATAATTATACGTACTATCATGTCTGGATCCGTCCTCTACACTTGTGTTTCGCAACCTACATTTTGTCATTATAATTGTATATACTTTGATTTTCTGGTGTGAATCTATTCTGTACATATGACATCTACTGCACATCTGTCCGTCCTGGGAGAGGTATCCCTCCTCTGTTGCTCTTCCTGAGGTTTCTATAATTTTTTTTTTCCCCGTGTTAAAAAGGGATTTTTGGGTAGTTTTACCTTAGTCGAAATCAAGGGACAGAGGGTGTCGTATGCTATACCGATTGTAAAGCCCTTTGAGGCAAAATTGTGATATTGGGCTATGTAAATAAAATTGAACTCAGCATACTTTTAGCAATGACAGACTGAAAAACTGAATTTCAAAGACGCATCAAATGCTGACCACCACAACAGACTGATCAGGAACATATATCTACACAATTCAGGCTCTTAGACAGAACAAACATCTTTGGTCTCTTTCTTACCTTCACGCCCTCGGCTGATGCCTCTGCCCCTCCTGTTGGACGCCCCACGTCCACGACTGGCCTCCCTCTCTCCTCCTTTCTTCTCCCTGCTCTCCTTTATCTCTGAGGGTCCTCCTTCTTTCCCAAGGCTCCGCTTCTTCCCCACAGTTTCCCAGGAGTTCTGACAGAGGTAAACCAAAGAATGAGATTGACTCACCAATAAAATACACCTACATTGTGATTAAAATTTTGCATGGTTCATGGCATTTCAGTCCCTACAGAAACCCAGAGGAATTGCCATTTGACATGTGGACCACAATATGTGTGTGAATATGGTTTGAATATGTGTTTTTAGACTCTTACTGTGTCAGAGGTGCTCTCCAGCAGGAAATTGATGGCTCTGTTTACATCTTCGTTGCAGTCATGGAGAGCTACCATGCACTCATCTTGAGTCTTCCCAGTTACCTCAATCAGCTGAGTGTGCAAAACAGACCGTTAGGTTAGATCGATGCAATGAGGGTCCCAATGTTAAAAAATCCAGGAAGATATGCTGGTCATCCAGAAAATTAGTGCATATGCACAAACACATTACCTGTTTGACCTTGTCTTCAAAGTCAGCATCATTTTTGTCGTAGATCATTTGGGCTAAACGAATCTGTTCTGCTGTGGCCTGGTAAACAAAGAGTTCAGAAAGAAACTTTACAAGAGGAACACACAGTACCTGGCCTCTTGTCTGTATTCAAACAATACATTAGACCACAAGACACTGGGTTATATTTACGTATTTCCATGAAACACACTACATTCCTGGTGAAGGATGTAGTCACCTTAAAATCCTTTAAGAGTGTCAAATTATATTTTACATTCGTTACACATTTTACTTTCAATATCACTATGACGACATTCAATACTAAGTGAGGCAAGCTTTGACTGTACTAAAAAAAAGTAAATACCGACTATATTTTAATTGAGCAGGACAATTCCTTAGGCCTGTATGCAACTCTATGTACATACAATGGTGAAAACCCACCTGTATCTGTTTCTGTGGCTGTGTTGTTTGTGTGGTGGTGGGCAGCGTTCTGTCCCGAGTGCCCCGGGCTTGATTGCTGACCACTGAAGTCATCATATACAGTATATACAAAACAATGTATGTACAAAATAGAAAAATCTGGGGAGAGGAAAGAGGACAGGGACAAAGTGAAGTAACAGCCACCTGTGAGTTACACTGCATCGCAATTCCTAGTAAAATACAATACTGAATATAAGCAGACTGAGACTCACTGTTCTCAAGAGGGCCTATACCATGTAAGACTATAACTCCATCTGTCGCACCCCACCTCCCCAGTTAAATTTAGCCATCCAAGGGAGGACTGTCCGGGTGTCAACTTACAACCCACCCTCAATCACATACAAATAAAAAAACAGAGTATGCACCAGCATATCTTATGGGTAGTATGAATAATGCTTTTTACCCATGGACGACGTCAGGATAGCGACAGCCATTTGTCCTTTGATTTAAAAAATAAATAAAAATGAAGTAACCTCAAAGAAACCTTGGCTATATGCCAGGCCAAACGATGTTCAAGGAAGTCTAACGCACATAACTTCTGAGTTACGATTATATTACACACAGTAACTGGTTGTGAGCTAATAATACAACCAGCTGACAACTTGTCAGCGTGTGAATAAATGAGATCAAACCGGCTGTGATCATTACCAACGTTATTGTCTGACACTCGTATACTGGCTGACAGACAAACGTTAGAGAGTAACGTAGTGTTAACGTTAGTTGTATAATATAACGTTAGCTAGTGTTTTTCAGCTGCCTGTATCTAGCGTAACTTAACTGATGACTCAATCGTAATCTTTTTAGGTGAACTGTTAAAAGAAGCTCGACGGAAATACGAGCCCCACTTGCTAACGTTCACATAAGCGCTAGGTCAACTAGCTCACGCTAGCTTTAGCCTGACTAGCCGCTCGTCTTTGTTCCGTGTGCGATACACACACACGATTCCAACCGTTAAAATACCATTTTCTACTAGCAAGATATTGGCAGTGTAACCAATTAATTAGTTACCCTGTCCGCCAATGTGATTGTTGTTCGTATAGCCCCACCGACACAGGAACAAGACAAAAAAACAAACAAGTGTGAAGATGTGCCCTTTTGTGTAAACCAAGAGAAAAGCTAACGTTGGTCACTCAGTGGCAGAATTAACTTAAGTTACCAGCCGCTCAACAAAACTGAAACGAAAAAAAAACGCCGCGTGTTACATTAACCTTTACAAAGGTCGGTGTCCACTGCTTTAGTAAGAATGAAATACGCGTGTGTGGGGGAGAAAAGTTGTCGAAAACCGTTAATGTTAAGATACGTCAGATATCAAAAGAGGGCTAACTGCCCCGGCATGTGAACGGCCCGTCCGCATACAATGCAGCACTCCAGTGCGAATACAACGCTGGATAGCTAGCGAATTAGCTAGTTAGCTAACAGCCGAACAGGACGAACGGTTTCTCCCGAATCGGCCGATTAGTTTACCTTAAAGTAACTTAAAAATCATACGATACGGCACTTAGGTCGTCCAAACAGCTTTTAAATCGATCATATGAGCACTATAAATCGTCCTTTCTTCCTTTTACCTGCTAACACGCTTCGCTCAGCCAGCAGCAGCAGATGCTGTCACGTGACCCACCGCGCCGTTGTTCAACGTTGTTAAGCCGAAACTGCCAACCAAAACCCACCGAACTGGTCAGGTGGTTCAGCACCGTGCTCTGACGTGCGCGTTCCTGTCTGGGAGCGCGCTTCGCTGTAATGTGTTTCCAACCTCGAATCGGGAGAAAGCTTTCTTTACAAAGAGTTTATTATGTGGGGATTTTTTCCCATATTTACCAAAAGTCGGCACAAACCTAATTCGTGAAGTGAGATCAGATATGGGTTATGCTTTCAGTTTTGTGTCTATGGTAGAGTTTTCTTCTTGGGCCAAAACAGGTTGTGTAAGTTTCTTTGATGATGGTGTAATAGGCTACTAGAAGTGATCCTCTAAAATTCCTACTGTGTTTAGGCTGGCTTCTTCTGTTTGTTTGTTTGTTTTATTCACCCTCTGTGAAATTCATACATTTACATTAAGAATGGATGGCAATTTTGAAAGGCAAATACTTGGGTAAAACAACATATCTGCACACTATCCCACTCAGAAAATAATCAACAAATCAACTACTGCATAATACAAATATTTCACAACACAGAACACATCATCTGATTATCAAGCACATTTAATTCAATCTTAAATCTTCAATCTTCAATACTTAGAACTGTTACAATAACAACTCAAGGACTCAGCTGAAAACTAAAAGTACATAGTTGTTTACAGTTTCATTGCCTCACAAGTATTAGAACCTTTTATCAGAAGACTAAAACTTCTTGCAATTCTTACAAAAAATGTAGCACTAGAAAACAGTTTTCCACCTTCCAAGTTAACATCTCAGTAGACAATCTGAGCTCAAGTTTGAAGTAGGTTAGTAAAATATTAGTTGTGCTTCTTTGATTCAGTGTATCATCATTCCAGAGTCAGAGCCCATAGTCAAAGAGAAGACCAACCCTAATCAGGCTGGGCTGGTCTTTGTTGAGACATACTTACTTACTTGCATAGGTACCGCCCTGCTGGATTAGGTTAAATTAAAAGATACATTATATAGTACATAAATGACAGCTATAACTTAATTTCTAAATACCAGCCATCCAAGTTTCCAAAGCACATCTCCATTTTTTTTTTTACAAATGTAACTAATTATGATTCAGAACTAAATATGTATGACTTTCATATACTATATGTATCTGAATCAGCATGTATACAGCAGAGAGGATCTGAGAAAAAACAACCCCACACCTGCACGCAAAACAAAACACACACTCACACAAGTTAATCTGCAGAATGCAAAATCAGACAAATGGACATACTTTTCCCTTCTGATTCTAATAGATGTATTATTATATCTATGGGCAAACATGTCTTGGCAAGTTTCCCAAAAAGAACCATTGTGTAATACATCTCTTGATGTCGCACACATCAAGTGATATTTGTCCAAAGCCCAGTGAACTCTTCAGGCTTAGATCACTTGAACATTCAGAAAATAAAAATATACTAATATTGAGTGATACTGTATTTACTGTTGTCAGTGAAAAATATATTGTGCACTCATAAACGACATGGCTTTGCATAACTGGAATTTCTTCAGTTGGCTGCTCTTATAATATTAGTGTTTATTAACTTAGTTTATTCAAGTAATTGGATCACCATTATCTTCTCCTTGGTTGTGTGGTTGGTTAGAATGACTGGGCTTAAGATATGGCTGCAGCTGGGCTATCATGCTGTGGACGCACCAAGCCTTTCTCTCCATGATCTCCTCCAGCTTGTGGACATAATCTCCAAATGCCTGTTACGATAGAGAGACAGAGAGTGAGGACAGACAAAAGTGTGTAATCAATTTAAAATGTATAGTTTACAAAAAGCAAGGAGCTAACAAATGTGGCTGCACCATATCAGGTTGCTGGCACAGAAGTGTCCCTTCTTTACGACATAAAGCCTCCATCTCTTCTAGCTGCTCCCAATGGGCCTGGACAATACGCCACCTAAAGTTAGATTGGATTAGAAAAAAGACAGAAATATTTTATTAAGACTAAAAACCTCTAGGTTGTGATGACTCCATTTCTCCAAAATACAGAGCAGGTTTTCTGAATCTGTCACCAAAGAGGTCTCTATGATTTCTGTGTCATGGCTGTAGGATTAACATGTAACCAGATTTCAATATCACCTAAACAAAGTTGGGTATTTGTAATTTTACTAGTAATATTAGGCCTCTCAAACACAATATGGGTTGTATCACTAATTTAGCATGATTGTGTAAGCAAAATTGTAAAATGGTACTTACTGGCTGTGATCCAAGTCTTGCAGCGTAGAAAGATGGATTATGGGACTAATTTGCTGATTGCTGGTGGTCTCTTGACTATTTAATTCTGTGGAACTGTTTGGTTGGAGTGAGATGTTTTGGTTGCTGGAATGGTCTGATTGAACTGTGTGACACTGCTTTGGCAATGTTTTCAACTGGCCCAAGTCATTTTTTGACTGTGGTGTTGAAATGGAAAAAGCTAATTTGTTGTGCACATTGTGTGCATATTCTGGTGGCATTTTGGCAGCGCCCTTTGTCATTAGATTGTGTGAACTAGTGTTCTCATAGTGCTGGACAGAGGATGAGATGGGCTGCCTGACAGAAGTTTGCCAAGAAGCACATGTAAAGGGTTTAAGTGGGGATGCAGGGACTTTGTTGCCCAGGACTTCAATAGCTGGCATGGTTGGAGGTTTCTGATTGTTCTCTTGGTCCTGGAGAGAGACCAGCCTAACCTCAGGGATAAAAGGCTTCATCATGCCTGGACAACATAAAAAATTGTTCACATACACATTTTGTAAGCACTAGTTAGTACACAAAGAGTCAAATGTGTATTTTATGTTTTAAGATGTTTTCATGTGAAGCAACTCTTTTATTGTGTCAAACGCTTCTCGTGTTTTCGTGATGTTTTTTACGTGAAGCAACGGACTGTAACACTGTTCCCAAGACAAATTTCCCCTCTGGGACAATAAAGTTTACTCTACTCTACTACACACACACACACGCAGAACTCACACTTACCTATTCCACAATAGTCATATGTGGCACAAAACATGTCTTTGCCTTGCTCAGAGTGATTAGTAGCTGTCATGGTGTCAGAGGTGGGAGGGCAGTGGGTCTGTGTTTGTGGCAGCTCCAAAAGAGACAGGCGAAATTCTACGTCCTTGTCCTCTACAACTTTCCCTACCATCTCTGCACATGTGAGACGCTCTTTATCCATTTCCCTTCTGTTATCTTCTCCCCTTTCATTCTCAAGCAGACAGAGTGAGGTGTTGTTTGGTTCCCCTTGGAGGAATGAGCAAGTGGCAACCTGTTGGTCCACTTGAAGCAAGGAAATGCTGAGGGGGTCCATGATGTGGCTGAGAGAATCTGTAGAAGTCTCTTCTTGAGGTACAACAGACATTTTGGCTTTGACCTCTGGATGCCTGTGTCCTTGACTGTAAGCTGGATTTTCAGATAACATGATAAGGGGTTCAGCAGGTATTTTACATCCATTCTGTGCGATGGGAGCAGTGAGAGGTAGTCTGGCTGATTGAGCATTTGAAAACTCTCTTCCATTGGCATTAGCAGCAAACCATGGTTCCTTCTCTTTACGGCTGCTTGATGGCACTCCCTGTTGGGCATTTTGCAATGGTAGGGGCAGGATGTTTGAGGTGTACCTGGTATGTTTTAATTTGACGGAGAGATCACTGAGTTTATTAGGGGACAGGAGTGTGTTGGTATGTTCACAGGCTGGGGAGAGGGGTCGTTCTGCTGGAGCTCGTTGATGGGGTGACTCAACAGGAGGGTGGTTAATGAGGCTGTTGCTGTCATTGTTGCTGTGGGTGGACTCTAAGCCGTGGCTGCCAGCTCCTTCTCGCTCCTCAGTACTCCACACTCCATCAGCTGGTCCTTCCTCACCAGCTTCTCTCCTGTCTTCTGAATCGCAGTTGTAAGATACTGGTTCCTCTCCATCACCTGGCACTGCACCTGTCATCCTGTATGCTTGTTCTCTCTCTGTTGTTGCCACCCAAGCCCACCTCCCCTTTCCTCCTCCTTCCATCCCAGCTGGCCTCAGGTCTTCCCTCCCTACTCTTACCTCTCCTTCACCTGTTGCCTTCAGTGACATCCTCCTCTCACTTTCACCTCGGCCATGTCCAAATCTTGCTTCTCTTTCTTCCACAGATACCCTCCAATCTTCACTAATACCACCTGAGTCACCATGACCAACCCTATCCTTGTTTTTATTGTAGCTTGGAGAGGTCTCAATTCGTGAGCAAATCTCTCCACTGGGGAAGAAAGACAACTGTCCTCTGTTACCATCAGCCCTAATCTCAACCCTGGCTTTGTATGCATCTAAAACCTCTTCCAAGCCATGATATAAAAGGGCAGAAACTGACAGGTGGGAAGAGTCTCGGAGAGAAGAACAGGAAGATGGAGAGACAGACGAAGAGAGAGAGGCCTGATTAGATGGAGAGACAGACGGACATGTAGAGGGTGAGAAGAGATGGACAGATGAAGAAGCAAATGAGGGCATTAACTGCTGCAGCTGCTGGTGGTACTGTCTCAGATGCCTCTCCCTCTCCTTATACTTTTCATCAACCTTTTGTAAATCTTTTTCTTTGAGCCTTTCTACTTCACTGCCTGTGTCTCTACTGCTGTCCGCTTGTCTTCTCTGTTCCCTCTGCTCATCTGTTGCTTGTCCCAAGACCAGCCCTGCCCAGACATTTTGGTCACCAATTGATTGAGCTGCACTGTCAGTTCCTCCATACCTGTCTCCCCTTCTACCTTCCCTCCCACCTGCTCCCTCCCTCCCCTCCCTCTTATCACCCATTCCCAGCAAGCCTCTGACTGGTGTAATTTGTTCAAGTCCAATCCCCTTTATTGCTCTTGCACAAGTTTCCTCTCCCCATCTGCTGTTCTTGGGTGTGGAGCAGAGAATTGAGCCCCCTGTGGCCACCCTAGCGGAAGGTGTGGTGGGGCCAAAAGCCTCTCTTTTTCTCCCTAACTTTGGCTTTTTAGGGGGATTTTTCCCTCGAACGCCAATACTGCTGCCTCCGCTGCTGCTGTTGCTGTTGGACAGGTCACGTTTGGGGGAGGGTATTGTTTTGCCTCTTCTTCCTCCTCTTAGTCCTCCCTGTCCCTTCAACTCCTTCACCCTATGAAAAATCAAATAGATGTAAAATCTCAAATAGTAGTCACTGAACTCTGCTTTTACATCCACTGAGACTACTTTAAAATTAAAATAAATAAAATGTAGTCGTCTCAAACATCTGCATTAGACTGGAACAGTTGTCAACACTGGGAAAAATATTTAAAAATAAACTTTGTATTTCAAATCACTATGCTGTTTTATGCAGGCAAAGTTTCCCTAAGTCACAATTTAAAGCAGGATGAATTAAATCCATTAGGGCTCCAAGAAAAAAATTATCTTTCCAGCAACTAACCGTCGCATATTACATATCCAACACATATTGCACACACAAACACACTTACCGGTCAGCGTATCTCAGTGTGTTAAGTGTGTGTTCAGTTGCTAAGTGACCAGGAGAAATGTTGGCAATCATGCATGTCATTGAATCGCCCACAAATGAGTCTTTCAAAACCTAGAATGAGAACAATGCAATTCAAAACACAGGAGAGTTTAGTGATTAAACTGGACAAAAATCTGCCATGATATTTATACACACTTGTATCCCTAACGAACACAACAAAACCCCTGAAAATAAGCAAGTTACCAAAGACTTAATACCTGAGTAAGTTTGCTTTGTCTGAAAGGTGTGTGCGACTGCTCTTGATCAAGGGACCGGATACATTCTTTAAGCTGAGAAAAAAAAAGTACAAATGAGAAAGTATGTAAAATCCCAGCAAACCTTCACAAATGTCTTTATGCGTGGGTGTGTGAGCACGTGTGTGCATGTAGCTTACAGCCAACAAACTCTGGTTGATCTCAGCTCCCTCCATACGACTCTGCCTGTCTGGTTCTTTAGTATCTGATGCCCTCTCACTTCCTGCCAGGTCCACAAACCACATTCTACAGGTACACACAAACACAAACACACAAACACCTTTCTTAGCTACGTCATTTTACACTATTACCACGGAGCGTTTTTTGGTCTACTACACAATAACCCTAGAAGTGCTTAAGGAGAAAGATCATAATAAGCCCACAATATAATATAATAAAACACATGTTGTCACTCACCTACCAGCTACCTGCTGGTTTGGACCTTTTAGCTGAATCTGAAGCAAGGCATGGGAGCGAGAGGAGAGTGGATTCACTCCACTCATCCCCTGTGTGCGCTCCTCTGTACCATATGAAATCACCTTTGTAAGTGCAATGATGGGAATGCAGGAGGAGGGAGATAATGGAGAGATTGAGATTTTAAGAGGTGTTCAAAGAGATTGCGATAGTCACTTCTTCAAACGCAGAAAATCATAGAATTTTTCTTGTTCGGTAATATTGCAAGTTTTTAAGGTACTCAAGAGTCTGGACATGCATTTGTGAGGATGTAACATTGAACTGGCCAACCTGAGGTGCTAGATAAAGTAGATATTTGACTTAAAAGTAAGTATACTTACTGTTGCACTCCACTGAATAAATACTAAAAGTACTATTGAGTGTTGTAAGAACAAAAAGAGACTTAAAGCAAGAAGTTAGATATTGCAGACAAGGTTTCAGTCTGTCATGGTACCAAGTCATTTGTGGGAAAGAAATCAGTTGGGACGTAATTAAAACTTAAAAGAACAAAGATTTTTCTGTCCTCTGCTATTAAGGGCAAACACAATTCACAATTCTAACAGTAAACCATGATATTTTCTTTTTTTTTTTCAATGGTAGAGCTCTGATTTTGGAATCAAAGTCTTCATATTAATATGTTCTAAAAGTTGGAGTGCTAATCATGAACTCCAGCTCTGAACAACACAGCATGGACATGGGGCAATGTTTAAAGAAAGTGGCAAACCTCCAGCAGCAAGCTGACTGAGTCCACTCTGACATCGCGCAGCCCAGCAATGTGAACCACCTTCTGTCCATCTTCCCTGGCAAATAACCTAATGAAGGCAGAAAGGGAAAGAGAGAGAATACCTGCAAAACGATTCGTCTGATTTTTGATTATTTGCTATGTGGTCATTTTTTTATCTTTTATCTAGTGCAAGCTCCACCTCAAAAATTCAACAAAACAAAACACAACACAATAAAAACATGCGCGCACACACACTGACACAAACACACACACACCTTTTCCTGTGGTCCAACAGGTCATAAAGCTGACCACAGTAGATTTCAAAGAAACTGACATACACCAGCAACGGTGAGCGCGTATGTATGGTGGAGAGGTGAGCAAAAATGTCCCGGACTGCCAGTGCATACAACCCTGGTCTCCCAGGAGAGGAACCCAACATGGTGTGAGTCTTCCCTGCACCTGTCTGGCCATATGCAAAGCAGGTGGCCTTGCCTCTGTGGATGCACACACAACAAAAATATAGATCGTTAGGGAGCACAGATTCATAGAAATACAGAGCCAGAATGCCTACAAGCATGTACTTTAAGCCCCAAAACAGATTCATTTGGACTCTGAAGGATTTTAGGGTGACAACATACACACCACCATATGTACCACTGCATCAATGCTACCCTACCCATTGAGCATGTGCTGCACGAGAGGATACGCTGTTCTTCGATACACCTCCTCGTTGGAGCTCTCCTCCCCAAAAACCTGGTCAAAGTAGAACCTGTGCTGCAGGGACCAAAGAGGAAGGGGCAAGGCATGAAACAAACAAAACAAGCAGGACGAAAGCATATTGATTTGACAAGGTGACCTTAAAATAAAAATACACCCCATACATAATTCCAGTAGTTCATCACAAAATACTTTATTTAACATCATCACAGTTTGATGACGTGTGTTTATTTGGAAACGCTACTATACTGTACATATTTTTAGTTATTCCTTTAGTATAGAAACATTTGTCATTTGATTTGTCATTGTCTCTTCTCTGGACATTATATCTACCTGTAGTATGTACTGTGTGAGATCCACAGCCTCTTTGCTTTCATGGACAATCACACACTCTTCACTCGGAGTAGTCACAACATCTGCCTCAGCGCTCCTGCTCTCTGTTCGTGTCAGAGGCCTTTTCCTCACACACACACTGATCCGCTGCCCCCCTGGTTGCCTGCAACACACACACATACACACAAATCACAGACAATCAAAATGATAATAGTCATGTTTAAAAGGAAACAATTCTCACATGCAAACTTTATGCAAACTTCATTTTTTAAAGGAATTTAAAGTGACACAATCACAAAAAGAATGTAAATTACTAAAATGTGGTGCTTGCATAGGAAACCTCGACTCAGTGCAAGTGGTGTGGCCATTTGGATATTTTCTGAACGTCTTTCATGTTCAATACATTTATTTAACATTCTGTAGCTGTCCTCACCAAGATATTAATTTGCAAGTAGGGAGCTAGCAGTGAGTGACAATACAAACCACTGGCACTCACTTTTTGTTTGGGGCAGCAGGGGAACAACGTGGCAGTCCATAGTTGTAGCCAGCTGTTCTCTTTGATTCATAAACAGGTGTTGGCTTAGCCATGTATCCAGAAGGCCCATTGCTGCCTATTTCTGTATAGCATTTTCCCTTCCTAGAGAATCCTTTTCTATCTTTGTGTCCAACTGGTTTGTTGCTAATCCTCTTTGATCCCACTGCTGCAGGCCTGGGTTTTGGTTTGTGGAATGAGAAACGCTTTGGTGATAATCTGGTGTGAGAGTTGTACATTGAAATTCCTTCCATGATACCTGGCTTGGTATTTGTCCCTGTGTGATGATCAGACTTTTGACTATGGACATCCGGCCTGCGGTTGTTGTTCCCTTTGAAGCAACATACCACAGCACTTCCAGTGTCAAGCTCAAGCTGCACAGGTATGGCTGAGCCTTTGCTCCGGCCTGGCTCATTATTTCTATTATGACTTGCATAGATATGAACAGTGCCTACTGGATAAGCAAATTGCTTCTGATGATGATCGATGACTTCACAACTGAAATCAAGCCGTCTGCGAATGCATGATGGTTTGGAAAGACTGGCTGCATGTAGCTTACTCACAGCAGCACCCTTGTCATCCTCATCATCATATACATCACCATCAGGGAAGCTACACTCCACTACAGCGTAGCCTTCATCAGCACCATCAGCATCGTAATCATCAGCATCACCATCTTCATATTCAAGGCCCTCCAGGTCAAGAGTTTTGACCATTTGGACCAGATGGAAGAGTCGAGTTCTGTCCTCCATAGAGCGGACTCCCAGGATTGGATAGTCCTCCATGGTCAGCGCTGAAAGGTGGGCTGGACGACAAACACCCACTGAGGTAAACCTGAAGGGCAAGAGACAGAGGGAGACAGATGGTCAGAGGAGGAGAGGACAGGGCAAGTGTGAGTTTAGATGCCCTGTGAGTGCGTGAGCTTACCTGGCATAGTGACGCTGTAGGCCAACCGCTCTCAGACACTCATACAGGCAAAGTGTCATTTCCTCCCCTTCCCTTTCTCTCTCTCTTTCTTTTACTTCACTCCGCCTACCCTGGGAGTGGCAGACATGTTGCTTTAGTCTGTCCATCAGTTGGTCACACAAAGCAAAGGCGTGCAAGAAATGACAACTACAACTAGAGTAATTCTATGAAGACAGGCTAATCTTACACAAAATAACTCAAAACAACTACAAACTTGAATCGCCACTATGCAAGCTCTCTACTGCAGCCACGCTGCTTCTTCCTTGCTGTTTTCTCTCCCGCAGCGATTTCTGTCAGAGACTGATGGCCAATGGTCCAGTCCGTCACTTTGTCACTACCACCACACTGCACTGTTGTGGTGGCAGGCAAAGCACTGGCATGATGCTGAAATTTGAAACTTGGTCAGGACGGAGCCACACACATTTCTGTAACGTAGCAAATATGATAAATATAGCAGACACAGGCATGCAACTGTTGCTTCCTCGACTTCTACAGAAGATTGGCTGGCAGCTGCAATAGTTCTGCCATATGGCACTTGGATGAAACCCTCTTCATGCATGCATGCATAAGGTGAGAGTGCTGTTCATTACTGCGTTATGAAACACAGTACACTTCTTCAAATCATCCCACTCCTACAGGTCCATATTTCCTTCAGGCTTAGCCACAATCCCTACAGTAAACATGTGTTGGGATTTGAGTGTCAGCAACTGCTAATTAAATTGAATTACACAAAGACAACCTGCATTGCACTTTAAATTACATTTAGGTACAGGGGCAGTGGGTTGTTGACAGCATTGCAGTGATGGTCTACATCCCAAAACGAACAAAAAGTTGTTGTGGTTTTAAAATGATTGTCAAACTAAAAAGAACATCACACATTATATTAAATAATTAGGTGCGTGTGCTTAGCAAATAGTTTTTATGTATGAAATGACTAACGGTAAAGCTGTAAAGTTTCTCCAAATGGCAAGAATAAACAGAAAACTTACCTGACTCAGTCCAGACGTTTTAGCAACGGAATACAAATTAGTGAACACGACGGTTTCTCTGAGCGAGCAAACTGAACTGACAAAAGGCATTAATTTTTCACAAAGTTGCTAGCTTGAGTAGTATCACTATTTCCGTACACAATGTTGGTCTCCATAACGACGAAAACGGTCCTTTTCCCGCTGTCGGTGTGCGACAGACACTCAAGTGACAGGAAGTTCAAGACGTAAATGCAGAATTTCAGAGAGACGGGCGGTCAATTTACGCACAGTTCAGCGTGAAGGAGAGCGATAATCCCTCAGAGGGCTTACTGCCCACCAACAAACCTGCTAAGACAGAAAGCCTTCTCAGACTAAACCATTAAGACATTTGCCCCACTGGCTTTAGCCTACAGCATACTGCATCGAGATGTATTTTCTGGGTTTAATAATAATAAAACACAGGCATTGTTATTGTTATTCTTGTCATTGTCATTTTACACAATCTACAGCTAAAATGCTATGAAATACAATTTTAAACTGTCAATTTGGTTTACCCTCTGATGTTGTAAATTGTAGAAAACAAAACTTAAAGAAAAATGTCTAGATAGATAGATAGATAGATAGATAGATAAAACAAAGACAGGCATTCAAATATTCATGTAAAATATCTAGTACCAATAGAAATATTCTGGGTTTGTTTTTTAATCATAATTACACTTGTATTTATTGTGTTATTTTATTGATTTACCCTCGTAGGTCTTTGCGTCAAGTGTTTGCCATAATCATTTATACTTAATAGTATATACATCAACAGCGAATACATACCCTCTGTTTGCAATTTAGTCAAACAATGTTAAATCATAATAGGAAACGATCTTAAGCCATAAAGAGAAGGAGGCCATGGAATCCTGTTCACCAGTCCGTGTTTCATTAGGAACAACATTAGACGTAACACACAACACTGGCTCTTCCTCAAACTGAGTACGCCCGTGGCTTTCATGAAACGCTGACGAAGTTTGGTTTGCTTCTTATTATTTGACACATGTCCGAGTAAATATAGCCGGCCTGTTTTATACATATAAGTCACGAGAACATGAACGTGTGTAAAATTAAATTTAGGCGAGATAAAGTCTCACGTTCCGCCCAGGATACCCTGCCATGAGCTAGCGCCCATCAGCACCCAGTTGCCAGGCTTCCAGACCCGTCCTGTGAGAAAGACTGCCATGGCAACCAGCTACAGAACCGAGAGGGGACATTCAGTGGCCGAGATGTGAACTGGTGACATAACAGGTAGGTTGATTTAATGTTTTGAATGGACAATTATAAACTTGTATGAGCTGAATTAAAAAGAGGAACCACTACCCTTCATGAATTGGTTTATGTCTGTGTTGATTTCATGCCTTCTGTGCTGGTCTTGATGGTGAGTGTGGGCAGAATTACCTGCTACATTTCCTTCGAGAATACCAGCATTTTATGCCACGGGAAACATTTGGACTGGAGAGGAAGAGAGAGATTTCAGGTTGCAGGAGTTGTAGCAAAGTGCATCCCTGGAGAAACACAGAGCATCATGTGCTTCCCAAACAACCTGAACTAAGGTTACAGTGAAATAGTTTGTGGGCTTAATGAAACAGATTCTGATGGTCTCTATCTCCCCCCCCCCCTCTCTGTGGCACAGACACCGACTCTCACTCTTTTCATCTCATTCACTCACTCACATTTATTTTTGATAAATTAAGAGATGCAGTTTCTAAGTTACCAAGTCTTTGTCTCCGGTGCATCCCAAGACAACCAGTGTTGTTTTTTCCTTCTCTCCTCTCCCATTTTTTAATATTCATGCCGGATGTCATCTGATCCCACATTTAAAAGTGGAGGAAATGAAAGAAGCGTATGTTCGAAACATCTGGAACACCTTGCTGCAACATCAAGTATATTCTGTTCATCAGTGTTCAGCGCAGTCCAGTGACAGAAATATAAAGGGATGATCAGTTTGGGGTGAAACTTAACAAATACTGTGCTGCATGTACAAGAATCAGTTCTTTCTCTTAATTCATTTCCTAATGTAGATGAAATGTCATGTGGAAATGAAGAAGGTGGAGCAAAGGAGCAGTAGTGGGACAAAAAACGCAAAACCTCATTTCCTCAAAATAACTCTTAAGCTCTATTCTTATTCAAACCAGGAAACCTGCTGTAAGAAGTGATCATCATGTCTTCTGAGGAGGAGACTTCCTCTTCTTCCTTTCCCTCCTCCTCCTCACCTCCCCCTACCTCCCACTTCATCGGGAAGGAGGAGGACATTGTGAAGGCAGGGCGTGTGACCAAGCTGGTGAATGGATGCAGAGATGTGCTGGTCCTGTACCACCAGGGGCAGTTTCATGCAATGGACATGCGCTGCTACCGTAAGCCCTGTGTGTGTGGGGGTTGTTTGTGTCGACACGATGCATAAAGTTATCACTGTAAAGCCTGTCCTCACCTTTGTTTTAGAAAGATGTTGACATTTATCATCCTGATATTTTTTGAAGTGTGGAATTTACTTTCTGCAACGGCTCTTCGCATGTTTGAAACACGGATTAAGAAAGGCCGCTGTCGATAATGACACTCGTTTTTCCACTGACAGATTCAGGTGGTGAATTACAGTATGGAGACATTGAGGTATGTTGTGTAGTATTTTCTCTGAATATTGTCGTGAAATAGCCATCCATGAGCCTAATGCTTTTTTTTTGGTCAGTTTGTTGCAAAACTTTTGTTCAAGGGTTCCTGTGTATAAAGTAGCTCATAAATACTACGTTTTTTT
This sequence comes from Coreoperca whiteheadi, assembly GCA_011952105.1. Lineage (NCBI taxonomy): Eukaryota > Metazoa > Chordata > Actinopteri > Centrarchiformes > Sinipercidae > Coreoperca > Coreoperca whiteheadi. The sequence goes on from CM022476.1 coordinate 15,646,103, forward strand.
TGTAAGACTGCCGCTACCTTATCACTCTAATCACTTTCATGCTGTTCCAACATCAGGAGTTTAATGGGCTGCTGTGTATCGTGTGTCCGTGGCACAAGTACAAGATCACGCTGGCAGAAGGGGAAGGGCTTTACCAAGCTGTGGACGATCCTACAGCCAAACCCCTGAGAACACACTGGCGCTCCAAAGGTGTCAAACAGAGGATTCACAAGGTCACTGAGGTCAACGGGGATGTATATGTGACACTGAACGACTCCAGCGAGGCCATTGAGTCAGATGTCTACCAAACTGAGAGATATAGGACTGTCTTTCCCAAGGCCCAGCCAAAACCCACGCCCAGGAAATAGCCAGACACGCAAGCATATCTTGGACAGCCGAAGAGAGACAGGAAATGTGGGGGAGAGGGGGGATGACATGCAGGCAACTGCTGCGGTAAGGACTCAGCCTTGTACTGTACATGAGGCGCACGCTCTACCAGGTGAGCTATCCGCGCCCCATGCTAGGATATCTTACAGTTGCTTTTATTCAACCAACAATACTTAAATGCTTCGAGGACATTTTGGGATGTTTTGTTGTCTTTCACTGAGAAGCATATAAATCCCCTTCAGAATATGTTTGTCATAATAATAAGTGTTATTGAAAAAAACTCTTAATAAGTGTGTGAGCCGATAAGCCTGTAAGATTTCTGAGTCAATCTAGGACACAGAAGGAAATATCTGACAAGAATGTATGAATGATTGTCATAAAAGATGAATATAGGACATTTAAACAGTAGTTGCAGGATGTGTGTCATTTCAGTGGATTTCTTTGCTTCAATTCAGCTTATTCTGTTTTCATACAGTTTCAAGTACTTTGCTCTGATGTTTTCTTTCACTGCAGACATTGATCAAATCAGTAGGTGTGATGTAGAAATGTCTGGCTTTTATGAAATGATTTTAGTTTATTTGAACCCTCTTTTTCAGTTTGCTGATACTGAACTGCGACTGCTACAGAATATTGTGGTTTGTAACAAGTCAATGTTGCACAAATCTACAGTTTATTTTTGGTAGAAATTATGTCTGAATTGTTTTTTTCCCATTGTCATGGTAAGTGATATGAGAAATATTATGATGCTGTGTCAGTTGCCCCAACCTAACAAGCTCAACAAAACTAACAAACTGAGACAGATGTCGATCAAGCACAACACCTACACAGTCCTCAGTAGAGGTCTAATCCAGTGGTGGAATGTAACCAAGTACATTTAGTTAAGTAATAAGGAGCAACTGCTTCCATTTCATGTTACTTAATACTTGTACTCCACTACATTTCAGAGGTCAATATTGTACTTTTTACTCCACAACATTTCTAGGAAATCAGGTTGTAAAATCTGATGCACTGTTATAGTTTAAACTGCCCAACAGTATACAGTATAAGGTAATCAAAATGAGCTCCATCTCAACCAACTACGACAGTGAAATGCTTCTTCCACATTACTGCATTATTAACAACAATCCAATAATATATATAATAACATAACAATCACAAGGGCTGTTTGTCAGCATACCAAATACTTTAATTTTGATATGTACATTTTGCTCATAATACTTCTGTTGCAGGATTTTACTTTTAAGTATTTTAAAATTGTTGTATTGCTATTTATACTTACGCTGAAGACCTGAAGACTTCTCCTGATCAGGTCTAATCAGGCGAAATAAGTGAAATGGTTGGGTGTGTAGGGGTTTTTCAGTGAACTAACGCTCGAGGCCTACAGACGCTAGGTGGCAGCAGTGCACCGTGTGTTATTTAGTCTGCTATGATAGAAGAAGACGAACATCGCAGGTCGCTGCATGGTGACGCACAAAGACGCAATAGAAAGGCTGACGTGCTGGGTAACATAATCAGCTTAACAGGCTGTAGTTTCATAAGTTTCACCATTTTTACGGAAATATAGATTGCCAGATAGACTTCAGAGCACTATAAACCTTGCGGAAGTGATGTAAGGTTTCCGAACACAAATGGAAGCTAGCAGAAGCTAAAGCTCCAGGACCACAACAGTTATCGCCTGTTGGTGCCTCTTCCTTTCAGATAAACACCGTGCCGTGATGGCATCAGGTATGTCTTGCTTGGCAAATAGTATATAAATAGACTGATACAGGTAATACGAGTTACTTATTGTACAGTTTGCATGTCTTGTGCTGTACGCCGAAAGTTTCAGAGGCGGGCTGAGCTGCATTATGTAAATAACTTTTTCACATTTCCTTCAGAGGAGGAAATCAACCTGCTGGTCATCGTCGTGGATGTAAACCCGATATGGTGGGGGCAGCAAGCTCAGCGCGAGCCACAGGTACTGCTATGAAGTGGGATATTATTGTGACTCCTGAATGGTTTTCAGACTGTGTAGTTTATAAAGGTGGCTGAGGCTGAACAACCTCCACTGTCCCGCTGTCTCCGTCCAGTTCAGCCTGTCGCAGTGTCTGGATGCAGTCATGGTGATGGGGAACTCCCACCTGGCCATGAGCAGGACCAACAAGCTGGCTGTCGTCGCTAGCCACTGTCAAGACAGGTAACTTTAAAGATCAAAATCAAATAAGGGCATTTACTAAAGTGCTTTTACTGTACTTAAAGTATACCCATGTGGTATTTCGATTCCACTGCAGCTCAGAGGCAACATTGTACATTTTACTCCATTACTTTTATTTGACAGCTATAGTTGCTTGGTACTTTTCAGATTTAAGTTTTTATGGTTTAAAAAAATGACGAGTTTATAGAATGCACTACTTTGTTTTGATTTTGGCTCGTGACCCCTTACATAAAAGCAGTGTCTAGTGGAGGCCCCAGGTCACATTACAGATGTCATGCGTTGGTTAGAGTGATTTCCTCTCTAAAGTGGTTTCATTTAAATAACTGTTTAAGTCCCAAAGAGGTGTTTAATAATAATAATAATAACACTATAGTCAATATTTCAAAAAGATTCAGGCCACAAAAAGAATACATATTTGTGTAGCAGAACTTTGTCTTTTCTTCTTTCGCACCCCACCCCAGACATATGTTATGACCCTTTGGGTCCCTAGATTGGGTACCTCTGGTCTACGCTACCTAAAAGTATTTCAAATTTTAGGTTAAAACTAGCTCCACCTCGACCATCTACAACAGTAAAATGGTACTTTAACTTTAAAACACTTTAATGCATCAGTATTAACAATCTAATAATGTCATATAACCACGTCACTCACTTGGGGCACTTACTTTTTGAAGCAGCACTTATACTTTTGATACTTTTCAGTACATTTTGCTGCCAATACTTTTTATTTTAATTTGAATTTGAATACTAATGGAGTATTTTTACATTGTTGTATTGGTACTTTTACTTAAGTATGGATCTGAGTACTTCTCCCACCACTGTCAGTTTCCAGGATTGAAGGGCCGACTGTCTTGATGAATGTGATGTTTTGCTCCTGCTGCTCACTGCTTATCTGCACATCTCTCCGCACTTATTTTTTTCCAGTCACTTCCTGTATCCCAGTAAGAGCTACAGCGGTGCGGATGATGCATCCTCCAGCGGGGATGGCAAATATGAACTCCTGTCAGTTGCCAATAATCTTATTGCTGAAGAGATCAGGAATGTTATGTCAAAAAGTAAGTGCAAGTCTGATTGGGTAACATGAACATACAATATATACAATCGATTTTACTAGATAGGCTTTCACAACATACTAAAAGCAAAACATTTTGGTTACTGTCTTTGCAATTAATGCATTGTATTTATAGCTTTATTTTCAGGTGTTTAATGACGCTGTACAGTGTTGGTAACTTGTTAAATTTGACTGTGCATCTTATATGATTACAGCTGAAGTGAGGGGAAATTCAACTGATACTTTGTTGGCTGGATCCCTTGCCAAAGCTCTGTGCTGTATCCTTTCAATAAAAACTCCTAATTTATTGTAATTTATTATTTTTTTTACTTTACAGTAAGTAAAGGGACTAACATAAGAATACATTCACATTAATGAAAGACTGCACAGAAGTTACTGTTCACAGAAGATGTTCTAAGAAATACAGAAGTGCAAGGACAAGCTATACAGAAACAGCATATTGTATGAGCAAATCTTTGCTCAGTGTACAATTTCATATGTTCTCACTTTTATTTTCATCTATAGTCTGTAATGTATAGTGCCTCTGGACATGGACAAGGGAAATATTGTTTGTTACAGGATAGAATGAATGTTTATTTTAGGGCAGTTACCTTCACCCAGTTACAGCTGTGATGGAATGGCATACATTATTGTTTAGTTTTTTCCCCCAATATAATGAAATGTATGTCCTGTAGTTGTTGTTGAGACATTTTGCGTGCTTGTGTGTTTGTTACTGTTCCCATACTGTGTATAAGTTGAAAGGTGGAAGTGGTGTTTTTATCTGTTTTTAGACTTTCCCTTGCTTAGATAATGGTTTCCATTGCTGGTCAAATTAAAAGAAATATCTGCAGATAGTTTTTCCATTATTTTCTTTCTGTACACAGCAGTGAGTGTGGCTGAGGTGTTTTCCTTAATCCTTTTCTAATATTCAGATATTCACAGGGTCTCAAAAGAGCTGGAAGGTAATAAAATGTTTATTAATACGTCTTATAATGCTCTCCAATGATTACTGTTTTTTCCTCTCAATACTTAATGTTTATTTCTTTTTTTTAGTTGGACAGGAGATAAAATCGAGAATATTGGTAAGTCCTAAATGGTCTAATTTCATGAGTGCTTTTGTTTTATTCCCGTGATTTTGAACACAGCCTCTATATTTTACTGGCTAGGTGATAAAAGCAGCCGCGGACTGCGCCCTCCAGTACATGAACTTCATGAATGTAATTTTTGCTTCCCAGAAGCAGGTAAAATCATTGATCTTGCTTGTATTTTCTGTTCTGTTTAATTCTTGTAACTTGTATATTATTTAATAAAAAAAAAAAAATGTGTTTTTTAAAACAGAACGTCCTGATAGATGCCTGTGTGTTGGATTCAGACTCTGGTCTCCTTCAGCAGGTACATTTTTCTGGCTTTGTTTGACACAACAGCCCGTATCATGATACCACCCGAAAACTGAACCTGAATAGCTTGTAGAACAGTATAAGACGAACATCCACTTAAGTTGCTTCACACCACTTTGTCTTATCTATATTCTTTGTGTGTTTATTTTTCAGTTTGGTGTTCTGATATGATATTATGACTGCGTTGTGCTGTCCTAACCTTTATATACGCAGGGTTTTTTATAACCTTCAAATGTTTGTTTTGTAGGCTTGCGATATAACTGGCGGATTGTACCTCAAGATACCACAGAAAGTTGCCCTAGCACAGTACCTTTTGGTAAGAGTGCAGTACAGATTTCCCATATTTCTATGAGTAGCATTTATCTCATCTTTCTGTATAAAGGGCTGCTTTGTGTTAATGATGGTGTTTTCTGAACAGTGGGTGTTCCTGCCGGACTCTGAACAGCGTTCACAACTGGTGCTGCCGCCGCCTGCATATGTGGACTACAGAGCTGCATGTTTCTGCCATCGTAACCTCATTGAGATTGGTTATGTGTGCTCAGTTTGTCTGTCAAGTGAGTTTGATTCCCACTTAAAAGAAACAAATGCATGACAACAATCTTTATAAAACTGGCAGAAGCTGCAGTTTCAGTGTGGTGATGTTTTCTCTTGTCTTCTCTTTAAGTATTCTGCAACTTCAGCCCCATCTGTACAACTTGCGAGTGAGTATAGTAGTTATACAATAACTTGAAGCAGACGTTAATACAAACCCTATTTCCTCAGAACACTATTGGTATACATGTTAAATTACACAATGTCATTTCATCTTCACTTTGTTGGCATTATGATCTAAAATCTTTTGTTTTTAGGACTGCCTTCAAAATCCAACTACCACAGATGGTCAAGCCCAAGAAGAAGAAACTCAAGCCATCTACGTGATTTTTGCTGGGATTACACGAATGTAGTGAATTTAGTTAGTTTCCCTTTTTTGATATTCAGATTATACCATTGTGTTTGGTTAAGATTTGTAGCATGCTTCAGTGACATCCTAGTGATGCTTTTGAGGCAGTAGGGCCTTACATGTTCATGGAGGCTGAGACTACTTAACTGCTCGAAGTAATACTTAATAATTCCAGTTTAAGCTCAAGAGCCTCAAGTTTATCCCAACCTGACAAATATTTCTTTTTTGTAGAAAAGATTGTTTTACTGAAAAAGAAAAATAAGGGCAATAAGGATATATGCAAATATTTCACATATAAAACATGCATTCAAACATTTGGCCCAAGTACAGTGTATATATATTATTTGTTCACATGTCTTAACTTATGTGTGATTGTTTTGGTTCTTTTTCCAAGTAGCAAATAATCCTTTATTGAAGATAGTAGCAAAGTTAAGCAATTATTTTTCAATGTCTCCATTGTTTTTCAGTTCATCACTTCAGATGATGCAAGATATTTCAACAACTACTCTAGATTTAGTCATGGATATGATAAATGATTAATCTTAAGTGTTAATTTTGGTGTAAAATTAACACTAAAGATTAATCATTTGACCACAAGATAAAGATGAATGAAATAGTCTGAATCAGAGTAGTATAAGGTAGCAGTGTTAATTCAGCTGTCATTCATGAACTCTGCATGCCTTCTCTAGCAGAAGTACTTCAACACTTTATTTATAGATCCCATTCTGGAAACTGCCCTTGTATGAAGGAAATGGTTCCAGTTCAAATTGATATTGAAAAGATAAACAGATGGAAATGAGTGCAGTAAGTACAAAGTCAGTTTGAAGCCATCCAGGAGTAACATAAGTGGAAGAAGGGGTTTCTGGTGATCATCGTTGGATTGGAACAATGTTGCATCTGAAAAAGAGGACAAGGACAGGCTAGTGACTAATGTGAACCACTTTATACCTGCTAATACCAGTCAGCTATTTGAATCGTGCATCTTAAGGTGGACGTACTAAGAGGATTTTACCAATATCACTGCCATTTGTCAAAGCAAAACACATGCACTAAGAGAGACTTATTTGCTCAGCTCACTAGAAGCTTTTCAGCAGCTTCACAGCTTTCTTTACTTTTAAATATCAGCTACTGTATTAGACTCAACTGATAAATGACTGATTGTGTCTATAGCACTCACCCCAGCAGACCTCTGCCTGACCATCGCTTTGGAGTCAGGCTCATCTGAGCTTTCTGGCCATCCCGGATGACTGTGACCCGCAATGGTTTCTGTAAAGGGACATGACATTACCTTTTACAATGCAGATAAAATGTAACCTAGGGTTGGGCAATAAGAAAAAAGAATATTACGTGTTAACAAAAAGACTAATTGTTTTTTTATTTCTTTCTTATTTTTTAAGCATTTTACAAACGAAACAGAAAAACTGCAAAAAGAAAGACATTGATGGTGACGATTACAGCACAAGTAACAATAAACGGAAAGGGAAAAGAAAAAATGAATAAATAAATAGGTACACATAAATGTACACATGCAAGTGGACAAAAATGACCTGATAAGACACAAACCTATACGTACACATCCATCCCCATACACATTAAATGTTCCAGAGGGTCACAAACTAATCCACCATATTATCAAGTCAGTAGTCAGACTGGGTCCAGAGTCTCAACAGGTGCAAGAAAGGGCTTCCAAATTTTAGTAACATTTCTGTTAGGCCCCTGTAAAGAATGTCTAATCTTCTCTAGTTCCATGAAATACTGGGCATCCTTCATCCAGTATGTGTGAGATGGAGGATGAGGGCTTTTCCAGTTTAATAAAATTACACGTCTAAGACTCTTCTAATTCTAACAAAAGGTCTGACAGGTATGAATAAATCTAATTCTAATAAAAAGTTAAATTCAAAGGAAGTCAAACCTAATTTTTTAGCCTCAGGTATTTCATAAATCATTCTGGGTGAAATCTTTTTGGTGTAAATTTAGACATCAAACTGCATCACAAAACAAAGTGCCAAATGATAAACAATAACATTTGTTTTATTGCTGAATCAAAAAAGCAGCCGTAGATTATGCCAGTAGCTTACCCCTTCACTGTGTTGTACCACAGAGGCAATATTCTGGAGGTTCTGAAAGTTCTCCGTGTTCACAGAACCGAACTCAATGACTTCATCACCGACTCTGAGCCCCTTTGGGATAAAATAACCAATTACTATAATGGCAGGAACAAAAACAAATGATACTTTTTGAGCCTTAACGTCAAAGAATTGTGATGGTTTATCTATAAACAACTGCCAGATACAAAAGTATAGTTCAAATCACTCACAGCCCCACAGGCGGGTGAGCCTTGTGTCACAGCATCCACCCGTGCAAAGGGAGGAGGAAGAGTGACCTGCTGCTCCATCGCCCCTTCCTGGGCTTCTGCCTCGTCCTGTTCCCGCTTGGCTTTCTCCCGAGCATGCAGCTTGTGCAGGGCTTCTTCTATCTCCGCCATGATTTCCTTGTGATCGTTCTGCAGGCCTGAAAGACATGATCAGAGCATTACACTTAAAATAACAGCGCGCCGAAAAGAAATTATGAAAAGGCATATTAATAAATGGAGAAATGTATCGATACAGAGCTGCAATGACTACTTTGTTAATCGATTAGACGATCAACAGGATAATAGGCAACTATTCTAATAATTAATGGTTTAAGCAGAGATGACACTCTGCGTGAAGTGTCTTCAATGTGTGGATTTGCTGCTTTTCTCTGTTTTGTATTAATGAAAATTAAATATCTTTGGACTGTTCGTTGGTCAAAACATGACATTTCATGAGTCTCCTTGTGCTCTGGGATTTTGAGATGGGAATTGCTCACTATTTTCTTACATTTTACAGATTAAACGAATAATCAATCAAGAAAAATAATTAGCAGATTATTTGAACACAAACATACTCATTAGCAGCAGCCCTACACTGATAAATTGACATACTATAAGTATCAAACTAGTATCACCTTTAAAAAGTGTCAATATCAGTATTGGTCCAAACTTAATCAGCTGCCAATATTTGGCCATCTGTGGGACTGGCATTGTGTCATATATTTTTATTTACAAACATTTACATTTAGATAAAGTAATGATCTGAAAACCTAAACTTGTTTTACTTTAGATTTAAACTACTGCATTTAGGTGTCACATAATATATAGTATGTGGGGAAATATCAGGTACTGGTTCTAATAACACAGTTATGTTTACACAGTATACTGCTAGCAAGACAACAGAAATGAGAATGTTTGGAAATTACAATTAAGGAGCTGTCTGGTATATCTAAACATCATTCAGTGATAATCTACTTGGCGTTATTATAAGAGAATTACGAGTCCGTCACCTGAATGATCAGAACAGACCTTCACAGTATGTTAGCAGGTGGGTTTAACGCTGCTGGAGTTGTGTTGCTTCAAGTGAAACTGTGGCTCACAGATGAGCTTGCAGAAATGTCAACAACAAACACGCTGCTGCTTACATGAAATATTGTGTCTTGCTGTCCTGATCTGGTATATATTCACATCTGCTCGGGGGTAGCCCTCTTCGTCAACCAATGGCCCTTCAACTCCAACACCTTGCTGTAAACATAAAGTAAAATAAAGACAGAAAGGCATGGTTAGCTAACTAGCTTCAGTTACTGCCTGTGGCCTCGGGTTAGCTTTGCGCTGCACGTTATGTCTAATTGATTATCTGACAAACTTACGCCCTCCAAAACATCGTAATAAGCTTTTATCTGCTCTTCAATTTCATCTTTCTTTTTAACAAGGTTTTTTACATCATCCATTGTTATTTCCGACTTTCCAGAACAGTTTTCCCCTGTCACCTTCATGGCTGCTCAATTCTGAGTGGTTTTTGAACCACCCGTTTTGCGGAAAGTACTGGTTACTTCGACGCGTCCTTGTGATTGATTGCTAGCTGCGGAAAGTCCCGCCCTACTGTGCTGTGATTGGCTAGTACTGCTTTCTGTCGAACTTTCGGGAGGTCCCGCTGGAGCGCTGATGATGACGCATAGACTGTAATGTAATAATACATATATATTTAAAATCAATATATCTACAGAGGGGATGCACTCAATTTAACTGTATGATATTTAACCCCGTGTTCATATTACTCAGCAAGTCATGTATTCATAACCACAAAGTCATTCAATAAACTCAATCTCGAACCATGTGCTGCTGAAAAACAAAGGGATAGAGAACTGTATAAGATAACAAAATTAAAACATTTTTGTTAAAATAACATTCATTTATCTAGGGAAAAAGCAATGCTTATTATGCCCCTCAGAAATATTAGTGTCATTGTGGTAAATTAACTAATCAGATCGTTTCTATTTCATAATAATGACCTGCTAGAAAATTAAGCACCTTAGATACTTATCATCCTAGAAACACATATTAGTCCACACCATCATGTGTGTCTCTGTCTGTGTGTATGGATGGATGAATAAAATTGTATATTCTACATACAATTAGTACAAAGAGATCTGAGGTATGACAAATTAGACATGTTTTATGTTGTAAAAAGGCCACAGACAAAAAATCCTGGGGTACCAAACACACCTTGAAAAATGCAGTGCACCATTTATAATCTATGTAAAAAGTAACTGATCGCAGATTGTTTACAAAAAAAACACAGGCAGTAAGTAACCTAAGCACCTGGTATAGCTAGGTTTGTAAATGGACTATGCACCACCTTTGTTGGGATGGTTAATTAAGTTAAACACAGCTGTAAACCACTTTGTAAAGGAACTACCGGTATACACAGAAAACTGTACAGACCCTTTGTATAGGTTTGTAAACGGAACTATATACAATTAACTACATACAAAGGACTCCAGGAGAATAATGGATTAAGGGGCATGGTGGTGGAGCTTCCAGCCTCTATGGAGAGGGGGGCGGGGGTGGAGCGTCCATTATTTGGTGTTGCTGCGACACACCTCTACAGCTTGAGACAAGCTGAGTCCCAGACTTGACTCCTTCTGGGCAGCTGTACCGATGGTCCACGGTGGCCACATTTCTTTTCAGCCTTCCTGCAGTGAGTCGACGTCTGCTCACAAGCTTCACCATTTGGCGGGCAACAGACGGCTGTGTGGCTATGCTCGGCCCAGCACGGTCAGCGGCCCGCCATAGAGCTCCTGCTCGCTTCGAAGCCAGGCTGCCTGCACCATAGCGACCAAACATGTGCATCGCCGACTGCATCATGGAGGGATTTCCCTTCAACCTGTTGAAGGCCCTTAAGAAGGCTGATCCTGCCAGCTGAAATCCTTCGCTGCTCTGCACCATTGCTGCAAACTCCTGGCTCATGGAGTCCCACTCCTGTGCACTGACTCTAACAGCTGGAGAAAAACAAGAGCTGTGAGGTCCTTAAATGGCAGTGGAATACCTTGTATTTGTAAATCAGCAATGTATATTTTTATATGCATCACTGTGAACATGCGTCATTTTAATTAAACTAACCTCCCAGAGTTTCATCAGCCTCGTGCTCGTAGACGTAATCATTCCCAAGGTGAACTTGCAGATCACACTTAAGAACATCAAGTTCTGAGGATGGCGAGTGCCCGGCCTCAAACAACTTGGTGAGCTGCTCTACAGCCTTGCTGTGCACATCCCGGTGACGCACGGTGTCCGCCACATGAATATTGTGGTTGTGAACATTCACGATGTCCACAAGTGTGGGGTAATCGGGAATGTGAGGATCGGTACTTCTGGATGAAAAAGAGCAAAACGCTTTCTGTTAAACGGATATGTACAGACTTACATTATCAAATTAACACAAGCATCGCATAGAAATGAAGTTTGTTAGACCTGCTCTGTCGTCCGCAGGCGACCTCAGTGCGTGCAAGGGTAACTTTAAGTTTTGCAGGGCAATCAGTATTTATGGACACCCTGCCAGTCTTTGGTGTCGCCCTGGGCTTGGTGTTACGCTGGCACCGGTATTCTGTCTAAAATATGAAGGAAAAAATTATCAGTTAGTACTAACAGTCGGCACTCAAGTTAAAGTACAATTACTTTGTCTCACGTGAAAGTATGAAGAACTGATCACAAAACAGACTCGAGTTAAAGTCTTAAAGCATGTCATCTTAAAAGTACCAAAGTAAAAGTACAAACGTGATTATTACTTAGACACCAAAATGACTACTTGACATAATGATGTTGTGTAAATGTCAACAAAATGAAAACTGTATGTATCATTGTATCAGGTCATAATTTCTACATTTACTATTTTTGGTGAATGGTGGTTTTACTCGGGGAGGAAAACTGCGTGACCAATGAGATTGAGGCAAAATGTAGTGGAGAGGTGGGGACATTTATTGGTTTTAAATGTAATGGGCTAAAAGTAAAACGTATCTCTACTGCCAGGTAATCAAGTAATGTACCGATACTCTATAATAGCACTTAAGTCAAGTAATAAAGTAGTTCTACTGAAACACTAACGACCCCTGGATACAAGTCCTTAATAACTTCAACTGCCCTTTCGACGGACTATGGGTACTTATCAGAAAGAACCTTTCAACCCCTTTCAAACCTTCATATTGAAAGAAGTGGCTGATTAAGAAAATTAAATGAATAACCAGAAACGTTGTCACAACTCTGTAAAGAACAAGTCAACAACCTACTTTGAAGATGATCTTTGAGCCTTTAGTAGGCCTGGTGTAGTCCACTCTCCACGTAACTGGCATTGACTTCAACCACTGCAGTATCTCCTCCTTTGATTTGAGGCTCATCCTTAAGGTGGTTTCAAAAGCCGCATGGTCACTGGCCGCTTTCACTGCTTTGTAACTGCATATGTGGTATTGATACTCCTTTGGCAAAAAGTCCTTCAACACAGACAACATGAAATCATCAAGAGACCAAATGAAACATGTCCTCTGCTCGGCTGAAAACTAACGTTAACATTCACGAGTGTTTAGAAATCAGTAACTATACACTGACCACGGGACAATGTTTTGTTGTCAGAAGAGCCTCAGCTCAAATTACCGGTATAAATACATAATACAGAATGAATGACAGCTGGAATTATCTCTATTTTTGCAGGGTGTGTCAAATGATCACGTCAAACAAATCACTTACCATCAATTCGGGGTATTGGTCGATATTCGCGGAAGGAGCTGTGCAGTGAAACCGCTCCGCGTTGCTGATGCGATTTGTCAGATTTTCTACCCTACTAATATGAAACATGACTTTAGTCCGCTGTGTCTATCGGTATAATCTGGTAACTTAGTTTTGATTGAAATACGGATTAGCTGGGTTAACGTTACTTGACAGTTACTTCACCACCAAGCTACAACTATTATTTAATTGTGTAATTAAAAAGTGACGTTAGCCTATTAATAGCTAGCACCTTATAGCTAACGTGTGAAGAAAGCCAGATTCAGCTCTACATTAGGTCTAAACGTGTCATCTAAAGTACATCCAACTTAAAGATTAGAACAAAACTATGTGACACTTACTTTTTATTCTCCATATCGGCGATATCTAATTACACTCGCACTCATATCTAGCACCAACCTCTTCCTCTTCCTCTCTTCTTCTTCTTCCTCCTCTTCTTCTTCCTCTTCTTCCTCTTCCTCCTCTTCCTCCTCCTCCTCCTCCTCCTCTTCTTCCTCCTCCTCCTCCTCCTCTTCTTCTTCTGCTTGTATTTAACGGCGGTTGGTAAAATAGCGTATTAGATGCCTTATCGCCATCTTCTGCTTCAGGGTCATTAATGTTTTCATATTACGAGTATGAAAGCCTTTTTGAGATCTTGCATCCTGTGCCTTTCTTGTTCATACTTATTCCACTCTGATTTCAGATCAGTGAAGCTTTGGAGGACGGTGAGGGCGCGCTTGGACTGGCTGTGTGGCGATGTGGTGAGAGAAGCTAGACGACTGTAAGGTCCGACACCGGGTCTCAGCCACCGACTCCGCTTCAGTCTGTAGGGGGCTCAGACAGATGACGTAGGGCCCCCGCTCCGTTAACGACCTGCGTGACAACGATGCGGTGAAGTAACGAGTATTAGCCAATCACAGCTCAGTTAGGGCGGGACTTGCCGCAAAACGGGTGGGGAAAAACAACACATTGAAGCTACATCCGGGGACATCTACCAAGGATCATATTTCCGGTAACGTGGAGGGAGCATTCATCTTCTTTCTGTCGGATTCATGGTAGGCGCTTTACTGTCCCATCAAAAAATAAATATAATTAACATAGCGTTTTTTTTTTCCTCAAGTGCAGTCTTTGTAGCCACCAAATAATTCACATCTATTTTTCATTTGCAATATGGTCTTTCCAAAGAAAGATAGTACAAATCTGACTGCTAATATTAATGTCTGCTTATACTTTTCACATTCATAGTTATTCAGTTACTTACATTATTAATGTACAGTACGTATAGTATGTTCAAAGTAGGTATCTTGCTCCTGCATCTTAAAAAAAAAATGTAACAGTATAGGTTATTGACTATAACTATTAGGACTTAAGCGTTGAAGAGCATTTTCAGTATAAAGTTCTTGTATTAAAGTTTATCCTTTAGATTTTGAACATTAAAAAAAAGTCAACAAAACCTCTGTTGTTAAAATATATATAAACACATTTATCATATAATAAACACATTTACACCCAATTTTCATCATTCAAGAACACATCATAAATTCAGTTCAGCACTGGATTTACATACATGGTATTTTAATATGTGACAAATTCCCCAAAGCATTGGTTCAAAAATTCACTAAATGAAAACACAAGACATAATATTAAATCATATAAGTCTTTAATATAATATTAGATACAATTATTATAACATAAACCCTTTTAATTGCTTCAGAAACATTTCAACAGTTGTAAACACATACCTTCTTCACACTGACAGACTGTGAAATGTGTTACAAATAGTTTTGCACCAGGTATTTCATCTTTGTACACAGTGAAGGCAATACGTTGAGAACAGTTACACATCTCTGGAAAACATGAGCTGTATAACAGAATACACTAAATACACCCCCTGACTTGTAGTGGTCTACAACTGCCCTCTCTCCTGCAGCATATTTTTTTTAATTTCACAGTGGTTTACATATAGGCACATTGGTATACACTATTAGAAAAAAGTGATTATTTAATAAGAACTCTTGAATTGTTATGTGATATCCCTAATTGCTGTGTACACCCTGAGTGCTTAAATATTAATTTTTATCACATCTGTTACAATGAAACAGGATACAAGTGCAAATAATTTTTTTAAGTCATTAATACCAAATACAAAAACGTTTCCTTCAAGAAGTTTTCCTTCATGTTAAACTGGCTTATAAATCCTAGATTTCTTTGGTTGTAACTTGTGCAAATGTGGCATTGGAATATATGTCTGTTTTGCAGCCTACATAAATTAGTGCTGATGATTAAAAATAGTCAAGTACCCGGTGTAGGTGTTTTTGTTAATGCATCTAACAGTTTGTATCTTTTGGATTTGCATGTTGCTCCGTAAGCACCAGCGCAGACTGATCTTTGTCATCCCTGTGCAGTGATGCATCATGAGAGGAGGATGAAAGAACCTGTGGGAGCTCAGCCTGAGCGGTTATCTCCTTCTGTACCAGAGCAAACTGGGCTGTTGCCTCATCAAGTTGTGAATGAACTGCTTGGACCCAGTTTTTTAGCTGCACGTTGAGAGCATCCATCCCCTGGTCCAGCTTCTCCTGTCTGCCTTTTAGCTCTTCTAACAGGTGTTGTGTGTCGCTGGCAACCTGCAGCCTCTTGTTTCCTGCAGAGGGAGCACGCTGATGCAGCATGTAGCCCTCAAACTCTTCTGGACTGAGGTTGAGTGCTGGTCCATCCAGCTTTTCAATGAAGGCCACAGCACAAGACTAAAGCAGCAGACAAATGGCAAAAGGCATGAGTGATCTACGGACCTTGTTACACAGCATCCTGTGGTGTAATCGCTGGATGAGTAACTTCGCAATAAACTTACCAAATTTGTGAAATAGTAGCCGCTCTCTCCCGCCATCAGACTATGAGGGAGACCAAAACGAATCACATACTGCATGTTGGAGTGTAGACGAGGTGGATTGGCCTTCAGCATAACGTAAATCAGGCCTGACAGGAAGTCATCAGCATTAGCGGGCTCACTGTTCGAGGTGGAGAGCGCTTCAAAGACATGCTGACTGCATTTGGACACGCAGGCAAGTTTGTCCTGAGGTGCTCGTTTCGCATCCATTTCAATTATAGCTGTTAAAATAGAGAGCAGGACAAAAGACTAGTATCACTTATAGCATAATATTTACAGCGTATGGGAAACGTTCTACTTTCTCTCATGAACTTAAAAGGAGTAGCTCAACACTTTGGGAAATATACGTACTGGCTTCCTGGCAGCGAGTTAGATGAGAAGATGAAAACCACTGTCATGTCTGTCCTTTAAATATAAGGCTATAGCTTGTAGCCAGTTAGCTTAGCATAACAAAGGTAACAAAATCTACCTCCCAAAATCTCTAAAGCTCATTAATTAACACGCTGTTTCGTGTTTGCTTAATATGTACAAAAACGTGTAAAAACGACAATGCGCTGTTTTACGGTGGGTTATGTAGCCTCATAGTTATATATTTATTTAGACCTGAGAGTAATATTGATCTTCTCATTCAACTCTCCTCCAGAATGTGAACAAGCGTATTTCCCAAAATGGCGTACTATTCCTTTCAGTACTGAAGTTGTGAATCACCTGTTATTGCAGGCAGAAAGGGGTCGCCTGTGACTGTAGTCTTTTTATCAGGGAACGGTACGCTCAGCATCTGCGGAGTAACCCAGTTTAAGGAGCTGCAAAGTAAAGACATCAGTGTCAAACAAGGCTTCAGGTTTCAATCAAACACAACACAAGTGACTATAAGGCTTACCGTATCCTTCTCTGGAGAGCCAGGTCCTTCTGTTCATCATCACAGCTGTCGTGGCAGAAAACCCATTTGTGCAACCGTGTCATTATTAACTTCTCGACATGCTCCATTATCCGAGTGACCTGAGCCTCAGGAAAACCTGAAAAGAAAAATACCAACTCAAGAGTCATTTAATATTCTCATGTTTTCTGAATAAACAGCCCAAGAACTGATCTGTACTCACTGCTAAAATATTCAGCAAAGGACTGGTAGAAATCTTGCACAAGATCTGACTGCTTCTGTACCGGCAGATCCTGGAAAAATTATGAGAATCTATGATCAGACCAGCATCTGACATATCAAAGTTATAAGAACTGTAATGTTAAACAAATAATTACATGGTAAGCCTCCATTGTGTTGAGGAAAGCTGTACATCGGGACTGCAAGCGCTGGGAGGAAGGGCTCCGAAGTATCTTTAGGAAACCAGTGAAGTCCCCAGGCTCAAGGCTCTGGTAGGCTTTTAACACATTTGTATAGCTTTCAGAAGACCCTAGAGGGACAACAAGCAGATGCCATTCCAGATAAACATGTTTAAAGACTGAAAATCCGTTTTGTTGAAACACTGGGGCACGCCGGTGGTGAGGTACCCAGATTCAATCCCTGGCAGCAGTTCCTACAGTTTGGTTGTGAACCTGTAGGGATAAGGGCACTACACTACCCATACATATGCACATGGGGGCCTATCTGTACATTAGACAATGAAGGAAAATGCCTGGTATTTGCCAGATTTTGTGATCACTGTAAGTGCAACTATAAATCATGTGCGGAAGCTCTTTTTCCATCTAGCTTTTATGCTTCATGAGACAGGCCTCAGGAAAGTGTGGAAGAAACATTCAATGAAAACAATCTACTATTTTACTAAAGGCAAATACAGACCACCAACAAAACTCAGTAAGTCAAAGTTTTGGCTTTGATCTCAATAGACTTTGTAGTACCACGACACACATAATTAGCAGTAGTGTGCCATTCGAGCCATAAATTCTTTGTACTTTTCTATTGTGCTTTTGCAGTTGCTAGCTCTCTTAGTTGTGTTTCGTCATTTTACAGCTTTTGTGGCCTTTGCTCAATAACTTTTTGCTCTTGTTCTTTAGGCAATACAGCTGGTGTCTGAACCAAATCTGGTAAAGCATCTGAGGAGGGACTTTGCACCCTAAGGGAACAAAATCAGATACTTTTCTGACTTGATGATACTGAGAACACTGAAGTAAAAACAAATACACAAAGCTGAGAGAACTACCTTGAGGTTTTGGAGGCGACGGGCTGCCCCAGAAGAGTCTCCTCATTGTGTTAATTCGACGACCTTTCTCAATGTTTTTCTTCTCCTCAAATTTGGAGAAGGTGGGAGGCGTTCCATCATTGCTCGGCCTACAATGAAGGACAACATTAGTCATCCAAACCTAAAGCCAGTTTAAACCACAAGCACAGCTGATGAGTTAATTAATAGTTGCTTAATGTATGTGTTTGCAATTGTTTCATTGTTAACTAAGTTAGCCTCTCATATCCAGTGGGTACTTTTAACTAGTTGTTGTAATTTTATTTTCTCATTAATATGTATAATTAATATGCATAACAATGTCCTCCAATGTCTAGTCATTAATCATCAATGGCATAGCTATGAAGTTTCTCCCGTGTGCTGCTTTTAAGATGTTGTGATAGGAATCTATCACTGACACCACCGTGTTGATGTCATGCCAGCTGACTAAAAGATCTAACCCCTCCTTTGAGTCTGAATGATTGTTGTAGGCGTGGTGTTTACCTTGTGTCTTGCCTCGGGGCTCCAGCTGGACGAGCTCTCTCTCTCCAGCACTTAGAGCAGAAGCCTTGCCACACAGGGTTTCCATAATACCCACAGGCGTTCTTGCAGAGCAGCTCCTCCTGAGAAACTCTGATTCCTCTTTGCTTATCTGTCCACATTGTAGAGCTCTCTCATACACTACTCCCACCTATTGGACATAACATTAATATTTTAACCAAAACAAAGCTGTTCAACATACTCTGCAGATCTCATATAATTCCTTGAAAAGTTAACTTTAAAAAAAAAAGACAGTTTGTCCTGTATTTGTGACTGCAGGGGCCTAAATCTCACAAGTTTCCTATTCACTATATCCTGGTCCTGCTAAACTGGGCCCATAACCTCAGGCGTCTTTACTTGGCGCTGCTCATGCATCATGCAGCGGCGACTGGGACACACAAAGCTGCAATACAGCACATTAAGACCCAGGAGCACTCCTCTGCAATGTTCAAAACGTTATGACTTGTAAATGTGTTGCCATTAAGGGGATGGAAATTGTTCTTTCAGCTAAACTTGTTTAATTTGAGATCTTGTCAGATTCTGCTTCTGTGAAGACTATTTTCATAAAACAATAGAAAACAAGAATCGCTTGACAGCCGATATGTTACTTATGTAAATTACTAACTAGTTTGTTATCCAGTAAATTAAAAAAAATAATACATTTGCACTCAGATTTTCAGGGACGAAACACCTGTGCATGGATGCTCTTTATTTCAAGGAACTGCTGTCCAAGGATTTATCACTGTGTTTTAACTACCTTCACTGGTTTCCTTTGTCCCACTTTGCTTCTATATCTGTCACTGACTCTGTCATGTGACTGCCTATTAACCGTTTACGCTACTTGGAAACCTTTCCGCAATATCTAACACAGCAGCTGAGAGCCAGCAGGCTGAAAGACGCCGAGCGGACAGTGTGCTGGTGAACGTGCCATTACATTAATAAAAGCACAGCAACAGCTCCTGGCTGCTGGCGGACAGCTGGGCAGCGGCGGGCTGTCCGCGGGGGGACCGGAGGGAGGAAGCACCGGCTAACGGAAGCTAACGTCGAGAGGCCACAGCTGACGACAAACACATATTTCGGTTAAATGTATGAACTAACGTTGACTGGACTTGCCTCGCGGTTACAAAAGCAAATACCCATAATTATAAAAAAGGTCCCAATTATGAAAACGCCTCCTCACCTGTCAACTGGCGACATCACAACCGACTCGGCCGCTTCCTCCTCGGAGTGATTGTTTTTCTTTCTTATCCACTCTATGGCGTCCCAACCGTCACAAACTGACCATACCTTGCACATTGAGAACGACAGTACCGCAGACCTCGACCGGTGAGATGTTGTTACGAAAGTAAGAGGCTGAGAGAGCGAAAATGCGCCCAACAGAACCAAGTGACGGCGAAATCAGCTGCTTTCAAACCTGTGCAACCGGAAAGAGCCGAAAGTTGACGTAAGGTTGGAAGTGGGCGGAAGTGATGTTTCGACCTTTCAAAGTGTACTAACATGTAGTGATTCCGTGTCGGCCCTCGCAAGCATCGAGACTGGCACAGCAGCCGCTAACCAGGGGGGAAAGCTTCACACTTATGTGCACCGCGACACAGTTGGGAATCCTGGAAACGGGAGAGCAGACACGAAAGGAAACGGAGAAGGGAATATCAGACTATCCGAATCACAGGGGGAAGGGTTGGTGCATATCTGTGTCAAGACGTATGGCAACAAAGCGGAGAGAGCAGGAGATAATAAGCAGGCCCTAAAACCTTCATCCCACACCATTCACCACGGGAAAACACCCAACACGAGACAGGAGATGATGACACAGGTACGGAAGTCACAGCGAGTAACGTTAGAGGATAACCTCGAAAGTGTAGTGGAGGCAGTCATATGGAGACAGCGGTCCAGGGAGGAAACGGGTGCTCAGGTTTCTAAAGCTGACTGGACTCAGAAGGCGAATATAACAGGATGAACGATAAAGGAGAGTAAGACACATGAATATGGCAGTAATGCAACATTGTGGATGCCAACTGCCGTAAAACCTCGAAGAAGAAGAACAACAACTTTCAAAGCAAAGTATCGCGACAAGACGTGGCGATCGATTCAACCTTATTGATACCGTCGATGGCTTCAGGGTGCCCAACACGAACATGCCTCCCGAATCCCCAAATTGGTGGGAAAGACCTATCTGGTCGCATGTGTAATAATCACCATATCAGAAGAATACTGACCTCAGATCAGACGTCTTTTCCCAAATCGATTATTTTATGGAAACTAACTTTTCCGGGAATCGTAGCAGAGACGGTTTGGCCAGACCCTAATAAATTCCTCTTTCCAAATAAAACAAGTTCAGATGAAGATATTATAGATACTACCCCTGTAATAAATGATTACATGCATTTAATGTAGATATTTTTCAAGTATGTTCTTTATGTAAAACAGAAGTTGAATCCGTTTATCACTTTATCCATGAATGTATTTATTCTCAGGGGCTCTGGGTTGTACTTGCTTTATGTTTGTCTGTGTTGGTGTTTTGTTTTCTTTTTTGTTCGACAATGTTGTTTCATGTATGACTATAACTTGTTAAAATTATCACTTTTCAACGTGATCAGCTGAAATATATATCTCTTTGTACAATGTATTTTAATATTTGAAAGATGATAAGTAAAAAAAACAACCACCAACAACTCCCAGATCCCGTAATCACAGCGAATATCCTCCCTTCTGCCTAATTTCAAAAAATGTATTTTCATTGTACCGGAAGTGCTCATGTGCCATCAAGCGTGCCTTGACGCTCGTGGGTTGATGGTTGTCATGAGAGCATCATTTTCAAGTCATACAAGAAATGAAAATACTTGTTTGGAACATCTGTAACAGAGAATGTGGTGAAAGAAACTGGGAGAAGAAATTAGTGAAATTAAACGAGGTGAATTTAATCAATATCAATATCACATCCACTTTACTGAAACATTTGATACGCCTTTTCTCTAGAGATTCAAAATGATCTCAGTCCTGACAGAAATGTCATTCTAATGCCCAAATATTCAAAACACTATGTCATGATGTAGATCTGGCCTAGTATGATTTGTTAAAATGGCTTCGATCATGAGTATTCACTGCCCTCTGGTGGTCACAGGGGAGGACTGCAACGCCTTAAATTAATCACAGTCACGTGACAAGACTTCCGGTGAATACTCTTAATGACCAAACTGAACCAATTATGAACTGATAGAAATTGTTAATAGCTAATACTTCTATTTATATTCTAAGTGTTCACAGTTTAAGACTACAACGTCACATTCTTCAGTGGGGAAATTAGACGTCTGCATGTTGTTTTAAAGCGCCTCACCCGTTCGCCACTCGCTCAACGGTAACTAGGCAACGAGACGCTTCGGAGGAGCTAACGTTAACGTTTGAGAGATTGTGTTTTTCCCACTAATGTTAGTTAAGACGGAATAGAAAGTGTTTTAAACATACACCCTTGAATGAGGCAAAATATACAAGAATTAATACTGTGGTCGTGTGTGTTCCGTCAGATTAATTGCTTTCGTATTCTGTCGTTATTCTTTGGTTAACTTAGCTTATTGTTAACTAACTTTGCCGTAAGCAGAGACTTAGCGCTCCCAACTCGACAGAGTAAGGGGGAAAAGGTCTATGAACTTGTTGAAAATAAAAAGTTAACGTTAATCGTTCAAGACGTGAAGTGTGTCGTTAGACATCATGTCAGATGCTGAAGGTAAGAAAGACGGCAGGAACAGTGCAGGAGTTAGAGAGGAACCAGAGGCTGACATAATCAAGATGACCAGGCAGTCTCAAGTCTACACTGCAACCAGAGACACACTTTTCCCAAAGAAGATAACTCACACTGGAACACATGCATTGGTAAGTATGTCTCACTGAAGGTGTGTATTTGTACTAAATGAGTGCTATTGGTATACTGACTGTGCACTTGTCATGAAAGTTTAGGGTTAGCTGAGAACTTTCACTGTCTCATAATATCACTGCATTTGCTCTTCACCCAGTCACCAGAATGGGTATTTGGGATGAATCCTGCTCTTCCTGTCTTCAGTATGCAAGACCACGACCAGCTGGTGGTCCTCTATGCTGGAGCTCAAGTTGGGATCATATACAATCACACCTCAAACTCACAGCACATACTTCAGGTAGAAAACACCAGTCAGTTTGACATCTTGAGGAATATGTATAAAAAAGGAGATGAGACAGCGTGCTTCAGATTTGCAGTGCTATGAGTAACCTGGGTGGCATGGGATATCTTTTTATAGTACCAAATGCAGGTTCCAGTGTTGATTTAAAAAGCCTACTGTATATACTCAATCCTCTCAGGGTCACTGCCGCCCCATCTCATGTATGTGTGTAAGTGAAGACAGACGCTGGATTGCAACAGCAGACCAGGGGTCGAAAAGCACGGTGATGATATGGGACTCCTACTCTGGGTAGCTCTTGATTTTACACGTATTAAGACATTTTATTCATGTTTTAACACTTGCTCTTGATGGTAACCACATATATGATAAATATTGCAGCATTCCTGTGCATACATTGTTCGATTCCCACCCAGAGGGGGGTGTCACTGCGTTGGCATTTTCACGAGACGCAAAACATATGGTATCCCTCGGGGCTGAGGAAGTTCAAGTGAGTATGACAGCATGGTTGGAATCAACAGATTAAAGGAAACATTTAAAAAAACAAAACAATCCAGACTATAAACTCTTTTTTGGTCTAGATTGCGAAATGCACTAAGTATGGAAAAAAATAGGAGACATTTATGATTTGTGGTTTTGCCAAGTAGCAACTACTGGTCTTTGCTGACAAGGAAAAGGAAACAGACACTCACAAGACTCACTCTAATTTTGAAATAGAGAAGGTCAAATGAAGGTCAAGGGTGTGACGCCACCAAACACTGTGTGACTTTCTGTCATTTTAAGTGTAAGAGCTCTAAAGTGTCCTTTGATGACATGATAGTGTAGAATATTCATTCATATATTTAGGATCTTTAAATGGCATGTCATGATTTTACTGTCTTTTTTTCGAATCAGGGTTTGAGGACAGGTTTATGTAAACAAAATATTTTGTAGAGGATATAAAGTATGTAATTTGTTTATCAGATGGTCAAAATCTCAGTTCACAAAACACAAAAACAGCTTATAGTATTTCTATTTCATACTGAGTTTGAACACAGTGAAACGGAAAATGTCTCTGAAGAGTAAAAACATTTTCACAATCTATTAACCATATGTTGATCTTTTCACAGCGTGTGTGTATTTGGGATTGGACAAATGAAACAGAAAAGCCTTTGTGCTTTACTGAACTCAATCCTAAACATGGTTTTCAAGTAAGTCACTTTTGTCTTCTTTTAACATTTAAATGTCACCTGACTTAATGGATGCGATGTTCAAGAGATCAGACGTTCAAACGGTGGATTGTTTTACAGGATTACATCATTTTTAATCCAAATGATAGCACCCAGCTTCTCAGCAGCAGTAAACGCCAGGTGTTATTTTACAGCAGGGTGAGTCCTCCCGTTCCTTTCTATAGAAAAACATAACACAGCTGTTATGTGTTTGTTTGTTGCAATAATCAGCCGGTCTTTTTTCAGGCCCTGGGAAGTCTGCAATACGTTGGCCTGAAGCTTAAGGAGGTAAAGATAATCATAACAAATGTTGCAGAAGATGGTATCGAACTGTCAGAGATGGTTCTGTCTTTTGTGGTAATGAGTATTTTGATTCAACTGTTCCAGCAGATCAGTGATGCAGCCACCGGTGGATCTGATGCGACTGTATTTATGCAGCCTTCTTCTCAAACGTCTCAAACTGTCAACATGGCTGGCGGGTCACTCAGCCAGTCTGTGTTTCACTGGAGGGAGCCTCAGATCCTAACAGCGACTGCAGCAGGCAGCCTTGTGGTGTGGGATGTGATGGAAGACTTAGCTGCAAACCAAAGCCTCCCGGGATATAGAATCAAGCTCATTCCCCTTCAGAAAGATCCGATCACTGTCCTCACCGTAACTGACAGGTAGAATATTTAAATATTCACTGTTATTGTTTTATAAAAGTGGCATGTATTTATCTGTCTCTAATCTCTCTTTGTTTGTGTGTCATTTGTGTCACAGGTGTATCGTAACTGGTGACACTCGAGGCCATATCAAGTTTTATGATGAAGATTTAGTGCTTCTCACTTGGTACAGTAAATTCAACCTGGACGCTATTGTTTCCATTTCCTTTTCCAAAGAGTCTTCAGAGGGATACCTGGAAGACTGCACTCTGGAGGCAGAACCATTAAAAATCAGGTAGAATACAATCCATTATGTCTTCAGTCTAAACTGTTATTTGCATTTTAGCTAAGCTGATCTCTCTTTTTCTGCAGGAACTTTGTTGTGTCCACGCACAGTGCCACAGTAGTACATGTGAATACACAGAAAGGCATCCCTAAAATCCTGCTCCGTGAGGATTGTGAGCCTCTACATGCAGTGGCCTGCCACCCCAAACAGCCAGCTGTGGCCATGGGCAATCAAAGGGGTATTTTAAAAGTGTGGGACTATAACAACAAAGTGGTCATCTGCAGCAGGGTCTTCGAGACAGAGAAGCAGATTCAGTGTATTACTTTTGACCCTCAAGGTGAGCCAACATGCTTACTGGCTGTCTTATGTGATATGTTGTTGCATACTGTATAACCAGCGTTAGCCAGCTGTTGCATGAATTAGCGATTTGTCATTACATTCTGGAATGTAAAGAGCCGCCCTTTTTGTCTCTGAACAGGATTATACCTGGCAGTTGGCTTTGACAGTGGAGCTGTTCACATACTGAATCCCAGCACTTTACAAAGTGATCCAGAGGAGCGTTTCCATTACACTAAAGACAGCATCCATCACATCACTTTCTCCTCAGACTCAAAGTATCTTGCCACTGCGGTGAGCAAGTCCTTTTTGATTATCAAATGTAATATGTCTGAACTTAGTTATTGGCCAGAGACATCGATACTTCTTTGCTTTAACATTCTTTCAACTTCAAGTATGACACGTACATTTTATTTCCTTGTTCACTGTTAGGATGCTGGAAAAGCAGTGACGGTGTTCCACTTGCAGACTAATAAAGGCTCTTTGCCTCGTTGGACTTGCATGGGCAGATACCGCTCCCACTACAAGCCCATCAAGGACCTTCTTTTTGGGGTTCACCTGGACAGCACCCAACCCAGACTGCTCTCTCTAGGAATGGACCGCCGACTGGTTAGTCCGCTTTGTCAAAGTTGTAGGACTCGAGACTAGTTTGGTGCTTTGTGATGCTGCTTTTGTTTATGCCAAATTTGTGGGACTGGTAAATAGGTGGAGTACGACCTGGAAAACAGTGACGTGAATAAGCTTCTCATCTTAAGCTCGGAGCGCCTTGAGCAAAGTGCTGTGCCAATGTGCATGACATGGTATCCTCCCCTCACTGCGGAGCAATTTCTTCTCGTTGCCTCGGACCAATACAAGATGAAGCTTTTCAACAGCACTACCAAGATGTGCAGGTCTGTAAAACACTGTAACAAGATCAGATCATTTGTGAAATTTATTTTTCCGACTGTTGTCAAGTCAAATATGGAAAACATTATTGCCTGTGTTTTATAAAAACAGGACGACTCTCCTTGGCCCAGCACATGGCTCTCCCATTAAGAAAATGGTGGTCCTTCCCATGTCTAAAGAACCAGAGACAAACTCATATTACCTGGCATACATCACAAAGGACAAGGTCAGTGCTGGAATTTGTTAATAGTATTTTATTAAGTAATCTGCTTTATTTTGTTCGTGATTTTTTTTTAATCAAATACCCTGCTTTGTAAAATCAAAATGGGGCTCTGTCATTTATTACTCTTAAAAAATAAACCACAAGTGTTTGTCTTTTATTAACACTGACAAAAGCACCGCCTTGTCTGACAAGGTGTCACAAACACATTATGTGAATATGTTCTGTGTAATCCTGCTTCGTGAGACAGACCCCTGGCATTTTCAACCACATTTAAATTCAGTCGTGTTTTGAGCCCAGTGCTGTTTTGGTGAGAAGACACAGTGAGTCACATTATTGATTTTACCGCTGCTGTATTTCCAGGTGGGTCTCCAGATTTTTCCTCTGGATGGGAACCCCTACAAGTCCAATGCTTTGATCTGCCATCGGACAGGGGTGTCTGCCTTTGCCTGCTCCAACGACGGCCGGTTCGTTTTCACTGCAGGAGGATCTGACTGCACTGTCCTGTTGTGGGAGATAAGCTTAAAGTAAGTTTTAATAGAACCAACCTGAGAACCGCAGGAAATGCATGAGCAGTGTAATTGTGTTTTCTGGAGTTAATCCGCTCGCTTGTCCTAATTGCAGTGCATTGGAGGCAGCAGCTGCCTTGGGAGGAAAGGACCTGGTACCATTTTACACTCTTTTAGAGGGAGGCAGAGATGGCAAGCTCTACAGGGTGAGTTACAAGTTTTCCTTGTTCCCTATGACTGCTGAGTGTTACGTGAACAGCCACAGATTATTCCATTATCTTGAAAGGAGAAGCACGTGTGCTATTCCCTAATATGTGGTGTCTGAAAAGTTATTACAGTTACAGTTTTTGTGGCTACATTTTTTTGTGTAAACTACTATAGAGAACTGGAAAAGGTGGGTGGGAGATTATTTTGGATAGTGGATGCTTTTGTGGCAAAATATAACATTCAACATACAAATGTTGTCTACTTGTTATTGGACAGCATTGCTCATATTCACACATATATTGTAGTTTTAGTCATTGGTCATTTAGCCATTTTAACCATAGATTCTCAGTTTTATGAGCTTTTCTGTCTTTAGGAGATTGAGGACTTTTTCTATTACTGCCAAATCCGTCATCAAGGCATTGACTCAATGGAGAAACGACAAATGTCTACCAAAATCCCCCTGTCAGAGGTTCCTTCTCTAATGAGAGCTTTGGCCTACTTCCCTACTGAGCAAGAGGTACAATGAGTGTAAATGAAGTGACATTTTTTAACAGCAAATGTAATTTTATCCGACAGTAAAAACATCACAAAAAAGTGGTTTTATTATGATATTATTATTATTTTACCAGATAGAAGACATGCATAACGAGGTCAAGTTCAGCAGGTATGCCGATACAGGAAAATATGTGACCGACATCGACCTGGAGGAGTTCATCAAGCTGTATGTCAACCACCGACCAGCCTTTGGCATCTCTAGTGATGAGCTTGCTCAAGCTTTTCACGTCTTTGCTGACTGTGATAGTGCAGGACAGCCAGTTCTGCAGAGACATGAGCTGCTAGAACTTTTACAGGTTCGAGGTACGCTGCAGGCTATTCAGTCAGTTTGAGCTGTATTACTGTCACATTACTGAGAAAAATATTGATCCTCTGTTCCAGTTTCTACACACAATGCTTATGTTTCATTGTCAACGTGGCACAAAGTCCAACATATGCATACATTTTGCTATTCTCTTTGACAGGAGAACACATGACAGAGGAAGAGGTGGCAGAGTGTTTCACAACACTTTTAGGCCTCAATGAAGAGGAAAAGGAAGAAGAAGAAGGAGGAGGAGGAAGGGAACATTCTGCGCATACATCTGACAGTATGTAAAAGACACAAACCATTATCTAAGAATTCAGCTGAAAAACATAATCCCTCTTTGATGTGTGTGTGTGTCCAGGTGGAGATTCAGAATATTCGCTGGAGTGTGCGATCCCAGATGAGATATCTATGGAGACATTTACAGGTCACATCCTGGGCTTCCCGTCCTCAGCAGAGCCGAGCGGCAGGTCTTCCCCTCCAGAGTGATCAAAGCGACGAACTGTCTGCAAGTCTAAGACTAAGTCTAATCTAAGAGACGTTGTGTTGGTGATGAGCCTCAGCGATGCTGGAATTTTTATGTATTAGAATATAAAAACTGATGAATAAATATCAATATTAAGTTAGATCCTCATGTCCAGCTTTGTCACATAGAAGGTTTAAGGTTAATTTGTCTTTTTACAACACAGGGTTGCACAATGAAATGAAAGTTGGAGCCCCCTTCACGCTACACACACAGAACATATATATAAAAATAATTATAATTAGAATAGAATAAAAATAAAAACAATATTTACATATATATACATAAATGTATTATACTACGTATAAAATGTATTTTGTAAGGAAAAATTATAGACAAACAAATGGAACAGTATTGGCCTTTTGGCCCTTTGTTGTTAATACTTCCTTTCACTTACGTCACATTTGAAAGCAGAACTTGTTCTTGTAACTGAGTATTTTGTGCTATTGCTTAAGTACAGGTTTGGATTACTTCTCCCACCATTGGTGAATACCGTTTCATTACTTCATGCAAAAAGATCAGTTGCATCCATTCATTCTTTCCTCCTTATTTTTTTAGAGGACTAATTGAACATTTTTGTTTCCATTCAGAAGCAAAAGAAAAACATATATGTTTTAGCAAATAATTAATAATTCATACATTAATCTTTATTGTATCCATTTGAAGCCCAGATTATTTTGACCCACATCCAGTACAAGTGATTGTTTGGGACTCTAGAAACAGTAAAACGCCTCAGGTTTATTTTGAGTTCGGCGGTGGGTGGGGCTCTGACGTCGACCAATCAGAAACGCGCTTACACAGGAACTTCCTGCTCCGGACAGAGGAGCCTGCAAGCTGTTTTTTGTCAGCTGGTCCCCGCGACTCTACGTCAAATATTTAACAAGCCAACAACACGTTAATATGGGCCATTAATTATCAGCGGCGAGGCTTAAAAATGAGTGAGCCGAGGAGTCGGACTGTACAGCACGAAGTTGACAAACTTTAACC
Organism: Coreoperca whiteheadi; assembly: GCA_011952105.1. Classification (NCBI taxonomy): domain Eukaryota; kingdom Metazoa; phylum Chordata; class Actinopteri; order Centrarchiformes; family Sinipercidae; genus Coreoperca; species Coreoperca whiteheadi. Next base: position 15,675,560 of record CM022476.1, read on the forward strand.
ACCAGTCAGCCTGAACCGCGTTCTCCAGCGCTGTTGGCAAGCCTCATGAAAGGGAGCTTTTATTGTCTTAGCTCGCTGGCTAACGTTAGCTATTTGTCTGGTGAGTTGCCGACATGGCTACTAGAGAGATTTCTTCTCGGCAGAATTACCGTCGCCCCCCGGCCAGCATTAAGCAGGAGCAGGAGGACGACTCGGACGCGGAGGAGACTCACCTGGGGCTGAGGCGGTCGGACGGGCTGGAGTCTCAGATTATCCACAGCGGACACTTCATGGTGTCGTCGCCCCACAGCGAGCACCCCCCAAAGAAGGGCTACGACTTCGACACTGTCAACAAGCAGACCTGTCAGACCTATCATTTTGGCAAGGCGAGCATGTCGCACCTCTCCATAGATGCTTCACTTACCAAACTCTTTGAGTGCATGACTCTTGCGTACAGGTACGTTACAACGCAGCCTGACCATCCCGTGTCCGCATGGGAACATTCATTTTCACTTTAGCCCCTCACCCAGTGCATGTCGAGCTCTCTGCAATCACGTCCAGATCAGCACAGTCAGGCAACGGGACACCCCGGCGTGAAATTGCAGTCACGAGTCTCCTCCTCATGTAACATCCTGCTTGACCACTCATGGTTTATAGTCCGTTTAGTGCAGTGGTGAAAGAAGTACTCAGACCATTTACTGCCACAAAAGTACCAGTAGGGTAGTAGGTCAAAGTCCTGCATTCAAGATTCTGCTTAAGTGAAAGTACAGACATTATTTTCAGAAATATGTAAATAAACTGTAGAAAAATGGCCTCTGTGACAGATATAATATTACATTGTATATGACATATTAAGAGTTTTCTTACTGATGCATCAGTGCGTTGGCAGCATTTTACGGTTGTAGCTGATCAAGGTAGAGCCCCTTTACAGTTTGCTAATTTGTCCAGTGAGGCCTCCTAAGGGTCACAAAGCAAAACTTTATTTATAGCACATTTCGCTCCATGTGGAAGCACAATGTGCTGCACAGGGCGTGAGCTACCCCTAAAGTTGCAGCCACAAAATATTGTAAAGATAAAACATTAGACATAATTAAGCACAGTTAAAATAGACATATGAATAGTAATACATGTGAAAGTTAATAGAAAGTTAGAAATAAATTAAAACAATCATTAATTAAAACCATTAAAAATTAAGAATAAAAACAACTAAATAAAATAATGATAGCCGACCAATAAAAAAAAATAATAGGACACGTGAGTTAAAAACAATAAAATAGAAGGTAAAACCAGCAAACCAGACTACTGAAAAGTGCAGGTAAAAGGAATGCTTTGAGTTTGGTTTTAAAAGATGATAACGTTGGGTCACACCTAACGTGTTTGGGTAGGGAGTTCCAGCAGCTTGGAGCATAAAAGCTAAAGGCAGCTTCACCAATTTTCGTGGAGACCCAGGGAATAACAAGACGGCCTGTTTCAGATGACCTAAGCATACCTAGCTGGTTCATAGCTCAGAAGCATGTCACAGAGGCCATGTAGGGTCCTAGAAACAAACATTAAAATTTAAACAAAACATTTAAAATCAATTCTAAAATTTACTGGGAGCCAGTGTAACCAACGACCTCAGCACAAGATACATCTGAGGAGTTTAATGGGGTATGAAAGAAGAAAAAACTAAGTTCTGCCACACACATTTATATTCATAATTCATTTTGGATGATTTTACCTCTTTGAGCCTCAATCAGTTTGAATGAAACCATCTGAAAAGTTTAGAGGGGAAATGCTAACAACTGAAATGTGTTAAGGGGCCCCAACTACATACTGCTTATTTAATTTTTTTTTTGCCCCAAGCCATAAAAAGTTGGAAACCACTGGTTTATTCCTAAACAATGCATTGTATTTATAAGATGATCATGTATTTATTGTAAAATCCAGTGCAATAAATTTGGTGTAGTAAAAAGTACAATATTTCCCTCTGAAATATAGTGAATTAGAAGTAGCACAAAATACTCACGTGAAGTACTAGAATCTCAAATTTGTACTTAAGTTCATTACTTGAGTAAATGTACTTGTTACTTTCCACCACTGGTTTAGTGTTGAGACATTATGAGAGCCTGATGTAGTCAGATCACACTCTCCATTTCTCATGAACGAAAGTTCATGTTCAGTTAGATCTTTGTTCTAACTGAACAGTTAAATAGGCAAGGCAACAGGAACAAACTGTTCTCTTTCAGAAATCTGCTGCCAGGAGAGCTTTAGCATGTCTTGCCAAAGTTGCCATGGGCTCTGCAGGTCTTGTCAGATGAATCTGACACCATTCTTTAATAGGTTTAGTTTTGATAATGGTGAAAGGGAACACTAGCAGACACAGCCCAGACTTGCTAAGTCATTTTTAAATAAGACAGTCGACATCATGACGATTACATAATGTTCCTGCTGAGCTGCAGTGGGTCAGGTGCTAGAGCAGATCAGCCATCAATGGGAGAGCTGGTGGTTCGATTCCTGGCTCCTTTGAACAAGACGGTGAACGTCAAATTGCTCTAAAGTGTGTGCATGTGGGGTACAATACAATGTCGCTTTTGATCAAAAGCGTCTGCCAGATTAATGTAATGTATGAGAATTTTTACTTAATTGTCCAAAATTATTAAACAAAAATGAAACGTGGACTTGACTTATATTGCTAGAGTAAGACGTTTCAGCACTACATATAGCCTAAAATTGACAAAGAACAATTTTAGGTTCATCAAAATGTTACCACCTAATATCAAAACACTTGTTTTGCCACCATTTTCCTATTTACATCATAAATGTTTTGCATTGATTCTCCAGACTATACCATCCTTTAAGATAAAATATGTAATTCAAAATTCAGCCCAGTGTCCCGAAAAGGCTAACAAAGACAAGAAACAGACTTTAGACAATGTAAAAGCAGTGTAACTCTTAAGCTACATACTAAAAGTAGTAAATAAAAGTTAGGTTTAAATGCAGTTGACAGTAACAAGTTGTAAAAAAAAGATGCTGGGCTCACGTTACCTGTGGCTCTCTGTTTACAGCTGCAGTGTTACTTGGTGCATAGCCAGATGCTCAGAGGATTCCCTCTGACTGTGCAAATGGGCCAACTTGTATTCACTGGGAAGACTAATTATAGACCAGGAAAGCACTGCTACCAGTTACTGTTCTGCTGTTATCATTTAGCTGAAAAAGAGAAGTGAAGAGTATTAATGTGCACATTCCTCACAACAGGAACATTGGAGCTGCAAAGTGTTCCCCTATAATACTGCCTCTGCTATCTTTATTGCACCATGCTGGACTACCTACCTAGTTATTGATTTCACATACTGTAGCCATAACGGTGCACACACTAATGAATTCCTCCAATGTCACCTTGTTTTACATGTAGTAGCGCACACGTGTGTTGTCTCGGTTTATCTGACTCCTTGTCTCCATGTCACAGTTGTAACTCTTATTCTAACTTGAGCTTGACCTTGGCAGATTCCTGCTTGTTTGTTTTACTTGCTTTATTCCTCGCAGTCTTTTCAGTACAGTGCCAGTGTTGGTCAAGGTGACCGTTTTTTTCTTCTTTTTGAATTATTTGTACACTTGGATTCTCAGGGTAAAGTTCAGCTCTTTTCTATTCCTGTGGCAAGAGACAAATCGCCCTTCCTGTCGGTAATGAGTCAAAAGCTGTTTTTTGTGTCAAATTTCTTTTAAAATATACTTACTTTTGGTCATTGGTAAAGTAGACACATTGTTCCAGAGCCTGGTGCATTGGAAATTGGAAGCCAAATTCAGGCCAGTTCGTCAGTAAAACTGTCAGTCATCGGACATGTAACTTCTGTCACCAAGCGATTTTACCTTTTACTGAGTGATAGACATTGGCTCAGTGTTACAGCGAGCCAGCATCACTCTTAGGTATTAAGGCTTGGGGTCATTGTCAGGCGTCAGTATTAATGTCAAAATCAGGTTTGTAAGGTGGCATTTCTAAAAGATTCTGGCAGAGATAACGTTTCTTCCTGCTAGTGTAAAGTTATTTAAGTTTAGCAGAATAGATTCATGATTAAACAAATCCAAGTTAGGGTGTTGTTATAATGGGGTAAAAGATATAGTGAGCATTTTACAAGTCTGTGGAATTCATTTATCATCTTGTACAAGCAGGAATATCAGCAAATGGCCTCTTCTGCTAGAACACAAAGCAGAGAACTGTGGTGATCTTTGAGGGTTTGAATTATTTTTGAGATATTGGTAATCTACTTGTACAAGTTAAGTCCTTGTATTTGTTACATAGAATTTCTCGTCAAACACTCTCTCTCATCACTTGTGAAATTATTTCACTGTTAATTTTCTTGTCTTTTCAGTGGTAAGTTGGTGTCTCCCAAATGGAAGAACTTCAAAGGTTTAAAACTGCTTTGGAGAGACAAGATCCGCCTCAACAACGCCATATGGAGAGCCTGGTATATGCAGTGTAAGAGTTCCACATCGTCTCTTTCCTTTGTTTTTCATGGAGTTTATTTAGTTTAACACTTCTTAAATCAAGCTGCAGCATTAGTCATTTATCAGACGCTTTTATCCAAAGCGAATTACACACTCGCATACCGAAGGCACAGCTTCGGGAGCAATTTGGGGTTCAGTATCTCGCTCAAGGAAGCTTCGACACATGGATGGGGGAAGCCGAGATCGAGCCGCCGACCTTCCGATTGGTGGACGACCACTCTGCCACCAAGCCACAGCCGCCCCTTCAGCATACGAGAAGACATCAGGATCTGGTTCAAGGATCTTATGTCAGAAATAGCGGCGAGACCCCTTCATAAATCTGAGGGACGTTTCTGCACATATTGCCCTTTTCAGGAACCAGGACGTCACCAGGCTTTGTTTTTCCTCTCGGTTCACATGTCTATGTTCATTACAACCTACACTTAACAGTATTTGCAACATTATCTGTAAAATCATGAACTACTACTACGATATGGAACTGGGTAAAGTTTTTTTTATGATTTGAAGATAAATATTGGCACAGTCTTTGCAATTCCCTGCAGCAGTAATGGTTGGTTTACATGCCTTGAGCAGTTTTGTGTGTTTCAAAAATAAACGCACACTGGGTCAAGCTTTTCATGAGCTGAGCTCTAAACTGAAGCTGTTCATATCGGCCTGCTCTGGTGAAGCTGTAGTCTGCATGCATGATGTCAGAAGTAGAATTTCTCATAGTAGGAAGATATTTGGAGATGTCAGTGTAATAATCTACGTTCTTTTATGTTGTGTAATGATTCATATTCTTTTGTGACACGTGTTGAGTGTCTTGTACACCCATGTGCGATAGCCACTTTTACATTTATGACCCAAAATCAAAGCGAAATGTCACTTGAACCACTTGTGGTATCTTTGTACCTTTTTAAGCAATGTGAGAGTGACTTTGAGGTTGTTTTTCTACCCCCAGATGTGGAGAAAAGAGAGAATCCTGTTTGTCACTTTGTGACACCCCTGGATGGAAATATAGACATGGATGTGCATCGTCCTGCAGAGGTAAAGTTGTGGAAAAATGTGATCATTATGTGGGGTACAAACAGCGATATTAACTGTTGTTTGTTGTCACCGAAATCTTCCCGTGGATCATTTTATCTTCAGTCTCCCAAACATTGACTCTTTTAGATTTCCCGGGTTAGTTCCTTTCTTTGTGCTGTGTGTTATGGACTTTATGGGTTTATTTTCCATCTCCCTCTTTCTTCTGCAGGCCACTGCAGACGGGAAATGCTGGAAAAGAAGAATTGAAATTGTCATACGAGAATACCACAAATGGAGAACATACTTTAAGAAAAGGGTATGGTATTGTTCAATTTTCTATAAAAACACTGTAATAATTCAGTTTTCGTCAGGGGGATACTGGGCATTTTGTAGATGTGTCCTGTTTGTTTGACTAGTCATAGAACATGAATATTTATCTAATGTGACACTCACTAAGTCTTCTATAGTTACAGAAGCACAAGGATGAAGACCTCTCAAGCTTGCTTAAGGTATGAAGAACTGTATCATGCTCAGCCCACCAAAGTGCTGTTCATATCAACATGAACATTAATATCAGCATCTGTTTTAACCAGATATTGATACAAATGGAATTAACCTATGCTAACGTTATTTATGCTAACATCACATTATTTATATACTTTTTAACAGATCACCTTTGACTATGCAACCAAAGTACTTTTGACTGCTTGCACCTAATTTAGCTTGTAATTTGCTGACAGACACAAAATATATATTTCCCGTATAAATGAATTATTTTTTAAGAGTAGTGCATGAAATGTGAAGACAGTGTATTAGTTTAGTGTCATCCCATTTTGGCTGTACTCAACACTGCATGCTTGTGTTTCATTAACTGGCTTGGTGGTTGCATTTTGAATACTTCAAGGGGCCAGAGGAGCAGCTATCGCTGTTTGGGGAAGTCTCTCCAGACATGCTCCGTGTCTCCTTTTATCAGGATGAAGAGACTGCAGCACGCCGTGTACCTCGTAAGCATAACGAAACACCTGCCCCGATGGAGATGGATCCCCTCTTTGACATGGATGTTCTGATGTCCGAGTTTTCAGACACGTTATTCTCTACGTTGGCCTCACACCAGCCCATAGCCTGGCCCAATCCAAGGGAGATTGGTGAGAAAATCATCAGCTGTCTATTTTATGAAATCAGTAGAGACAATCAGTTTTTTAATATCTTCCCACTCACTTAATACTTGATTTAATGATTGATGTTTAGCTAAACTCCTACTTTTGTTTTTCGTTCATTGGTTTCTCTACATTTGAGGTTGTATAAATATCGCTAAATTATGTAAACTATACACAATAGTGCTGCTTGGGGCTGGATCTCAGCAATATGTTATGTATCTGTCAAACTACTGGATGTCTTCCCCCTGCTGTCCCTAACCTTTGCCTCTTTACCTTGCACAGCTCATGCAGGGAATGCAGACATGATCCAACCAGGACTCATCCCCTTACAACCCAACCTGGACTTCATGGACTCTTTTGATCCGCTGCAAGGTAGCACTAAGACAGCACTCATAGCTGCACTAGTACTGCACACACACAAACTAACAGTGCACACCTTACAGTAATCAAGTGCACATGTTCTAGTAACTCGGCTATAGAAGTTGGCCCAGCCTAACACAACGGTAGTGTGGTTTTACTAACCTCTAGCTAACATAGAGACTCTTGTTCCAGACTTATTTCACAGCCTCCGTCAGACCGTCTTCCCCTCTGTTTCCCCCACTGCATCATCTGTCACCCCTCTACTCAGCAGCAGCTCTCAGTCACAGGTAAACAGTCCCTAACACACACCACTACGGAGAGAGTTTGTGCAAGGACTGTGTTATCTGTCCTAGATTTAAGACTTTTAGTTTTTAGGTCAATTTAAAAGGATTTCTGCCACAACTTCTACCATCTTTCGGGCATAGAAAAAAAAAAATCTATGTAACATAATAATATTACTGAACTTTATTTATAGAGCACTTTTCATACATGACTTGCAGCGCAAACAGCTGGGTGCTCCGATTTTCAGGAGGGTTCATAAATGCAGCCTTGCTGTACAGTAGGTGCTTGTCTGACTTTTAGATACAAAAGATAACAGTAACTGAATCTGAGAGCCATGCAAAAGGCATGTTTTGAAAACACGTTAGTGGACTTATGGGCACATTCATGGACAAGTTTTTAAATCTTAAATTCTAATCCTCAATTCACTGGACGCCAGTGGAAGGACTTTAATTAAAAAATTATTGATGTGACCTCCTTTTATTAGCTCCAGTTGAAACTTTACCGTCTTCTATCTTTCCTATAGATTTGTGTGCCATGAACCCTCTTGAAAACAATATAGGTATATCCTTAGGACTTAAAGATCCAGTGTGTAACATTTAGGACGAGCTATAGGCAGAACTGGAATATAATATTTCTTAGTATATTTCAACAGTGTATAATCACCTGAAAATAAGAAACGTTGTGTTTTCATTACCTGCAAATATGCCCTTTATATCTACAGAGCCAGAGGCTCCCCTTCTATGGCGGTCGCCATGTTGCACGGCCATGTTTCCACAGTAGCCCAGAACAGACAAACCAAACACTGGCTCTAGTGACTGGGCCTTTCACGTTTTTTCATGAGTTTCGCGGCCACCGTAGTTTCTCCTACATGCTTGGAAGGGGAAGGTGAGGCGAGCGGTTTTCTAATGGTCTGCAATCTCACTGCTAGATGCCACTAAATCCTACACACTGGACCTTTAAAGGATATGCATTTTGCATCTGCCTGAACTGGGTGAATAGAAAATAAAGGCAGCTATTTTGATAAAGATTTGTCCACAATTCTGTCAATTGTGCCAATTAAGCTGGAGCGTCAATATTGAGCAGCCATAACAGTCAGTTACTCATTCATTTTTGAATAAATTATAAATTCACTTCGTACAATGTCATTGCTGACAAATAAATAAACCATATAAAAGGTTTAGAATGGGTAGTAAGACTGCCCTTTTGCTGTAAAAATGTTAACCAGCACAAAAGAGAACTTTCCAGCTATATGAACTTACATAGAACAGCGTCTCTTCTGTATGATATTGCACTAGAACAAAAGTCTAAGTGTAGTTGTTCCCTTTTCCTTTGTCATCCTTTGCCAGGCCCAGTTAATGTCCTCCATGCAACTCACAACCAACCACATCTCCCCTCCTGGCCCCCTGCCCATCCCCTCTCCCATGACCAGTCAAACTGGTGGTGGTGGTGATGCTGCCTATGTACAAAACTACATGCCTCTTTTTCCTGGGCAGGTGGCGCCCAGTGATCAAGCAGTAGTTTCCCCAGTCTCTCAGCCGTTATCCCATGATCCTCTTACACAGTGCCTTCCAGGTCAGGACATGGCCTCAGCAGCACCCATGGTTCCCTCGTCCTTGGACAACACCTCAGCGCTGGGTGAGACTGTAGTGCCATCTGTGATTACACACACAGCCTCCTCTAATGTCAAATCCAGCAACGCAGCCAACACCTTCAGCCACGGTTCAGAATATAGCTCCATATCCACACAACCTCCACCTCCTCCGTCTCAACTCCAACCCTTGGCTCCATTGCCTTCCACTTCTGTCCAGCACCCTCAGACTTTTGCCCTGCCTCGCCCCTTTCAGTCATCCAGTGCCAACAAAAACCGCCCTGTGCAAAGGATTGCTCCTGCTAGTACCCTTCCCCCCTCCCACCTCGTCCTCACAGGTCTGTTATTTCTGATCTCAAGATCAAGATACTGATTCTGCCTTTGGAGATATTGTGCATTTAGCATTGTTGTTCTGCCAGTGGAGCTGTGTCACTTTATCTTCATTACCACAAGATAGCGCTCAAGCCTTTCTTATTCATATTGCTTTACAACGATAGTGATGTAAAATTTACTTTGCATATCAGTTACTGTGTCTTGTACCGCTGATAATGTCACTGATTTTATGCCTTTATAGGAGAATTGACAGCAGTTTTTGTTGTAAAATTCAGCTTCAAGATATTCAATTGTGCATTATTTGGCCTAAAACTTGTTCAAAAAGATGAGATATGTTAAGAGTTATGTTAACAATGTTTATTTCCTGCGTAAATAGAAAAGCCAAAAAGGCAGGGGGGGACCCAATATGTCAAAAATGATAACTCATTTATGGATGTTCATGTATGAATGCACATAAAGCTAACACTGCAGTGCCTTAATGTCAATGTTCACCATCTCAGCCCCTTTCCCAGGCCATGCCAATGCTGTGATTGTTACACCGACACCTCTAAAAGCAGATGTGGTCTCTAATACTGGAGTGGTCATCACTCCTCCCAATCTCAGAGGGGTATGTTTTCAGTGTCATCCTCACTCATTTTCTTCTTATGCCAGAGTGGGTCTTGAAATTACTAGAAGATTACACAACTGCAACAGATTTCACTGTTCATTTTTCTCTGATGTGTGTAATTCATAAATGTGACATTGATTAGGGATCACTTACAAATTAAAGAAAGATCATATTTAATTGTAGTGGTTCTCGGTCTTGTACCTCTTTTTAATTTCTTGTGCATTTGTTCTCTTTTCCTGGATTTCACGTTCAGACGCGGAAGTCTCCCCAGCTGATTGTCCCCAAAGATAAGTCGTATTCTTCCAGCCGCAAAAATCAGAAAGCCTCCTCTAGTGTCGGTGAGAGTTTTACTCTACTCAGAAAGCACATCATAACTCCAAACCCACTGCTTGTTACAAGTCTGTTTGTTTTCTTTCCAGTTCACAGTCAGCCAGGATCAGATCAAGGATCACCGCGTGGGTTAGATCAAGTTCCTAGTCCCCAGTCACTGATCAGCAGCAGCAGTACACCTCTGGTAAAGAATGAACAAAATCAGGTTTGTGTGTTTGTTTCTTAACTTTAATGGTTTGCCAGTGTGTTCGCTCCATTTTTTTGAGCATATTGTTATTTGAATGACATACAGGGCTTTCACAGGCTTTATATGTTAAAGCATGTAGGTAGAAATCCTGAATTTAATGTCTATGACCCTGTTTGCAACATTAGTAGTATTTCTTCCTTTCCTCTGTAATATGTGACACACTCTCAGTAAGCCTCTGTGTAACGTTTCCAATGCTGTTGTGTGACAGAGCCGGAGGACAACACACATATCTGCTGAGCAAAAGCGACGATCAAACATAAACATTGGCTTTAAAACCCTCTGCAGCGTGGTTCCCACTCTAAAGTCGCAATCAAATGTAAGTCTGTGTACCTGTGTGTCTTCATAAAACATCCATAATAGATTCAGGACATAACTATTGTTGGCTATGTTTGTGCACAGTATCACATTATTTGCTTCACATATTGTTCTAAATATTTCATTGAATTAACTTTGTGCATTTAGATCAGTTATGCTGTCACATTAACGAAGACAGTGGAGCACATTGGGAAGCTCCAGCAGGAGAGGCAGCAGATGCAGGAAGAGGTCAAGAGACTACGAGAGGAGATAGAGGAGCTCAACACCTCCATTAAGTATGTTACGACATCTTATACTGTATATAATAATACATTTTATTTCTAGGCGCCTTTCAGGACCCTCAAGGTCGTATATCTTACTTAACACACTAACTCTCAACTGTTTCTGTCTCCTGTCAATGCTTAACCACAGCTTTTGTCAGGAACAGCTGCCTGCAACAGGGGCGCCCGTCAGGCAGCATCGCTTCGACCACATGCAAGAGAATTTTAATGAATATGTAAAGAATCGCACTCTTCAGAACTGGAAGTTCTGGATTGTATCCTTCATTGAAAGAGCTTACACTGATGTTCACTGCTTATTAATAACTCAGAGTATGTTATAAGCTTTTTGCTTTGATCTGAAATGCTCTCGTGTCTAAGAAGCACCTTGTTCAGATCAGACTGTCCATGACAGAATGATATAGCCTGTGTCATGCACAGTAATCTGGACTTAATAGAAAGTCAAGGTCACATAGCTAAAACATTTTCAATTCTTCCCATCGCTCTTGAGAAAAGCCAAGCTACTGTTGGTCCAGGCTATATAGACAGACTTATCTTATTCAGTGGCCACAGTGCCTAGAAGGTTTAAAATATGAATACAAATAACCAAAACTTCACGAGCGATTTTACCAGTCTCACTGTATTTTAAATGGGGAATAACGTTGTTGGTTATTTGCCAAATCATCGAGGAAAGTAGACAAAGGATTCTCAAGCAGAATTTCCCAGCATTTGCCTGGTGGCTTAGTTTCCCACTCTGGAAGGTGTTGTCTACACAGTGAGCCACTCCAAAGCAAGTACAACCTGAGTCATACTTGAAGTACCAAGAAAAGACTGTATTAGTTGCATACTTTTCAGGCTAAGCAAATTGAAGCATGAAGTGGTAAAACAACGGCCACAGACATACACGTTAGTCACGTGGTACATGGGTCTGGAACTCAAACAGTTGCTCAGGGTGAATTTAATTTGTCACATTCTGTTGTATAATTGATCCTTGACTGTCATCCATTCTAGTTCAGCATCATTATCAAGCCTCTCTTTGAGTCATTCAATGAGATGGTGTCAACTACAAGCAGAGCAGAGCTGTGTCAGACCACATTGCAATGGCTCGATCGTCACTGCCCCCTTCCAGTGCTCAGACCCAGTAAGTAAAAGATTATTTCGCTTAGACATCCAGCACAAACACACAAACATGCACACAGACACACAAAGGTACTGTGCGTCACCAGCCCATCTACTTTATGGTTGCATAAAAGTATCATTAGTTATTTTCAGCCCATCTCAGAGGGGAACTTCCTTGAAACTGCAAAGTGCTAGATCATTAATTTATTAGATGTAGAAAATTCAACTACTCAAGATTTTCTACTTCCTACCTGCCACTGTCTCTGGTTGGTTTTTCCTGCCTTTTCTTCTGTTATCAAGCAACTGTGACATGACAGGAAATTTAACAGCGCAGCTCATCTTTTAATAATATATTAAATCACTCTAGCTTCTAGCTTCACACTTTCCAATTGTTTTTGTTCTCTCCCACCAGATCAAAATAATATGCTTATTTCCCTGACTTAAGCAAGTACACTTAGTGGATCTGATAATGTGACGTGACGTCAAAAGATTTCTATCATTCAGTCACAGTTTCTGCAGCTCTCAGCTCAGCTTTTGGAGGCTGGGCCTACGTTGCTGCAGTAAACTGAATTAAGAAAGTTTATCGCGCCGGCTTTTTGTTCCATGTCTAGCTGGGCCTTCCCCTCAAATGTGATGACTCAATAAGTGATTCAAATCTGTCAGAGTGACCTGCAGTCACATCATCAGTTGTAACACAATTTTTATTTTTTTTTTAAATTCCCATTAAGTCATTGTCCTCAGCATGACACACAGGGTTACTTTGCCTCCAGGAAAACCTGGGAATGTTTAATTCAGCAGTCATGGAAAAGTCCTGGTAAATGACAAATTTGCCCACAATGTCCTGGAAAACATAGAACATAAAATGTTGTTGCACATTAACACATTAGACCCTGAGTCTTGTCTCCCACCTAGTCTGTTGTATTGAGCAGCCAAATCACAATCAACTTAGAAAATTGTGAATCCAGCATACACAGCAAGACAGTTGGCCTCAAAATGCTGTGTTTTGGTTGTTAAATTGTGGTTTATTGTTTTCAGTGGTTCTGAGTACCCTTCGCCAGCTGAGCACAACCACGTCCATTCTTAGTGATCCATCCCTACTGCCTGAAGAAGCCATCCAGGCCGTCACACACACAGATGTGTAGCATTGCCCTCAGAGGAGGTGAGGTGACCCAAAAGCCACCTGAGTCTTTTTAACAGCAATCATCAAAATGACATATCACTAGTTAACCTTAGTCATCCAGCAACGACGCAGCGTCTTCCACAGATCTCCAACTTCCCTTAAAAAGAACAAACATGAAATGATAAATGCAAGCTAGATCTGGCTTACTTTTACACTGTATGTTCGATGGTCATACATTTGGGCTGATGTACATTGATTCTTGGGAATGGTGCACACAAGGAGCCCCACCTTTGACATCGCATTTAAACAGTTGGGCAAAAATGGCTTTTAACATTTTTTATTTGAATGACAGCAATTACTACTGCCTTCACCTACTTTACGTGAAGATCCTCTAAATACTTTATTGGACGGTGGTACTTGTGGTTTGCTTTCTGAACAGCAACATTTATTTAAATTGAAATTTCTTTTATAATGAAAAAATACAAAAAGGGAACTACTGAGTGATTGTTAATTTTGTGTTCTGTTTAAAGTGTGTGGATATGATGCTTTTTTTCACAAAGAGATGTGATGAATGTGGGTTGTTTTTTTTTGGACTAGCTGGCAGTATAGTTTGTGTTTTCTGGAGGCTCTGAAACCTCCCAGAAAGGCTTCACACCAGAATGTGGGCGATCGCCTGAAACATGGTCAAGTTGATCACTCGTCTGTGCTTAATTAGTAGTAAGAAAGATGAGAACTTTATCGTCTTTCCATCCCTCGTTTACTTAGGTGAACATTATTTTGCCAGTTAACAATAATGATTTCCTGGGTGTTTTCCGTCCATGCTGAACATCTTCCTTCATACTTTGCTTGCGCTGCCCATTTCCAGTGAGTCCAACTGCAAATTGTACAAGAAAGCAGTCGCCCTAGATACAGTATGTAACATACATGGGTTTCTACTGGGCAGGTCACAGCATAATGGAGCTATGTTAATTACAGCCCTCATAGGGAGCATAACTTAAGTAGTAGTACAGATTTTATATATATACACACACTTACTCACATGTACAGTGTTACACGATCTTAGCTGAATGCACAGCAGCTATAGTTCAGTTCTTCGTTGGTCACTCAGGGCTGCGCTGGTCAGCATTATTATTTTCCCTTCAGCTATGAGCAAATCAAGTCAGGATCCTTCTCAGGCAGGTATACACGTGGTCTGTTAGGGTACGGGTTTCAGCACATGCTTTGATTTACCAATGTTTTCTTCTGCTCATAGATACTCTAATTTATAATGCGTGTTAATGACAGACACAGGAGAAAAAAATCAGTCTGTCATGTTAAAAGACAGCAAACAGAAACAGACCGAAAGCCATATCAGAGTAGTTTACCCACCCATTCTGTTAATTTTTGGTGTTACTGACCCCATATTTGACAGTGCACTCTGTTGACTGCTTGAGAGTTAGACACTGTGCATTTTAAGTCAGCATGTCTGATGTACATCAGCCTTAAGGTCAAATAAAGTGCCCTTACTCGTTATCGCTGCAGGCTGATTAGTCTTTACCTTTCTTTAAATGTGTGGTTCAGCTCTCCTCAGGCAGACATTCATTTTGTGACTTGTGTTTTTTACTTTCTTTTCTGCACAACAACTGAGTTTACGAGATTCTACAGTAGCAAAAGGCACCACTGATAGTTCTTAATGATGAATGTGCAGCTTTTTGTGGGCAGTCTTTTATTGTGGATTGCAGACATTTTTTTTTTTCTGTGAGATTTTACTTTTCTACAAGATAGAAATAATTTATCCGTCAATGTACAGGCTGTTCAATATACAGTAAGATGGGGAAAGCAGTCTTGAAAATTCAACACTTTTAAAGTGTACAATAGTGCAGCCTATTTACAGTGAAATCAAATAGGCCTATTTTTAAGTCGTGTAATTTTAGTGGCCACATTTATCCAAAATGATTTATTACTACTATACGAAAATGCAGCTGTGGTTGTCATGATTGTGGATGAAAATGTCTTTCTTTTTGGCTTTATTCCCTTCAAACTGAGACTGAGATTATTTAATTTATGACAGAAAACCCCAATGTTCCGCTGCAGCTGGGCAGTGGGACATTGTGGTGATTTTATTGTTGTTTTTTTCTTCTCTCATCCTATGATTTTAAAATGTTTGTCATACCAAGCTGGATTTCCAACTTTTGTTTGCTGTTTCTGTGAGGGGGTTTTGTACCAAATTATGTACAGTAGCACTGCAGATTGGTTCTCCCCACATTTAGTATTGTATTTCATTTGTTTTAAAAAGTAAAGATAAGTTCCTATGCTGTATCTGACTGTTTTTCTCTCTCTTCCAAAGTTCCCAAATGTGTTCTTGCACCAAGCTTTTAGATGCCTTACATGATTCTGAATCACAAGCAACAAAAACGAAACTCTTGACTTATTACTTTATTTCCAATAAATATCAATTTGTTTTGAATAAATATGACTTGTTTATCAGATACTGATAATAAATGGATAAGATATAAAAAGCAACTTCCAGAACAAGTGTAGCCTACTTTTTCATCCATATAAAAATGGATTACAAAAATGAATTTTTCAATCACTTAAAATAAAATAAATACAACATGCGTAGTACGCAGTAGAATCAAAACGTTACTTTGCTGAACCGCTGGTCCAGAAGCTGCAGCAGACATCGGACATGCATATAACCGTGCATGTCCCGCTCGAAGGTGGGTAGACTGCAATCCTGACGGGCTGTCCCTCCGCTCATCAGCCGCTCCATATCTTGAGTGTACTGGCTGGTTTTCTCCAGCTGATGCGACAGCTCCGGGGTCAGCTTGGACATCTCCAGCATGTAGCAGCGCAGGGAGGAGAGGTGGTGGGCGGTAAGGGGCTGCAGCTCCGGCCCGACCAGCTCCGTGATGTTCACGGAGAGGCAGGAGATGTTGGGAAGCAGTCCGGGTGCAGTCTGCAGGACACAGATTTGGTGAGTAGGTTTCCACACCAATGAATAATCCCCAGGGCTGTAGAGCAACTACATTTACTCAAGTACTGTACTTAAATGCCATTTTGACATAGGCTATTTGTACCTTTTTAATTGAGTATTTCCATTTTATGTTCCTAATAGGCCTACTTCCACCTCTCTACACATCAGCGGAAAATAGCCTATTGTAGGCTAGGCCTACTTTTTACTCCACTGCATCTATCCATCAGCTGTAGTTACTGGTTAGGTTAGGCTACTTTTCAGACTCAGATTTTCCAACATGTCATCAGTTTATAAAACATGATGCAGTGTTAAAGATTAATCTACAGAAGGTGTGAAGCAGTTAAAATTGGCTCCGCCTCGACCAAATGCAACATCCCAGTACTGCTTACGTGTCAATGCATCAATGAACATGACCCTGACAGGAGCCACTCCGCATAATGAATAGGCTCTTTTACTTATGATATTTCATTAAGTACACTTTGTCGCTAACAGCCTACTGCTGTACTTTTACTTAGGCTAACAGTTTGAATGCGGCGCCATAGTGCGGTGCGGAAAATCAAAGCAATACAATTTTAGATAGGAGCACGTAATGCATGAAAAAGTTTCAGTAACGAAAATGGAGAGTTCGAAACTTTTCACTCCTGCATATCCATACGAGCTGTTTTGATTACTTAATAGATTTAATTAAGCACCGAAAAGCTTACGAGGTGGTCCAGGGCGGTCCGTATCTCCCCCTGCATCAGCTGGATGGTTGTGTTCAGGGCCCCGGCTTTTGTTCCATTTCTGACAGGTACGCAGGCTGCTTGTGCAATAAGCAGGCTCAGGAAGATGAGACCTACAACATAGTGGAGATTAATTAGATATGAATACACACACAGAGAAAGAAGCCTGGGGCCTGTTGCGCAACCTTGCTCGCAGAAGTTGAAGTTGTTGGACCGCCTGGTTTAAAAAATAGACAGACTTCAAGATGCTTACCAGCACGGCAATCCATGACGCGGGGAGGCTTTAGTCCGCAGCAGGCTCTCTGATGTGACACTTTCTCTGATCCATATTTCGAGGATCACTTTTATTAGGGCTCCTTAGATAAAGATCAACGTGTTAGGCCTAATCTTTCCCCTGGGTTTCTAGTATACTGTATAAGTCATAGCCTACAAGATCCGGGCGCAGTCTTACTTTCTGGGGGTTCCCTCTTAGGAGTCTCTGGCTTACACATCCGCACACAAACCTACACATCCCGTAACATGCCTACGGTCAACCAGAAGTCTGATTAAATCTTCAAAACGTAATTAGGTGTAAAATCCACAGCACTGTTTATTAAAGGGGTCTGATTTCCTTTTTTTTTTTTTTGATTATTTTATGTTATGTGATTACTCATGTAAATAAGAAAAAAAAATAAAATAAATATATATATATATATATACAAAATAAATACATGGTTGTGTTTGTGAGCACCAATTTCAGTTTTAAACCAGTAGTGAGGACATTTTGGCCATCACTACTTCAAAGAACTGTTTGAAGGTTTAGACTTGGTGTTAAGGTTAGAATTAGGTTTAGGTTAGACATTAAGTTGTGATGGTTAAGGTTAGGCGCTAGGGAATGCAGTATGTCAATGAGTGTCCTCACAAGTATAGAAAGACAAACGTGTGTATGCTTGTTCTAGGATTCCTGGCTAATGATGGTTACACCACAAAGCTGCACTGTGATAGACACATTATATATATGTTGATGAGAAAGAACCCATAAATTGTCTTGCGGTGAAATCAAAGCTGAAATAATTCTTTAAAAAATGGTGGAAGTTGTTTGAATTAAATATTTTATTACTGCCAATTTATAATTTAAAACGTCATCTAGTACAGAATCAGAATACAGAAAGGAGCAGCACAAGGCTGACAGACAATGTGAAAAAAAATCATTCAATATAAATAAAATAAATACTGGCAACTATAAATAAATATTAAAAACCTTAAACAACAGACTAACAAATAAATAAATAATTTAATAAATAAATAAATAAGTTGTATAAAGTGTTTTCAGTCACAGGGGATTTTTTTTCCTAATACACTCTCCACCCATTGTCTGGCAGAGTAAATGATCCGGAGACCAATTACTTTCATATCGTAATCGTGTGAAGTTGTTTCATTCCTGTGGCACAGTTTTGGGACAAATGTTTCATTAACCGCTCCTTCGAACTGAATTAGAAACTCTTTCACATTTCTGATGACTTTATCCTTGTCCTGAGTGTGTTTCCTGATGATTGGCGGCAGGTGGTTGCACAGGTAGTCGGTAATTGCACAGACAGAGGCCTGGATTTCTTCGGTGGTGTTTCCCACAGGCAAAGTTATTCCCTCAGGGGGCTCTAAACTATTTGATGTGTATCCATTCGGTGGCTTTTCATTAAACATTTGCTTCACCTACAGAGAAAGTGAGAGTTATTATAACAGTCAGTCAGCTGTCATAACTTTTAATAATGGGTTCAAATGGTCCCTACATCTACAGTGAGGAGGCAACTTGACTCTGTAGTACCTTTAGGTTGTGTAACACTAATTGGCTTTTACCACTGAATACATCTCAAATAAAATGGAATTTTCTAAAATATGAAAAAGTTGTGAAAGCAGGACCACGTTCTTTAGCATTACTTTCACTGCACTGTATACTTATTAAACTTAAAGTGTGACATGCTTACTTACGTAATCTTTTTCTGCAGTCAACAGATCACACATGGATATCGTCACATAGCGTTCTATGTTCGCCCGAAGATTCCCTAATTCAGTTGATCCGGAGGCCATAAAGGAGATGTGTGTCATCACAATGCAGGAGAGCAGGAGCTCTGCAGGAAGTAATACACAAACAGTATGATGCTGTCATCTGCATAAAAGGTCAATCAGAAGTTTGCTCAAGTCTAACTAGAATCAACATCAATGAGTCAAAACTCAAGATTATACTGAGAACGAATAATAGAGTGAAGGAGTCAAAACTCCAGCCTATGAAGAACAACTTCATTGTCAGACCAACGTATTTCCGCCTGTGACCTTCATCAAACTGTACTGACAATTAAGTTTTTCCTTCTCTGTGCACCTTGGAAGTAGCTGTTACAGAAAAATCCTTACTCTGCTTCTAGATAATCATAAACTGTAAGGGAATGTTGCTTAAAAGCTTATTTCAGATTTTAGACTTCCCTTCAGACTTTTCAGTCCCTCACTAATCAGGAAGCCACCATAAGGAAATGAACTGTTGGTAAAGTAGTAAAACATTAATGCTTCAATTATTCCTTAAACATTTGCAATACTCCAGAAATCACAACATAATTTTCAAGGTAACTCTAAACCCTTGTTACACATAGATGCTCAGAGTGAGTTTGACAAGTTTTTCATTGTCTTACTCTTTGTAGATAAAAAAAGAATCCTAAATTATTTAACTTTCATTTAAAAACAGCTTACCTTTACCACGAGACATGCTGTGACTTTTGTCTTTTTGTTGTTGGGTTAATGCCCCTAAACTGGCACACACTGAGCTTATATAGCATAACACGGGATTTTTTTGTTGCATGCCATCTTTCAGTGGGTGACGCTTTTGTGGTATTATAATCCAAGAGATCTTGTCGTGAAGTTTTCTATTTAGCAATTGTAGGCCACTGTTCCACACAGTCGTTTAATGTGGGGAGGCAATGCAAACTGCCACTTATCTGAGGCATCTGACCTGTTTATGGTTTAAAAACACTCTGCTGTCTTAAATGATTTATCATTGCCACATAATTTTAAACCCAGACAACCTGACAGATTGCAGAGGTATTCTAGAAATCTTTGATATGACGCCACCAAACCTTAACAGAGTATAACGTTTAACCAGCATGGTTTATCTCACTTTGCTTTCCTCTTTCAAATATTTCCAAAGAATCCCTCAGCACATGAAGGTGCTGAATAACTTTTAAAACAAAAGCAAAGCAAAGTATGAGGAAAGCACAGTAAGCCTGTTTATCTTGTTAACTGATGTGTGAGAGGGAAATGAAGTGACTCTGTAAAGACTGAAACTGCAGCGGGGCCTAATACAACTCTTGTTGTTTACAACGTTTATTTTAATTAAAACACCACTTTTGCCTATTTCCTTCTTTTCATGTGCAATGAGTCCTATTTCCATGGACCTGAGTCATATTGATGTGTTTACCGTGAAGCAAAAATTCAAAATATGCTTCATTTGGTTATGAATTTCCTAGAGTCCTATCTCTGAGATACTTTTACTGTGGATGACACACCACAGGATCCTTGCTGCAGGTCATCCTCCCTCTCCCTCCCTCACATTTCCTATCTTCAGCTGTCCCTATCTTATAAAGGCACACACAAAATTAATAGATCAATGTGTGCTTAAAAAATGTTGACCTAACTTTGTCATCACTCAGCTCTGATAATTTCATAAGAAAAATGAACCCATTACTCACAATGTAGAACTTTTAGACTACACCTTTTTATTTAACGCTTTATTTGGATTCAGAATCCTTGAACAAGGAGACTTATTCCATTTCTTCATGGCTTTCACAACATGTTTTTTTTTAGCCATGCTAGTGGCCACTACCACACCAACGGAAATTTCTCAACAACTTATTTGATGGATTGTCGTAACATTTTGTTCAGACATTCATGGCCCCCAGAGCATGAATTCTACTTACTTTGGTGAGCCCCTAACTTATCCTCTAGTACTGCCGTGTGGTTGATATTTGTGGTTTTTATTGAAATGTCTCAACAAATATTAGATGGATTGCCATGAAATTTGGTCAGACATATATCAGCCAGATATAAGGTGAAAACGTTTTGATCCTCTGGGATTTGCAGTGAAGTTTCCATCCCAGCAAAGTTCTTCGATGATTTGTTTGAAGAAAAATGCCTACAAGGGTCAATACATTTTAACACTGGATGAGCGGTGAGCATGAAAAATATGAAATGGTGTAACTCCTGTGTGTTACGGCATTAGTGGGTGCCGCCTGATTGTCACTTACATGGGTGCAGTTAGATAAATAGCCCATTTTTCATAGCAGGAATTTACCTTGGGGGAAATGTTTCAACTGCTCCACCTACACAGACGCTGAAGTCCTGACTCGGTGCAGTGTTCCTGGAGTGAGCCTCGGCTGTTGCCAGGCAACCGACCACCATTTGTAAACAATAAACGCTGGGGGCCTTTTCCCCGAAAGACTGACCAAAGACAAACTGACCAGACAACACGACATACTGTAGCTACTGTGCTTCTCTTCTATGTTACAAATGTCCTACTACGGTTGCATGAGCTCAAACACACTTTCTGCTGTGCTAGAGAAGCACATTCACCGCCTGTGTCTGAATGACTTTCCTTGTGGATATGGCAGCTGGGTGAGTTCTTTTCAGCTGTAAATTGGTTGCAGTGTTTTCTAGATTATCTTTAAAAAAAATCATCATCTCTACTTTAGCAGTTAAAAGCATTCTCATCACTGCACACAGTAGCTTGCATTTTGTATAACATGTTAATAAACACAGTGATTCTGTTCTCAGAGAAAGTCCAAAGACAGTACAGAGGGAGCAGAGACAGAGCAGACAGACGCCCTCCTGGATCTACTGAGCTGCCCTCACTCTCCATGGCGGCATGATGAATCATGGAGCCATCAAGCTCCGGCCCTGAGACAGCTGGCTGTGCTCACACCTGAGCGTCTGCACACTGGCTTCATTTACAAATACTTTACTACACTTCGCATTGTGGACAAGAGTGTGAGTGTACTGATTTTTATTTTCCTACACCTAAATGTTGTACTTTGAATTTGATTCAAGCCACTCAGGATTTCATAAAACTGGTAGAAAATAAACAATACCTGTTTTGTACAGTGTACAGTTCTTAAAAAACAAAAAAGAAAAGCATATTATCAGAATCAGCTTTATTGGCCAAGTTTAAGGTTCAAGGTACATTTATTTGTCATTCTACAGCACAAGGCTGCACGATGAAATTAAAGTTGCAGCCTCTTTCACGTTACACACACAGAACATATAAGATAGAAATATTTAAAATTAGAATAGAATAAAAAATAAAATATATATATATATATATCTAGTTATGTGTACACATACAAGAAATGTACCTCCAGTTTTTCAAAGCTCTCAATGTACTTATTACTTTAGTATACAATTTAGTATACAGTCATTCTTATGGCATCACCAAACGCATGACTTGATATAATGACCCCAAAATATTAAGGCAAGTTAAAGTTTTCTCTCAGAAGAACTCAGCAATTCAAAGTTTCCAGTTGAAGGGTCACTTTTAAGGCTTTACACTTACAGTTTTGTGATTGTAATACCAAAACTTGTTAAAGGGTCCCTAAACCCACAAAATCTGTTATAGAACCCCCAAGAAGAAGTATTTGTTATAATCCTGAAGTTAGTTAGAGCAAACCCCAAGTCTTAAGATTTGTCACATCGCCCCCCGAATCCCAAAATGGATATTTAGGTATAAAAGATAGATGGTAAAAAACAGAAGATCCCACAAATGCATAACATTTTCAGGTTGCCTAGGGGTCCTCTGGTGGCTGAGATGCTCAGAGCAACCACATAGCTCTGTAACGCCTTGTTGCAACTCTGCACCTGACCTTGTTCAAAACCCAAAGTTAATCCATGCTTGATGCTTTTACACGATTGTGAAAAGTCGTACTTGACGTTCTGTCTGTCTTGTGTTCAGGTATCCGTTATCGACGACGGCCTGTTAAAGTTCTCAAAGCTGGAAGAATTGGTGTTGAGTGCCAACAAAATCTCAGAAATCCCTGCAGAAAACCTTCCCAGCACCTTGAAGGTGAGTCACAGTCTCATTTAAGCACCAGCTTAAATGAGTCACCTGTTTCCTCCACAAAAGTTTGTCATTAAAGGGTGATTCACAGAAGAGTACAAAACTTTTGCCTTTCCTGCTTTTCCATCACATCAAAGATAAAACACCTGCTGTGACATCACTGGTTGGGGTATGTCCAGTAGTGCAACATACCTGACAGTTTTAATTATCTCATACATCAAAGTGCAGGTGTTGTGATGTAATTATGATGAACTGTTGTAAATATGTTTCTTTCAAAGATTTTGGAGTTATGTGCCAACCGCTTGTCTGCTCTAAACGGTCTCACCAGCCGTCCGCCTCCACGCCTACAGTACCTCGGCCTCAGCTCAAACTGTCTGGGTTCCCAAGAAAATGTCTCTGATCTTACAGGAAGACACTGGTTGGTGTGCACGCATACACAGGAAGTCAGCTAGTCTTTAAAGAGGTTTTATAGGTTTATATTAAAGCTGAGAGGCCCCTTGAGGAAAATTTGTGATTTCTTATATTGGGATATATAAGTAAAAGTTGACTTGACATGTAGACTTTAGCGTTTTTTTACAAATACTTTGAAATACTCCGGTAAGATCAGCATACAAAATCTAACATGGTTATCATATTAGTAAGCCATAGGGGAAAAAGCTTGCTTTCTTAAGCCTTCCTTCTTTATCATCAATTAAACAGAATTGTAAATATCTAAAAACACTCCACCGGTTTTACACATGAAGTATATTTGTCACAAGGACACATCCTGTGAAAACAGTTGTATAATGTATTTTATGGCACTGGAGGAGCTTTCCAAAGGAGCTTTTTTTTGGCATCAGAATTTATTGCTCGTGGAGTAACGAAGACCCTTAGACAACAGCCTTTAGATAATCATGTACAGAAACTCTGGGACATACAACTATTTTTAAATGAGTACAAAATGATATGACCATTTGAATGAATTTCACACAGGGGAAAACATCCACATTAATAGAAAGATATACAGAAAAATATGGGTTGAGGGGCTGCTTGGACTTATGAGCTCAGTAATTCTATACATCTGTCAATATATGTCTGGCCCAAACACACCCGTGTGTGTGTGTGTGTGTGTGTGTGTGTGTGTGGAATAATTATTCAGCTTGTAGTTTCAATTTATTTGTAAAATTGTCCCGAACAGAGATTTCAAATTTTTAACAGAAAGCCTGAATCTGGAGTTGTGGCATTTGAGACAAGTAGGCATTTATGAAGCAGGGGGTCTATTACAATATATGAGTTGGTTTATGGGAAGTGTAGGATTCCGCATCTTTGGAACTTGGCTCATACTAGGGGACCAGGAAGTCAGGATATCTTTGTCTCTATTGCTTCGATTTTGGCCATTCTTTTTAAAATGAGTCTCTTCTGAGTCCCCCAACTTAATGGAAGTGTAACACTAAAACGCTGAAAGGTCTTCTGAAATAATTCCCTTCTTGCTGCATATAATAGATAATAATTCCAAAGCAGCTTATTATGTTTCATTTTTGCTATGCTTTCTGTGCTACAAGGTTTATTTGTGAATAAATAAACCTTTTCACTGTTTGTCAAAAGTTGTCAGTCTTGCAGTACAACACACTGCTGTTCTGTAAAAACATCGACTGTCTCTGACCTCAGGCCACAGCTGGTGTGTCTGGACCTGAGTGACTGTGGGTTTCAGGACCAGCAGGTCTTGCTGAACGCCTTGAGCACGCTCCCCTGCCTCCGGACGCTGCTGCTGGAGGGAAACCCCTTCACTCTTGCGTCCTGCTACCCGGGCTACACTGTGGACAGTCTCCCACATCTCACTTGCCTGGACGCCTCATGGATCTCCCCTGAGGAAAGATATTGTTTCAGGGGCTTGGCCAAGATGACAGGTGAGACCGTGGACTGTGCTGTCAATTAGTATATGAGTCGTCTGAATGTGGGCTCTTGTTTCTTTTTAATTTGCTAAGTAAGCAGCTCTGTCATTTCATCCATATCAAGTGCGTAGTCACAATTTAATAGTTTTTAATATCAGGATCGTTTTCTTTTGTACAGATGTGATAGTGGACCGGGCATCAGCCACAGTAAGCGTGGGCCGGATGAGAGGACTCCCAGACCGGTTGATGAGTGTGGATGGAAACCCTCCTGACTTCCCTATTGTCACCTACAGCTATTTTATCACATACCAGTTCCTTAGTCATCAAACACCTGTTAACCTGGTGACGTATCATTCCCACACTTTCTCTTCACAGCTCTTTACACCTCTGTAAGTTTAACACTGTCAAGAATGTCACATGAAAACTGAATTCAAAGCAAATTTGTTTTGGGCAAAATTGTGGAATCTTTTTTTTTTTTACATTGTAATCTGATATTTTATGACAGTTTTGTAAATGACAATAATAATTCACACATTTTTGAAAATATTTGTTTCACAGGTAAGAACTTAAACGATAAGGTCACAGTTTTTCAAGTCTGTCTTAAAACAATACTCACTCATGTAGATATTTACATTTAAAGAGTCATTTGTTGCTGTAATTGTTCCTCTTGTCCATACTGGCTGCAGAGAGATCCCTTCCTAAAGCAAATCCATTGGAAGAGATGGGGGACAGTCTATAGTCCTCATTCTTTGCAAAAATGCATTCTCAAGTTCATCTGAAGCTAATATGTGGTTTCAGCAGTCTGAGTTAGACAAAACAAGTGGGTATCTTCCAAAGTTACCACCCTTTTAGTATGAAATTCCCTCTGTTATACAATACCTGTGTGTCCAAGGAAACAAAAAGGGAGAATTTTGTATAACTCTGGAAAATACCCACTTGATTTGAGTAGCTCAGTCTTTAGAGCTCCCCTTTAAAAGTCATTTTTACACAAAGCGAGGACTGTGAATATTGTCCCCATCACTTCAATTGGAGACATGTTAGCAAAGGATTTCTTTGCAGCCAGTAAGGAAAGGAGGAACAATTGTAGCAGCTATTAACTCTTTCAATGTACATATGGGCATGTGAGTAATGTTTTGAGACAGACTTTAAACATTTAAACCTATCCATTAATCTCAGGTCAAGGAGACAGTCCACAGGGACGTGAAGCCAAAGTCAGACAAAAGATCTGCACACATTGCACAGTTAATTTAATAGAGCAACATTTAGAAAATATAGAAATCTTTGTCAGTCATTGACAAATTAACACCACGGAACAGAAAAAGACTGAACCAACCAGAGCAGCGCTGCCTGATACTCCCCTACGGGAATTCTTCGATTGTTTCGTACAAACTCGATCCATGAGTCACATCCTGTAAATTAAGCAGAAAAGGAAACAACTGTATAATCATATAACTATGTTATAGTACTACTTGTTAAAAAGATTAAACTGTTTAAGTGGCCTAGGTAAAATGTGCTCATTATTACTTATGCCATGTTGTTGTTTTTGTTGTTGTGCTTTTTGCTAAAGTTGGAAAATGTTCAAGAAATATATATAGAAAAGAAAAAAGATTAAACTAAAGGTAATAAAAACCCATTTGTCTTAAAAAAAAGATTTTAATGGCAAAAACAAGTATACACAAGCAACTGGCCAAAATGAGAATCAATACCTAAGCTGTAATTTGTCACATGAGAAATGTTACATTGACATATGAAAGCCATTTTGTTGTTGAATATTATATTTAACTTTATTGTCACTGCAATAAAGTTAAATATCACTGCAGCGGAAAGAACAGTGTATTTGTTCAGTGTGCTCATGTGCCTTGAATTCACTTACATTTTAAGTGTGCCTTTTTTTTGTAAGGTTATCTTAAAACAAACATTAACCACTGTGGTATGTGGAAAATGGAGTTTAGATATTGAATGAACATGTCCAGAGAAAAGTAAGACTGCACAGAAATGAACATATTGTCACTATATTTTTAAATCTTTTTGTTTGTTGGTGCGCCGCTGTTCACAGAAATTCGACAGTGAGTATGAATTTGATGCAGCAGCTACAGCACATGTGACGGAAGACGGCTCCAGTGATGCTGACCCACAATCAAACAAGAGTTGTGAAAAAGAAACACCCAAACCAGACACAAGAGACCTGATGGTGTATATGGAGGAAACTTGCCATGATATTGCACATGGTAATAACTACACAACAAGCACAAACGCTGATACAGAAAGATAAAGGGAAGAAAATACAGGTTATTGCGTCACATTCAGTGCAGTGGTATAAAGGGGATTGGAAATAATGTGAGTATGATGTTTGGATTAATTTAATTTTGTAATTTAATCTGTATAACTGGGAGGAACCGTTTCTTATCAGTTTCTGAAGAATTTACAAAACTTCCTTCAGAGAAACATACAGTCAGAACAGCCAGGGGAGAGTTGTACACACCCTGAAACTGGATGACTAGAGCATGTGTCAAACACTTTCTTAACTTACCACTCAATAGTGTGGTACGTTTCTGTATATTTTTTCAACTATGTGTCTCTGACTTGCAAAACGTCTGGCTTGTTTCTGTGTTGTTGTACATGCAGTACCCACTGTGTGCCAGGCTTACCCTTGTGTATTCTTCTGATTTCCTTTACTACAGTGTCAAGACACAGCACATCAAGGCTGACATGGTCAGAGTGCATGGACTTCAGTGACGCACAAACGTACATTGTTAGTGATCTGGTAGGCTTAAAGAGATTCCTCAATCAAGGCCTTTATCTGAGGATAGAGGAGGAAAAGGTACAGGAAATATGGTTTGAGGGGCTAAACATTCCGATGCAAAATGTGTTAGCACTCATAGTCTGGCATTTGACATTTTAGGTCCTGTCATGGCCTGCAGCTTCCGAAGACGTACCAGTGGCCAAACCCAGTCAAACTGTAAGAGAGAAGACAGGCGGGAAAGGGAAAGAAGTGAGCTTATCATTTACTTCCCACGGAAACAAAAACTGTAGACAGCCCTTGCATTAGACAGCTGGTGGGCCAGAAGGAATGACTAATGAGTTAACGGATCTGTTGAATGGACTGTCAGGGAAATTCTGGATTGTTCATTCCCACAGGAATCTGTATCTGTTACTATGGCAACTGATGCACTAAAACTAACTTGGCTATATACAGTAGCAATGGTATTTAGAGTTTTACTTCTGGTCCCAGGCAAATTTCTATGCTCCAACTCACTCATTCAAACCACCCCGGTTTGAATGAGTGGTTTGTAAAGGTGCTCATTTATTTGTAATGTGCTATTTAGCTCTTGATTTTAGTGTCACAAGGCGTGAGAGTCACAGGTTATGTAACCAGCGAGGATCGTTATAGACATAAACAGTCAACCAGGAGCTTGTCACATCAGCTCTATGTAGGTGTTAAAAGTCTGTTTTGGCAGATGCAATTAGACTGCATCTATACCTAGTAATTTGATGTCTATAGTATCTTCCTCAGTCGCCAATAAAATCTGGTTCCACCAAAGACAAGTCTAAAGACAAAAAGAAGAAATCTGTACCAGAGCTGATCCAGGATGCCCCCGTCAGAAGAATCCTTGGGTCTGTCCACGTCCCCCTGCAAAGCCTCGTCAAAAGAGGTCAAAAGGTCGATGTACTCTGTGATTTTGGTGCACTGCACACAGAGTTAGGGGTGGAAGCTACGCAAACACTTGAAAAGGCAAGTTTATGTGCTAAACAGGTATTTACACAGCCAGCGCTTTGCTGCGATAGCATGATCATTCTGGTCCATTTCACTGAAATTACCAGGACACAGTTTGGGTCAAAATTCTAATTAGAAAACACTGAGACAGAATTTATAAAAGGAACAGAAACTAGCAACATGTGGGACAGTTGTCCAACTGACTTATTTCATGTGGGATATGTTTTTCACTCATCTTTAGGATCTGGAAAAGAAAATCAAAGAGGACAAGAAGAAGGAGTGTAGGGGACAGAAGAATACAGCAGCTTCAAAAGGTTAATTAATCATCTGGATAACACCATTAGATAACTTTTCCAACTGTAAAACTGAGTACAGAGATGATTCATTTTAAAATGGTTTTGACATAAATAAATACTGTATTTGACATCCTATGTAAAGGATGGGTGTGCTTTGATCAGTCAGTAAACTCTTCTTTTCAGTCTGCTTAAAATCCTGAATCCTGTTTGATGTTGTCGTCTGTAGGCAAAGGAAAGGGAGGAAAGGAATGGGAGACAGATGTCCACACAGTCAAACTGGAACCTGTGACTGTGGAGTTGAGTGTGGAGCTGGAGAAATGGCAGTCTGCATCTGAAGCTCACCAACTTCTGCTCCCACACCAAAACTCCTAAAGCAAATAGCTTGTTTTGTCTGAAAGTAAGATTAGCAGCTAAACCGGGTTTTTTAAAAATCTTTTTTGTTGTTGTTGTTTTGCCTACTGTAAGTTATGGAACATCATCCCTCCAAACTAGTCCTGGGTTTCAGGCTTAGCTTCACCTTGGCTAAACCAGTATAGCAAATTACCCCCAGACAAAATAAAATAAAAAAATACAATTTTTTCTTAGGTTCCTCCCTGCACTCCCTTATTACTGCTGACCGTGAACATGTAGAGGTGAATAGCAGATTACACTAATTACAATTATACGTAGACTACGGTTATTGCACTCCTAAAAGGTAGAACTTATCAAGCATCTGCACAATATTCCAGCCAAAATATTTGCTTCTAAATGCCCTGGGAAAATACATGTTCCTGCTTTAGACTACTTAAGTAGAGGTTCAATTAAAATAAAGAACTATTTTTAGGCCAAAACCTGAAAGTAAGCGCATTCATATTTACTCAGGGGACTTAACCCATCTCCAGATGAGGCAATTATAAGCTGAGCAAACATGGAGGTCTACTTGTGAACGTGTACAAATAGTCTAAAGCATGCTGTTAAACTTTCCTTTATGGCTTCACTTATGATTTCATTATTTGCCTACTTAATACTTTGTTTAATCTGTGGTGCTCTGGCTCTTGACCTCCAGTCTTCTTTATGAATTAATGTGATCGGTGCGTGACAGCATGGAAACGTTGAATTATTTAATAAGCAAAGTGTAGAAACGCCCCGTGGACTGTTCCCTCTGTGTCAGCTGGGGTAATTTGATTGATTATAAATTTGTTAAGAAATACTTAAGTACATCACCTAAAATGAAATTAGGTTTAAGGTGGGTCCTGTGTAGAAGGGCCCTTAAAACTGTAATACTGTGCTTACATGTTACATATAACCTTTGTTTTTTAAATTAACACAACCCGATTGACACTTCAAACCTGGCAGAGGCAGTATGATTACTGGGAGTACTGGTTGGTTTCTAAAATATGACATTGTCATATGTATTGTGCATGAACTTGATGGTATTAAAGCAGCAGAGTACAAGCACAATGCACAGAGACTACCCATAGTGCTTTCTATTGAACAATTAACATATAGAAGTTAGATTTTTAATTTATGCAGAAATTCCTTTTATTTTTATACAGATATTCAAAACATTTTTACAGAAATGCCTAAATATTTTATCGTTTCATACAGATACAATTATCTTTTACTTTTAATTACAAAGAAACTTTATTGGAAAGGCCCTTTCAATGGATCTGAGGGGTTACAGTAAGCGTGAAGTGCTTGACGTTTCACTGCTTCTTATCCAGCAGTTCCTTCATGAAGGCCATATAAAATGTTCCCATTAAAGCCGAATAGCACTGGGTTTCACTGCGCCACTCCAGGCAAGAGCGAGCAAATCTCTCCCCCGTGATTACCCTTCACAAAATTACACACATACTATCAAACCTTTAAAGAGTACATAGTATTTCCAGGCATAAAAAAATAAACTATAGCTCACCAATTTTTGCGCAAACTAACATTTGTTTTTCAAATCAAGTCATTTACAGCTTCAAATAAACACCTTTTATGATACTATAATACCTTTGTAATCCCCCAACAAGCTGTGCAAACAAAGTAAGGATATTGATAAATTAAACAATCATGAAGAAGACCATCGCTTCTCCTGCAATGATGCATCCACCTCACTCACACAAACCCAGGATATCAAACAGTTTCCCTCCAAAGTCATCTACAATTACAAATTGTTAAACAGCTGTATATTATTTTTCTGGATGTCAACATTTTTGGAAAGAGCTTCTGAGGAGACCATTCCCCTATAAGAGCGCTTAAGGACTGGCGTGGACAATAAAGACGCTTGGAAAAAACAAGCACACAAAATGCACACATACAAACCAAAGCCCCAAAAGCGCTGCATGATCTAACATGATGTGCAAATAGAGTGATTGTGCGAACAAGGGTGAAAAAGGCTTCAAAAGGTCTGGTCATCATTACAGGATTCGGTCCAGTGGCCAAAGACCTCACAGATGTCGCAGTAGGGCCGCTCTTCGCCCTTATTGCCGTGGTAGGTAGTGTGTGGAGGGGACTCGGGCATCTGCATTTGTGTGGGACAGTCCTCGGTATCATGGAGGTCGAAGCAGTCGCAGATGTCACAGAACAGCCTCGGGGGAGGCTTCTTCTTCACAGGTTCCTTGTCATGGCTGCAGAAAAAAAAGAAAGCAACTCCGTGTGTAACCGACTGTCCAGTGATAAAAATAAATTTGAGTTTTACTACCACACAGCTAGCGTTATTTTAGAGGAAGTCTGAGAAAGTCGGTTATGAATGGGACTTACCTATCATGGTTATCCAGCTCATTTGGATTATTCCCATTAAGAGCAGCAGCTGCCATTGTCTCCAATTTGTCCTTGAGTTCCCCATTCTTCCTCTGGAGGTCAATGATGACTGAATTCAGGAACTCAATCTGTAAAGGACATACACAACAGTAGCATTAGTGCTGCTGCTGGTGAATTTTCATCTATTATCCATCAACACATTTTCTTACACATTATTTTAAAAACTGATATCTCCCTGTGAAGTTTAGTCATTGTATTATGTGTCAAGATTTGTACTCACTCCTGTGATAAGGAATATAGATAATGAAAACTATGCTTCCCTATATCACTCAAATAATTAACCCAATCGTGAAAATGATGGTGATTCACCACTGTGAGCTGTCAGCCAAAGGAAAATCGAAACTCAAAATTAGTCACTAGGAGAGTCAGTAAAATACCCACTTATGATGGGCATTTTAGTGAGTAAAAGAAATCTGATGTCTGCTATGCATCTATGATGACTGCAGGAATTTTAGCAGAGAGCTTATTGAATGCTAAAAGGTATTGAGAAACCAAGCTTGATTCTTCCTTGGAAGACAGTTTGTAGTTTTGACACCAACTATGATCCACTGGATGAAACATAAGAGCCACAGTGAAAGACAAACATGCACACGATGAAAAACATTAACAAACCGCTGCCTGATGGTGGTGAAGTATTGCCAACATCAGAGACAGGGCAGAGAAGAGGAATTGGGATTTAAGAAAGAGGAGAGGGAGAAGAAAAAAAAAAATTGAGATTCAAATTAGGACCTGTCTACTGCCAGACAACACACTCAAGTCATCACTGACACAGATAATACAGTATAACAATTTACAATAAACAGAGGTGGTAGATGTCAAATAAGAAGTTTCTCAGAATGATGACACACACTTTCATCCCACCACTGTGGGTGAAATGCTCCGCTACAGCTATGATATGGATTCATGAGTCGTGTCAATCACCCAGTTGAGAGCTGAGGTCAGGTGTCAGAAGCTCAATATGCTTTTAATGAAATTTCAAAATCATTTTAGACCCATTTCACCTCTGTAAAACATTATACTGTAACAGATACATGAGTCAACAGCAAACAATACAATTCTGAGTCTACTAATACATCACAAGTAATGTTTTCTAGTACATGTGTGAGTAAGCAGCACAGTCATTTCACAAGTAGCATTCAGTAAGACTGTTTCCGTACGACTGCCCCCAATATGATGAAAATGTAAATGAGATCGAGTTATTGTCAAACAGGAAAATTCTATGGGTTATGGTAGGGAAGAATCTTTACACTGAATGGAAAGATGTACACACCTGACTCTCTGCAGTCTCCTTATCCTCCCTTAGTTGGTCCAAATCTGCATCACCTGGAAACATCAGGTACAAGAAATTAAATGCAGGAGTAGACTAGGTAATCTTGCTTTATTTTTGTGGTCACCTCAGAGAACTGACCTCAGTGCTACTAGAAATATTAGCTGTGGTCCTGCGTTAAGCCCCCTCTTACCTGAGGACTTGTTGATGGTTTCAGGCCCTGCAGCCAGGTCCATCTCCAGTCTCTGAACACGCTCCTGTAGATTAGCCTTTTCCTGCTCCAAGGCCTGAATTGTACCCTGCAGTGTCTTAACTGAGGCACTTTCCCCACACAGTACAGCCAGCTGTGAAGAAAACAACCCATGCTATTCAATATTGGAAAAACGTTATGTTCCTTGGATAAAATATTACGCTTTGCTCAAAAAACAATGTTATGATAAGCGAAATCACTCACTCAATGACAATTTACTAACAACAACAATAATACAGGCGCAAATTCAATTCAAGCAGTCATTCAATCTACAAGTCAAGATCTGAGGGTACACAGTTCTCAGTGTGCTTAAGTTCAAAACACGTTTTAAGAGGATGAAGGCATAGCAGATATTTTGAACCTGCAAGAAGAAATGTGTCACTAGGTTTGCAAAGGCAGCAGGGCTTTCTTGCTCACAATCTTCAAAGTTGCACTTTTAATGTTAGAAAGGTTGTAGGGTCTTTTCTTGCACTCAAAATGAAAGCTGGACAACATTTCTGACCTAGAAGTGACAAACGGGTTTTGCTGGGCATATCCAAGCACCGTCTTGAATATTCTAGTTCTCAGAGTCTGCTACAACAGCTGAAGAATCAAGTGGAAGTATGTGCTTCTAAATCTTTCTGTGCACGCTCACATAATCTGTCCTTGCATGCAAACCTTGAACTGCTTGAATTAATTTTGTGCAAGCACAACCGTTCTGTCAAACTCCCATACCTACTGACAATAAGAGAGAACCATCATGCATTCGAGTCTCACCTCGCTCCTCAGGTTTTCCACCTGCTGGTCCTTTTCTGAAATTAAGGCACTGTTTTTATGAACAGACTGTTGGAGGGCGGCCTTCTCCTTGTCAAACTGTTCCTTCAAGGTGCTTTCACTATAAAACACACAATACCAAGTAAGTCTCAGAGGTGCAGTACACAACCATTACAGGCAGAGAAAAACTGGCCCCAACTTAGCAAATTGTTTCTCGGCACATTTCCAACATTGAAATTCAGACTATTTACCTGAGATTTGGGGCCACTACAGACATTTAAAATTTGAGGAGACATACAGTATAGAATATTAAGAGCCCCCCCCCCCCCCGAGAGGTGATTGGTCAAAATATTTGGTATACTTTTGTACAGTCATTGTATTGAGTGTGGAAATAAAGTAGGAAATTCAGAGCCCAATGACAAAAAACAAACAAAAAATTAAATAAACATGCAAAATCAGCAGTGAAAGCACATACAAAACCGTTGGTGGGATGGGGCTGTAGGTTGAATTACTTTTTGTATAGTGAGAGGATGTATTGCTCTTTGCCTTTAGGTATTGTCACATTACACTTCAGCCCTACAAATTTTCGATCTGTTTCCCCGTTCACTTCTATTGAAGCCGTATTGAGCGGATGAGCTCAGTCGGCACAGGCTGAACTGTGTTTGGAAACCGATAAGTTATTCTAGCTTGGTTCTCCACCACTTTTAGCACATTATCACACTATCAGACTACAAACTGTAGCATCACTCTAACACACTGTTTATACTTTGATTTCAGATCAATATTTATTCGTTACCTGCATTATTATTTATTACGTGACATCGTTGTTTAGGGCAGAGTGCAAGGAGATTTTATTGAACGAAAACATAACGTGACTGTACCTTGCTTGTTCCTAAATATATGTGGTTAATATATTTGTACTATTACATGATGATGGCCACTATCACATAATATTAAAGATGTTAAGTACCTCAAGGCATTATTGGGCAGGCTTTGAAGGAAAGAACAGCATGACATAATATTCTCGTAAATACATTGCTTTAAGCAAGTGTCACAGAGATCAAAGTATTTGTGCTTATTTAGGCAACAGGATTTAAAATACTGGTGAATTTGCAGAATTCTGAGACACTCCCGCATCACAAAATGATAGTGTATTTGCTTACCTTTGCTTCAACCCTTTCAACTGTTTTTTAAGTTTTGAGTGCTCATCCTTGAGCTGGGGAAAAAAACAAAAACAAAAACAAAAAAAAACAGTGTTCAAAACTCGTGATGGTGAGCAGACCAAGAACACACAACGTTCTGATGCTTGTAGGTTTGTAAAGGGATTTTTTAAAACACAGATGTAAAGTGTTGCACCTTCACAAGATCACTCTGGCCTTTGTGATTGTTATCAAGCTCCTGAGTCAGCTTGTTGTTCTCATCTTGCAGAGCCTGCAGGGACTGTGTCTTCACAGAAACCGCTTCTTTAAGCTCCTCACTGAATGATACAAATGTTAAAATCATCGAAGAAATTCTGACAGCTCACGTAGACAACTTAATCGTTTGTAGAAACTCCCAAGTGTCTTGATTAACTGTAACCCACCATTTCCACCAAACTATTCAAATTTTAATTTGATATACCCACAAATGAAGGATATATACTCACATTTCCTGGCACAGACTCTTAGTCCTCTGAGTTTCTGTGCAAAGCTGCTCTTTCGATACATTCAGAGCCTCTTGGTACTTAGAGTTCTCTTCCTTAAATTTTTTTAGCTAAAACAATAATGACAAATATTTTAAAAGCTACAGCTACAAGACACATATACCAAATATTTCACTTTATTCCACTTCTCTCCCATATATTGCTCGATGAGACATTAGCATTTTCTCAGCAAAGACCCATCTCTTACCTGGGTCTCCCCTTCCTGCTTGGAGCTTCGGAGCTCTTCCAGCAAAGATTGGGCTTCATTCTTCTCCTGCATCAAACTGTCTCTCTCTTTTGTCAGCTGTTCGAGAGCCTCAGCACTCTTGTCAGAGACCTCTGTAGCCTAAACAGTGCACAAGCAGGGCATTTGTTAAGAACAACAGTTTCAAATCATGAGCAGCAAATGGTTGGTTGACGTCACCTAACGCCTAATGACCTCAACCAACCAGAATAAGAAGATATTGATGAAGATATTCATAATTGTTACCAATTGTTATTTAATAAATTAACTGCATGCTTAATGAGTTAGCCATCTTAATTACTGATTTAGAATCAGTTATCCAAATCTCAGTTCATTGCAATTTACAAGTACATTCAGGTTGAGAATTAATAAAATAAATATTCTACTACTAAAATAATTTATATATATATACTCTGAAATATTCTACAACCTGTGGCCTCAGAACGGATACTGACAACCCCTTCTGTAAAACGTCAGATAAGAATAAAACTGTTTAAGTGGTAGTCCTTTAAAAGGCAAACTATGTGGGACTATCTGAACAATCGTGGTAGAAAATGTGTGGTGTCCTTCCATAATCCCTGAAAGCTGCCTTCTACCAAGATATTTCATTATTTCAGTGTAATTCACCAGTCTGCTCAGAGAGATTCTGCAAGCACAAAAACTTACAAATTGGACTGATTGACATTGTAAAGCAGATTTTTGGGGCTATCATTTCTAAAAAAAACCCCAAAACTCTAGGTTTTTCCCCTTAGCATTAGTATGTGTGATTAAAACTAATTTCACAGCAATATGTTGAGAAATTTAAGTAGGCCTATTAAACAATCTAATGGAATATGAAACCCCATCAGATGGTGAGTGTGATAAAGATCACCTTAAACCTACATAATCACGTAACCCAGAAGAATTTCAGCCTTGTGATCAGATCACGTTATAAGCCCACAGGCAAAGGCTAGGAGCTAAGGGTAATCAACCAAGGTTAGTAAATGGAAGATGAAAGTTAGACACGAAAATAAAAGGAAAGGGGGAAAGGGAGACAAACCAGCAAGCATGCAGTGAGGAGGTCACATAGCCCCAGCCACTCTAAAGGAGTGTGTGTCAGTGTTTACTGCTGTAGGAGCAATACCTCAAGGTGCTTTGAAATGGCATTTTTTAGTTGGAACTCGAGCTGCCTGACTTGCTGGGCGGCAGCATCTCTCTCCACCTGCAGGGCATCCTTCTGAGCTGTAAGATTTGAGATGCTGGAGGAAATCTCTTCTTTCACAGCGGCAGAAGCGGATACCTCCATGACAGCATTCTGGTATTGCTTTTCGAAAAGTTCTTTGTCGGTTTGAAGGCCCTTGACTGTAACCTCTAGTTGTTTGTGGCTAGTGTGCAACTTCTCCAACTCTTCAAGGAGACCTGACTGTTCTGTGAGCAAATTTTCCTGGCTTGTGTGGAGAGAAGAAAAATCCTGCTCCAATTTGCACCGTCCAGCTAATAGGTCCTCCTTCTCTGTGGTGATCTCCTCAAGCTTTGATAATAGCTGTTCTTTATCTTCTATCAACTGACAAGTGTCTTGCTCTCGTTGCTTTAACTGTGTTTTCAAAGCCTCCACATCCACCATAAAAGACTTCTTTTGCTCATCAGCATTCTTAAGGTTAGAAGAAATGTCTTTATTTTCTTGTGTAACTTTGGACAATGTTTTCTGCAGCTTCTCAATTTGTTCGGAAAGACCATCCTTGTCAGATATTGCTACATTCCGTTCACTGGATGCAGCCTGTAGCTTGGTCTCAAGAAGGTGCTTGGCCTCTGACATTGATTCAGTCTGACATTTTAACTCCTGGATCTCCTGAAGCAACCCCTGGTTTTCTTTCTGCAAGGACTGCAATTTTTTGTCAGCCTCAGTCTGCGACGATTGCAGACGCTGACAATCTTTAGTAAGGTTATCAATCTTTTGAACAAATTCTAAATTGCCATTCTCAAAATCCATTTTAAGTTTACCTTGCTCTTTAACAAGTTCAGTTTTGCCCTTTTCAAGAATTTCAATATCAGAGTTACGTTTCTGCAGTTCATTTTGTAGGTCAGCCTTTTCTCGTTTCAAAGAGGTCATCTCTGCTTCGACCTGGTCTTTTTGGCGTTTGGTTTCCTCTAGCATTGTTGATAAATGAGACTTCTCTTGAATAAAGATGCCATTATCTCTGGAGTACCTGTCCAACTGATCCTTAATTGTTCGATTAACACCAGCTAACTTATCGCGCTCTAGAGAAAGAGCATTTTTCTCAGATATGGCTTTTGTGTGCTTCTCTTCTAATTCTCCCTTCTCCCCTGCCAAACGCTCATAATCCATTTTCTGCTGCTCTAGTGCTGAATCCAGGATCATCTTTTCTCTTCGTATAGCATGTAGAGCCATCTCAGTTTCAGAATTCTGAAAGTGAAATGTTTGCTTCTCTTGCTCAAAAGATGATAGCGCTTGTTTAAATTTCTCGTTGGACTGAGACAGTTGTGCTGTTGAGACTTGAAGCTTCTCCTTTAATTCTTCAATCTCTCGAAGAAGCGCTTCCTTCTCATTACAGACTTTTCTTTGGATCGCAAGTAAGTCTTCTTTCTCCTGCAGAAGGTGAAGCCTCTCAGAATCAGTCACCTGACTGCTTGTCTTGAACTCTTCCAGCATCTGGGCCAGTCTCATTTTTGAGGCTTTAAGTTCTTCACATTCACGGACAGAACTCTCTAAGTCTCTCTTTGTGACGTTGAGCTTGTTCTGGAGCTCCTCCTTCACCGTCTCAAGGCTCTTTTTATCCAACACAGCAGCACTGATTTCAGTGGACATCTCCACCTTCTCTTTTGTCAATGTTTCTGTGAGAGACTGCAGCTGGGTATTCTTCATTGTAAGATCTTCTTTTTCTAAGTTCAAGGATTTAAGTTTTGCCTGCAACTCAGCATTCTTAGCGTCAAGAGATTTTTTGGAATTTCTAGCAGCATCTCTCTCTAAAATTAGATTTTCCTTCTCACACGTGAGCTTTGACCTGCTTTCACTGAGGTCGTCTTCAAGCCGGTTCTTCTCTTTGCAGACATTTTCATAATCCTCATGTAGTTGCTTCTTTTTAGCCTCAATTTGCTGGATGTCCTGCTGATGCTTTAGGATCAGGTCAGTCTTCTCTGCATTTTGTTTTTGAAGCTCCTCAATTTGGGCCTGGTGTTCACCTTTAGCATGCTTCAGGTTTATGTTTTCAGTCTGTACTTCCTGAAGAAGATCTCTGAGCTTCTTCAACTCCTCGTTCAATGAAATCCTTTCTTCATCTGAGCGCTTGTTGTTGGCCAGTAGTTCTTCTTGATTTTTTGAAAGCGTATCTCTGGTTATTTGCAGTTCTTCATTCTGGACTGAAAGCTCCTGGTGACTAATCTCAAGGGCAGAGAGCTTAGTCTGCGCAGCTGAAAGCCGTTTCTCCAGTTTGCCTTTCTCAACCTTAACATCCTCACTTTCCTTACACATATTTTCCAGATCTAGACTCTGCTTTTCCAGTTTTTTGGACAAATGTTCAACATCATGCTTGTAGGAGTCAAGCTCAGCAAAAAGACACTGGGGAAATAAAGTTGAAGGAAAAAAAAAGGAGGGGAATATTTATACACACACACACACACACACACAGACAGGGAAAAGTAAGATGAATCCAAAAATAAACCAAGCAGATATGGACATAAGTAATATGCAATTGGAAAGGTTAAGCTGCAGAAGCATCAAAAATGGCGAAAGATCACACCACAGCTTACCCCACAATGATTTTCAAAAATATAAAGTGGAACATTTTCACTTCAGCCGTTACATTAAATAAATGTATTAATTACATTGACGTCATCACATTTGGCTGGCATATAAAACAGTGGAAGCTGGCTGCCAGAGTGCATGACTATGATCACTAGCAGTATCTTATATAAACACAAATTTGAATAATTATGGGGCTCCACATTGCACAAGTATGTTTTGTGTATAGCTATATATCTTTTTTTATTAAATGAACAATAAAAAACATAAAACGTATACTGTATAGGCTAACGTTGTCAATGAATGCCTTCCATGATGTAGAAATATACACAAAAACTAAACTGTTAAAAAGTGAAAATGTTCGACTTAAATGAAATATCAGGCTAATAAACAATGCTAGTAGGGGTACATAGCAAAAGCGGTTATCACCCCTAATGTGTGAAAGAAAATGTTAATCAATACCTAAAACATACATTATGTAAATCGTCAATAGTGATTAAACTTGAATTCAACTTGCATCCTACCCAGTGGATAAATATCCATTTAGCAGCCAGAACACAACTAGTTCAATCTTTTTTTTACTGCAAACAATTTCTTTGCCTTTTCCAATAACCATAAATTGTCTTAAAATACATTAAAGACTTCATTTTATCAGGTGTACCCCTGCAAGCATTCAGCCCATGGCACCATCCAATATTGAGCTAAGATGAATATAAAAAAATAGGTTATTAGCCTTAATGTCAGGGGAAATGACAGACATATCACAAATAATCTTGTAGGTTGGTACTCAAGAGTCAAAATGTTGTTGACAATAAACATTAATCACTAATATTAAATGAAGACAACTTTGGTGATGTTTTTGACATCACTTCATGATATCAACTATTCATCTACAAAAAGGATAGGTCACATTTTTCCTGATGATTTTCAATTAACAAACATAAGTAATAGGCTACATAAAAATAACTTTCCTTGCAGAAAAATTTTAAAAAACATGTTGATTCAACTAATGTTTCTGTACTGTTGAGGGTTTGTGCTTACCTGAGCCTGTTCCTTGTATGGCTGCAGCTCAGATACCAACTTCTCCAGCTCCTGGGTTTTGTCTTTGGAGAAGGAGAGCTCCTGCTTCAACTTGTCAGCCTGACTCTGCAGCACCTGGAGCTCTGAGGCCTGAGAG
The DNA here is from genome assembly GCA_011952105.1 of Coreoperca whiteheadi. Taxonomy (NCBI): domain Eukaryota; kingdom Metazoa; phylum Chordata; class Actinopteri; order Centrarchiformes; family Sinipercidae; genus Coreoperca; species Coreoperca whiteheadi. The sequence continues at coordinate 15,716,269 of CM022476.1, forward strand.
AACGACTTCTCTTGTGAGGCCTTCAGCTCCTCAACCAGGGTCTCACCCTGTTTAACAGTCTTCTCCTAGAAAACAGGAAATCAAAAAGGCAATCACTAATCACATTCAAGCAACTATCAACTTGCTTTGAAGCAGCCAGTGACTGAAGGACACATTTAAGTGAAACAAGTAGAACATTTTCTAATACGTAAGTATTGCAAATTTTAATATCTGTAAAACAATTTCTAAATCTTAAAGAATCTGACAAATAATTCTCAAACACAAAAACTTGTTTGTGACTGCTCTACAATACTAACCAAGTTAACAATCTTCTCCTGAAGGCTACTTATTTGAGACTGATGTGTTTCTCTGGTCTCTTTCAGCTCCTGTTCTTTGCGGGACTGTTCCTGCTGGAGTTGTTCATTTAAGTGTGCCACCTTCTCCTTCTCCTCTACTAGGTGACTCTGTAACTCCTCAAGCCTCCTGAGTGAGGATTAAGAAAAACAAAAAAAAAACAAACAAGAGAGGACATTTGAGGAGGATGTTCAGTGACAGGTTTGATAACTGAAAAATAAATTGACTACAACATGGAATAAAACAAAAGCATGATATTTGCATATTGATTCTAACATGTCAAAGGGAAATCCATTTTGACATGATTAGTATAATTTGTTTTAAGTGGAGTAATGAAGTAATATAGGAGCAGGGAATAATAAAGTGTGGTACCTTTCTTTTTGTATGAGGTCTTCATTCATTTTGGTCAGCTGTACTGAACTATCACCAGATGCCTTCATCATGTCTGAAATGTCATTTTCCAGCTTATTTTTGTCCTTTGAAAGCTGCTCAAGCTTATCATCAGCAGCCTTCAGCTTCCTCTCCAGCCCTGAGTAAAGACAGGTTTGTTCATAGATGGTAAGGTTAATATTCAACGAGAAAGGAAAAAAACATAACATAACAATAAAGTATACTTCTTACAAAACATTTAACATAAAAGAAACCGGTTCTTATGTTCTCACCGGCAAGTTGAGTTCTTAGAGACTCTGACTTTGTGGTCAGGGATGTGCACTGCTCTTCCTTCTTACTGAGCTTTTCAAGTGTTTCTGCAATAAGAAAAATGTTACATTTTAAATCCTAGAAGCCTTTGTAGACTGAAAAAGGCCAAATAGTAGCAGATGATGGGAAAACGATGGGAGGAAAAACATTTGACTAACAATTGCTTTTATCATCTACCTTGCATAGTTTTTGCTGATTTTGTCTGCTCCTCTGTGCTTTCAGCCAACTTCTGTTTCTGTGGGGAAAAATGCTTTTGCATCAAATTTTTGTATATGAATTTTCTGCAATCGACACATCTACAGGAGGTTTGTACAGCATATATCGATATATCGACGCAATTACTTAGTTTGTTCAAAGGGCACTGAACATGAACCCCCCCTGCCCCCCCAAAAAACAAAAGCGTGACTTCAATCCTAATGCAAAATATGTACTGTATCCATATCCAAAATTAAGCCATATGCCTCACCAGGCCTCCAAGCTCCTGTTCCAGGGTGTCCTTCTCCTGCTGTACAGTGGTCAGACTCTGCTGTAAAAAGAGGACTTCTTGCTGTCGGCCCTCCAACTGAGAACTCAATTCACTAACCTATAGCACATGTCAAGTAAAAAATACAGTGGACTAAAGAATGAAAGCAAACCGCAAAGAAATATGCACATCAAAACAAAATATTCACAAAACAAGGGCTGACAATCATTATCTGACAATACCATACTAACCTAACAGAAAAAATAAGGAAACCACTGAAAAAACATGAGACACACTGAAAAGTAGAGTATTAAAATGGTCATGAATAAGCACCCACCTTTGCACCCTGGTTGTTTCCTTGGCTCTGAACCACCTCTAATTGACTTTTCAGGGTCACAAGCTCCTGGTTACCTTGTGCTACTTGGCTGCGCAGAGCCACCATTTCTGCCATCTGCTCTTTGGTTTCTCGGTCCTTGTCCTGGGCCTGTTGTGTCAACATTGCTTCTTTCTCCTCAAGCTCCTTTACCCTAAGTTCAGCAGCATGAAGCTTTCCAAGAACATCCTCCATCTCCACAAGGTGCTGCTCCTCTGCTTTTTCTACGTTGGACCGTAGGGACTCCTCCAGTCGCTCCTTTTCCTCAGTCAAAGACAACAGCTGTACCTTCAGTGCCTGAGTCTCCTGAGTCCAAACTGTGGCCTCATCTTCATATTTGGCTCCAGCCTCCTCTAGAGCCAAACTGTGCTCTAACTTCAGCCTCTCTAGTGCACTTTTGGTTTTTATATATTCCTCTGTCTGGGCACCTGCGCCTTTGCTGAAGGACACCTTCAGCTCCTCCATGGCCTGCTGGTGAGAGGCAGCGGCAGACTCCAACTTGGAACGCCAGAGTTCAATACTGTCAGCATTCTCCTTCTCAGCCTGGCTTAAGCGCATCTGCATTTGCTCATTGTCACCAGAGAGCCTTACAGCTGTAGCCTGAAGCTGGGCAACTGCCTCAGTGTGGGTCTTTTCTTGAGCTTCTAGCTTCTCCTTGTATTTAGCCAGCTCCTCTTGCTGCTTAGCTTCTTGGGATGCCAACTGATCCCTCAGAGAGTTTATCTCTTCCAGAAGGGGAGAAAGAGTAGAGTTTGAGTCCTCAGAGCCCTGCTGGGTCCCAAGACGCAGCTGCAGGTCAGCTACCTCTCTTGTTCGCAGTGAAAGGTCCCTCTCAAGCTCCATAATACGGGATCTTTCCGACACAGTAGCAACCTTTAAAAGCAGAAATGTTTTATTCAAAAATGTGTCCCAATCTGACACACTGAACCACTGTGCACTAAAAAAAAATGTTAGGGACTTAATCATACTTTACTGTTACTGAAGAAATAAAAGAATGATTCATAATCTGCAATAATATATAACAAAGCACTTGGTAATAGTAATACTCAATGTTTTCTGACAAAGAAACTGTTCAATTAGCTTGCTCAATGAGGGCATAAAAATGACTGATCCCAAAAACAAGGCGTTATACTGACCTCTTGTGGCTATAAAGGATATGGTCCAAATAATGGAAGTGAACACTGAAAGCATGTATGGCGTTATAGCAGTGTGTAGACATTTTCCACCATCCATTATACTAAAACGCTTAATCACTGAATTAATGCTATTATTCATGCCATGACTTAGGAGAGGTATGAACTAAGAAAAACCCTCAGGGAGCATTGACATGTTCCATGATTTCTATTTTAATCCGACTCCAAATCTACTATTTATTCTAATGTTCTCAAATATGCATCTTTTTGTTACTTAAATTTAATATATAGCTTGGTTAAGAAAGGTGAATCATTTCATCAAACTCAACATTATTTTGATAAAATAACTGTCAAAAGAAAACCTGTAGAAACTATGGTCTTCATCCTCACAATACTATTGAACTATATTTTTCCTGATACCCCTTAAGACTATAATACCCTAGGGCAACACAAGGATACATAGTCTGGGAGGTGGAGCAGATTTTAGACTAGCAAAATGCAAGGACACCAAATAAGCAGGACAAATGAATGCTGGGAAGGACTGGAGAAGTAAAACATAGGATAACTGAGAAAATGATTAGCTGAGACAGGGAGATGTTTGTCTGTCTGGTTAAGCAGTGATACTAGTAGAGCAAGAGTGAGTTAAGATTGAGTAACTTATTGGAAATTAGTACGAAGTAAGAAGCTTTGAGTAGATCAATTTAAATGCGAGGGAAGTTAATATTTAAAAAATGGTTACAAAATTAATCTGCAGCTAAAGCCACAAATTAGGATGCTTCGTTTGTAAATCTAACGTTGCGAAAGATGGAATGTTTTGAGAATTTAAATAAACCTAATATATGTATTAGTTTATTATTTGATTTAATTTGTTTGTTGTAAAAGCTCCAGCTACCGGTCGCCACCTCTCTGTAACCCCTTACAAATTGTTTGGCCACTATTCCTGGCCCAGGCCCTCTTTTCCAACGCAGCACACTGCAGAGCGGAATTCATTACCCTAGTGTCTTCTAACTCTCTTTGGAGTTTCTCAGCTTTGGTCTTTTCAAAGAGCAGGCTCTGTTCAAGCTCCTTAATGTGGGCATGCTCCAGTCTGGTCTGCGTCTGTTAGTAAACAAGGGGGAGAGGAAGAGAACACACCAGTGCCACCATCACATGCCAGCCCAACGCAGACAAAGATGGAGGGAGACAGGGAAGAGGATGAGAGGAAGGAGGGGTTTGGACAATAACAATGGTGATGGTGTGCGTGTTTGTGTGTGTGTGTCTTTGTGAATGAGTATTTGGGGGTGGGGAGCAGTAGATGAGTGGAAATGGGAAGACACCCCATGCAGAACTTTCCGGCTGCACCATAAACAGCACAGGGAATTTTGTGAAAGACTCCGTGGGAAATGCAAGACAAGCAGCAAAAGACTGTTACAGATGTGCAGGATGAGTACATTGATGGGGGCAGTTTAGAAGTACCCATGCAAAAGTAACACCTGGTGAACAAAGCACATTGATTGTTATGATACATAGAAATTTTGATAATGTGTGTCAAGCCAGCAAGTAAAAATTCACCACATCATTGAGAGAAAGCAGTGATGGTTGTTTCTTGGGCTCTATACTTCGTCATGTTTGAGGTCAATGCAGTATATCATACAAAAGATATCTAATGTTGTCATATTGATTTAACAATAGAAACATTACTATAAAGACATTTTTCTGCATTGATTGTATTTTCAGCTAAACCCACATCTACATCTTGATTTTATAAAAAGCTAAACTTATAAAGCCTGTTGCATTATCAATACCCCCAATGCTTTCTCTCTTTGGTTATAAGGCCATTGTCCACACTGCATATAGTAAGTATTTATAAGAAACCACCAGTTATCAGACCACCATGTGCAGGATTTGTGACTTAACAGACTTGTAATTTGTAACTTAACAGAGATCAATCAGTAACACAGAAGCATGTCGGGCTGTAGAAACAGAAAGGATTCCCATTTGACTTCTTGATATTTTGTACTATGAATGAACTGAAGTATTTCCTGGCACAATTTTGTGCTTCTAGTCTTACCCAGTGCATTTTAACTTAAAGGTTCAATTTAAAAAAAAAAGGGGAATAGCACCAATTTAAAATGTTATGCCAGTGGCCCATCTCAGGTCATACAACATTAGATCTTCCATGGACACAACCTGACAAAATGAACTGTCATGTCTAACGAAGTGACTGATGAACCACATTCAAAGGTAATGAATGAGGTGAGAAGGATGTGATAAACTATAACAAATAGATTTTATGGCTCACTGCAGTTTCTGGGTACTTCAAATGTGAAAGTATATTAAGACACTGTATGCGCCCACTGTTCATTCTTAGTGGAGTATGTATAAGCTGTAAATGTTGCCTGGCACATCTATCTTTGTATAAAAATTACATCTGAATTCTTAAGTGTTATTCCCCTTTAGTTTCAGTGGACAAACTGAATTCAGGTCTGTGACTGGGCAGTGGAATGACAAGGGAGCATCTCCAGTGGTTCCATGCTGAGCACTGGACCAACATGAAAGACGAGGACGGGAAGGAAGAAGAAGCAATAACATCATGTCACTGAACAGGGAGGCACTGAGGGTTACAGCACAACATTAGTACACCTTCAGCGGCTTGAAACAAGTCAAGCATTTTTGAGTTTAACCTATTCAAAGAGTTTTGTTGGTGTATTTCAAGCTGCATGCAAGTTTTTAATATATCCACAGCTGTGAGTAAGTAATAAACTGTTAGTATACACGTTAAAAAGAAGATAAACGGATATTCTAACCCTGTAGCCATCATTTTAAACATCTATTTTGAGCTTGGATGCCTTCAGGGTAATTGAGATGGTCCCCTGTGTAGCACTGTGGAATAAATAACAAATCCTTTGATCAGATATGAACACAGATACCACTGGGCCCCAATACTCTGCATACTTTAACTTGGGATTAGAACATGACTCACTTGAGAAAAAGACAATGAGTAATCAGAGCCTACTGTATTACATTACTGTGAAATGTTATGTGAAAAAAAAGCAAAATGCAGCCTCTTTCGTAACCATTCCCCTAGCTTTCATAATTAACTAGGGCAATTGTTCATCTCTCCATAATGGGTAAACATTAATTACATTTTCTGGTGAAGAATTCCTTATACAAGAGTTCAATATTAATAGGCCATGGATATCAGGCTTGGTTATGTATTTCTGTTTTGGGCATAGCCTGGCCTTGTTATCAAAGCCAGAGACTTCCGGCACCATTGGGTGCATTTGACAGCCCATCATCTAATGCAAAATGAAGCCAGTATCAAACTGACCATGCAAACGTGCCTACTGAAACTGCAGAGTGGGTAGTTTCTACTGCTAACATAAACGAGAGACAATGCAAATGCTCTGTCTGGACTCAACTATAGCTCTGTGACAAGGGACACCAGTTAATCTCATGTAATATTAAATCACATTTGACCTGCACCCAAGGAGACATGCTGATGTAAACAACATTTTTTAATCATTTTACATTCATGATATGGTCATAGAGCACCTGCTGCTTCTAAATTAATATTCAAATTCTGCTTTAAATCAGTGGGAAAACTGTCGAGTTAAACATCCCTGTCAATTTATTTAATAGAAATTTCTGATTTAATATTATTGCATTGATTAATGTTTTGTTTTTCAAACACCAATTCAATAAAATGTGTTGTGCATTTACCTCCAGGTCTCCTTTGGTAATGCAAGCTTCCTCTACGCGGAACTGAAGGTCCTCCACCTTCCTGTTCAACAGGAAAAAAAAATTATCTTGCTGGAGCTTTTTTGTTGTTGTTTTTGTTTCAACATAACTGGAAATCTAAATACCTCTAAATACAATGATCAAGCGCAAGGTTAAGCCAACTCAGGCACAAATCTTTCCTCATGACTTTATAAGACTTTAATAGTAAAACAGCATTATGACCGTAGCTGCCATTTTCTGTCTCAACAAACTGACCCCTTAAAATTAAAACATTAGATACCGACATACTGTCATGGTTGAGTGTGTCATAACTCTGCAAATCCTTACCTACGCTCCTCCTCTAGCTGATTCAACAGCTCTACTTTGTCTTTGTCTGCAGCTTCTACCAAGGCACGTAACTGGTCCATCTTAGCCTCCATCTTCAGATAGACAGACATTTGACAAAAAAAAAAATAAAAATCAATATAGATGAGGCATTTAAAGCTGGAGTATGTGATTCTAATCCAATACACGTTTTTTTTGTCAAATTCAGCGAATATCTTCTCACAGTCCGCTAGCTGTCCATTCAGTGTGTGCGCTGAAAAATAATTCAGCCGTTTGTAACGTTACACAGCCCTGGCTCTGTAAATGGGGAAATACACATGTGTGGCTTGGTCCGCCATGACTTGTGTGTCAGGTAACGTTAAATGACTTGCCCACGGACTGGAGCTGGTTTGCTGGCTCTGGGAAACGTCTCGTCCTCTCTGGCTTTTAGCTTCGCAGAAGCAACTGTAGGGACAGTCTGCTAACCCACAATCTAGCTAACCTTAGTTACATTACTTGCTTTGACGTTGTGTGTGCTATGGTATTTGTCATGGTATTGGATTTCTCCTGAATCGCATACCCCACCTTTAAGAGGGACTCTAATTCTAGTTTAGGATCAACAGGAGGTTCATGCTGAGCGTTATTACTAAACCACCGGTTGACCTGACCTGCTCCTGATCATCCCTGAGCAGGCTCATTTCTTGCTCCATCTCTCCAACATGGCTAGTGGCCTTGGCAACCTCAGCTCTCTCCATGTCCCTCTCAGCCATCAGCTGCTCAATATGCTGCTGCTTCTCCTTCAGTGCCTCCTGCAGAGCTGTGGTGCCTGAAATCTTACGATTATACCGCGACGATGTCTCTGTTAGCTATGGAGGCAGAATACAAGCATGGTCAGCCAGATGAGTAATCACAGCATAAAAAATTAAAAATGATGAGTACAACTTTCTAAAAATTGTTGAAACTTAGTCTCACCAGGCCTGTGCGGCTGGGCTTGGCGCTGACAGAGGATGCCACAGAGCTCATGGTACTGATGGAGGAGGCACTAGGGCTTCGCTTTAGCCCTGATGGTGTGGCCACTACTTTCCGAACTGTTGTTTTTGCTTTGGCTGGCGTGGTGGAAGGGAAACCAATGCGTGTGACTTTGTGCACTGGAGCAAATAAGCCATACTTTGGTTGGCACTGAAAATATCTGGGGACAGATAATGGAATCCACTCATGATAGTGAAAGTCATAGTATAACAACACTTCATTTAGTGATGTACAGATCCAGTGGCTTTTGTACCTTGTGCCTGCCACTGCCCCGTCATTTTTTCCTAAGGGCTCATCCAATTCCACACCACACCACTCGCCTTTGGCAAAATCTGTTTCTCCAAGGAAACGTACCACTCCTGCCTTTGTACCACCAACCTGAGAAGAAAACACTGAACATCAGCCAACATTTAACATCCTCAACAAATAAGAGAGGCCTAAAGAACAATCAGCTTTGCCTGGTAATAAACCCTGAGTGATAATTCCATCAAAGCAACAGAAACACACATGTACCAGCTTTGAACAGAATGACACCAAACTGTCAACATGAGAAACCGAACATGTTTTTTCTTCCCTTTCAATTATTTGAATGCACAGCTGCAAGGTTTACACTACTAAATTTGGTAGTGGTGAGCGCATTTCTTTACATAATGTGCTACACAGCCTCCTGGCTAAGGAAAAGGTGGAAAAAACGGAAATCTCCAGCATGCTCTGTGCAGCGACCCACGCACGATCTCCTCTGCTGGTGTACGCGCACCAATTTATGTATCCATACTGGCGTCAACCGAGCTCTTGTCCATGTAGTAAATGCCATTGATCTCTGACACTGTAGTGGGTACTGTGGACCAGTCCACAAAAAGCACATGGGAAGGTTGCTGTAGAAGAAGAAAAATGTGATTGTTCTTGGTTAAAACTTTGATCGCGGCATTTTTAACTTGCTTTTATGTTCTTATGGTCTTTATAAATACCTTGCTTATCTGATTATCGGTGTGTTTAGGAAGGAGGTGGAAAAGGAAGCGATTGGGTTGGGGTTCCCACAGACCAATGGGCCAATCATCACCAAAGAGCTGCACGCAGTAAGTACGGCCGCAGAACCTGTTTCAAATTTTTAAGGCCCGGCTAGGTCCGCAATTACATAAATGTGGAGGATTTGCGGAAGCAACCATATTTCATGTGTTAATTTCTCTGCGATTACTACATTGACGAAGAGGAGGGTTCCGGGAGTCATGTGTTTCTGATGCTAATGTTGCTAAGACACAAAAGGTACAATTTTAGAGTTCTGTCACTTTGGTGAAATATCCAGAGAAGATAAAAATTATTATAGGTAATGTAAAAAACTTTACCAATACACGGTCGCCCATCTTCAGTTCCCTTTCACCCTTCTTGACCGATCCAGTGTCTGAGAGGTTGGAGACAGATTCGCTGTTTGTACGTGCAAGGTTGGAAGATGGTGTAGCTGGCGTAGCTGGTGTAGTGGAGGAGGCCTTCTTGGCTGCCGTAGTAGTTGAAGGTAATGCTGATTTTGTGGCTACACTACCAACTGAAGGAGTGGGCGATGAAGCACGTGAGGGCGGTGCAGTCTGAGTTCCATTAGCCTCCCCTTCTGTGCGAGACAACTTGGATGGGCGGGTAAATATTCCTCGAAGGGCTTCACACTGGAAGTAGCGCACCCCTGCCACTGACCCGTCATTCTTCCCAATTGGCTCATCTAGAACAATCCCTGCCCACTGTCCTGGGGCAAACTGTGCCTCTCCCAAAAACTGTATGTAGCCTGGCTTATTCCCATTCACCCATACTCGCTCTCCAATCTGGAAGTTCTCCCCAGCACCCTCGGCATCTCCTCCAATGGCATTTGCAGCTGTTTTGTCGGCCGCAGCAACTTTAGCTCCCGCTGAAAAATAAGGAAAGAGAACGAGAGCAGAGAGAGGTTTTTCCAAATCCATTGAGTAATTGACTTGTTTGAGAAAGACAAATGTCACAAAACAGTCACTTGCCTGACATGATACTGAGAGCCCCTCACTGTAAACCTAAGCTAAGTAATACAAAAAACTAAGCTTCGCAGAGTTTTCCTAGCTTTCTTTGAGGAGGATCATGTAGCACTAGTCTATCTAATTTCATTGCTCCCGAATCAATACAAGCCTGTAGAATAATTGAGATCATATTTAGTTTTTTTAATTTATAGAATTTTGTTGTAGTAAAACACCAAACAGCCATTAGACTCTATAAGATAAACATGAATTACGCTCTCTGTGATGTGCTACAATATATATGATCACACAATATAGTCTTTTTCTATTTGTCAGGTAATTTCTTTTGTCAGAGGAATGCACGAGTATATAAAAGTGACTCAAGCAAGTGTCTTAAATGCCAAAAGCACTTAACCTTGCTTTGTTAGATCCACCACACTTCCCTTTAGACTTATTTTTCTCCTAGCAGTTACATATTTAGCTTGGCATAAAGAAAACAAGAGGTTCCCAAACTTACTGTTTATTAGGATGTTTACTATGCTCTCACATCCGTTCTGATTTAATGCAACCTAAAAACGCTGACTAAGTGTATTCAGGAAAAATACCAAAGTGGGTCTCCCGCTATATAGCCCTTGGGAAGTGAGATAAAATTGCTGGTTAGTGTGTCTCATATTTTATCTAGAATTGTCTGGACCATTTTATCAGTTCTATCCATCCAATGAAATTGACCACCTTGTTTAGCTGTTCTGGCTGACGCTACTGTACTAGCCAAAAGACTACTGCATGAACCTATAGAAAACTGTTTAGCTACAAGGTGCTACAAACTGAGCTGTATCATGACATAAACTGGGCACCATAAGTATCAACCAAACAACCCCTGGCTACTGAACATTCAAGGGCAAAAATAGCACTGCCAAATCTTCACCATAAGTTGTAGCTGTACATGGCAAGAGTCTTACCTGTGCTGGGATTGGTCTTGGGGGCTGCTGTGCCAGATGGCTTGGCAATCTTACTGGGCACTTTGATCCCACTGGGCTTGGCTGTGCTCATGTTTCCACCTGTGATCTGTTAGACCCACAAGGCTCGTGTCCGTCCGTTTGTACAGACTGACCCCGGACCATCAAAACAACCGGTTGCAGCTCTGTGATGGCGAAGTAGTTCTCTTCGCACCAAAACCAATTAAACAAAAAGAAAAACCAGGAAAAGGGAGGAGGGAGAAAAAGTGCTACTCACAAAAAGAACCCTGTTTGGGGGGAGGGAGACAGAGAAAAAAAAAAGTTATTTAGGTTTACTCAATTATATGTTTTACTAAACGCTCAAATTACCACTGTTAACAAGAACTGTAATTATTTAATCAAGTTAATTAATAATTTAGGCAAAAGTACTATTTGCTGACTTTTGCTACCTCTAATTCTGCTGTGGGTGGCACTAACAACAATATAACTAAGTTAACTAATAAATAGCAAGTACAGATATGCCCTTAAGACATGTTCATTGACTTTGTTTTTGATGCTCTGTTAATGGAGGCATTTTGTTTCTGTTATGACAACAAGCTCCTCAGCATTCACCATGTCACAGTTAGACCTAAAAATACCCCGTCAAAGGCCAGACGATATGCAGTCCATGTTACTGCCATCATGAACTCCTGAATAGCTCTTCATCTATGACCTTGACCACAAAACACACAGCACCACAAACAGTCTCTCACTCAATCTATCATTCTGGAATATAAAACCATGTAAGTCTGGCTGGCAGCTTTTTCTAAAACAGGATTACTGTAGAAACAAGACCACCACCAACAGCAGATTATCCTGTTTGCCAGATTACCTCGCCACAGAAAACGACTGGCTGAATGTACTAGTGTTACGTTAATTGTAAGGCAACCTTGAGGGTCCTGAAAGGCGCCTCGAAATAAAATGTATTATTATTATTATTACTATTTAAACATGGTCCCCTGTTGTTAGTAGTTTGACAATATGACTGAGCGTGGCATCGTGAAAGATTTATGTACACTTATTGCCTTGATTCATTAAATCAAACAAGAACAAAACTACTGACAAAATACTGACAACCTTTGAGTTTTAGGCTAATCTACTGTCAGATCAGTATCATCCCAGCCTATTTCAGTGGAGAGCTCCATCACACCAACATGATCTCCGCGGAAAACATCAAGTCTACAGCTTGATTGTGTGCCCACATTCAATAAAAGCGAAACTACACGCAAGCAACCTAAAACAAGGATGAGCTGCTTTTATAAACATGACCCAAGAACTACTGCAATGTGTATGTGTACAAACATGCCTCTATTATGAAGCCATATTACATCCTTACAATTGGTAAAAACTATGAGATTATAATATCAAGGAATATGGTTTAATTATTTTTTGTCATTAGCACAATCATTGATTGCAAATGCTTGCAGGATCCTGCGGCAATGTAATAAAAACGTTTTGAATGTTGTAAGAGGGTGCTTTTTTGGAAGTTATAATAATTCTTAAATCATTTAAAATTCTGTTACAGTGAAATACACCTATAAAATATAAAATCAACTAATACGCTTCTCCTGCAAAGTTAAGCTGTTTTGAGTCCGTGTTAAGTCAGCCAAGATGCTTGACCTTACACAGGGCAGAAATTTTCTATAGACCTTGTTCACCAGTGTCACACAAACATACCTTTCATTCCTGAAAGGGCCAAAGAGCTACAGTATGTAGGTTCACCAAAACAAAGAACACACGCTGTCCAACACCCTCCTAGATATTTCTCAGCAGAAAATAAAGGGTGGCCATCAGAAAGCAACGACCTAGTTCAAATGCAGTGTTCCAGTTTTCTCCCGCTGTGCCTTTGAATGATACTGATTAGTGCCCTCAAGTCAAGAGGAGGACAGAGAAAGAAAGCATCTCAATGGCTGAAGACTGCATGGTGGAAATCAGTCACATAAAAATAGCCTATATGTGACCTTCTAAATCTTTAGTAATTCATTCTGCACAAAAAATAAATAAAGGGTCACCAATTTGATCAATATCTAGCACGATTGATCCATAAGCCTGTGGAATATTAGTGTTTCTAAATATCATATGCATTATGTTGTCTTAGTACACCACCAGACTACAACTATCTTGTGAGCATTAACAGGGGATGTTTGAGCTCTGATTGGTGAGCTGAAGCAGTCAGCTGAAAATTATCCACTTAGTCTGGAGAATTTCCCACTGCAGTAATGGTAATCTTTTGCCACTGACCCTCACTCTAATCTGAAGCTAGGAAGAAAGCCAAATACAAATGTTTTGCAAAAGTTTAAAGGGTATTAATATGCAGATGCACTAAATAGTAAAATTCTTAAATAGATTAAACTCATTTAGTACTAGGCTACCAAAACCCCATTTAGTCTGGTTTCATTTTTCTTCTGATGTAAAACAACCAAATAGAAACAGGTAGATGGCAGCCTGTAAAACAGAACAGAGATTTACTATACTTCTCCAAATGACAGCATTAACATAATCAGCTTCCGTGTTGGTAATGACAGAAGTTTATGTGCTCAGAATCTGTCCAAGCAACGGACATGAACAGTATGGACACACTTTGTGAAGATTTCACTCCATCATCAAACGCACACTAACTCCATACAGCGTAAAAAACAAAATGAATCTGCAGATTAATATCTTCATAAACACTGCTACATAGTTAACTAGCTGACAGTCCAGAGTACCATACTTACACCCTACATGTTTTAATGGAGCATATCTTACCGACAACAGGAGTGCAAAACCACTTATGATACAGATGTTAGCTGAATCAGATTGTATGTTTTTTTTTAAATAAGTCGAAACTCTTCATCCATTTAAGACTCTCAAGTATTTATTAAGCGATGAGAGGGTGTCAATGGTTACACAAACCAGTAGGCTTTCATTCCAGATTGTTTTTTAAGTAGGCTAATATCAGCCATTGACATCAAGAATATTGAACCAAGTACAAACAGGTTTCCTTATGTTTTTACAGCAAGCCCAGCTGTGACTAATTGGTCCAAGCCCTAGCTCCTGAGGGAACCCTCTCAATTTCTCCTTCACACAGAGAGCAAGCAGGGCATTATTTTATGAGATTTGTAAGCCTGATACAATAACCTTACAACTAGTTTACACCAAAAACGGAAACAGTCCTACACTGTTATTTTTGTCATCACAAGTCGAGGTCTGGTTCTTCCTTTTTGAGGAAACATCTGCTGGGATGATTATGTAGCCCCTTGCTCGAACTAACAGAGGAAGAAAAGCACCAACAGGACATAAGCACAGAATAAAAGACATAAGCATCCTGCGTCCTCAGTGTCTGTACAGATTCACCTGTTCTCAATTAAAAACCCTCTTTGTCTACAGGTGGACATTGAACCTACCTTACAGCCAGTGTATATCAACACTGCCCTGTCCTACACAGATTCTGGCACTTACAATTGTGCCCAGACATAAATGAGACCTGAAATAATAAAATATCCACACAAATCCACATCATGCTTTCACATTTCTTGAGCTTAAATTCCATACTGAGAAGTTCAAAGACTAGTAGAAACAAAAATACAGGAATGTCAAAACTCCAAGTGGTATTGCTTTTGCAATTCCTAAGACCGAAACCCATCAAAGCTTTAGTCATGTCAGTCAGTCCAAACAAGTCAAAGTGTCTTTTGTCTGAAACAGAACGGCTTAATCATAAATGCCTAAGTCACACCTTAAAAACCTAAAAACTGTCTAAAGGCTCCACTATCGCACATCTGCTTCACTGACATATTGCGCGGTGTGCATGTGCAGTTAAACAAGTTATCCTGAGGTCTAGTAAACGCATTGGCCTTTTCACCTCTAACTGTAGCAACAGTTAACGTTAACGGATTGAGAGCTGTCGATGAGGTGGCACATCTGGTAAGAGTGGAGCCTGTAAAAAAAGATATATGTATATATATATATATATATTCCATGTGGGCTAACTTAACCTACTAACTAGTTCTACTTTTCTGGCGAGATAATTTTCCTTTTATGGTTAGTTATACCGGTAAGTACATCCACATGCTCAGACATCGGAATAACCCACTGACCGACCACTGCCGCAAGCGAAGCGACTGAAGCAAATGCCAGAAGTCCAAAAGTATCCGCAATGTCACCGAAGCTCCAGTAGGGCACTCTGCTGAGAGTCAGCATAACAAATTGTTAAATATTAGGTCACCTGAAAAGATATAATTTTGTTGTAATAGCAGTCCGTTGACTGTACGGTCGCCTGCCCGTCTTAAATGAATCCCCGGCTGTTATCACGATAAGAATAGACGTGATTAGTTGCTAAGTAACGTTAGCAGTGGGGCCCGGTGGTCAGGACCGAGAGAAGGGCTGGTTAGCTAGCTAGCTTACGTTAGCTGAACTAACAGCTCAAGTAACGTCTACACTGCCTGAACAACTTCCACCTTGCCTTTAGCTTCATAGTTTATCAGCAGCAAATGGACAAGCAAGTTTACGAAAATACGTGTTCTCGGCGTGGGCGAGCTAACGTTAATACTGACCTGCTATGTTTCTGTACAGCCTACGTCTTCTGAGGAAAAAAAATACACAGCTATCGAGCTAAGTGGAGAGCCACGACGACTAGTGCTCGGATTTGTATCTAACGTTACAGTCTACGGATCAGACACGGGCAGGCGCAGCCCAGCGTACGAGCTGTCTGTCCAACGGCCGAGAGGAACAAAGATGATATGTTCAGTCAGATGGAACACTCCCTCACTTCTGAGAGAGCAAAACGACTTCCAGACAAAAAACGTTACAATTGGGAAATCAATGGGAGGCACAAAATTCTAAATACATAATAATAAATATTGTGCTGGCACGGTACACGTTTGTACTGTGGAGCAGTGCAACTCTTATGATGTCAAACAAACGAAGTTATTATTCAAGCATAAGACCTTTGCCAAAGGAAAACTTGCAAGTAGAGAAGTAAGCTTGCTGTAATCAAGCATAACCCCCATTGTTAGGGTTGGACCAAGTGAAAAACCTGCTTTATTGATCTTAGACTTTTGAGATGGGATTCCAAATTATGATCATGGTAACATAGGTTTCACATTACATCTCAATTCTATCTGAAAAGTTGTAATTGTGCAAATAAAGTCAAAATTCTGGGGTAAAGCTGAGCAGAGAAAAAAATATCTCTAAATTCCAAGATAATGTCAGATTTTTTACTTAAATTTCAGAATTTTTAATATAAAGACAGAATGTAAAAGTATAGTTTAAAATCCTAAACCTACAGCTTCAAGGTGATAGCTTTAATATAAAATGCGTAGACACCACATGACATTGCATGGGGTCAAATAATTCTGTCCTCTTGATGTTCTCCTAAATTCAGCACACCCAGACACATGAGCTTGTGTATGCATGTATGTAGGTGTGTGTGTGTGTGTGAGTATTCAGTATGCATGTAAGTGCAAGTCCTCAACAAGTCTAAGCACAAGCATGCTGCATGCTTGCAAATGTTGGTGTGTACTGTATGTACTAATAGTTTGGAATACTGAGTCATAAGAAACATGATTGACATAATATTTACTATGATGGCAAATTCTCTTAACTCTGAAATTAGAAATACCAATTTTCCTTCTCCAAAATTATTTATATTTAAAATTCCTCCCAAATGTATAAAAATAGTATTTTTCCCTATTTTCAGCCTAAAGAAAACCCACCAGGCAACCATTTTATTAAAAGCATGACTGACTCAGGTGCGTAGCTATTCACTAGTCGAACATATTGCTTCTTTAATGTTGTTTTAAATCTGTATTTGAACATTTTATGATGCCATTTTGCTGGCAGACCAGTTTGAAATGAGAGAGTTAACTTTATTTCAGCTGTGATATGAATCTATTTGATGAATGGTATAATAAAGAAATAACGTAGACCACATAGCCCAAGCTTTCTAATGTCATGGCAACAAAATGAAAAGTGATGTAGTGCAGAGTTTCAATAATATGCAATTTCATCTGCAATGTGCATCAAAAATCAGCAGGTGAGCTGATTATAGTAACAGAGGGTCAACTTGTTCACTAAGCTCCATTAAAGATGGCTAACAATCAACTATATACTGGTAGCTCACCTATTTGGCCATCTGATCTGTCAGCCTCAAAATAAAATTAAACCCACATCTAGCCTTGGCTGCCAGACGAAACAACGCAGTGAAGCAACTACAAGCATGTTTACTTAAATGATTTTAGAGCAATTCAAGTAGGACAAAAATAGAAAAAGCCATGACAACACCATATTAAAATTAATACAAGTCAGGAAATTACCATTTTACAAATTTTACAATAAAATAAACCGCACGAGTAACACTTGCTACAAAAAAACTGACTAATTGGTCAAAACCTACAAACAATTGCTGTTGCAGCAGCCCTCAATGCCCCTCCCTCATTTTATGTTAACAGATCAAATGTATATACAGCACAGACATTCAACTTGGTACAAAATAATAAACCGCTAAAAAACATGCTTGATAGGATGGTCATGAAAATGAAAATATAACTTTTTGCTTTAAAAATATCCAAGTATCTTTGTGTTCCAAATCAAGATAGTACTTTTTTATTTTTTCTTAGCCAAATTTCGAGGGGAACTCTTAAGCAAGTCTCTGATCCTAAGGTAGGTCCCTGTGGCTTCAGCAACTTCAGTGAATTCTGGTGTATCTTCAAATGGAACGATGCCAGCTGCAAAGTTGCTTCGATGAGGAACAGCTATTATCTTCTCTCCATGCTTAGGAGAAGCACAGTTACCAGCACCCCCATTAGGGAAATCTGGATCAGGACTCTGAGGGCTGTCGTCATGGGATTTGACGGGACCAGGACTCTGAGGGCTGTCGTCATGGGATCTGACGGGACCAGGACTCTGAGGGCTGTCGTCATGGGATCTGACGGGACCAGGACTCTGAGGGCTGTTGTCATGGGATCTGACGGGACCAGGACTCTGAGGGCTGTCGTCATGGGATCTGACGGTACCAGGACTCTGAGGGCTGTCGTCATGGGATTTGACGGGACCAGGACTCTGAGGGCTGTCGTCTTCAACTTTGATTGATCCAGGGGTCTGAGAGCAAATCTCTTGAACCCCCAGTTCCCTTTGATTTTCACTGCTATGGCAAGTTTCTGCAGGTCTCGTGTCCATCGCTTCTTCAACCTCTTGCGTTTCTGTGTCGACATGCACATGTGTGGAGACACTTGGCGAATTGGGTGCAGGTGTTCCCATTGCAGGTGTCTCAGAGTCGCTATTCGTGGCAGTGTCAGCATTTTCTAGAGCTGCCCAAATCAGCCTCTGCTGCTCCTCCAGTTCCTCCAGTGTCAGCTCATCCTCTGTTCTCTCCACAGTCTCATCAACTACTACCCAGTTACGCCCTCGCAGAGCTGGAGAGCCGTTAGTGGGTGTGGGGGGAGGTGTACCCTTAGGGAGAGGTGGGGGAGTGGGTGTAGCAGGAGGAGTGCCTTGGGGTAAAGGAGGAGGTGAATTGAAGCAAGGGGAGCCAGGGGGCAGCGGAGGTTGGAATTGGAAGTCACCTGGGCCTTGAGTATAATAAGGTGTTCCTGGGTCTGAGGGAAGACATGAATAAAGTCACCTAAAGATTAGAAAGCGACACTTTGACCAAACCCAGATGCCGCTGATTGAAGTCTGGGTATACTGGATATTACACTGCATTTCAGCTATAAACAATAAAAAAAAGAGTGATATCAAGAAATATACAGATTACTGTTGCAGTTTTTAAGGGTTAGCTAGCTTTGAAAACATAACTTTGTGTTCTACGTACTTGAGAAGGACAATTATGACGCCTAATGGTGTGGCTGCTGAAAAAGGTGACTAAGATGAACAGTTACCTGATTCAATATCCATATCCGAGCTCCTATCCGAGTTTCGATCAGGACTGGACCTTGTCTTCTTCCTTAGCTGTGGAGATGAGTCAGATTCATGTGGTCTCTTGTTGCAGGTGGAACCAGGCTGTTGGCAAGGAAGAACAACATAAGGAATCAAAATAGTTAAGGGCTCTGCCCAAAATGCACACTCATCACATATCCACTCTTTATCAGTGCCAGTAAACTGATAAAGAGTGGAAATGTAAAAATCCAGAGGCTGAAATAACAGAGAGGACTTTGATTGGCTGTCTATGAATGGGAATCTACTGCATGTAAACAGCATGGACTGTTGTATAAAGCAAAGTGGCAGGCTGAGGCCACCCATCTCTCACACACACACTAAAATGGTATTTTCCACTCTTATCCTCCAAGTGATTAGACCCCTAATCCTAACAAGGTGTAAGAATTACATATATTTTTGTATTCCTGAGGAATATATCATTTTTTTTGTGTATTTATAATGTATGGTTCTTTTAGAATTGTTGTTAGAATAACATTGATTTTGTTATGTGTTCTCTTAATTTTTTCCACAGCTGTCTATTCTAGGACTTCTCATTAATGTTCGATGATAAGGATGCAAACCCTGATAATTCCATGATTTTCTGAATGAATAACCTCGAGCAGTGAGAATGGGTTGAGCAAAGTGGTGTGACTTTAAGATTTCTTTTCATCATTTGGTCACCTTATGAAAACTTAATACATGTACCTATAGTCTACTCTCATGTTCAAGTGTCACTAAGATGGAGAAGAGTAGAATTCTTGTTTGAAAGGGACAGAAATTGCTGCAATATGGGGTTTTAAAAATACAAATATTCTTATGTAAGATTGTAGTAACTCAATAGCTCTTCTGTGGCTTTCATTTTAAACCAGAGTGGTATCATGGAGAATGAGTACAGATTTGACAAATAGTACCCAACGTGCTTGCATATTACATTAACATGTAATATCCAGAAAGTTTGGTTAAAGTGGAGCAAGACTGTCAGATAGGAAGTTGTTACAGGAAGCAGGTGTGGACTACATGTTTTAAGAAGAATAACCTCATAACCTACAACTTTATAATTACCATAGGGAAATTGTTGGACAGGTAGGCTGCATAGTTTTGCTTCATGTGGTTGGTTTGCAATGGAATAGAACCATACTGCAGGAACTCCTGGAGATCAGAAAAAAAATTAAGAAAAAGTTTCAGAAGAGCAACTGTAAAGATACCCTGCCACCAAAAAGCCCTGAAATTTCTCACTTTAAAGAGTGTATAGCCATTATGACGCTGAATAAAGACAAAAGCAAAATGCTGATGAAATCACATCAAAGAATACAGCATTGTCTTTTTCTGAATTTTGAGAACAACTGACGCTTTTATTAAAGCACATTTGAAGAGATTATATTGTAGGACTTACATCTTTCATTGTGTGTGGCGCAGGCACATTGAAGCCTGGGAAATCTACCAGTTTGGAAACGTCATAAGAGAGGTTTTGTGAATTGGTGTTGTCTGTTGTGTTACCATCACTTGAAACTAGAAAACAGAGAGAGAGAGAAAAAAAACAAAAAACAGATTCAGGTAAACCTCTGTACATTTCAGAAACATTAGTATGTTTTACAGTAGTTTGCTCAAGGTAAAATCTGTGGGACTACATACTGTAGGTGTCAATTTAAGTTAAAACATACCATTTCCATCATACAGTGTTAAGCCAGAGTTTTCCATCTCTGCCTCTTTGAGCCACCCTGGTGGGTAGCCTAGCTGCCTCATGCGATAAATCAGAGGAGGGAGGGTATTGCCATCAATTCCCAGCGCTGTCAACAGCTCCTCACTGTTTAAAAGCACAATACAGTTTAAATATTAACTAACCAATATTGACTTTTATTTGATCCAATAGACATTGCATGTGATTAAATTATGTCTGTGTCTGTTATTGAGAAAAACAACAAAACAATCCTGCCTCATGACTCCAGGCTTGTATTTTGCAAACCGCTCCTCCACTTCATCAGCATGGTATCGCTGGTTACTCTGCATGGGCTGGTTGTTGTTCTGATTAAACTCCTTTCTTCTCTCATTAATTGCGGCCATGTCTTTAGGCTGGGAGTTAATGTATAAATGTAGTAAATCAACTTCTGACTTTTCATATGTTTAACTTGGGCTCATACCAACTCAACGCTTACTTGTTCTTACCTTGGGACAGTCTCTCAGCTGATGACCACTCAAACCGCAGTTGAAACATGTAGATTTGGGTCTATAATGAACAGATCAGTGATGGACACATCAACGAAACAAAGATAAAGATAAATAAAGCTTCATTAATAAACCAAGACATACCTTTTGTCTTTCATTTCTATTTCCATTCCATCTGTGCCAATGACTTGGTTGAAAACCTGGTGATAGCTTTACAACAATTCAGGAAATGTTGTCATGTTTGTGCAAAACAAATAAACAAAATCATTATCAACCTCTTTTACATAGAAGTTCCAGATATTTTAAAATAAAATGGCACATTTAAAATCAGGATTTCTTTCCTTGAAAAACCTGACAGGCTAGACAGTCAATTTTTGTTGACGTGTCAATTTATCCATCTTAAAGATACGTTGGAACGTCCCATCCATCTGTCAGCTGGGGGTTTTCATTCACCAGAGGCTGTCCAAGTTTATCAACACTGAAAGTAGTGAAATATAAGACACTACCAACCACCTAAGTCAAAAACATAAGAAAATAGTTTATGATAGCACATAGGCTATTTAAAAACATCTCATTTTGTTTTCCATGTTGCAAGAAATTGTGCATAGGGAAATACAAACCACTGAAAATAACAATAAATTCTCACTTTAAATGCTTCTGTTGTTGTTCTTACACTACTGGAAGATGACTTCTGCAGATCTTCATCCATAGCAAAACATGAATTCTTCGTAGAGGACAGAACATGTTATTTTTTTTGCAAAGTCGTAACTGTATTGATATTAATTACAATAAAATACATTCTGGGTAAATACCTGCGGCTTCATGTGAAAGATGGATGGTTTCTTTTCATTGCACAGTTTCTGGTGCTTCCAAATCAGACTGCAGACACACTCTTCAATTTCTTGACGACATTGCCTAAAAGAGGAGTGGTTTATTATTGTTTTAATGATTTATCATCATTATTTACAACTCAGCGTTTCAGTAAGAATTTTGCAGTGATGTGCACACACAGCAAGGTAATTTATATGCTGAAATATCATCTTATCAAGATGGACACCAGATGCAGAGGAGTCTGACAAACTTGAGATTTACTGAGCCGTTCATTGTAAAAAAGACATACTGCTAGCAAATCAGTGTGATATTTACATATTGGATCATCTGGGGAAGACGTTAGCAAACAAAAATCGTAATGGCTGAGAAAACAGTTCAAAACTGAGTGCAGGTCAAAGACAAAGATAAAGAAACAAATGTGCTTCTGAAGGAAATGAAAATTGATTTAGATGATGAACAACAACATTAAAAAACAGCTTAACAGCAAGGTGGATGATTTGTATAGATCACCGGAAAAGTTTCTGAAAGGAGAACTTGCGTTGCGAGAAGTGCTTTAAAGAAATACAAGGAAATATTAAGAAATCTGTGCAACAAAATCACACCTGGATCGTCTGGAAGAAAAAAAAACAAAAAAAACTTTAAATCAAGCAACTCAAGCTCTCCTAACAAGCTTGATCCTGATGTGTAGATCACCATAATGGTTTTACCATTCGACGAAGACGAGGCCGAGGCCGAACAATTAGGAGCGTTTTTGGAGGTAGATTGTGCTTGTGAACAGATTTCGACACCAGTAGCAATGCAGAGATTGCGAGCCTTAGGCCCAAGCAAAAGGTGTCCGTGTGGCGTGGGAAACAACCTGAAATCCAACCCGCAGTTTAAAAAGGTGTATGTCCAGTTGACAAAATGACACACTGACTGAATCATAGAATCGAACTTTGAAGTGCTACTTCAGGTTTTACGGGCTGGGAAGGATTTCAGCATATTGGGTAAAGGAAGGCTAAGTGAGGCTCACTCGAGGCAGCAGCAGGTGCAACATGGGGACTTTGTGAAGCTGCAGCCCAACCTGTAAGCGCTTCTTCTTGTTTGTCTTTGGTTCACTGGATAATAAATGTGTGAACTACATCAAAATGTAAGCTCAGAATTATATTAGTACAGTCCCTAAATCCAGATATCATTTCACTAAATGGAACACATTAACCTGGTGATTCACAAATCCATGCGCGGTATTACAGGGGTGTGGTTTGAACATCAAGATCTGCAGTATAGTTTTGGTATTTTCTACTATTATTTATCCCCAGAAGGATCTATAAGGGGAAGAGATTAAAATAAATGTTTCACTTATCTACTCACTCATGTATATTCCGTTGACACAGATGCTATTTACATATGCGGTGACTTGAATAATCGTATTGCTGATAAAGAGGATTGTATCTGGGATTTAGACAATGTTCCAACTAGAGTTGCCATAGATCTGAGTAGTAATAGCCATGGTGAATCATTTCTTGACCTCCTTAGCAATTCTATATGCTGTGTTTTAAATGGCAAAATTAAACCAAACAAGGACGACTTTACGTCAGTATCAGTAGGAGGAGAAGCTGTGGTGGACTATATAATATCACCCCATGAATGTCTGGAGTCTTGTGCTGATTTTAAAGTACCTCAACAGATCTTATGGAGAACAATGATGCAACCTGTATTGATCTCACTGGAGAAAGATGTCACTTACCTGACCACTTCCTTATTGATGTTAAAAATTAAGGCTGGTGTTCAAATGAGGTAGAAAAACACATCAGTCGCTAAAAAAAGAAAGAAGATATAGAACTTTTCTATCCTCTAATATGTGTCACTCTGCATTATTGGAGTTTATTAGAGAACTTGAAACTTGTAAAAGTACAGAGTAGCGTTGATGGATGGTATAATCAGTTCTGATATGTCAATTTTAGAAATGGACAAATGTCAACCTAAAATACCTAATCAAAATAAGGCTCATCATAAAAGAAGGAGCTCCAATAAATCTTGGAAGTCCCACCTTAAAAAGCTGTGTAATGACAGGAAAATGGCTGAAGGGATATTTTTAAAGGTGTAATGATCATTTAAGTAGACAACAATAACTAGAAAGATATAGGCTAGCACAATTTACATTTGATAGGAATTTACAATTCTATAAAAAGGGCGGACAGTCAAGATTTGATTACTTACAAACCAATAATCCACAACCATTTCAAAGGAAATCAATAAATTGGGACCCAGGAGACTGCAGAAAATACCTATGGAAGTTGTTTTAAGTAATAATACTCTTGAAAGGAGGAAGGAGTTTGGACTCAAAAAATGGGAGCAAGTTTTTGCTTATTTATTTTCTATCTAATTTTGTTATCTTTTTTTTTTATAGAAGGATGTGATTTAAAAGATGAGTTGGAGAAAAAGATAAACCAATACTGGTATTCATCAAGTGTAGTTTTGAATTTATGATATCACTTTGGAGGACGTGAGATCTGCTGTACACAAGTCAAAGCTGAAGAAAGACGTTACGTGTGGAGCAAGTGAGCAAACACGCATTTAACTGATGAGAAAAGATTGCTTACTTTGAAATAACGTTGTTTGCATAAAGGATTTGAAGAACTGGCCCGTCGACATTGACATCTTCAATTGTGATGCCGCTGTAAAGTCAGAGGAAAATTAGCGTTGGTTACTGGGGGATCAGTTTCGCTTAACTGAGTTTTTAGCGTTACCTAGTGTCAGCTAATTAACGTTACCTTGGTCGTGACAGGATTTTCTGTTTTCTTCTCAAACCTTTATGTGATCTACAAGTTAAGGAAATAGACAGAAAGCCTACACATTTTTTTTTAAACATTAGCGGACATTTTCAGGTTGTGCGGTTTCTGTTTTGGTGACTAGCAACACTGTGCTAGCGGACGTTAGCTAGTGCTACGTCAACAGAGCTAACACACACAGAGCGCAGTCGACTCAAGGATATTCTCCTCAGTGAGTCTCTGAACGTAGTCCTCGCACTCCTCCAGCCTGCTCCGAAGCTGGCTCGTCTCCTCCTGGTCTTCCTCGTCATCTGTGAAGCGAACGTGCGTCGGGACCGGCGGTGCGGAGTCATCAAGCTGCTGAAAGAGCTCACAATCCCCGAAATCAACTTCAGCCATCTTTACCCAGCTCTGCGGCGCAGTACGGGAGTTCAAAGGTGACAGCAACTATTCTTCGTCCTCATTGGTCCTCCTTTTGTCACGCGTCGGGCACACGTAAACATGGTTGGGAGATGACGTGTATGGGTTTGTGTTAGCCCACAGTGTGGTATTACAGGTTACATAAATCCTACAGGAAGAGAAGTAACCATTGATCTCCTCAGACTACAGAACATTGAATAAAGGATAAGACAAAAAAAGACACCTGTTCAAACACTAAATCTGCAGGGGACACATAAGCCAAGCAATAAGACCGCACAGCAAATAATGGACACACTTTTACACAATATACAGTTGTTCCCGACACCCATGCTAAAATGTAGATTTCGCCAAAATACTAATCGAAATCAGAAATGTCGAAGTAACGTTAGTTATCAAGCTCAGATCAGGTGCCTTCTTCTGAAAGGCGCCCCTTGCATTCATAGCGGCTTCTTTGGTCTGTAAGACAGCGCGGAGGGCTGAGGTTCTCTAAGCACTCCGCCTGTTGTTGGGTTGAGCGAGTTGCAGCCGTTTGACTTCTTAGCTTTCGTTTACAGTATTTGCTTCCAGCGATGTCAGGTTGCTCAACTAACCACCTAACTTTACCGCAGCGTGACGGGGGCTCACGGAAAATCCGCTTCCTTTACTTGATGAACGTGACGTCGTTCAGGCTGACTGAGTGTCCCGACAGCGTGAGTGTTAAGCGCGTTATCGCAGCAGGCTCGAAGACGCTGATGCTTTTGCTCTCATAGCTTCTACTGAGATAGTTAAGGAGTGTTCTTATAATCACATTTCCCATAACTCTTGAGACCAGCTAGAGGGTGCTATATCGGCCATCGTCATCATCATTATGATCACGACCCCATTCGGGAGGGACGTGATGATCAGTCACATTCTTTTCAATTGTATATCGAAACAATAATAACATAAAACACTATTTTCCAGCGAAAAACAGAATGGATGTGGAGACAACTATTGTTCAGGCGTTTTGGTGAAACTGACATTTTGGCTGAATATGTGATGTAAAGGGGTGGCTTCATATGCATCATCTCTGTATCTGTTTCAGAGCGCAGTGGTTCCTCTCTATTTAGGGGCTGATGTCTTCTCCAACACGGACATCCGGACAGAGAACCATCCCAGACACCACGCCAAGTTTGCCAAGAAAGGATTGGCAACAAAAATACATTTTTCCTCAGGTAAAATACGTGAGAGTAGTACAATCAGTGCAAACACATATACACCAACACTTGACAATGTTGTGTCCCTGTTGCAGCATTCAGGTTCCATGGGTTGAAGGTGCCTGCTGTTAATAACAGCCTCTGGTTCTACAGCGTTCAAGGACTTTTTCGAGTAGCCTTTGAAATGTACAGTAAGCAAGATCAGCTTGCTGTGCTGGAGAACTTCCAGGTACAGTACAGTTAACATTATGGGTGTTTCTACCTGATATATTTGCTTTGTTTTATGTATTGTGTACATACCCCAATATATCTTTTGATATATTACCTGCCTTTCCTTTGTAGGATGTTTGGAAATCACATATAAATGACAGCCCTCTGAAAATGAGTTATAGCCTCAGCGTGCAGCTCGACTTTGCACTATCCAGCGGCCTGCTTGAGACACAATCCAGCATTGAGATGTCACAACCTCAGCATTGCCAGGTTGGCAGGGAATCGGTGGATGTATATGGCAGTGATACATCAGCAGATCACGATTATTGCTCTTTTCCTACACAGAGCTTGCAAACTGAGCAAAGACAACTAACTGTATCCACAGTGAGACAAAAATTGCACACCTTGGATGACAAACTCTCCTCTGGGACTCAAAGCTATACAGAACAGCTTGAGACTGTCTTGCTGCTTTTGGAGAACATTGATCGGTACATGAACGGGAACCTAGAAGAAAAGGACGTGACAGAAAGTGTGTTAGCCCTGCTGAAGGCCAAAGAGTGGGGCTGTGTGTATTCAAGTTCAATGCTTAGTTGTTTAGGACGTTGGCTTGGCCAGCAGTTTCATGCAGCCAACAGAAGCATCAGCCAGAAAGTGGAGGGCTTTAAAGTTCATCATATTGAGCGAATTAGTGACTTGCCACCTGCTGAGGAACTAGCCACAGAGCTATTCCCAGAAGCCATGCAAACACTGCTGCTTCATTGGATGGGTTTAAGTGAAGAGGCCACCTTGGAGAAGAGACACAGCGAGTACCCAATCCTGCTCCTTATCCTCGAGTTTGCCAACCACAACCTCATCACTGGTGTGGCACACGTGTTGTACTCCAGTCTTATATGTAAATAAGAGTGGATCTCCACATAGGCATGAACAGAAAGAGCTGCGATTTACCTGAAAGACTTCTAGTATTTTAATAAGTGTATATTTTTGTACGTTAAGTTTTCCTTTGAAAGTCTATTTTCTGCTGCACATGCTACTTCTATTAGGTTTGGAAACAACTAGGGCTGGGTGCCAATTCAATAGTTTGTCAACTTTCAGTGGAATCATATTGGGATATGATCATTTTATATAATTTTACAAATTGTTAACTGCAAGCGAATTTTTTAACAACTAACAAAACAAGTGACGTGAAGACAAAGGTGTTATTTTTCTGATGTAATGAAATGTAACACCTGACATCAATTTGATTCTGTATGATTTCGCCCTCATTCTAATTGTATCCTTAACGCCCAGCCCTAGCAACGCTAACTATTTGAACAGAAAATGTAACAACCCACACAGATATCACATAAAATTAAATGTGATGAAATGAAAAACCTTGTTCAACACAAAACTAATTTATTTAAAGAACATTTGAAATATGTGATTACTCATCTCAAGCACATCATTATCCATGGCAGTCCTGAAGACAATATGTATTACAACCCACTGTTTTCCCCCAATCAGGAGAAATGAAATGGAGGGAATCTGATAATGCTACATTGACTTCAGATGCCTATCACTAGATGGACGTAAACAGCGAGTAAAAACCAGTGCCAGTTTCACCAATGGGTAAAAACCACATTATATTCAGTTTGTCTTCAAACAATCACATATATTTGAGTTTTTTAAAAAAGCTACCACATTTTCCAAACAAATACCTAATTTTAAACAGTCTCAGGCAGTCAAACTGATGCATCCTTTTGCAGAGATGTACAGATTAATAAACACTGAGACAAACTCAGCATCTGGCTATTTACACTGTAATGTTCCAATATGTGAGAGGTTTGTCTATAAATAAATTTCAGAGCAACATCCATGCAAGCTTGAGGGCTAGCGATGAATTGGTGGTCCTATATGATCAGATGAGTGGCAAAGACAGCCAACGTTTGGCACTAGATAGAATCCATTCCACGTGAGAATGAGGAGGAGAAGCCGAGGCCCATTCCCCTCTGGGTGTGTGTCTGAGACCGAGCCATCTCATACTGAACGTCAAGGTTCCTGAACATCTCCTCCTGCTTTTGAAGAGTCTTCATGCCTTCGTCGTTAATTGGTTTGGAAGCTTCGGCATCATCTTCTCCCTGTAAAGAACGCAAATTCAATTGAACACAAAGCTCAAATTGGCAGACAGAAGATTTAACTGAGGAATCAAACGCCCACTGGTTAAGTTAAGTAACAGTTATACTTACTTTAATACCCATTAGTTTGCGAAATTTAACATTTTGGTCCTTGTTTCCAAAGTTTAGCTTCTCCCACAACTCAGCCGTCTGGGACTTGTCCTTTAAAAATGTAAAACAAATGATAAGCATCATGTAACGATAACGATTAAAATATCCTTTTCTAGTGAACATATTTTGTAAGAGCCAGTTTAGATCGTTTCAAGCGGAAAAGACGTGGTGGATAAATAAGAAATAACAAAAAAGTCCAATCTTACCCCTTCCTTCTTTCCCTGCCATAGCATTTTCCTCTTTTTCTCCTGCTCTGCAAACTTCATGGGGTTTACAGAGGATGGGTTATAGTAGCTGGGCACAGCAATACCAGTCTCTGCCAGTGTCTTTGCTTGAAGGGCTGCCATCTGCGCTGCCATAGCAATCTGAGGCGTGACCTGCGTCCCAGAGGCCAGGAGGGCCGCCACGTTGAGGCCGGGGTTTGAGGCGGCCGCTGCTGCAGCAGCAGCTACTGCTGCAATAGGGGCAGCCACTGGAAACAAAATACACAGACCAGCATAAGTAAGTGAATCCAGACTCAAATGATCATGGTTTTAAATCCCGGCACAGGATGTGCTTGTCACCTGCAGCTATCTCCTGCTGTTGCTGCTGCTGTTTCTCAAACATTTCCTTCTCCTTCTGCTCCTGCAGTTTCTTGGCTCTCTCCAGCCTGAACAGAAAAAGAGTGAAGATATTGTTACTCACGCTGCCGTGTACATAAATGATAATATAAACTGTAAGCAAAAAGTCGTAGCTTAACATGTTGGAGACATCAGCCAGACTTGGCATAAGTATGTTTGGAGCATTTTGCCTTTATTTTAACGGGACAGCAAAGTTCTGAAAGGAGGTGAGAGAGAGGGGAGTGGCAACATGCAACAAAGGTCCCCGGCCAGACTAAAAACGTGGATGTTGAAATTACATGGTCAGTGTCTAAGACATGTAGGCCACCAGTACACCCCATCTATCACACTTTGTTTCCCTGTATTCCTACCAATGTGATTTCCTTTAATGAACAACAATGCTCTCTGGCAAGTGCAACAGGGATCAGAAATCAGATTACAGCTAAACCCAGCGGTCTACAACTTTCATTGGAATAACTTCAGGAATTAATTTCTCAGTTGCAGGGGCTGACAGTGAGGTTTAAATTGATTTCTCCGTTTGGTTCCACTAATGCTAACTAATCTGTGCTTGACTGCTAGCCATATCATCGTCTTAAAATG
Source organism: Coreoperca whiteheadi (assembly GCA_011952105.1). NCBI lineage: Eukaryota > Metazoa > Chordata > Actinopteri > Centrarchiformes > Sinipercidae > Coreoperca > Coreoperca whiteheadi. The sequence continues at coordinate 15,746,186 of CM022476.1, forward strand.
TCAGGCATTAATAGAGCAAAATTGACAATGTCTGTAAAATAGGAAAAAAAGGCTTTGTCGCTGCAACAATGCAGATGCAATAAGCTAACTAACACTAACATTGGCCAGAACAGAAGGACCAACCATCTATATTATAAATGCCCTGTAAGCTGTTGCCTTGCCTTCTGGCCAGGGCCTCTTGTGCATCCATAGCTGTGTTTCGGCCCCGGAAGGCAGGTGGATTAACAGACCTGCTTCGGCTCTTTCTGCGCACTTTCTCACTCCTTTTCTTTCGCTCCCTGGAGGGACAAAATAAGAATGTAGAATGACCATCATGTAGAACAAAGAATTCAAAAACACTTAATCCCCACAAGAAATGCTGACATTTCAATTAAACTAACCTGCTCTTACTGCGGCTTCTGCTATGATGACGGTGTTTCGTCCTTGAACCTGAGCGAGACCTGGCCTTCTTCTTCCTGTCCCGGCTGCGTGATCGTGATCGCCGTTTGTCCTTACTTCTGCTGTGATGCCGCCTACAAGCAATAAGATCCATCAATGTGAATCAAAGTGCTTCCATTATTTTATTCTTAATAAATGTTTCGAATAGATTATCTACTCTGTATCAAAAATGCTGAGTGGTATTAATCCGCAAACCATAACAGACCATGTTAACAATGAATTTTCTTCTGTGTCACTTAACAAGTTAGAAGACCTGCTGAACATATTTCTTTATGCAGTTTATTGACCAGACTAACCTCTCTCGGGAGTGTGACCTGGACAAGCTCCGGCCCTTGGAGGGCCTCCTCTCTTTGCGTCTGGATCGCTCCTCTCCATTCTCTGCTGAAAGTCTCTCCGGCACTTGCTGCTCGTCTGTTTTTCTCTGCGATTTTGACGGCTTCTGAGAGTCCCTCTTTCGTGCCTGTTTTAAGAAGAAGTTGTCTCTTTCAGGAAAATAGTGCAACAAAAAGAGTTAGTACCATGGCTTAAAGCAGCAGGTATGTAAAAAATTTTGACAAGTTGAAAAAAACCTTGTCATTTCAAATCCACTTTCATAACATATAAAGAATGTCATTCTGGGAACATGATTGAAAGTGTGGGCATTTCTGTGATACAGACTCATTTGACTACACTAATTTCAACATAATTAATGAAATGAATCAAAGCAGCATATTTGGAATCTCTCAAATCTTTTAATAGTGTACATGCAAACCTTACAATCTGATCCTCTGGGGGAAAAAAACCTAAATGTAGTTTGTCAGTTCAGCAGCAACAACAATTCATTGTTACCTAAATGCTTTAAACTTGATGGTCAGGGATGGGCATCCAACTTACTTTTTACAGTTTGTCTACGTTATCAAAATCATAAAACACAATGATGAATTAACACAAAACACAATGATAAACTTCCTAAATTAAAATAATACTTTTCTACAATGTCTTTTTTGCCAGGTTTCTCACACCATCATGGGAAAATGGTTTGGTATAGGTCGTCATTACTAAGATGTGGCATATCACTTAAGAGGGGGACAGTAGTTATTACTCTTTATACAGACAAATTAGTCCGACTGCATAATTACATAGGTGATGAAGAAACACCATGAGATTGTTTGGATTCATTGAAAGATTAATTAGTTTAACTATGCCCATCCCTAGCTTAAAGAGATGCAAGAGTTCATTCCAGTGTTTCTACTAATAGTGAGAGACAAATAGAGTTTGAATGGCAGATAGTTACCTGTCCCAGTAGTAGACATATTATTTTGCTATGTCAGCAGGGTCTTCTGTTCAGTCTCTTCGTGCATTAGCACGCTGAGTATGATTTATTGTAGAAATGTTATCATGTGATCTACACACAGGTTTTAACAAAAAAAAAAAAATCTACTCTTCACCATTTACAATGGTTACAAATAATGACAGATATCCAAGGATGAAAGCTTCCTTTGAGACATGTCAACATAGGGAGGGTTATATAAAAAAAAAAAAAGAAAAAAAAAGGACCCTTTCCATGTGAATAAACCCATCTATGTCTTTTGTTCTTAACTTTGGGTATTGTAACTTATTTATCCTGATAAAATATACTCACCTCGACCTAAACCTAGCAAGGAATACAACTTAAGGCCTTCAAAAATCACATCAAATGTGTTTCTAGTCATAGAAATTAATTTTTTAATTACCTCTTTGCTCCTGCTGCGACTCCGTCTGTATTTCCTATCACCTGGAAACAGCAGACAGCAGAGTTACAAATGTACTTTTCAAACTTACCCTTTCAGCAAACTTGTGAATAAAAACCAGTGAGCTCATTAGAGAAACGCAGTAAAGCTACTGTATATAGTATTTTATAGTTAGTGGAGCAGACACTTCTGTTGGGGAATTGACTCTTTCTATGCATACATTAAATCTGCACCTTTGAAAAGAAAATTAGTGCAGACTTTTCCCAGTAATTGTAGTTATATTGTCACTGTCACACGCTAATGTAACTACATGTTAGTGAAGCAACCTCAGTCACCTCAAATATTAGGATACATTTATTTTCAAAGCTACTTCAGTGGGCGACTGCTTTCTTCACAAACATTCAACCCCTTATGAGTGTATATACTGAGAACACATTTCATGCAATGGCCCTAATTCTTCTTGCAAGTCACTGAATACTAACGTTTTCGATCCCTGGAGCGTGACCTTGATCGTGATTGGTGGTGTCTGGAGCTTCTGGGAGATCTGGATGACTCCATGCTGTGTTTTTTTCTGTGATGAACTGGAGAGCCTGTTCTGGTCAAGTCGACAGAGTCGTTGTCACTTGCCTGAAAGAAATGGATATAAAACAACATCAGCAGCAATCAGTGGGGTGGCGCATGCTTAAAGTGACAGTTCACATTTAAAAGTTCAAATGTACTGTTTGGGCACAGAATCTAGTAATGTAATAATGTCTAGTCCCGTTATATTCAAGAGAAGGAATACATCTCTATGGCAGATATCTCCAACACTCGGCAACTCACACCAAAACAATCTAGAGGGATAAAGAGCACTGCAGGTAAGAATAAAAATGCGTATTTTTGATTTTGGGGTGAACTGTCCCTTTAGGTATTGATGTCCTAGTTGTATACACTCCCAAAGGCAGTATGAACTATTTCTTAACATTAGCCTATTAGAGAACCTTGAAATATAGCAGAGATTTCCAATGATGTTAAAGTACCAGTGTATGAGACAATTTCACACTAAAACATATTTTGTCACACAGTGCAATATAGCACATGTGTTTTAACATCCCTGAATGAAGTACTTTACAACTGTGGGTTTATTCCTTGTATGATTTCGCTCAATCTTGCCACTGCAAATGAGACACACACACTGACAATGCTGATCTGCACCATGTCAAATACACACCAATCTCACAATGTTACTGGAATCCCGAAAGGGTTTTTAAATACAAATATAGATGCTTTGTAAAATGTATACCAATTATTAGTGCTGAAATAAAAAATTGATTAGTTACACAAGTGTCTAAGTGAACCAAGTTGTAATCGGTATTATCAATAAATAATTTCTTTACCAAGCAATTAAATCATACATTTGCTCATTAGCTTTACAAAGTCCAAGTGCTACTTGCACGGCCCTACCTCACATCATAGTTGAATTAAATATGTTAACTTAATTGATCTGATACTTATGTCTTTTGGCTGTCAAGGGTTGCAGATTTTTAAAGGAAATTTTAGGGCATTAATTTGGGCCAGAGTAAGCTGTTATGACGATTTATCAATAGAGTGTAAAATATTCCAGAGCAACAATCAATTGATTTCTTAATACTGATATTACCTGTTTGTTTCTGCCCTTTCAAATAACGTTATTTAATGCTGAGAATTTATGTTTTTATAAAGTATTTATTTTAACACCGCTTTTTTCACATTATGTTAGCCCATCTTCATAAGCACATTGTATTAACCCTAATAGCTATCGGAAATGTATTTTCATATTGCACAGCCTCTTTTACAATTCACTGTACGTCCTGTGGCATCCTATATAACAGTTACATGTGACATCCTTGAATGTGTGTTTAATATCACCAGTCAGGAGATACTACACGGACTTAGTAGACTTTAGTTAACGGGCCTATCATCCATAAAGACTATGTGCCATCAGTAGCACTAACGTTACCGTAGTCCACTAAATAGAATAAAATCCATCTCAAACGCCATCACTATGTTAAATAGCTGCCACTGATCTTTATATGTGGCCATTCTCTTAGCTGATACGAAATACGAACGTTACATCCGGTGTATGTTAGTGTGTCATGACAATGCTTTTTCGACCAAAATGTATACCGTTACCCATGTTGTTAAGAAAACGGCAGCCAAACAAAATAACAAGCCAGTTAGCTAATATGCTATCGACATTAGCTAAATCCCACTACGTTCGCCATTCATGCTTCCCTCAGAGGGCAATTTTAGCGTTATCTAGGTCGCTAAGCTAACTGACGCTAACCGCCATCTTTACGAAAAAAGGATTTCTAAATAGAATCGTATACGTATAATAATGTTGATTAGATGTTGCTGCATTCATATATGTCTCGATTATCGTTATGTAATGGTACTTACCGACATGATCCCGAAGCACACTATATATGTAGCGCGGTTGTTTTGTTGGCTGTGTAAACGAACAGAGGTAGCTAGCTGCTAGCTGCAACAGCCGTTGTCTGGCTTAGTTGATCTGGGTTGCCAGGTTTTAACTATTGAATCCCCTACATTCAGACAAATTCCAAGCAGAGTTGTTGAACCCAAATCGAACAAACCAAACCAGGATCGAGGGCACTGAAAGTACGTAATATTGTAATTAGGAGTAATGCGAGATATAAAATTTTACCACTGAGTTCAGAGTTTTGCAAGTTTGATAAACTGGAATAAGACGAATGATGCTGGTATTTTTCTCTTCCAAACCACCCGTAAAAATGTATTTTTAATTACTCCAATTAATTATATTTTTGAACTTCTTCTTCTTTTCCTTTGGGCTGTTCCCTTTCAGGGGTCGCCACAGCGAATCATGTGCCTCCATCTAACCATGTCCTCTGCATCCTCTTCACTCACACCAATTAACTTCATGTCCTCTCTCACTACATCCATAAATCTCCTCTTTGGTCTTCCTCTAGACCTCCTGCCTGGCAGCTCCAACCTCAGCATCCTTCTACCGATATATTCACAGTCTCTCCTCTGAACGTGCCCAAACCACCTCATTCTGGCCTCTCTGGCTTTATCTCCGAAACATCTAACATGAGCTGTCCCTCTGATGTACTCGTTCCTGATCCTGTCCATCCTCGTCACTCCCAAAGAGAACCTCAACATCTTAAGCTCTGCCACCTCCAGCTCTGCCTCTTGTCTTTTCTTCAGTGCCACTGTCTCTAAGCTGTACAACATCGCTGGTCTCACCACC